>CM029501.1:16335645-16955640 GCA_017140595.1 Eucalyptus curtisii | reverse complement strand
TATTTGAACAGATAAATAATTGCGATGTGGTCAACTATATAAAAAAGCAAGAAAAAAAAAGGTTTACACCATTTCCACACTCTAAATGGCTACCACACTCCCTCACTTAGTGATTTGACGAAAATACCCTCAAGGAAATTAATTAATCAAAATCATAAATTGAAAGGGTGAAAGTTGCTATTTATTAAAAATGCAGAAGCTATACAATGTCATGAAAGTACAAGATTATCCGTATTAGTTAAGACAACGATGTTTTATTCCACCATCTTATGTTATTTCCATTTGTTTTTGCACAAATTTCATTTACTCTCTTTCACTAAGTAATATGCTCAGGCTAATTTCTATAAAAGTTTTTTTTTTTTTTTTTTTTTTTTTGGTATCGAAAGTGAACCTTGTTGGGCTTACTGTTATTTAACCAAAAAATTTCCCTGAGAAAACTTCAACTGATAAATCAAATATCACGATGAGCTATAAAAAATTGTAGTTTAGAGAGATGTCGTACATACGTTTACTTTAGAATTGTTCTTTTAAATTAGAATTTGATCATGAAATTTATCAAAATACTCGAATCTTAAGGAGCCCTCGTAAAAAAGTTCTGAACATATAAAATCCTCCAACTTGAATACAAAAGAAGAAGAAACAACGGCTTAGGAAAGGTTGATAAACATCATTAGATAGATTGATTCACATTACTTGTAAATACTACTTGCGTGTGTCAACAAGTTTCTTTCCATGAATAAGATCGCATCATCAAATTCATACCAAGAAGTTCCTCTTTTACACCCGAATCTGTAATCTACCAATTTTCAAGGACCAAAGCATAATCGCATCTAATATGAATACTCAAAAGTGAACAACAAAGCAATGTCACCATCACCCTTTTATAAATGACCTTGCATTTATTATATTTATACTAATTACTACGAGAGAGATTTGAGGAATGATCTCTCACGCAATTGACCTTGTCGCCTTTCACCACGACTTCTCTTAAGCCCCTCTTCCTTCTTCACTTCCACTTCTATATTTTCTGCAGCAACTCCTCTATATTGTCGTGAACATTTCCTTCAACTAATAAAATTCTTGTAAGATTAAAGTCTTGGAAGTATAACAGAAGAAATTTATTCAATCAATTCATGCATACGACAGGCAAAGAATTTGAAACATTCCATCACTTGCCAATTGTTCCAGCATGCTCTCGGCAGTCCAATGAGTACATATGATGTCAAATCAATTTATTATATTATAGTTCAACCAAAAGACCGTCCGACTTTGTATTTCTAAGTACGTCACATGATTATGATGAAGAAAAAAGAATTGCAAGCTGCGTTATTTCGAGGGTCATGAGCTATAGTCGCATTCACGCACAAAACCAGAAAAAACAGTAGGACGACTCTTCTGATAATGTAAATATATTTATATTTTCGTTGACATGGTTAAGCTGCCATTTCCCTCATTATTTTTCTTCTATGTTGCATTCACGGGAGAGAGATACTATCAATTCAAAGAGACGTGCCTCTCGTGAATGAGAGAGACGAGGCTCGTAGCTGAACGAATTATATATTATAAATATTGCTTGGGAGAGAGTACTAAAAGGACCTCTCGGTATTTGGAGTAGGGTCAAGAATTTACATTCTCTAAACCTTGAAATGAACCGCATCTTCATGGCAATGTGGGAGCTCAAATTGCTAAAAACAATGTAAACCTAGAATAGAACAAACCTCGAAAGTTTGATTGAGTGGTTAAGTGTTTAGTTTTTTATAGCAATCAATTTTGTGTTCAGATCGCAGCATCTTTTACTTTGAATAATCTTGGGAGTCACGCCTTATTGTTCTCCGGGTGAAGTCTTATTTAATATGCGTGAATGAGCTAGCACCTCACCACTACGTCCTTGCTTGGTGGTGAGGGGCACCAAACTGGTCAACGCCAAGCGAGGGCTATTTAGTCCTCGCATGGCCATGGGGAGGCTCGACAACCCCTGTTTGGCCTGATCTAGGCAAGGAACATCGCCCCTTGTCGTTGATGGGGTCGGCAAACCCTCATTGTTGGTGGGGAGTGGCGTCGGCAGACTGTTGCTCGATTGTGGCAAGCAGTGGCACCGCCATGAGGCAAGGGCAGTGCTGTCCCTCATTCGAGCCTAGGAGAGGGCAAGCAATCCTTCATCGGTGGCCGAGCCATGACCGACCACCTTCACCACGACCCCATTGAAGAAGTGTGGGAGCTGGCGTCGCTATTTTTAAAAACTTTAGTCTTTTTAAATATTGCTCCCGGCAGTGAAGGGAAAATACTCAGTTTGGATTTTCCGGCTTTCAAAATTGACGAACCAGCAAAATAAGTTTTCAGATTTAAACGGTCAAAAGTTTTAAGACTCGAATACACTATCAAAACAAGTTTTAAAATGTCCAATGAAATTATTCCAAAAATTCCGACAATAAAAATAATTCTAAGCCAAATGAAAGCTACAAATGTATTGAACCTCATCAGATACTATTAACAAGAGGAAATAGGTCCAATAATGAAGAGGGACTAATAAATATCCTTCTATGCATTTCTTATGGTGGGTCGCCTGGCAAAATTAGGAATATCGAACTCTTCGCCCATGATCACGTTGAAGATGAAATAACATATTTCTTCATCAGTCAAAGCCAAAGGTGTGATCTCACCTAAACGGCGCACGTAACGACTCAATGGCAGATTGCTTGTAGAGGTAATGTTCCATTGACTTCCTATATATCAAATTTGGTCTATGTCCAATCCCAGAAGAGCAAAAATATTAAAAGAAGAAAAAGATAAACTTTGGTCAATGTTTTGTCATATTTTATTATACTAATGAGAATGCTTTGCTGCCAAGACACTCGTGCTTTCTGGTGCTTACCTTGGTCGCCGGGTCTAGCTTTGCTTCCACACTCTTTAAATCAATTAAACTCCATTCATTAGTCACTTATTTTCCTTTCTATTTTCTTTTTAATTTCAGACTCTGTCTGTTTCATGGAACTTAACGTAATATATTTTTAAAAATGATTGTTTGTATTGTTCACGAAAATGAATAAATGAAACACATTTAGGCATACATCATTGTCGGTTATGAAAACATTATTGGGGTGTGGTTTATATTCCCCATAGATAGGAAGGCATGGGGATCCCGCTTCCAAGGCAGCCCCAATGGGGGTCATGAGGATAGCGCCCCTGAGCCTTTAGAGGGTTTTTATAATGTAAGCTGATACTTTGTTAGTAGTTTGGGTTTGAGCGCATAAATAGTTATTGGATATATATAATCTTTTTATCTTGTAATTGAGAGTCGTAACAGAGATGTGCGAGATATTAATTATAGTGGAACCCTTTGTTGGATGTAGCCTAATTTAAGGGTGAACCAGAATTAATCTTATGTCTTGATTTCTCTTTGTTTCTTTTACTCTCCATTTAATTGTGTTTAAGCACCTAATTGTAACAAACATTATTCATTGACTAAATATTTCAAACAATACAAGCGATAACTTTTAGGACCCATGGGTTTTCCAAATCATTGATATTCCACCGAAGCAAACGGACCCTTAGATTTTCATAATCTGGCTCGTTTTTTATGTAAGGCTCATTAATTGTGTCGATCTAATTCGATTATAATCTATAACTTGATTTTGTTAATGTTGCTGCCCAGATTTCTTAATTCATTTAAGTTACGGTGCCCATTTATTTTATAATCTGTTCGTCGTTGTATTTTTTCAGTTGATCTATCCGTTGTCGACCCATCATAGATTGCTTGATTTCATAATCTTTTTTCATTTATGAAAGTATTCAAATCATCGATCAAGACGGAATCAAAAGGGGGAAATAATCATTGCCGAGAGACCGAAAAAAGGGGCAATTGCATTTGCATATAGAACAGTGTGGGGGTTCTACTTTCGATACTAAGAGATTTGTAATCATCAGTAGATTAATGCATTGCAATTGACCTGCTGAGGCAAAATTGCGACAGAGGCGAATATACTTGCTCGCACTCATGAATCCTTGATCCCGTCGCAATGTATGTATAATGCTCGAGAGCTACTGTACTTATACTCCCATTTCAAACATACTCTTTTAAGTACGAGGAAGTTTACATGCGCCAACCTTCCAGTTTCTCTCCTCCTGAATTCCTGAATCATGTGTGCCATCTCTTGAAAGCCATCTATGGGCTAAAACAAGCTCCATGTGCATGGTTTCATCATTTCAGCAGCTTTTTATTATCTTTGAATTTCATGGTGAGTAAGGTCGATCATTCGTTATTCATCTGTGCTTCTTCTTAGAGTTATGTGGGGAAAATTACCAAAATAGTCCTAAACATTTTGCATTGGTCCCAATTCAGTCATAAACTTTTTAATTGGACAATTTTAGTCCTAAACATTTTTACATTTGTATCAATTCAGTCCATCCAACTAATTTAAGCCGGAAATTGCTAACGTGGCTGCCAGCATTCTTATGTGGCGCCACGTGACAAATTTTATATTTTTTTATATTTTTTTTCAGATTTTTTAAATTATTTTTTTTTTTTTTTTTTCTTTTTATTTTCTCCTTACCCTTTGGCCGGCGAGGTCGTCGGCCGGCCGACCATCACCGGCCACAGGCTGGTCCGGCGAGGGGCCCCGTGCCCTTGCTGGCCACTAGCGAGGGCCGCCGCACCTCGTCGGCCACAGGCGAGGGTGTCGGCCCCCGCCTAGATCCAAGCGAGGCTCGAAACCCTTGCCCGGTGGCCGACGAGGGCCTCTGCGCCCTCGTCGGCCACAAGCGAGAGAGGCGCGGCAGCCCTCGCTCGTGGTGGACGACGAGGGCGCGAGGCCCTCGCCGGCCAATAGGCGAGGGTTTCGGGCCTCGCCCGGATCCGGGCAGGGGTCGACGCCCTCGCTTGTGGTCGGCGAGGGCGCGGTGGCCCTCACTAGTGGTCGACGAGGGCACGGGGCCCTCGCCCCAACCAACCTATGGCCGGCGATGGTCGGCCGGCGGGCGACCTCGCCGGCCAAGGGGTAAGGAGAAAATAAAAAGAAAAAAAAAAGAAAAGAGAAAAAAAAAGATAATAATTAAAAATTTTGAAAAAAATTATAAAATTTGTCCACGTGATGCCACATAAGACCGCCGGCGGCTACATCAGCAATTTCCAGCTTAAATTAGCAGGATAGACTGAATTGGTACCAATGTGAAAAGGTTTAAGACTAAATTGGTCCAATTAAAAAGTTTAGGACTGAATTGGTACCAATACAAAAGGTTTATGATTATTTTGGTACTTTTCCCAGTTATGTGTGTCTTCTGCTATATATTAATGATATTTTTGTCATCAGTGAGACTCTTAAGTTATTGATGTTGAGAATACTCCTTCTAAGTTTTGAAGTTGAAAAAACTTTTTGCTTCTAACGTCTATTGCAAGAACAAATGTTAAAAAAAGTTGTTTTGGAGGAATCATCGAAGACTTCTATCAAAGTCTATTCCATTCCAGAAGCATTTCTCACTCTGACGAGTCTAGAACGAGGAAGAATGTAGAACCAGACTCAATGACGTTGCAATACAAATCCAAAATGAACTTTATTTGGAAACAATTCTTCAACATCTAGTTTTCTATCAAAGAATTTTACCTCCCATCTATACAAATATTTATTGAATCAATCTCAAATTGATAAAATCAATGTAGAAAATAAGTTCCTTTTGAAAAGCATCACTTATGAAAACCAAGATTCTGATTATATGAGCGACCAAAATCAATTGGAAATTGCCTTCTTGTCTTCAAAGGCCGTAAAATTCCTTTAAAAGATTATGTCCAACGGTTTGATTAGAAGAAATTCCTCTAGAGAATGTTAATGGTTATTATGGTGAGGAGGAATATTTAAAGGAGGTCATTCGATCAAGCAGAAGTGGGAACAAGAATCTGAAATTCCAAAGTCTGAAACTATTCTCAAATACCTTTTTTTTTTTTTTCATTTGTGAGCATTACAATTATGATCAAGAGAGAAAAACACAAAAAGAGTGTCTTAGTGAGTTAGAAAGTTTTACCGCTAAGTGTTTGCACTCATAAGCTGTCTTCTTCTATTGATCTTATAGTGAAATACAATCAGTAAGCTTGATCAAAAGCGAACCATTATAAAATTCGTGTGCAATTTTCTTTTCCCTTAACTCTATTTATTTTAAGTCTGTTGCACACCTATTGCTTTAGAAGTTTGGTGTTTCTCAAAACTATTTCTATTCCTCATTTAGACTTAACTGTCAATTTAATTTAGTTCTGCAATTGTTTGGTAAAATTTCTTTAAACACCTATTTACCCCCTCTAGATATTAGAACTAGCTACTTCAATTGGTATCAGAGCCTTGTGCTTGTCTTTTTGGATTGTTTTTACTTCTAAGCCAAAAATCTTCTATAGTTACTATCTTCGCACCAGGACTCGTGGAAGGGTAGAGCAACACCAGGCTACCTTATTTTGATGGAAATGAATACAATATATGGAAAAACAAATTAAAGGCATTCCTAAGATCTAAAGATCCTCTGGAGTTGGATGTTATGGAAAAAGGAATCAATCCAAAGGTTGTTTTGGCTTCAAACAAGGGCAAAAAAGTCATAGACAAGGATGCTGAAGAAATCGATCAAACGGAAAGTATGAAGAGACAAGCTCTTGATGAAAAAGTCATATATTCCTCATACCATGCTTTGTCTCTTACTAAGTAAAATAGAATTTTTTCGCATGAAATAGCTAAAGAAGTCTGGGATAGACTTCATGTCACTTATGAAGGTACAAATCGAATAAAAGAGACAAAAGTGAACATCCTGCTTGGCCAGTATGAGTCTTTCAAAATAAAGCCTGGAGAATCTATTGGAGATATGTTCAGCTAATTTACAGAAATTGTGAACGGCTTGGCATATCAAGGTTAACCAATTTATGCTCTAATGAAGGTCAACAAACTTCTACGAGGGCTTTTAAAGGATCACAACCATGTCGAGACCTCAATTTGAGAGACGCAAAGGATTATGCCACTCTCTGTTGATAAACTCATTGGCACTCTCCAATCTTATGAAGTGGAGGAGATCAATAATCAAGATGACTCAACAGGTAAGAAGTCCATTGCACTTAAATCTAATGATGATTCTGATGATATAGATTTGGAAAATGACATGGACGACGAAGAACTTGTTCTCTTGATCAAGAAGTTCAGAAAGTTGAATAGGAAGGGAAGAAGGTTCAACTAGAAGAAGCAAAAAAAGCAAAACGCATAGAAAAAAATCAATGGAAGAGAATAAACCAAATAAGGACGTAATATGCTTTGAGTGCAAGAAAAATGGACACATCAAGCCAAACTATCATTTACTAAAAAGAATAAATGAAAATACGAGAAGTAAAAGAAAGCACTTAAGGTAGAAAGTTGGAGCAACACAAAATGTAAAGAAAATGACGAAGAGTATGCAAATATTTGTCTAATGACTCACTCAGACTCTGATTCAGAATTAGAACCTGACTCAGATACAGACTCTGAATCAAATTAGGAAACTGAGGTAAGTCATTTTGAAGTTCCTATTAAAGTGTTCAAATACATCAATGAACTTTGTTTGAACATCAAATCCTCTCTTAAAAGGATCTTCGAATTAAAGAGGGAAAATTCCAAATTTAGACAATATAATCTTTCTTGGAAAGAAAAGTTTGAAAGTTTATGAATGATTTAATGATTTGAAGGAAAGTCATGATTCTCTTTCCAAAGAAAATGAAAGTTTGAAAAAGGAATTTTCAAACATAACCACTAAATTCTCAAATGGTTCGAAAACCTTAGAACGCATTTTTTCCATTCAAATCCCTTATTACAAGAAATCTAGTTTGGGTTTTAACAAAGAAAGTGATCTTTTGATTGATTTTCCAAAAGTTAATGAGAGACTTAGACAGAGACCTCCCAGACTAGCTTACAAAAATCATTTTAAAAAAGTTTTTACAAATCCTGTTGGTCGAAGTGCTTTTAAATTTCTAAGTGTGGAGACTCAAAACATTTTAAGAATAAATGTCTCAAAGTCTAGAGACCTATTATGAAAGATTAGGCAAAAATAGTTTTTACCACTAACTCTTCAGGACCCAAGAAAATTTGAGTACCAAAGAAAGTTCAAGACTCCTTTTTGATTGCTAGTAACCATAAAAAAGAAGAGCAAATGATACTTGGATGGTGGACGTTCTAAGCATATGACAAGAGACTCAAGTAGTTTCATCAAACTAAAAAACAAAAGGGATGGTGTTTCCTTTGGTGGGAACAATATGGGAAAAATTGTTGAACAAAGAACAATGAAGATTGGTAGCTTGATCATTAACAATATTTCCCTAGTGAAAGGTCTTAATTACAATATTTTCAATATCAGTCAATTGTGCGACACAAGATTCAAAATCAACTTCCAAGAGAATATTTGTTATGGAGTTAGTTAAGACTTCTCTCAAACTTTCACCGGACGAAAGGCATGACAACATATACCTTCTAAACATAAATCCATAAAGCTCTCAATGTCTTATCTCAATTTAAGATAAAGCAAATTTGTGGCATCACAAACTAGGATACATCAGCATGAAACAAATCGCAAAGTTATCTTCTAAGAAGTTGGTCCATGATCTTCCTAATATGGTTTACCAGAAGTCTAAGCTATGTGCTCCATGCACTTTGGGAAAATAGGTAGAAGTTCATTCAAATCCATAAAGCATGTTTTTACTAACCGTGTTTTGCAGCTCCTTCATATGGATCTTTTCAAACCTACTAGAACCCAAAGCATTAGAGGTAAGAGATATTTTTCGATAATTGTGGATGATTACTTATTGTTTACATGGGTTTTCTACTTGGCAAATAAAGCAGAAACCTTCCTTTATTTCTCAAAGTTTGCTAAAAATGTCCGAAATAAGAAAGGCAATACTATTTCTAGTATCAAAATAGACCATGGGGGAGAATTTGAAAATCAAGATCTTAGAAATTTTTGTGATGAAAATGGTTTTAAACATGTTTTTTTCTCCCTAAACTCCAAAACAAAATGGAGTTGTAGAAAGAAAAAATCGATCTTTATAGGAAATGGTAAGAACTCTGTTAATTGAAAGTAGAGTTTCTTCTCGTTTCGGGGCAAAAGCAGTTTCTACAGCTTATTAAATAATTAACATAGTATTTCTGAGGTTCATCATAGAGAAAAACCCCCTATGAGATTTACAAAGGCAGAAAGCCAAATATTTCCTACTTTCATGCTTTTGGCTGCAAGTGTTTTATCTTGAAAAATGTAAATGATTGTTTGGGTAAGTTTGAAAAAAAGTTAGACGAATGGATATTTCTTGGATAGTCTACAATAAGCAAGGCATACTTAGTCTTTAACAAAAGCACCCAGATTGTTAAGGAATCAATGATCATCGGATTTCAAGAAGTTTACTAGAATCAACAAGATTAGGCTCAACTTGAATAATCTGAGTTAATCTTAGACTTAACAAAGTTTGAGTTTCCTAAATAGGATCAACCTTCTATTGAACAAGATCAAATTGAAGAGAAAAAGGAAGAATCGACAGAAACAAAAACTCAGGAGACCCTTGAAGAAAAGGATAGATTTAACAAGAACTGGAAGCACAAATCAAGTCACCCTAAAGACCTTATCAGTGGCAACATAGAAAAAGGCATCCACACCAAATCCAAAGGGAAGGAAGATTTAAATGCTTTAGCACTTATCTTTGAAATGGAACCAAATGGAGTAGAAGAAGCATCATCCAATGAAAGTTTGTAATTGAAACTAAGTGGGTGTATAGAAATAAGATAGATGAAAAGGGTAAAGTGACTAGAAACAAGGTAAGGCTCGTGGCAAAAATATATATACAAGAAAAATAAATAGACTATGATGAGACATATGCACTGGTAGCCAAGTTGGAAGCCATAAGGTTGTTGCTTACTTATGCATGTTTTTATAACTTTAAGCTATTCTAGATGAATGTCAAAAGTGTTTTCCTCAATGGATTCATTCAAGAAAAAGTTTATGCGGAATAACCTTTAAGATTTGAATATCCTAGAAAGCTAGGCTTTGCCTATAGACTGAAAAAAGCTTTATATAATTTGAAGTAAGCACCTCGTGCTTGGTATGAAAGACTGAGCAAGTTTCTAATGAGTAACGGTTTCAAGAAATGTATGGTAGACTCCACTTTATTTATCAAGAAAGAAGGTAAAGACTTCTTACTTGTCCAAATGTATGTAGACGACATCATTTTTGGTTCTTCTAATGAACTTATGTGCAAAAAATTTTGTAAGTCAATGTAGGAAAAATTCAAGATGAGCATGATGGGTGAATTGACATTCTTTCTGGGTCTACAAGTCAGATAATCTAGAAGGAACCTTCATCTATCAAGAGAAATATGCAAAAGATGTCATTAAGAAATTTGGAATTGAGAATTACAAGAAGACTTAAACTCCTATGTCGAGTGGAAATTCCATTCCTACCTTCAATAGCGGCAAGATCCCTTTAAAAGATTTTGTCCAAGGATTTGATTGGAAGAAATTTCTTTATAGAATGTCAATGGCTAGTATGGTGAGGAGAAGTATTTAAAGGAGGTCATTCAGTCAAGAAGAAGTGGGAACGAGAATATGAAATTCCAAAGTCTGAAGCTATTATTAAATACTTGTCTTCATCAGTAAGCGTTACAATTGTGATCTAGAGAGAAAAACACTTAAATAGTGTCTTGGTGAATTAGAAATTTCTACTACCGAGTGTTTGCACTTATAAGTTGTATTCTTCTATTGATCCTATAGTGAAATTTAGTTGGTAGGCTGTCAGTGTAGGAAAGTGGACGTAAACTCGATCCAAGTTGAACCCCTATAAAATTAATGTGCAATTTTCTCTTCCCTTAACTTTAGTTATTTTAAGTTTGTTGCACACAAACTACTTTAGAAGTCTAGTGTTTCTCAAAACCGTTTTCATTCCTCATTCAACTTAGCTATATTTAATTTAATTCCATAATTGTTTGGTAAAATTTCTTTAAACACTTATTCACCCCCTCTAAGTGTTCAATTACGGTCTTTTCATATTCGATTTTCACAGGAATTTACTATAAAGGATCTTGGATGACTTTACTATTTCCTTGGCATTGAGACTCATCAACATTCTGACAATACACTTTTCTCTCAAGCCAAGTATGTTGATAGCCTTTTGCGTAAGTTTGACCTTGTTAAGGTTAAGACTGTCTCAACTCCTCTAAGCTCAAAGATTCTATTATCTGCTAATGATGGTGAGATTCTTGCTTCTCCGACATTGTATCGATAAATGGTTGGTGCTCTACAATATGTGTCTATGACTAAACTAGATATTAGTTTCGCCGTGAACTTGGTTAGTCAATTCATACATCATTCAAGATTACCTCATCTCTAGGCCACCAAATGTATATATCGATATTTAGCTGGCATCTCCACCCATGGATTGCTCATTACGTGTTGTTATCCTACTTCATTGATTACTTATGCAGATACAGACAAAGCCGAATGCTTAGATACTTGATAGTCCACCTTTGGGTTTTTTGTTTTTTTAGGCACCAATCTTGTTTCATGGAGTGCCAAGAAGCAACCCACCGTAGCCCGTTCTAGTACAAAGGTTGAGTATCATGCCGTCGCTCACTGTGTTGTTGAGATTATTGAAATTCGTCACTTACTTTATGAGCTCGGGGTCCCCCTTTATAATCCTCTTACCATTTATTGTGGCAACATCTCTACCACCTATCTTGCTATCAGTCTTTTGTTTCATGCTCGCACCAAACACATTGAGTTGGATTACCATTTTGTTCGAGAATGGGTTGCTTGCGGCGATCTATGTGTTCACGATGTGTCTACAATGGATCAGTTGGCAAATATCTTAAACAAGGGACTACCTAGTCTACATCACACATTATTGAGATCCAATTTTTTAGTTGTTACACCGACTTCAGATTGAGGGGGAGCATTAATATGTATTTTATATGCATTATAGGGTATTTTTATAATTATATTTCTATTTGTACATTTTCTGTAAGTAACAACTCCTATAAATACATATCATTCAACCTTAATTAGGGTTGAGCCACCATAAACATTTTGTCGTTATTCTCTCTGGCTCTAAATATCAACACTAATAGAGGGTAAAATTTGTCATAAATGTACAAGTTTAAAGTTTTTATAACCAAAAAGTTAGTTTATAATAAATTTATTACAAATGTACTAGTTTGGAGTTTTTAATAGTTAAAAAATTAATTTAAGGTAAATTTGTCATAACTGTACTAATTATGATTTTTTGTGGTATTAACCATTCTTTTATATGTTCATTAACATTTCTTATGCTAACAACTCCTTTGTGAGATTGAAGTCTTGTATTACATAAAAAGAAGAAATCTACTCCATTCATCCATATGGCGGCAAAAGAATTTGGAACTTTGCATTGCTTGCCGATTCTTCTGGCGTGCTCTCGGCAGTCGAGCATATGACGTTAAATCAATCCATATTTTATATAGTTCAAACAAAGTACCGTCCGATTTTGTATTTCTAAGTACATCACATGATTATAATAAAGAAAATTAGTCGCAAGCCGCGTTATCTCGAGGGTCATAAGCTATAGTCGCATTCGTGCATAAAACCAGAAAAAACCAAAGGAAAAGATAATGTAAATATATTGATATCTTCTTTGACATGGTTTAAAAAAACTGCCATTTCCCACATTATTCTTCTTTCATATTGCATTCACGGGAGAGAGATACTATCTCTAATTCAAAGAGACGTATAGGAACTCAATTAATTCCAAATTCTCCGCGACCTCACAGATTTCAGTACGATTAAACCCGCAGATGATTTGCATTGAACTTTCCCGGTTCGATTCACTTGAACCACAAGAGCCGTGAGGACTAAAAACGAATAAAATCAGAGATAAAACTGCTGATGTGAAGATGCTGGCAGTCATCCAAGACGGTTTATTTTGTGAAAAGCACCCGAGTCTTTGCACTTGTGCCCCTAAGTTATTAATAAATAGTGGAACTTCCGCTAAACCGGGGAATCCTACTAGTTAGCATGAATTCTATAGTAGGGTTGTGGTAGGGCTAGATCCTTAATTTGTATGCACAATTTAATTTTTTGAAGAGAAGATAGGTGATGTCAAGAGAGCAAAGGCTAATCTAAATTAGTTCATAAAGTAATATTTGGACATTTAGACAAGTGCGATGTGCTCAGCTATGTAAAAAAAAAAAAAATTTACGCCATTTTCATACTCTAAATGGCTACAACACTCCCTCGCTCATTAAGTTGAAAATGCCCTCAAGAAAACTAATTAATCTAAATCATATATTGAAAGGGTGAAAATTGCTATTTTTTGAAAATGCAGAAGATGTACATTGTCATGAAAGTACAAGATTATAAGTATTACTTAAGACAATGATGTTTTACTCCACCGCCATATTTTATTTCCATTTGTTTCTGCACTAACTTCATTTCCTCTTTTTTACTTACTAATATGCTCAGGCTAATTTCTATAAAGTATTTTTTTTGTAATGAGTATGAACCTTGTTGGGACTTATTGTTAATTAGCATATCTTAGATATGAACTATAATCATAAAGAATTCACATCTTAAACCAAATAATATTGCTAAGAAAACTTTAACTAAAGAATCAAATACCACAATAAGCTATAAAAAAAATTAAACTTTAGCGGGACGTCGTAGATACGTGTAAATTATAAATGCTCTTTTTAAATAGAAACCGATCAATAAATCTAATAAAATACTCGACTCTTAAGGAGTCCTCGTAAAAAAGCACCGAACATGTGAATTCTTCGACTTGAATACAAAAGAAGAAGAAACAATATTTTAGTGAAGGTTGATAAGGATCATTAGATAGATTGATTTACATTGCTCGTAAATATGACTTGTGTGTGTCAACAAGTTTCTTTTCATGAATAACATCGCACCATCAAATTCATACCAAGAAGTTCCTCTTTGATGCCTGAGTCCGTACTTTCCCAATTTTCAAGGACCAAAAGTATAATCTCATTTAATATGAATTTATAAAAATGAACAACAAAGCATTCTCATCGTCACCCCTTTATAAATGACCTTGTATTTATTATATCTATACTAATTATTACGAGAGAGATTTGAGGAATGACCTCTCATGCAATTGACCCTGTCGCCTTTCACTACGACTTCCTTGATCCCACTTCCTTCTTCACTTCCACTTCTATTTTTTGTGCACTAACTCTTTTATATTGTCATGAACATTTCCTTCAAGTAATAAAATTCTTGTGAGATTGGAGTCTTGGAAATATAAAAGAAGAAATTTATTCAATCAATTCATGCATACGACAGGCAAAGAATTAGAAACATTCCATCAGTTGCCAATTGTTTTGGCATGCTCTCGGCGGTCCAATGAGCATATATGATGCCAAATCAATCTATTTTTCTATATAGTTCAACCAAAAGACCATCCGATTTTGTATTTCTAAGTACTTCACATTATTATAATGAAGAAAAAAGAATTGCAAGCGGTGTTATTTCGAGGGTCATAATCCATAGTCGCATTCATGCGCAAAACCAGAAAAACTAAAGGACGACTCTTCTGATAATGTAAATATATTTATATTTTCGTTGACATGGTTAAGCTGCCATTTCTCTCGTTATTCTTCTATATTGCATTCACGGGAGAGAGAGAGAGAGAGACTATCTGAAATCCAAAGAGACGTGCCTCTCGTGAATGAGAGAGACAAGGCTCGGAGCTGAACGGATCGTATATTATAAATATTGCTTGACATTTCGGTATTTGGAGCATCGTCAAGAGTTAACATTCTCTAAATCTTGATTTTGGCATATATGGATCCTCAGTGAACCTAGATTAAAAGAAATTCCTAAAAACGATGTAAACCTAGATTAAAACAAACCTCGAAAGTTTAATTGAGTGGTTATGCTTTTGGTATAAAACCTGTCTCCAACTTTAAACAATCTTAAGAGCCATACCCCACTGTCCTACCGATGAAGCCTTACTTGATGCGCATGGATGAGTTAGTTAACCCCTCGCCAAAGGATGAGGGGTAGCACAAACTAGTCGATGCTTAGTGAGGGCTATTTAGTCCCTATATGGCCATGGTGAGGACGGACAACACTCGTTTCGCCCAATCTAGGCAAGAGGCATTGCCCCTTTTGTTTACTGGGTCGGTGACCCACATTGTTGGTGGGAGCGGTGTCTATTGACCACCGCTTGATGGTGGCAAGTGGTAGCGCCACCATGATGCAAGGGCAGTGCTCTCCCTCATCTGAGTCTAGGAGAGGGCAAGAAGGCCCTTATCGGGGGCTAAGCCATGATTGACAATGTTCACCACTGAGACCTCGTTGAAGAAGCGTGGAGCCTCGCGCCACTATTTTTTAAAAACTTTTTAGTCTTTTCCAATATTGGTCCTAGCAGTTTAGGGAAAATTGCCACCTTGTATTTTCTGTCCACTGAAAATCGACGGAGCTAGCGAAATCCCTCAATTGTACATTCTGTGCAAGTTTTTGGACTGAAACGACCGAAGGTTTTAAGATTCGAATATACTATCGAAACAAATTTTAAGACATCCAAAGAAAAAATCCTGATAATTCCGACAATGAAAATGACCCTGAGTTAAATAAAAGCTAGATATGGATTAGACATCATCACATCCCACCATGCATTTATTATGATACTATGGAACACTTCGCCCATGATCATGATGAAGATGAAATAACATATTTTTCATCAGTCAAGGCCAAAGGGTGAGATGTTGAACAGTGCACGTAACAACTGAATGGTAGATTGCTTGTAGAGGGGACTTCCATTGACTTCCTTGTGAATCAACTTCGGTGTATGTCCAACCCTAAAAGGCAGAAATAGAAAAGGCCGCATGAAATTTGGTCAATCTTTTGTCATATTTTATTAGTGAAATCTTCCACTCGATTAGGGGCAACTGGCAAAACAACTCTCCCCGCTAATGAGAATGCTTTGCTGCCAAGACACTCGTGCTTCCGTGCTTACCTTAGTCGCCGTGCCTAACTTGCCTTCCACACTCTTTAAATCGATTAAACTCCATTCATTAGTCACTCAATTTCCTTTTCTTTTTTAAATTTCACTTAGACGTCGTCTGCTTTGTGAAATTATAAAAAAAAAAATGTTATTCTAAAAACGATCGCTCGTATTGCTTGTAAAAATAGATGATTGAAACATAAAACATTATTCATTAACTAATTATTTTAAGTGATACAAATGATCAATTTGACGAGCTACAAGTTTTCCAAATCATTAATTTTTCAAGAAACAAATGAAGTCTTAAATTTTCATAATTTAGCTGTGCGAGAATCATTAACGGGTCAATATAATTTGATTATAATTTATAGATTGATTATCCTTTGCAGCGTAGATTCCCTAATTCATTTAAGTTACGGCGCACATTTATTTTATAATTTGTTCGTTGTTTTTTTTTTTTTCAAGTTGATCTATTAGTTGTTGACACATCATAGAGTGCTTACTTTCTATATATATATATATATATATATATATATATATATATATATAATAGTATTCGAATCATCGATCAAGAAGGAATCAAAATGGGAAATAATCAATGCCGAGAGAGACCCAAACAAAGGGGCAATTGCATGTTATAGAACAGTGTAGGGGGGTTTGCACTTTCGATTCTACAAAATTCGTAATCATCAATAAATTAATGCATTGCAATTGACTAGGTGGGGCAAAATTGCGAAAGAGGCAAGTATAATTGCTCGTACTTATGAACTCTCGATCCCGTCACAATACACGTATAATGATCGATAGCTACGGTATTTGTACTACCATTTCAAACATATCCTTTTAAATATTATTTTCAAAGGGGTCTCTTATTTCCTTATTTTCGCTGGCGACTGAGGTTTTACATCCCCGCCATCAAATCCATGCGGATCGCGTCATAGCAATGCGGCCAGATCACACCAGAACTTGATTCACACCAAACTTTCCGGTCCAAATCGAACGTTGCAGACAGGCCCAAACCGGCAAGCTTCATCGCCATTGATGAACAGCAACTCCAAAAGGAAGCCAGAGAGGGAACACAATGATAGTGAGATCACACTTGCATATCCAAATAAATGAGGAAAAATGATAACAAAACATATACAAAAGAAAAGCAAGGAAGCTAATCATGATCAGACAAGAGGAAAAGATTTAGAGAGGAAATAATTGAAAGGAGAGAGGGAAAAAAGGGGAGCGGGGAGGGGGGAGTGTAGAAGAATCTTGATGTCCAGCATTTGCTGTTCAATCATCAATTCTTTTTTGCCTCTTTTTTTTCTCTCTCTCTTTTCTTTCATTCATGGGTTACAACAATCAAGCGGTGATCGACCACCCTTTTTGGTAGACCCTACCGCACATTATTACATTCTCCCCCCAACTTCCCTCCCCCAAAAAGTTCACAGATCTACACCTTCTCCCTCCACTATCTCATCCTTCTTCTTCATCATCTTCATCTCCTTCTTCACGATCTTTTATGTTCACTTTTCTCTATGTGGTGGAACAATATCTATTTATAAATTATCTCTTCTCCCTCCTCCCTCTATATAAAAATATGCTACAGCAAAGCAAAGAAAAACACCCATTGGTCCCCCCATTTTACAGGCGAATTTAGCAATATTTTTTTTGGGAAATAATTTAGACACAGTTTGGATCCCACGAAGATCATATAATAATATGTAAAAAAAAAAATGAGGACGGGCGAAGGCCAGCACCACCACGTGAACGCGGATCGATCAGTCGGATTCCTCGGGGCGGTCGGTTCCGGTGGCGGCGGTGGCGAGGCGGGTGTCCTTCTTCGACCTCGGCTGGACCCCGTAGTAGCTGACGTACCACTTGACGAACTTCCGCAGCCCCGTCGCCAGGTCCGTCGTGGGCTTGTACCCGAAGTCCCGCTCCGCCAGGGTGACGTTGGCGTGCGTGAAGGGCACGTCCCCGTTGCGGGGCATCGTGATGACGTGGCGCTTCGCCTTGGTCCCGAGCAGCGACTCCAGGATGCCCACCAGCCGCCCCACCGGGACCGGCGAGGTGTTCCCGAGGTTGTACACGCGGAGCTGGGAGGGGGCCTTCTTGCGGCCGCCGCTGCCGGTGCTCTTCTCGGCCGTGTCGAGCGCGCCGAGGCAGCCCCGGACGACGTCGTCGATGTAGGTGAAGTCGCGGGCCACCTCGTGCTGGTCGTGCGTGCGGTACACATCGATGGGCTTGCCATGGAGGATGTCCTTGGTGAAGAAGAAGTAGGCCATGTCGGGGCGGCCCCACGGGCCGTACACGGTGAAGAAGCGGAGGCCGGTGAGGGAGAGGCCGTAGATGTGGTTGTAGGTGTGGGCGATCTCCTCGCCGGCCTTCTTCGTGGCGGCGTAGAGGCTGGCGGGGCGGTCGGTGCGGTGGAGCTCCGAGAAGGGGTTCTCGGTGTTGAGGCCGTAGACGGAGCTCGACGACGCCCACACGATGGCCGGCTGGGGGTTGGCGCTCTTGGCCACCTCCAGGAGGCTGACGAAGCCGGCGATGTTGGAGGCCACGTACGACTGCGGGTTCTGCATGGCGTAGCGGACGCCGGCCTGCGCCGCCAGGTGGAGGACGTGGGTGAAGGGGACGACGTCGAAGAGCTTCGTCAGCAGCGGCCCGTCGTTCAGGTCGCCCTCCACGATGAAGATTTGGTGCTTCTGCAGCAGCGCCTGGCGGGCGCGCTTCAGCGACGGGTCGTAGTAGTCGTTGAAGTTGTCGAGGCCCAGCACGCCGTCGCCGCGCTTCTTGAGGGCGAGGGAGCAGTGCGACCCGACGAACCCGGCGGCGCCGGTGACGAGGACGGAGAATCCGTTGGGGCGGCGCGGGGTGGAGGAGTGGCGGACCTGCTTCTCCCAGGCGGCGCCGCCGGCGGAGGAGAAGGTGGAGGAGAGGAAGGAGCGGCGGTGGGGGGCGTGGTCGGAGGAGGAGGAGGAGGAGGAGAGCGGGGGGTAGTTAAGGGTGAAGAAGAGGACGAGGGCGAGGGCGATGAGGAGGGTGGCGCGGAAGAGGAGCTTGGAGGAGGCGTTCAGGAGCTTGGTGCTGTTCACGCGGCGGATGTAGCTGTTGTAACGCTCCAGCTTCGCCGTCTTGCCGGAGTCCGACGGCGGCGCCATTGCCCGGCGAAACTATACAGAACAATGGAGGGTGGGCTAAATCTCGTCCTCCTCCTCCTCCTTCTCCGATTGGATTCTGCGGACCTCTGCCGCCCAAAAGCGCGCGCGCCCGCCGCAGCAAGAAAGGGGGAGAGAGAGAGAGAGAGAGAGTGGAAGGGTGCTTTCGTGCGATTGAGAGCCCCTAAGTTTGGGAAGAACGAAGATAAGAGGAATATAAAGGAAAGAAGGGCTGGGGATTTAATCATTTAACTTGTTACAGTTGCGCGTTCGAACAATGCTTAGCTATTCTCACACTAATTTGCAATAAACAAATAAATCGATCAACCACCGACTCAGGTGGTTTCCGTAGGGTAGGGCTTTACAACGTCCTCCTCCGGGAAGGTCGGGAGTTCGAACGCAAGTTGCGGGGAGGCTGGCGGATCATTAGCGATTTAAGCGTGGCGTCGGGGTGGTGGTTTCATACTTTAGCGTCGCAGGGGTTTATTTAAGACTGTCGTTTGTCAGTCTCGAAATTGTCGAGACTTGCTTATAAAGTTGATTTGCCAGAAGAGTAATACGTCTATGACAACTCTACCTAAAATTATTTTTGGATTATAAAAAAAATCTCAAATTAATATATCCGTAACAAATTTATCCCAAGTTGATATGAATTTTCATGTAGAACACGTAGGGTAAAATTTTATGGAAGTTAACTGGGGAGGATAAATATGTCACGACCATATCATATTGAGATTTTTGGTGACCCAAAAATTAATTTGAGATGAATTTATTCCAGATATATAAGTTTGACATTTTTTTATGATATTAATCTTTTTTTCCCTCAAAATAACTTGTTATTGATCCTTAAATACTATCTGTAAGGGTTATTTATAATCTGACGCACAGGTTAGAAAATAGTTTTATGAACTAATTTTAAGCAGATTTGGTGTAAACCTTTATGAAATCTGATGTGATAACTTGTGTAAATAGATAGCTGAAATGCCGATTTGTAATTCGGAAGCCCGTCGACCATTTTGGTTTCATTTTTTTATTATAAAAAAATATCAGAAAGTGAGGAGACATTTTAATTTCCTATATTTTATGCTTTCACTTGAGTTATTTTTCCATATAATCTTTAAATTTCTAGAGGGAGAGAGGGGTTGGCGTTGGTTGGAGACCACTTTCCTGGCTTTAAAGCCTGTCTGGGCTCACCGTCCACATAGAAAACGACCCATAATTTGGGGACACGAAATCGCCCACGCCGTTCCCCATTATTTACAACGATACCCCCCCAAAACGATAATTGCAAAATGGGGGGAAAGAAAACGATAATTTGCCAGCTCGAGTCGCCTGCGCTTTTGGGATCTCGCACCATGTGCCGCGCACGTGCCCGGACGTGACATCCCCCCTCCACCCAAAATCTCTCTCTATCTCTATACCAAGGGATGGCTAGCTTAAACCAATCAAAATTAGATTTATTTTATTATTTTGCATGTGAACAATTAATGCCGAAAATCGGGTTTAACTGGGGTAGACTCGTCTGATCTCTATTTAATTTAAAAAATTTATAAATAAAAAGAAGGAAAGAGGAAAAAAAAATTTTCAAATTTCAACAGTTTGGTATTGGTCAAAGGTGTGCGGGCCTGAAAAAGGTGCCTTTGATTAAGTTGTCGTCTTGTGTACCGTTTGCGCGTGACCGTTCGTCACCGACAGGGCGTTTTGGGACTTTTTCGAATAATCCAATCTTTTTTTCCTTTCCCCGAAAATAATAATAATAATAGTTTTTTTCTGCGTTTTCATATAGGGAGATGATTCTCGAACTATGCCAAGATTGACGCAGAAATTGATATGGATTTATCTTGGGTTACATAAAATAAAATTAATTTCCTGTCCACGATGCGTTGTCCGACGTGGAAATTGCCTGCTGCGGATTAAAAAGTGAGGGGCCAAAAAAAAAAAAGAATAAGAAGAAAACAAAACCACGCGGATTGTCGGTGGTCTGAATATCGTCCGTTCGGGGATTTCGGACTTGATCGTGATTGTTCCCTGTCGCGATTCGTTCGTCCCAAGGCGTCGTGGATTTTCGGCACTTCTTTTCTCAAATTTATTGTGCTGAAAAAGGGTCATGGCAATGTCGGATTAAAATCTAAATCTTAGAATTATTCCTCCCCATGCAATTTCTCTCGTTTCCTAATAAGGATGGTATCAATCTCTCTCTCTTTTTTGGGTATTTACTAACATGGTGTTAACAGCTGTTAAAAATTTAGTGACGTAGATTAATATTTTGGTCTTTTCTCAATGTTAAAAATCTCTCTCTCCTCTGCAATCTTCTTCTTCTTCAGCCCTACCGAATCCTAGTCAAAATCCACAAAATCTAACATCCTCCGCGATCTTCTACTTCAACCCTACCAAATCCTGGTCAAAATCCACAAAATCCACAAAATCTAACATCTTACGACAGTATAGAACTTTTAATAAGCAAACACCCACTCGGGTTCACCATCCACAATCAAACGAAGCAAACTCGACAAGCTCGACCGATCATGATGGAGCTCAATGAAGCTCGAGTTAGCATCATGACTAAGAGCTTGAAGAAGTTTGAGCAGCCATGATTGCGAGCTCATAGAAGCTTCGAAGCTCGAGCAGCCATTGTAGCAAGCACAAAGCTCAAGCAACTATGGTTAGTGGCAATGAGTACGAGGAATCGTGAGCGGTCATGGTTATGAGCTCCAAATTTTTAAAAATAATTATATTGGGCAATGTATGTGCAGACGTCTAATTTGGCAATTTTGTTGTTCATATCAATAAAAATTGACCAATGATAAAAGGCAAAACATTTTAAAAAAAGTGGATGGATAGTTTTGATTTTCGGGAAAAATACTTAACCCCACTAAAGTTCACCAAAAGTGAAGCATGTAATTATCATGTTTCTTTATAGTAATGCCCGGTTGAACTAAATAATCGCTTATTTAGACAATTGCCAAAATGGTGAAATAATCTTTTGAAGCAGAATTCAGTAATCTTGCGACCAGTGCATGTTGTCTTTCCATATATCTTTCCCCATCAAATGGCATGTTTTTTCCTCATAAATTCTCAATCTTGTCAACCATGTCTCTCGGTAGCACAAAATTAATTGCACGATATAATTTCACTGCTTGCAAGAAGAAAGTATCTCTCATAAAGATTACATTTACTAACAAGACGAAACGGGTTAGTCTCTTTATAATATTAATGTAGACGAAACATTGCTAGGATTACATGGGTAGAACGTCAACAACTCGAACTATGATGGATAGTTTAATCAAATTCTTCTAATTACTCCGCATATTTCTTAAAACCTATGCAATAGCCCAATTTTCACCTGCAGTTTGAGAAAATGAGAATTATTCGGGTATTTTTCTCTAATCTTGAGGGACAGCCTTAGATTAATGACGTCATTTATTTTGCGCAAATCCAACTCGAAATTGTAATTTTTTTCCATGCACTACTCGAAATCGTAAATCCCATCGAAGATAGGGGCCAAATGGTCATCATGCTGCAGTTTTGTTTTTTTGTTTTTTTGTTTTTTTGTTTAACTGAGATTGCACTGCTGGTTTGCAACAAATTGAAAGAGATCTACCTCCCGCGGAGATAAGTACAGGAGAGCTATCCCTTCTTTTGTGGTGTGATTTCACGTTTTGGATAACTACTTTGCATTTAAAATAATGGACCCCCCAAAAAAAGAAATAATGAAAAACATAAAAAAAAAAATTAAAAAGGCCATGATGTGAATGTGGGCAACAATCCAATCCCCGACCCCACGTAAGAAGTGTCCTGCTCCTACACTAATGAGAAGGAAAGGGGAGGGAAGGTTCACAGGGGCAACATAATTTTAGGGTCTTGCCACCCTATAATTCCGTGATAGACGTCGGTCTCTCTTTATTCCATGGAGAGAGAGAGAGAGAGAGATTTTCCAAATAAATGCAATATATTTATGTATTGGCCTGATTCCCTAAAAACAAACTTTATTTGAGGTCCAATTTCAATTTTTTTTCCCAACTTTTCTTTTATTTAAAAAGAATCTCCAACTTTTACTCTAATTCCAAATCCACTCACAAGTTCAAAATTCGTCATTGATTTCTTTAAAATTGTCAACATCAAAATCAGTTAGAAAATCATTATCAGAACCTGCATTTTCATCAATAGTATTGTTTCGTATGGAATAATAGTAGTCTTCTGATATTGATAACTTGGCAAAAAAAAAAAAAAACCATTGGTGATTTTTAGATTCATAGCTAGATTTAGGACTAGTATGGAAGTTGTGATTTTTTTATAGACAAAAAGATGTTCGAGGCAGAATTGGATTCGGACCTAAAGCTGTGATGTTGTTGTTTTTTTTTTTTTTTAAAGCTCTATGCTTATGTGAGTCTTTTTAGACAGCGACTTAAAAATACTTGTTAAATCTATTCAATACAAATATTTCAATCTTTAAAATACTGATTATGCATGACATGGAGGCTGTCAGTGTATGTGTGTTGGATTTCACAGTATTTCTTTATTTGATTGCTTATTAAGACTGAGCAAATATATAACAAAGTCTTGTTCATGCATGGGAATGGAAGTGATCGCCATTTTGGGGCATGAAGATGTGTTAATGAAGGTACCTTCGATCCAACTACTAGGGTACTTCATATTTATGGCCTTACTCATTCTTGAGGGAACTGCATTTGCTAAGAGCACGTGCAATGATGTTCATTCATGGGTATAGGATTCCATTTGCAATGAGCAATACGAAATTTCTTTCTCTTGTGCTTTCTTGAGAAAACAAAAGGTTGACAAATTAAAAAGGAAGGATTTATAATAAATCCGTCATCTTAAAATTTGATAGTTTTTTTCAATTTAGCCTCCATCTTTAAAAATTAAGATATTTAGTCCATTGCTTTTTCTTTTTATGCTTGTCGGTCTACTCATTTACATCACGCTACAAATTTTTGCTTTCAATTATTTGAAGTTACAGCATACTAACATAATTGACGACTAAAAAAAGCTGGAAATTTAGGTTATGTTCATGCAAATTTTTCAAGTCACAATTCTTATATAGTGATTAAACTGAATCATAATATAAGTAGATCATTGACATAGACGGTCCCAAAAAATCCTAAAAACTTCTTATATTGCGAATGATGTACAAGATCATTCAAGGGAACTAGAGACCATGATCACACAAAAACGAAAGTCAGAAATTGAAACGTCATTTTTTGGTGATTCTTTTTCTCTTTATGCACTTTAAATGGTGAGATAATTAGAAAACAAGTCCTATTGAACTTGCAATTTTGATGCACTTTGCGTCCTTCCTTCTATTGATGGCACTACTCAATTGGATCAAAAGTTACAAGTTTTAGGACTCAATAATACGAAATGACATTTTTAGGACTTTAGTGCACAAAATCTATAAGTTTTAAAGACTAGCCCTGAAAATGCCTCTTAAATAGTTGAGCAAGTTTACATGGACATGTTAATTTATTTTAATTTTTATAAATATTATTTACAATAGCAAGATAGTAGGGTCAAATTGACATATACCTTTAAATCTATAGATATTGGTGGAAAATAATGGATTCTACCTTTTACACATATTAATGACGCTTCACCCTATTTTGTCAGGGTTGCAAAAAGAAATTACACCGTATGGGGCGGTTCAACTCGGTACTAAAAGTATAGGTCCAATTTTTTTTTTTCTATATAATTTCCCTCCTACGAATTCGAAAATACTGATATCATTTTACCTAAAATTAAGGATACGGATTAATATAACAAAAAATCCTAAATTGATAATTTTTTTATCACAAAAACCATAAATTGGTATATTTATGATAAATTTACCCTCTATTAGTTTTCGTTAAATTGGATTAATATCACTAAAACTTACAAATAAGTATACTTGTGACAAACGGAAAGTAAAACTCCAAAATGGTATACCTATCATCTGTCGTGCATCATCCAATTTAGTAATTTGATAGTAAAATTTAACAGAGAATAAATTTGTCACAGGTATATCAATTTAAAATTTTTCGTGATATAAACCCTTAATGATACATTGACATTTAAAAATTAAGTCCCTTAACTTTTTTTTTCCTCCCCTTTTGTGGCCGAAGATACATATATTGCTTTCAAGAAGGTTTGCCATTGCAACCCTCATCCATCAAGAATTCGCAAAACTGAAACACTAGGGCAAGATCTTGGACACCAGCAAGATCTTGAAATATAATTGAAAGTAGACTTAGACTCTGACTCATTACATATCTTCATATATATATATATATATATATATATATATTTTTTTTTTTTTGCCTCATTCAAGTTAGAAGAGGGGATGAACGGCCAAAAAATCCTAAAGATATTGTATGGTCGTAAATTCAGTTTTAAACCTTACAGTTATGCCAATTTAGTTCTAATCTTTTTGATGATTTGCTAATTTAGTCTTAAACTTATTGTTTGGAAAATTGTCTGAGATGACTATATTGCCAAATTGTCAAAAGGATAATGATTAAATTAAATTTAGTGCTACATTGGCAAATCATCAAAAAATTTATGACTAAATTGGAAAATCTTTAAAGGTTAGAACTAAATTAGTAAATCTTTAAAAGATTTAGAACTAAATTAGCAAATCATTTGAAGGTTTAGGACTAAATTGGCACAATTGAAAGGTTTAGGACTATATTGGCCGCCGAACAATAGGTTTAGGACTTTTTGGATAATTTTCCCATCAGAGGAGTTGTATATTCATATGGCAAATGTTCATAGAGCCTAACCAAAGCCCACATCGAATTTGGATACCTTCAAAGCTTATTGAGTTTGATTTGCTTGACCCTTCATTAATTTTGCCAAGTACAAAAATCCTTTACAAAGGAGATATATTAGTTACATTTATATAAAAAATCATCGAGATCCAATACTATAACGCAAGGTCTTCCAAAAGTGGAATAAGTGTTAGAAATGTGTTTGATTGATTCGATATTGATAAACCTAGAAAAATGAATTGGGCATTGGAATGAACATATAAAAAAAATCTTGGAAATTTTTGGGGATTTTTTATTGGGGTTGAGCTAACTATAATGCAAAGTCGTATATTTTTGGTTAATAGGTTCCAAATGATTTATCGAACCTGGGGATGCAAATTCGTAATAGGCACATTATCAATATTGTACACGAAATAACATTAAAGGTGTTCGTTTCAGTAGGACACTTTGCCTTCACTCTCTCTCTCTCTCTAACACTTTATCTGCACCAAATGTCTTCTATTCCCTCGATTTGCACAAGTTCAAATCCTGTCACTAATCCACAGATTACATATTAAAATAATTGAACTATTATCAATAATGCTTCTACAAACTGCTCATATGATTGAATTGTGATTTTCATGACAACCTAATCAAAATTGTCACGTCAATTTTGATATGTGTTATCTCTTTCAATCAAATTTTCATGCCATGCCTTTATGTCATGTTAGAAATTGAAACCCTAATCTAGATTACATCCATAAAAGCATCATATTATTAGGTACCGACTAACCAAAAATGGCGCAACCTTACTTTTTCTTTGGATATGATAACTTACGTGACCTTAATGCAAAGACACTGTGGCATTAATCCCCGCTATAAACAATGTCGGTTATGTAACGGTAGGCCTAGAGAATAGACTTTTTAGTTTGCATTATTTTTAGTATCATTTTCCTTTAGATTGGAAAGAGAGAAGACCATATGCTTGGTGCATGGTGGAGCCTAGTATTGACTTTCCTTCCTATTTCCAGTTAGGCACATTAGTGGGTAAAAGTGTTTTGTTCTTTAATTGGTGAGGAATAAGTTTGGGGGTACGGAGGAAAAAGTGCACTGCAAATTCTAAACTCTACATAAGGAATCAATGAGTCATAAGCCTTTTAATATTGATTCAATTAAGCTCTAAACCTTTTTCAAAAGGTACAATCAAAGTTATTTTGATGAATGTTACCTATATTGCATACATAACAATCTTAACATGCACTTCTTAACATAAATTTTACGACTTACTTTAATCTTTCTTTAAAACGTTATGACCAAATTGAACTAATTGATAGGTTTAAGACTCAATTATAAGCTTGTCAGTAAAGGTCTAATAATTCAAAAGTTTAGGACTTGATTGCATTCTTCATGTAAATTTAGGACTTATTGTGCAATACACTATGATAGAGACATATCTAATCCCATCATGTGTTTAGTTCATATATGATAAGATTATGTGAGCATTGCTTAGTAATGCGAAGATCAATTAATAATCTTATTTGGTAACAAAAGTTCACATTAGCATTGGTTATGCCACGTGAGATGCTTGGCATGCACATTAGCATTACTAGCCAAAATTGCTGGAAGGACTATACAGAAAATTGTCAAAAGATTGAGGACTAAATTGGTCAAATTAAAAAGTTTATAACTAAATTGATATCGGTATAAATGGTTTACAAATTTTCATGATAATTTTCCCTAATTTCAAGATTAATGTTACGACCAAATCTCTTTCAATTAAATTTTTTGTGCCCTGCCATGTTGGTGACATCCCTTTATTTAATGTTAGAAATTGAGACCCTAGTCTACATTACGTGCATTAAAGCACTATATCGTCACATACCGACATACCTTAATGCTATGACACTGTGGCATTAATCACTGATAGAAACAATGTTGGTTATGTAACGGTAGGCCTAAAGAGTAGGCTTTTTAGCTTGCATTATTATTGGAATCACCTTTTTTTGTCTAACTTTTGAAACGAGAGGAGACACATGGTTGGTGCCAGGTGGAACCCAATTTTGACTTTCGTTACTAGTTCCAGCGAGGCACGGCATTTGTTTAGTGGGCAATTTGCCCTTAATTTGTGAGGAATAACATTGTAGATACGGGGGAAAATGTGCATTGGAATTCTAGAATATAATTGATTCAACTAATTCCTAAACCTTTCCTAAAGGTCAGAGTAAAAAAAAATTACTTCCTAAACCTTTTTTTGGAAAATTTGTTTTAAAAGTCTGAAACGTCTTCTATAACGGCTAATTTAGTCATAAACCTTTTAATTATTTGTCAATTTAGTCATAAATATTTTAACGACCTGCCAATATAATCATTATAGGTAATTTTGGTTAGAAATTACTAATGTAGAGGTCTAGCTAATGTCAACCAACCTATGTAGTGCGATCAACACTTAGGTGGACAATTATTCTAAATTATTTATAAAAAAACTTCCAATTTTTTCTTCTTTCTTTTCTTTTTTTCTTCTTTTTAGGTGGGGTTGCAAGCTACTAAGTGAGGCCTGGCGACTAAGGCAGCGCATGGTAACGTTTCTGTTTCTTAGAATTTCTGTTTTTTTGTTAAAAACAAAAAAAAAAGTAAATCCGTTTTTAACGCTAAGTTGTTTTTTATTAGGGGAATAGAAAGTTAGCCCAGGAATAGATTTGGAGTAGAAACGAGAAACAAAAAAAAATTGCTTCTATTCCCGGGAACAATTTCTAGAAATAAGTCAATTTTTTTTTCTTTTATTCTTTTCTCTTGCCGCGGCCACCTTCAACCGCTCGGAGCCACCGCCGCCGACTACCGCCGCCGGTCACCGGCCGCCTCTCGCCGGCCGCTGCTCGCCGCCGCCGCCGCTCGCCACCGCACAGCCCATCGGCCGCCGCCACGGCACAGCCCATCGAGCGAACGGGCGGCCGCGGGCGAGGGTGGCCGATGGGCTATGCGGCGGTGGGCGGCGGTTGGTGGTCGGCGATCCGTGAGCAAGAATAAAAAATGAATAAATACAAAAAAGAAATTGTTGCGTTATTTAAAAGCATTTCTATTCTTTTTCTATTCCAAGAGTAGAAATTTTTTGTAGTTACCAAACGCGTTCTTTTACTCAGAAATTGTTCCCCGGAAGAGAAATAGAAAAGAACTATTTCTGAAAAAAAAAAAAAATTTTCCCCAGCCAAGAAGCGTTGTCATGCGCAACCTAAGCGAGGCCCTAGGGAGAGGGCCACGAAACTCTTGCCAGCTATGGACAAGGGTCGTGGCCCTCGCCGAATCTAGCAAAGCCCTCATCCGCCTTGTGTAAAAAGCAAGTGAAAAAAAAAGCAAGCAAAGGTAAAAAAGGAAAAGATCAAAATTTTTTTATAAAAATTACAAAAACCATACACATCAACACTTGCTATGCCATGAAAGATGACCGACATTAACTTTACAACCACATTAGTGATTTCAAGCAAAATTTGCTTGAAGAACTACATTGGTAATTTGTTAAAAGATTTGATTAAATTAACAAATCATCAAAATGCTTAGAAATAAATTGGTAAAATTGAAAAGTTGATAATTGAATTGACTACCGTAAAACAAGTTTAAGACTTTTTAGGCAATTTTCCCAAACCATTTCAAAAGGTGCAATCAAGTCATTTTTTATTAATGGTACCTAAAATTCTCTATTGTCACTTAAAAATTGCCTACATAACAACCTTAATTAGCACTTCTTAACATAAGTTTTACAACATAAATGCATTTTTTATTAAATGTTTATAACTTATTTGAACTAATTGATAGGTTTTAGATTGATTGCAAGCTTACTAATTAAGTTTTAGGACTTGATTAAATTAATTGAATAGTTTAGGAGTGGATTGATTCTATACATAAAATTTAGGATTTATCGTGCAAGTTTGTGTGGATATAGGCATATTTTATACCATCATGTGTCAGGTTCATTCAAGATAAAGATTGACAAAAGCTGTAAAAGTTCATGTCATCATTTCTTAGTAATGCGGAGATCAATCAATAATCTTATCAAATTATTTTCTTTTTGTATAGTAATTGGTAGCATATTCTTATTAAATAGTCAGAAAAATATCATAACTGTACACCGCAGTTTTGATTCTACTAGCCCTATAGAAGGCAAACAAAAATTAAAAGAAAAGTGGCAACTATAGATCGATTTAACATCATTAAAGAAAAAATGGTTAATACGCCAAAAAACCCCAAACTGGTACACATGTGAAAAATTTACCCCAAACTATTTCTTTGACCACCAAAAACCCCAAATAGGTATACCTTTGACAAATTTACTCCAAACTGGTACACTTATAATAAATTTACCCCCTGTTAATTTTCATTAAATTTTACTATTAAATTATTAAGTTAAATGACACGTGACAGTTAACTAGTATACCAATTTGGGATTTTACGCTCTATTTGTCACAATTTACAATTTTTGTGATTTTTTTGTGATATTAATCCAATTTAACGGAGTGTATATTTGTCACAAATTTACCAGTTTTTGGGTTTTTTGCGGTTGAATAAATTAGTTTGGGATAAATTTGTCATAAATATATCAGTTTATGATTTTTTATGATCAGTCGGGATAAATTTGTCACACGTGTACCGGTTGAGATTTTTCATGGTCAAAAAAATAGTTTAGGGTAAATATGTCACATGTGTACCAGTTTGGGGTTTTTCAGGATATTAATCAAGAGAGAGAGAGAGATGGATCCATGAGATCTAGAGAAATTATATTATAATCTTCAATATCCGATGTATAAATGTCCATTATAGTGAATAGATGAGTTCTTTTCTAACCGAAAAAAAAAAAAAAACAAACAATCAAACGAATTTCCGAAATCACTTTTACCATTTTGGCAATTTCTTTTAGGTGCAAGCAAAATCTATGCACGTATCCTTCGAAATTCTCTGTTGTTAGAATTCTCGCAGCTTTAGCAATATTTTTATTGACATCAGACCATGACAAAGTCGCTGTCTTTCTCGTGAAAAAGCCGAAAGAGACGCGTCACAACGTCTCTCATCTCATCTCTCTCTCTCTGTGGATTGTCGGCAGAAGGTTATTTTTCAGAACTTTCTACGTGCACGGAGCCTCTGAATTATATTTTATAATCTCTGTCGTTTGGAAAGGTATCATAACCACAACGATCCAACCATGTAATTTTTTAGCAGCCCAAGTGACAAAAAACAAGAAGAAATAACAAAAGGGTCAACCATTCGAAGAACGATCCTTTCGCATTCATCACTCGGTGAGTGACGTGTTTTGTAGTTAGTCTGCCAGTCGAGTTCTTCCTCATGTCGACTGTCCGACAGTGAGTGCGTGGTTTATTTTTATGCCGACGTCGGACCTAAAAAATCCAAAAACGAAACTGTCAAAGTCTTCTTTTTCTGCTTAATGGTGTATGAAGTCGCAGGACTAGAATTGTTTCTATATGGGCGGTGTATGATCTGTTTATTTTTCCATAAAAAAGGCAAGTATAATTTATTAAATAAATGTTAGTTAAAAAATATCACTCAATAGTAACATGAGTTGCCCAGTCGATTAAAATAATTAAAAGTTGTTACTCCAATTTTGGTATAAGATGCCACTAGGAGAAATTGAGTAAGTTTCCGTTTAGTGTTCCCAAATCCGTTTGGATAAGAATAGAATGTAGAATCCAAAGCTATCATAAAATAATGTTAGAGATACAATGCATTTGCTTAAACTTGAAAGAGTGACAAATAAGATGATCTAATCCTTACATACCATACATGTATTCTTTTGATAAGTTTTATGTATCTCACATCAAATTATAATCATAAAGACCACGACATTTGCAGATGATAAAAAATGAAAATAAAGTAAATGTGCTCCAAATGGATTTCTTGTACCATTAAAAGTATCGGCTGATACTTTCAATGTACGACACCCGATTGAATATGAAAGCAAAGAACTCATTAATGGATGTACGGGTTATTACAACAATATGAGTTTGTACTTTCCTGTCTTGGATGGGCCGTCGCCCTTTTTGATTAGTTAGTGATATCATGTCACTATTCTAGGGCTTTTTCAAGCTCTAAGAGTGAGAAACTAAGCCATTCTCAAAGGATTAGGATGCCATCTATATGAGAGATGTGGACCTTTGATTCTTCAAAATCTCCTTTTCAATGTTCCACTAGCACATTGTTTTCTGGGATCGTAAGTTTCATAGGTCACTCACAAGTCACGCCCACTTGGGAATTAAACAAGCCTTTCAGGTCATTTCACCAAAAAAGCATGAGTGCTTAAAAGTCAAGAAAGTGTTGATAATATCTACAAGAGAAAAAATGGAGGGGTCAAGATGAGGAATGATTCTAATACAACTGGTTCTCTGATCAGCATGATTGGCCTGCTGATGGCAAGGTCGGTAACAATAATAATAACAAATATTTAATTAACAATATTATAGTATTCCCAGCACTTTACTTTTGAGTCGCGTCATATCTACTATAATGGAGTTAATAAAATATGTTATGAATATTCAAAGATTTATCTAGTTATTGTAGGGGTCTAGAAAGATACTTGAGAGGGTTTTGTGCTTCGATCTGGTCATTACTATTCGGGAGAATGTGCTATAGATCTAGTTTTGAATGATTTCATTTTCATTTAATTTAAGGTCTTGTAGCGAAAATGATGTTGAAAATTTTAAGTTGCCAATCAGGAAAATGGAGGAGTATTTTAGTACTTCCATTTGTTTCTTGAGTCCTATGCATTCTATTTAGTTTTTAAATTCATGCCGAGTCAAGAGTCAAGACGGTTAGTACTCATACTTTGATGTGGGAATGTTTGTATTATCTTGCAATGATCTTATCAAACTAAGTCCACTTAAACCCCTCTAAAGCATTTTTTTTTTTTAAAGTCAAGAGTGTTTTTACTTAATGAAATTTTCAGATTTGATCATCTCAAAACTCGATGATGACCAATTAGGTTCATGCTATTGAGACCCTGACGAATCCCAACCGAATGTTGACATCTTCGCTTAAGGAAAAGGAAAACTCAAGTGATTTGGTTAACTCGAAAATTAGATATTATCCGACACCTAGTTTAATTGATAGAAAAGGTCAACAATCACGTAGTTTTTCCTTGAAATTTCCTCTCATCTATGAACGCAAAAACATTCACGCGGCTTGAATTGGATCTTTGCATGTCGATTCTGGCAGTTTGACACCGAGCAAGAGATGACTGCCCTACCCAATTCCGATTTTGGAATAGGGAGTGCCAATGACATCATATGAGTCTAGGGTAGGGCAATATATCAACAACAGCTAATAGAACACGACAGAAAATTAGGCAGCCGACAGGACCAAGTTGTGGGAAAAATAATTAATAAAAATATTTTAAAAAATGAGACGGGGTCCCTTTTTTTTTTTTTTTTAATAACAGATGTTACGTATATTCCTATAAACTTCTTATATAGGACCCCGCCAGAACCCACCGCACCTTCGTACGTGCCTAATTTTGACTCATGGTATGACTCTTTGGTTATGATTTGTCTCGACCCAAAGTACTGAAGACTTCAAATCGGGACATTGACCCTCTAGACGAGGAGGCCCTTATCCAGAAGAAACGATAAGATGAGGTTGAAATCCGATTGAATTTGATTGAATTGAATGCAGTTGGACATTGGCATCGGTGTCAAAGTTGCCTCTGTTCTGAGTCTCCCACCATTTCGTATCTACTCAAAATATCTCTGGTCTGTTCTGGCAAAATTGGCTTGCTTTGCTCCAATAATTCACGGCAATGGTCAGAGACGCAGAGTGCAAGTTGCTCCGCAGCTCCTACAAGAAGGGCACGCCAAAAAATTTCATCCAATGACAATATTTAATTTAATGTATAGCGTTTTCCATAACCCATGGATTGGCTTAGCTAGGAAATAACGATGGCGTTGGTGTTGAAATTATTATACAATGCCAATTTTGATATAATTTTTTTTTAGATGATCGCCTAACCACAGCAAATTCTAAGAAATAATCACTAAAGTGACTTTGACAATGCTTGCCGAAAAAAAAAAAAAAAGAGGCCAATTAAAAATAAATTTCACTATCAAAATTTGCATTTACCTCAACCATCACATAAATGAACGTATTGCGTCTTGTCTCCTCATCGAGCTCCCAAGTAGCATTTCTCTTAGTGTGTGAAAGCATTTTGGGCATCCATCTACCTAAACTTCCATGTCTTCTTTAGCACCCTCCGCTCTACCCTCACTCTCTACAACTTTCCTATGATCAAACTCCCAACAAAACGGTTTGTTCTTTTTTCTTTTTAAGGCTTCCTCCATTCCTAATTTCAGGAGCCAATCCAAATTCACCAACTGCTTGGGAATGCTCAAGCTAAATAACACGCAGCTAAAGGAGCTGATGATATTGTAATCCTATGAATTAAACGAGAATTTATATCAAAACCCAGTAAAATACTACAACAATTACAAAACCACCAAACTACAAATAAACGCTAACAAAATAACTCTTACGCACCAACAGAATCACTCACTAAAAGCAATTATTCAAACCTAAATACAATGCAGAATTCACATGCGAAGCCCTAAAATTTTCACTTCAACCAAACTAATGCTCTAAACCAATTCTTGTCAAACTTCACAGCTCCACAACACTATAATCCACAATTTCCATGAGATCCCCTAGTTTAGCAACTCAAAAATTGGATTTCATGACCTAATTTTCACAAAACTTTGAATTTAAGCCCTAATTTGGAATACTACTCCAATTGGATGAACGAAGGGTGCGACCACCTATTGGACATTGCGATGTGTAATAAATCCAACTTACGGAGGTGCCCGAGTTGTTTATGCACTAACTTTTCCCTTTCTCTTTCCTTTTCCCTATCCCTTCTTCTCCCCATTTTCTTTCAATTTGTGTCTTGGCCTTTTCTATTTTAGCCTAACGTCCCTTTCCTCTTTTACTAACTAGTCAACTTTTTCTTTTTCTTTTTTTTCCTTTCACCACCCCCTTCTTTGACTTGGTCAAATTGCTAATTATTACACTACTGGCAATTAGCTTACGAAGCTAGTACCTTAGTCTATATGTGCATAGAGACCGAGAGGGAGGGACACAACGATGACTCCATTGGACAAGTGGCTGGTGTCAAAGGCGGATGGAGGTAGAATGGTGAGGGATCATGACGGCGAATTCGGGCGGTGAAGCGACCGTGGGTGAGTGGCAGTTCTACATGGCCCGGCTCAAGGTGGAGAACAAGAGGGAACAGAACAAAAGCCAAAAAGAAGAAAAGAAAAAGGAAAAATATCGGGCATATCTCAACCATTGAGTTATTCCCTGGTTGAGATGTGTTTTCCTAAAAAGTTTGATATCATTTTTCAAATGAGATCCAAACATTACAAGATGATTTTGGTCACTATCACCAAACAAAGTAAAACTAACTATTTTCTTGGAAAATCTATAAAGCATTTTCCTTTATCATGGGGTTTCCCCCAAAACAAATGCACCTTTTAATCTGTTTCGTTGGGCGTGAGCCCGTTCACCTTGAGCCACATTAATCAAAAACTTTGATGCGGTACTTTGTCATCCAATTTTGCATATTATTATCTAGAGTATATCTCTGTTGTTTAATGTTAGATTCACACAATTCTCATGACTTTTAAAAGCTTGCAACACTCAATTTTCAAATATAAGTTCAAATCACATTTTCAACATTAGATTTAAACACATGCCCAGGCTATCTTTTGATGACTTGGCCACCGAACTCTGCTCAGTCGTTAATAACTCAAAACAAGGTTTCAAGAGTCAATATTTGATATGGTTGATGTGATCTTAGTTCTTTTTGAGTTTATTCTCTCTCTCAAAGCTTCGGTTAAATTCCGAAGTTTTGTCTCAAACTAACTGTTGTCTTTTATAATCTTTTTCAATCCGTCTTAATCTTAATTTTTTATTTTGTAATTGTTCTTAAGATAATTTAACCAAAATTTTGAATCATGATTTCTCTTTTGTTTTTAAACTAGTTGGCCCAATTCTTAATGGTTTGGAAAGTTTGTGACTTGAATTCTATAATAACGAACTTCAATTATGAAAATCACGAATTCTGCCAACATCATCAAGATTGGACATCTCAAATCAAAAGACGTGATATTTCACATTCTGACTATCAAATTGGGGAAAATTGTATGCTATTTGAAAGATCACAATGACTATTATCCAATTGTACTATCACTAGGTTTTTGATCAAGTTTGACCTTGCATTAAAGTTGCCAAACTTGAAAAGTCAAAGGAAAAAAAATGAGATGCCTATAGGATTAATAGAGTTTACTATTAGTACTCATCCAAACTCTCGTACATCATATTTGGGTTTCAAACTATGAAATGAACTTAAAGACTTGTATAAAACATGTTTAGGGAGGATTTGGGGACTAATCTAACAATAAGACGTTGACTAATGTAAGTCAACTATGGTGGTGAATCGATAATGATTAGCTACGATTATTACTTCTAAAATTTCACGAAAGTATAAGTTATTTTATATAGATCCACATATGTCAATACTTATCTATAAGCGTTAATATCACAAAGGGTTAATACCCTCAAAAACCCCAAACCGGTACACCTGTGACAAATTTACCTCAAACTATTTTTTTGACCACCAAAAATCCCAAACTGGTATATATTTGACAAATTTACCCCAAACTTGTACACTTGTGACAAATTTACCCACTGTTAGTTTTTGTTAGATTTTACTGTTAAATTATTAAGTAAAATGACACGTGACAGTTGACTAGTATACTAATTTGGGATTTTACGCTCCATTTATCATAGTTTACAATTTTTGAGATTTTTTTGTGGTATTAATCCAATTTAGCGGAGTGTATATTTGTCATAAATTTACCAGTTTTGGGTTTTCTGTGGTCTGATAAATTAGTTTGGGGTAAATTTATCATAAATATACTATTTTAGGGTTTTTTATGGTCATTCGGGGTAAATTTATCACAGATGTACCGGTTTGGGGTTTTTCATAGTTAAAAAAATAGTTTAAGGTAAATTTGTCGGTTCAGGGTATTAACCCTATCACAAAACACCTCAAACGAATTCGCATGTGACAAATTTATTCTAAACTAATTTTTTTATCACAAAAAAACTCAAAATTGGTATACCTATGACAAATTTAAACTAAGCTAATTTTTTTATCACCAAAATCCCAAATTAGTATATTTGTGAAAAATTAATCCTTTGTTAGTTTTCACAAAATTGAATTAGTAACACAAAAAACCACAAATTGAAATGTTGGGGAAATATCTGTAAGTGATTTTGACGATTTCCAAACTATCCTTAGTATAATATTTACCATGATATTTGCATATCTTCATGACAAGTACTAAAAACTATGTAATGACCATGGTGTGATCTAGTTAAGAAAGATTGCAATATGTCTTCATACTATTTTTCCACAGACAGTATTAACGGACCTAAAGATCAACTAATGTTGATATCTGTATCAATGAAATATATTAGGTCATTGGTATTGTGGCAACAATGTTCATTTGATAATGTTCATTGATTTCGTAAAAAATTCGGAGTGGATATGCACAATAGTAGAATCCATATTGTTTGGGAAATCTCTTATGATGTTTTAAAGATGACAAAATAAATCAAAGGCTACTAACGTGTTTAATGCTTGAGTAATAGACTATGCAGATAATAGAACATGTAAAGGATATTGTTAAAGTCTATGCTTGGAAAAACCAGAAGACGGAACTCTATACTGAAGCTGAACTTATTTAGACTGTATCCAGACTTTAAAGCTAAATCTGTTCAGAAGCAAAATATGTTCATATTCAGATTGTAAAGTCTATTGCTCTCAGACTTTACATCTAGAACGAGACAGATCGTAACACAAGCCCTAAATGTATAACGGCTAGTGATCTAGTTTGGATTCTGCATCAAGATTGATTTTATTGACTCAATCTAATTGATTGACAATTAAATATAGAAGACAAGAACTTTCTATACGAAGAAGCTCTACTTATGGAAACCAAGATTCTGTTTGTATGGGCGATTAGAATTAATTTGGGATTCTACTTTTGTCACTCAACAGCTACCAAATCTTCTAGATACAGATCTGTCCAACGGGTAGATTGGAAGACGATTCTCTAGATACTGTCCAAAGGTTAGTTTGGAAGTGGAGGAGTATTTAATGAGATCAAGGACCGATGAGCAAGTAAAAGACAGAGCGTAGAATTTATAATTCCAAAGTTTGAGCAACCTTCGATCATACACTTGTCTCTCGTGAGCTTAAACGTTTGTAATCGTGAGAGAAATACCAAAAGAGTGACTTAGTGAGATAGTGTGTTCTATTATTAAGTGTTTGCATTCAAAGTTGTAATCTCTTGTTGATTGCATAGTGGAATCCAGCATAAGGCTATTAGCGTGGGAGAGTGGACGTAGGCTTGATCTAAGCCGAACCACTATAAATCTTGTGTTCTTATTCTCTTCCCTGAACTTTAATTTATTCAGCATTTTTTTGCCAAGGTTTCTTTTAAACACTTATTCACCTCCCTCTAGGTGTTCATACTAGCACTTTCACATAGGTTAACAAAGAACAAGATACCTAGCTTCCTGAGAAGCTGTAGTGAAGGGATACTAGCATAAGCTATTTTTAAGTTGTATGTAAACGTTTTGGAAAATGACTGTATGAGCAATTTTATCTTTAGGAAGTATCACAAACGATAACTCTAATGGCTTTTTGCTTCTCCAAACCACCTTTAGTGAAAAGGTTGAAAATGGGTATAAATGAAAAGATCTTTGAAGCTAAATGTTAGACACATGCAAATATAAATACTGAAGATCTGTCATACGCTGTGTTCCAAGAGAAACACTTACTTCTCACTCAAATGGCTCCAAACCTCATATGACCCAGAAAGCTACCATAAAATCCTCTCACATATCTACAGTGATGGTCAGGGCTCCCAAAGGATGATCATCACATATTGACCTCCTTGGACAAATAGAGGAATTCACCGAGGTATTTTTTTTTTTTATCTAAAACATTTTGATTTTGATCATTTTTTCAATTCTAAAATGTTTTTGTCTAAAAATCACAAGGTAGCTTTCCAAACCTTTCCTGATTAAGGAACAATTCCATATTTTTTTTTTGTTGATTTTGACTATCTTGATGCCTATGGCATTTTTCTCTAGAATTTTTTAAAACTCTTTTGCTTTCACTTTTTGCAAACAAAATCATGTCATCACTGTGATGAACTCAAACATAGTACAATATGTTCAAAAAGATTCTCATTGAGCCTGATGAAGCCTACAACTTTATGTTGGAAACTCCAAACTACACTTGTGGTTTTAAAGAAATTGTCCCCTTGAACTTGCTACCACTCAAAAGTGAATTTCATCCAAAAGATTTTAACCCTATGCCCGCGTCCCAAAACATTTTGTACAAACAATGTATCTCGTTACGAGGCAAGAGTCATTTAGGCCATTCTCACAAAATTTTATGATTTCTCTCTCTCTCTCTCTCTCTCTCACATGATCTTCATTCATATGTATTGCAGGACAAAGGGAAAGACGGTAAACTACTCTATGGTGCCCTCATCACTCGTATCCTCAAGCATAAAAATATCGATTTCTCTAATGTTGCCCTGCAAAGCATGATTAATGTTGAGATTGGGAAGAAGATATTTGATAAGATGATGTTGAAAATAACTTATGATGGTTGGGTAAATCTGAAGGATGAGTAATCCCTTTGGACAAGGGGATAATGAGCGAACAGTTACCCTAAGAGAAAGACTAGTCGAACAGGCCAAGTAAGAAAAGGAGAAAAATGCTAAGGCACCCATGCAAAGGCATATCTCTAGTCCACTAAGGCTTGAAAGATCACCATCTCAAGTGGATACATCTGCTTCTCTCACTGTTGGGCTTGCTAAGCTTCAAGCTAAGGGTCAAGAAATCAAAAGCAGCCTATTTTCTATGACTCGATATCTAGTGAAAATTGAATGGACTATTCTTAGTTTAGACTTCTACAATTTCATTCTACAGAATCTAAACAAGAACCTCCTATCTCCTCCTAGCAACGAAAACGCCCTCACACTTGAAATTGTGTTATTTCTTTGTGCTTCTATTTTTCTTCTCCTACTCATGTCTAGTTTCCTTTTGAGATCAATGTACTAACATGACTTGATTATTAGTAAAGTTATGGTTTCTCTACGTTTTTTAACTGATGATAAAAAGGGGGAGAATTATTGATGTGAATATATGTAGTGAAAATTGTGAACTGTTTGGTGTGTTCTAACAATTCTTAGGCTTATCATTTATAGCTCGAATGGACATCATCAAAATAGGGGGTGCTTTACAGTGATGTTATCACCGTTTGCCTATTTTTCTGATGATTTATGATATCTGGCAGATCTATGACTTTTTCATTCTTATTCTACACAAAGATCATCTATACCGCATCTCCATTGCCTTGAATATCTTATGGAGACCTTATTATTTGTTAATTGTGCATATTCCTTGAGAAAGATTAGAACATGAACAAACTTTTTACTTTTAATGCAACTTTATAAAAAATCATGTTTCACATTTGTGAGATAGTTTTGTCATGATAAAAAAAAAAGGAAGATTGTTGGAGAAACATATCCAAGTGATTTTAACGATTTCCAAACTATCTTTAGTATAATATTTGCTATGATAGTTGCAAATGTTCGCGACAAGTATTACAGACTATGTGATGACCTTGGTGCGATCTAATTGATAAAGATCACGATACATCTTGATACAGTTTTTTTATAAACAACACTAACGAACCTAAATCAGCTGATGTTGATATCTGTATTAATGCTATATATTAGGTCCTTGGTGTTGTGGCAATAACGTTCATTTGATAATGTTCATTGGTTTAGTAAAATAGCCATTGTGGAGTGCATATGCATAGCAGCAAAATCTAGATGTGACTAGAGAATGAAATACTAGTCTGTCTAACAGGTCCGGTAGAAGCTATAGTGAAGGGTAGCAGTAAAAACTATTTTTAGGTAGTCTGTAAAGTTCAGGAAAAGGCAATACCAATGGTAACTCTAACGACTCTTTACTTCTCCAAACCACCTCCAGCGGAAATATTAAACATAGGTATAAAAGAAAGGATCTCTGAAGCCAAATGTTGGACACAAGCAAATACAAAGACTAAAATCTACTACACGCTATGTACCAATCAAAATGCTTTCTTTCAACTATTTCTCTAAGTGTTATATTCTTGTTGTTTGAGTAATTGTGCTATAAATTAAGTGTACAAGAGTAAAAGCATGAGTTAAATCTCGATGATGTGATCTATCTTGTAAAAACACCAGTACTTGTCAATTGTAACTTATTGAGTAGATTATTAGTGCAATCCAACTTGACTAGTGGTTGTTAAAATGAGAAGTGGATGTAAGTTTGAGAATAAAACCGAACCACTATACATCTTTGTGTGCTAACATTTTTCTCTCTCATTACTTCCACAAGCAGACAGTCCGCTCACGAGTTTTGAAGCATCACATTGACCAGATCTTTACTTACTGATAGCTAATTACCACAAAGGATTTTGAAGTTTTAAAACAACCTAATCATCCTCCTCTAGGTTGTATTATAGCCTCAAATAATGAAATACCTATGACAAACGAAGGATTAAACTTCAAAGTAGTACACTCGTCAACTATCATGTATGATTCAACTTAGCAATTTGATGATAAAATTTAATGGAAACTAATAAAGAATAAATTTATCACAGATATACCGGTTTGGAAATTTTCGTGTATCAACCCTATATATAATAAAACTTCAAGTCTTAAAGATTTTGTTTTTTAAAAATGCAAATGGCTACTTTCACAAAATCTAAAACGAAAAGTAAAAGTAACGATTAAAAGGTACTTCAGAGACATCCCACATCTTCTAATTTTGATTTCAGGAACATAATTGAGCATATGTCAAGCCAAAACGATCTTCTTATAATTTCACTCATGGCAAATCAAACAGAGCCTAACAAATTCATCTCCTCCGTCTTACTAAATCAATCTTTTTACCCTGATCTAGATTCACTAATGATTGGTAATGGACGAAGGTGGCGTTGGCTGGGGTCGGAGGTGGATCTGGCGTCGATGGAGAAGTCTGAAAAAGAACACTCACTCAAGATAGATGAAATAAACATCCATAAGACTGATGTGTCAACCCGGTAGAGTAGGTAAATTTTCAATGTGAATGTAACCTCTGAATTTTTTAGAATTCACATCTTTCAAGATCACCTAAGCCGGCCGGTCGACCCAGTAAAAAGCACAACTTTTTGTTGCAAACGTAACCTCATCATCTGCATCTTTTGCCAGCATGTCTGAGCACGAAACAGCCGACGAACACATCACAAAAAAAGGAGAGAAAAAGAAGAGGGTTGATTTTTCACTCCATCATTGAAAGAAAACCGCGTTGGGTGTGAAAACATTGCACGTCATGGCCAGGCCATGGAAGCAAGAATATCGATTTGGACTCATCCCGTTGATTTTACCTTTCATTCACGTTACGCAACCTTTATGTAAGTGTCGTACCATCCTCTCTTTTGGTCTTTTATTTTAGGTTTGCAATCGAATAGACCCAAATTGGGATGTCGATATCTATCTCCAAAGGCCATGTGCTCTTCCATGTGGCGTGTTCGCTTGTCGTTTTCGGTCGATTTGATCGCAACCCCGAAATCCGGACGTCCATCATACCATCATGTGTACGACTAACTAGGAAAGAAGCACCGTCCCCCGTTAATCAATTGACTATGTTTAGATCAAGTGTCCTGTCGTGTCAACAATCAACGACGATCCTAGATTTTTTGTCCAAATCATATGACACCACAGAATTCTTTTTTATGCATTTTTTTGATTTTATTTATTGCCTAGTACCTGCAATTTCCTCCCTACCAGCTTTATAAATCCCTTTCGGGGTTTTTCAGTTAGAGTCAACTTTTTGGCCTCAGTTTATTTCATATAATCATTACAATGAGATTTTCTTTGTTTCTCCATGTGGCCAAGCAAATTACGTAAATCGGGTCATGATCAGACTAGCTAAATTTAGTCTTAAAGTTGATAAATCACCAAGCTTAATATTGCGAACTCATAACTATTGGTCATTTGGTGGATTAAAAAATAAATGAAAAAAAAAATCAAGATGTTTTATCGCCTTTTGCTTTCATTAAAGAGTGTTGAATGCGAATTTTCCATTTGTTCCCCACGGCCTATTTACCAATTATATCCTCATGGACATCATTATCTTCTTTTGATTTACACATTGCAGACATAATTATGCCTAATTTGATTCTCTTAAATTAGGTTAACCTATTGTCCTTGGTAATCTCCGTCCTTCACCTTTTCTTTTCCTCTAACGTGACCGGACGCGGACAACGGACAAAAGAGCCAATGCTACTTCATTAGTGTCGGTCCAGTAAATCAGCAATGAGAATACCAATAATTGATGATCGATTCTCCAATAGACAAGACAGGGCCCACCAAGTTGCACTTACAACTGCCTCTTAGGAAAAGCCCTGAAGTTGATATGTCCACATTTAGCAAATACAGTACAAGCACTGGTAAAATTTGTTCATGCGATATCTCTTGATGACCACTGCCTGCTGGTACTGGACCACCTTATGAACCTTTGAACCCCATGGAACCGACCTAATCGGATAAGTTCTGCAGCCGATATAGTAACATGTCATATATACGGTTGCATCCAAGATGCTCGTTGCATACCCCAAATGAAGGGTATGTTTGCTTGAGTAAAAGAATTTTTGCAAATTTTTTTCTTTTACAAATTTGGTTTAGTGAAAATGATCAATCAACGAAAACCATTTATGGTCAAACACAAAATTAATTTGTAACATTTCACCTACATTCAATATATCGATAGGAACTCATTCTACTCAAACTCCAGTACTGGAGAAGTTTCTGATCGGCGACAGGTCAAGTTTTGGTTTTGAAGCTCATCTTTTTTCTTATAGACAATATATAAAGAAAGAACCCAGACGTCCAAAATCTTCGAACTCTAATTAGAAAATTCCTACAAGGCAATAATACAATGAGTTTGGCCTTCCTCTCTTTTTCACGGAGAGATATATTCGAACATGGACCGACAATTCTAGAGCAGGCCACCTTACCTTTGTTGCATTTCTAGTGAAAGGAGACTTCTCATCCATCACAAGCATATAGTAACGAACTCGGTTTAGTATTTTATTGCTCAGCAAGAAAGAACAGTGTGGACCATGAAATTTTTTGTGACTCTTCTGCGTCCACAATCTGTTCGTCCCCACAGCATAAAATTGGACTGAAAGATGAGAAAGAGGTAAGCAACGCCTTGTTCATATGCTAGGCTATCTTCATTTAGCAAAAACAAAAGAAGAAAAGTAAATCGGCGTCTCCCCATGCCCTAACAGACTGAAGATCTACATAGCCAATTGATCAGATGGCAAGTTTTACTAGGTTTGCAATACTGATTCTGCCCTAAAATCAGAAGAGTGGTATGTACGTATGTTTAGATCACCCCAGAAGCTTTTTTTTTTTTTTTTTTTTTTTTTTGTATGTCGGCACGTTCAGCATGAGCAAGCGGTGCAGGTTTTCACAACCGACAGTGAACATACAATAACACAACTAATGATCAAGTCCGCCAATCACATTTCTCCAGAAGAAACACCTTCGCGCATTTGAAATTAGCGTCATCACTAATAGATTGCTAAGCAATGGCAAAAATTATGTGAACAAAACATAAAACATAAGACATGTTTTAACCAAGATGCCATTATGACAAAAGAAAACAAAACGCAATGCTCCCATTTCTGTTTGATTCACTGGATCAAAATCTGGAACCTATTTTGAGCAATTTCTTTTTCTTTTTTCTTTTGGCAATAATAACGATCTTAACTTTCTAGACGAGGAACTTGGAGTCAGACTGCGAAACAGCAATTATTGCACGCACTGAGTTTGTGTGAACCCAGTGTACACCATGTGGATCCCTCATGGGACCTGCCTAAAATAACAGTTATTTTGCACTTAGGCTCACATGAAGCTAGCGCATGCAACCATTTTCCTGTTGAAGAGATGGCCAGAGACTCCAAAACTCACTTCGAGACTATCAGCAGTGTCAAGGCCAAGCAAGAGTTGCAGCTTTTTGTTTGTTAGTGACTCAATAATATAACCTGTAGCAACTGCAGTTATCAATTATTCACTCTGGCGGACCAACACAAAAGTTCAGAACAAGCCTGTGCTACTTCTTGCTTAATTAATTAGTTAGAAAGTTTGGAGAAGAGGGAACCAGAAGCAGGTAAAATGAAAAGCAATATTGTTTGAGTCGGGAGATAATCAAGCCAAGAAACTTCCCAAAAATCATCAGAAAACAATAGCATTCTTGTACAAGATCGAGAGGTAAAAACAGATGCTGCAAGACATAAGCTTTTTAGGCCCTGGACTTGATGCACGAATTCCTAAATCTGCTCTTCGTTCTAAACCCATGAATCATATTAAAGATCACCACTATTTTTTTTTATATATTTAAATTATCAACATTATGGCCTGTTAGAGATTCATCATCAGGACTTGCGTTTTCATCAACACCATTGCCTCCATATGGAGCAAAGGCAGTCTCTCAATATTGAAAAACTTGAAAAAACCAGTGGTGATCTTTTTATGCGTGGGCTGATTTGGGACTAGAATGGAAGTTGTGATTTTTTTTAGACTTGGGACAAAATTGGATTTGGCCCTAAGTTGTGGGTTATTTACTTAAAAAATAGTCCTATATGTATGGGAGTGTTGAAGAGTGACTTAGAAAGACTTGTTAAATCTATTTAACACAAAATTTTCAATTTTTAGAATATTGATTGTGCATGAAATGAGGGTTGCCGGTGTCCGTGTATTGGATTTCACAGTATTTTTTATTTGGTTGCTTAATAAGACCGAGGAAATTTTTAACAAAGTCTTGTTTATACATGAGAATGGAAGTGTTCGACATTTTCGGGCATGAAGATGCGTTAATGAATGTACTTCTGAACTACTAGGGAATCTTCATATTTATGGCCTTCCTCATTCTTGAGGGCAGTGCATTTGCTAAGAGCACGTGCAATGATGTCAAGTAATGGGTATAGAATTCCATTTTGCAATCAGCAATATGAAATTTCGTTCTTGTGCGCTTCTCGAGAAAACGAAAGGTTGATAAATTAGAAAGATATATCCTTCATCTTAAAATTTGATATATATATATTTTTTCAATTTAGCCCTCCATCATTAAAAATTAAGATATTTCATTCCCTTGCCTTTTATTTTTATGCTCCTTGGTCTATGCTGTCATTTATGTATCACTACGCAGTACAATTTTTTGCATTCGATTGATCAAATTTACAGCATACTAACATAATTGATGACTAAAAAATGCTGGAAATTAGGTTATGTTCATACAAGTTTTTCAAGCAACAATTCTTATATAGTGACTAAGCTGAATCACAACGTAAGTGGATCATTGACATAGATGGTCCCCAAAAATCCTAAAAAAAAATTTATGTTGCAAATGATGTGCGAGATCACTCAAGGGAACTAGAGACCATGATCACATAAAAACGAAAGTCAGATATTGAAAATCATTTTCTAGTGATTCATTTTCTCTTTACGCACTTTAAATAGTGAGATAATTAGAAAACAAGTGCTAAAACTTGTTAACTCATGCACTTAAATCCTAAGACTTTATTTAGTTCATCCAATTTCAGTACACTTTGCGTCCTTCCTTCCATTGATGGCACTGCTCAATTGGATCAAATGTTACAAGTTTTAGAACTCAATAGCAAGAAATGACAATTTTAGGACTTCAGTACACACAAACAATAAGTTTTAAAGACTAGCCTTGAAAATGCCTCTTAAATGGTTGAGCAAGTTTGCGATTTTTTCCATCCCTTTTAATTTTACTATGGACATTTTAAGTTATTTTAATTTTTATGAATATTATTTACAATAACAAAATAATAGGGTGAATTGACATATACCTTTAACTCTATAGATATTGGTGGAAATTTTTGGAATCTACCTTTTACTCATTAATAACCTTCGCCCTAGTTTCTCAGGGTTGCAAAAAAAAAAAAAAAAAAAATGATCGTACGGGGCGGTTTCACACGGCACTGAAACGTAGGTCCCATTTCTTTATATATATTTTCCCTCAGATGAATTCGAAAATACTGATATCATTTTACCTAAAAAATTAAGGATACATCGACATTTAGAAATTAAGTCCCCCGACCTTTTCTTTTTTGTGCCATCCTGTGGCCGAAGATACTTACATTGCTTTCAAGAGGTTTTGCCGTTACAACCCTCATCGATTTTGCAAAATTGAAACAACTAGGCCAAGATCTAGAACACCAGCAAGATCTTGAAATGAAATTGAAAGTAGACTAACACTCTATCTCATTAGATATCTTCGAACTTTTGTTTGCCGCTTATGTTAGATGAGGGGATAATTATCCAAAAAATCCTAAAAATAATGTATGGAGACAAATGTAGTCATATATATTTCAATTATGCAAATTTAGTCATATACTTTTTGATAACTTGTTAATTTAGTCTTAAAACTTTTGACGATTTACTAATTTAGTCATAAACCTATTATTTGGATATTTGGCTGGAATGATAACATTAGCAAATAGTCCAAAGGTTTAGTACTACATTAGCATATCACTAAAAATTTTAGGACTATATTGGCACAATTGTAAGGTTTAGGACTAGACTAATGGTTGTATAATAGGTTTAGGGCTTTTTGGACAATTATCCATTAAAGGAGTTGTATATTCATATGGCAAATGTTCACAGAGTCTAACAAAGCCCACATCAAATTTGGATATCTTCAAAGCTTATTCTGAACAATTTGCTTGACCCGTCATTAATATTGCCAAGTATAAAAATCCTTTATGAAGAAGATATATTAATTACATTTATATATGAAATAGAGATCCGTGAAAACAACGCAAGGTCTTCCAAGAGTGGAGCAAGTGTTAGAAGTGCATTCAATTGATTCAATATCAATAAACCTAGAAAAAAGAATAGGGGGTTGGAACGAGCATATTAAAAAAAAAAATCTTGGAATTTTTAAGGATTCTTGATTGTGGTTGACTAACTATTAGGCAAAGTCGCATGTCTTTTGTTAATAAGATCCAAAAAATTTATTAATCTCGGGTGGAGCAAATCTATAATAGGCTGTCAGTAATCCATAATTATAAATTAAAATAATTGAAAATTTATCAATAATTCTTTTACACACTGCTCAAATGATTGAATTGTGATTTTCACAGCAACCAAGCGAAATTGTCATGTCAATTTTGATATTAATGTTCATATGATGTTATCTCTTTCAATCAAATTTTCATGCCATACCATGTTTGGAATATACCTTTATGTCATGTTATAAAATTGAAGCCCCAATCTAGATTACGTGCATAAAAGCATCATATTGTTATGTACATACAAAAATGACGCAACCTTACTTTTTCTTTGGATATGATCACTTATGTGACCTTAGTGCGCAGACACTGGCATTATTCCCCGCTATAAACAATGTCGGTTATGTAACGGTAGGCCTGTGGAATAGACCTTTTAGTTTGCATTTTTCTTGGTATCATTTTCTTTCTGAACTTTTAAAATGAGAGAAGACCATATGCTTTGTGACAGTTGGAGCCTAATATCGACTTTGCTTCCTATATCAAGTGAGGCACGGCATTTATTTTAGTGGGTAAAAATGTTTTATTCCTTAATTTGTGATTTATAAAATTGGGAGTACAGAGGAAAAGGGAAAGGTGCACCGCAAATTCTAAACTTTGCATAAGTAATCAACCAAGTCAGGAGCCTTTTAATATTGATTCAATTAAGTTCTAAACCTTTTTCAATAAGTGCAATTAAAGTTATTTTGATGAACTTTGCCTAAATTGCCTACGTAACAATCTTAATTTGCACTTCTTACTATGAGCTTTACAACTTAATTGTATCTTTCATTAAAGGTTTATGACCTAATTGACCTAATTGATGGGCTTAAGATTTGATTGCAAGCTTACTAGTAAAGGTCTAGGACTTGATTAAATTAAATTAAAAGTTTAGGAATGGATTGCATTCTATACATAAAGTTTAGGAATTATCAGTGCAATATTCTATGGATATAGACATATTCTATAAGATTGACAAAAATGTTAAAGTACATCTCAACATTACTTAGTAATGCGGAGATCAATTAATAATCTTATCAAACTACGTTCTTTTTTGCATAGAACATAGTAACAAAAATTCACATTAGCATCATTCGTGTCATGTAAAATTATCGGTGTTCACGTCGCAATTTCCAGCCAAAATTGATAACATTATATTGGCAAATTGTTAAAATATTTAGGACTAAATTGGTTAAATTGAAATGTTTAAAATTAAATTGACATATGTACAGTAAGTTTATGACATTTTTTGTAATTTTCTTATAATTTTGAGACATGTTATAATCAGATCTCTTTCAATGAAACTTTTCGTGCCCTGCCAAGTTGGGAACATCCCTTTATGTCATATTAGAAACCCCAGTCTACATCGCGTGCATCAAAGCATTATATCGCCACGTACTGACATACCAAAAGTGGTATAATCTTCTTTTGATTTGGATAATAAAAAAATGTAACCTCAATGCTATGACACGGAAGCATTAATCACTGACAGAAACCATGTAGGTTACGTGACGGTAGGCCTAAAGAGTGGGCTTTATCGCTTGCACTATTATTGGAATGACCTTTCTTTTTTTTTTTGGTCTAACTGTTGAAACGAGAGGAGACACATGGTTAGTGCCTGGTGGAGCACAATTTTGACTTCTTTCCTATTTCCAGCTAGGCACAGCTTCTGTTTTAGTGGGCAAAGTGTTTTTGTCCTTAATTTGCAAGGAATAATATCGTACATATGAAGGGAAAAGTACATTTGAATTCTTGAATTTTGCATTATTGATTCAATTAAGACCTAAACCCTATAATTTATTCAATTAAGTTCTAAACCTCCAACTAAAAAATTAAGTTCTAAACCTTCCTGGAAAAAAATATCCAAAAAGTCTTAAATCTATCATGTAGCCAATAGAGTTATAAACCTTTCAATTATACTAATTTCATCTTAAATGTTTTGATGATTTGCCAATTCAATTATTATTATTTTAATTGTATCAATTTAGTCTCAAATCTTTTAAATATTTGCCAATTTAATCATAAACCTTTTAACGATATGCCAATGTACAATGTACTTCTTTAATCTAATTTTGGTTGAATATTACTAACATACAGGTTCAATCAAAGCCGGGTCTTACGTGGCATGGCTGACACTAATGTTAACAATTTTTGCAGTTTTTTTTTTTTGAAATTTCCAAATATTTATTAATTTTTTTCTCTTCATTTTACACAAGGCCACCAAGGCTACGAGCCACTAGGCAAGGCCCGGGCAAGGGCCATGAAACTCTTGCCAGTTGTGGGTGAAGGTCGTGGCCCTCACTAGATCTACTGATGGCTCATGAACCCTTGTTGTGGCTTGCAAGAGTGCATGAGGGTTGCAATGACCTCCCGAGATCTAGTGAGGTTGGGTGAAGACCATGACGCCCTCATTGTGGCTTGTGAGGGCTTGTTCTAGCCAAAAAAAATTATAAAAATCGACTATGTCAACGGCAACTTTGCAAGTATGATGGCCATCATTGATTTTATTACCATGTCACTGATTTCTAGCCAAAATTAACCATAACAACTATATTTGCAATTGTTTAAAAAAAGGTTTAGAACTAAATTAACAAAACATTGAAATCTTTAGGACTAAAATGATATAATTTATGACTAAATTGACCGCCATATAATAGATTTAAGATGTTTTGAACAATTTTCCCAAACCTTTTTCAAAAGGCACATTAAAAGTCATTTTGATAAACGGTACTTAAAATTGCCCAGGTTTCACTTAAAAATTGCCTACATAACAATCTTTATTTGCACTTCTTAACATAAGTTTTACAACAACCAAACCCAAAATAATAATAATAATAAGTTTTATGACTCAATTATATCTTTCATTCAAGGTTATTGACTTCATTGAATTAATTGATAGGTTAAAGACTCGATTGCAAGTTTGCTAGTAAAGGTCTAGGATTTGATTAAATTAATTATTAAGTTTAAAACTTGATTGCATTCCATACGTAAAGTTTAGGATTTATCGTGCAATTTTCCATGGATATAGGCATATTCTAGTCCCATCATGTGTTTGGTTCATTTTGGATAAGATTGATAAAAACTATAAAAGTACATGTCATTACTACTTAGTAATGCGGAGGTCAATTAATCTCATCAAACGTATTTCTTGTTGTATAGAATTTAGTAGCATTTTCTTATTAAATAGTCAAATTCACGCCTTTATGGCAGGTGTGTTTCTTTTTTTGTTTTTTGGTCGGTGGCAGGTGTGATTCTACTAGCCCTATAGTTTTTTTTTTTTGGTCGGTTACTAGCTCTATAGATTGCAAACAAAAATTATAAGAAAAGTAGTAACTGAAGATCGATTTAGCATCATTGAAAAAAAAAAAAAAAAGGAATATCAATCCACAAAATCCAAAGAAATTATATTGCAATCTTCAATATCCTATGTATAGATGTCTATTATAGTAAACAAATGCATTTTCTTCGACAAAATAAACAAATGAATTTGTTAAATCAATTATACCATTTTGGCAACATCTTTTAGGTGCAAGCGAAATCTACGCACGTGCTCTTCAAAATTCTCTGTTGTTAGAATTCTCATAGCTTTAGAAGTATATGTTGGGGTTTCATGAATCATGTATAAGAAAAATTTAACAAAAGAACGCAGCGGAAACAAGAAGATATATTTTACATGATTTTCCGAAAGCGTTGTTCGTGCGTTTTAATCAAAAATCTGAATATAAAAGGGAGTTAAACGGATTACCTCTCGAAGCGTGCTTTAAACGAATTGGTTCGGATAATCTATAGTTCGAGCCCCACAAACGGCGGACCTCTATTTCAGACACACCAACAACGAACGTCGAACAGAAGAGAGAACTTTCGGATATTCACCACTTCGATCGTGCTAGCAATCTCGAGGAGACAATCCGCCATATCCTTGAAGTATTATAGACACGGCCCGAACTAGAGAGAATCTCTCTTTGTCTCGTGTCTCAAAAAACACAAAACAAAACACCCCATTTCTCTCTATTTTAGCAGCCCTCTCTTATGTTTCTAAAAACACAAAACACACGCACCACTTTCTATTTTTCAGAAGCCCTTTTAACTCTCGTCCCTCAACTGCAATTTTAAAAATAAAACCGACCAACAACGGTTGCTGATCGATGGACGATTAGCAATCGTTGCTGATCGTCCGTAGCAGATGATCGTGCATGAGCAACCGCTCATGCACGATCTTGGCATGATGGTCAGCGGTTGCTGACCATCCATGCTTCGTGCATGATGGTCAGCATCATTGCTTCGTGCACATGCATGAAGCTCAATTTTATTATTATAATTTTATTAGTTATTAAAAGGTATTAATTAATTAATTAATTAATTAATTAATTAATCAATTCCTTTTAAAAATAAAAACAACATATTCTTTATATGTACATTTGAGAATACATTAACATAAATTTACATTGGGCATTTATGTGCATCATATGCAAATAGGCTCGTTTCAAATCGACAATTCGATTGCAGTAATTGCAAACACATTTGCAACATTATTTCTCTCTTGTTCCACATCATCCTGATTGTTTATGGTTCATCACTAAGCTGGTAGTAAGACTTGTACTAACACATTAGTACTCCCAAAAGAATTAATTGTCCCGATCAATCTTTGGGTCTTACAAGCCATGATTGACATCTAGCAATATGTCATGGTTACCTAGATAGTGTGAATATTTTAATAACATAATGAACCTGTCAGCTTTGGCTACAGTGTAATTCAATCCCTCTGTCTTACTATGTCCCGATCAAACAAAGACCATGGAATATTTGTCAAGTCATTAATTCGATCATATACACAAATATAATTGACATGCATTTTATTTGAGACATAAACAATTTATTCTCAGTTACAACATCGGCCGAGGATTTCAATGCATTGTCACAATTAGATCGCATAGGACATCATTATCATACCTTGCATATAACAAGGAGACAGATTCCATATTGCGCACACGTGTAACTTCGTATATGAACAAACTATGACCATCGGTATAAAGACGGATCAACGACCCAACATTATGTGCACCCGTGAACCATAGTTGTTCGACATACAAGTTAACACTATGCCTCAGGTCTAAGGATTATTACACAAGACCAAAGCATGAACAATTAGACATTGACCACGCTAAAAGCTTCCATGTCGCTAATCGCTCCATATCGTCACGTTCAGTGATATTGTCTAATACAAACACATGTGTTCTTAACTCAGTCATCACAATACCCAATGACTTGTGACTCATCATTCCCTTAAGTATCCAATACTTAATAGTGAAGTTAAGAACATACCGGTCTCAACAGGATTATTAATATCCACTCAATAATCCATCGACCGGGAACAATTTAAAGATTCAGTCTAACTATGAACCCGTCACATATATTCTTAACGTCTCAAGAATAGGTCTAATTGTAACTGATCTTATGGAATCATTCATAAATATAAAACAATTGGACAAAATGAATGAATACGTCATTGCCATTAATTAAATAATAATGATGAAAGTACAACTGAAATCCCTAATATGTAACTATTACATAGTAGCTTTAGGGCATATATCCAACAGTATATATCTAGAATTCTCTGTTGTTACAAAGTGACAAGGCCGTTGTCTTTCTCATAGAAAAAGCCGAAAGAGACGTATCTCAACGCCTCTCATCTCTCTCTCTCTCTCTAGATTGTCGGCAGTGGGTTTTTTCAGAACTTTCTACGTGCATGCAGCCTCTGAATTATATTTTATAATTTTTGGTGTTTGCGAAGATATCATAACCGCAACTATCCAAACGTGTAATTTATTAGCAGTCCAAATGACAAAAAACAAGAAAAAATAACAAGAGGGTCATCATTAGAAGAACGATCCTTTCGCATCCATCGCTCGGTTGAGTGACATGCGTTTTGTAATTAGTCTGCCAATCGAGTCCTTTCTCGCCTCGATTGTCCGACTGTGAATGCATAGTTTATTTTTACGCCAGCGTTGAACCTAAAAAAACTCAAAAACGAAACTATTGGAGTCTTCTTTTTCTTCTCAATGGTGTAAGTCGCATGAGTAGAATTGTTTCTATACGGACTGTGTATGATCTGTTTATTTTTCCATAAAAAAAGGCAAGCATAATTTAGTAAATGAACGTTAGTTAAAAAAAATATCACTCAATAGTAACATGAGTTGTGCTCGAGTCGATTTAAATAATTAAAAGTTGTTACTCCAATTTAAGTATAAGATGCCACTAGGAGAAATTGAATAAGTTTCCGTTGGTGTTTTCCAATTCCGTTTCGGATAAGAGCAGAATGCGGAATCTGAAGGTTTCATATAATAATATTAGAGATACAATTCATTTACTTAAACTTGAAAGAATTACAAAAAAGAAAAATTATCTGTATTTTTACATATCATACATGTATTCTTCTGATAGGTTTTATATATGTCACGTCAAATTATAAATTCTGCGACATTTGACGACGGTAAAAAATGTAAACAAAGTAAATTAAAGTTGCTCCGAATGGATCCCTTATACCATCAAAAGTACCTACTGATGCTTTTCATATACAACACCCGATTGAATATGAAAGCAAAGGACTCACTTTCAACGGACATATTGATTAATTAGTGCATCATATCACTATTCTAGAACTTTTTCAAGCTCTAAGAGTTAGAAATTAAGCCAATCTCAAAGGATTAGGATGCCATCTATTCAAGAGACGTGGACCTTTAGTTCCTCAAAATCTCCTTTTCAATGTTCCACTAGCACATTGTGTTCTGGGATCGTAAGTTCCATAGGTCACTCAGAAGTCACCCCACTTGGGAATTAAACAAGCCTCTCAGGTCATTTCCCCCAAAAAGAGAGTGCTTAGAAGTCAAGAAAGTGTTGATAATGTCTACCAGCAATTTAAAGGGAAAAAGGGAGGGAGTAGAGATGATGAATGATTCTAAAACAGCTGGTACTCTGATCAGCATGATTGGCCTGCTGACGACAAGATCTGTAATAATGATAACACAACTATTTAATTAACAATTTTATAGTATTCCCAGCACTTTAGAATCGCATCATATCTACTATGATGTAATTAATAATATATGTTAGGAAAATTCAAAGATTTATCTAGTTTGTTTTTTTTGCCATTTTCTGCATTAGATCTACTTCTTAAGATAAGAAGTAGATCTAATGGAGAAAAGTTTATTTATTTTTTTCTGAAATTGATACTTGCAAAACCTCCTGGAATACAAACAAATTGTTTTAGGAGAAAAGTACCATATAATGCAATAAATTTATGATTTTCTTTTTTTTTTCCTCTCCCCTATTTTAGGAGTACCATATATTTGCTCTTATAAAATTAGAGAATAAATGGCCAAGGTTTAATTTCCACAATTGCCCAATTTCTTTTCAGCTCATTTTTTTCTTCTTCATTTTCTTCACCCAACTAATGCATAAGCTAAGAGGGAAATCAAGAAAATAACAAATGAAAATGACGAATGCGAGTTATGAAAAACCTGGACTCACGTTTCGAAAGTAAAAGGTTATTAACAAACTACATAGGCATCATTGATTTGTTATCAACAAGGGAGAAATTTGCGCATTTTTATAAATTATGTAAACCAAATCATTTGAACAATTAATTATTTTAATCCTACCACAGAGTCCACATGATCAATGGTGAAGATCAGCTTGATTTACAGGATCTATAGATCGTGCCATATTTTTTTTTCTCAAGGACTATATTTTTCTTTGAAGCAAAAAAGAATGCTTTCTTGCAAATTTCATTTCAAGAGACACTCATATAGAGTGTGTATGCGAATTGGAACTTCAACTCAACTCAACATGGAAGAAGCTCGATATCTTATACAATAAAAATCATCATGAGAGAGCCCAATTCGAGCTCATTGACAGATTTAGTTGAACACATATTCACTAAAAACTTAAATTAATGTGTTATAAGTCAACTGTGATAGATTAAATGTTTTAAATCACAGCCATTCCCGATGTTGGATTTGTCTAACACACCTCATATGCACACCTCAACACTTCTATAAAAGATTATGTGCTGACCCAAGGGTCTCAAGGATGGTAGCAAGTTGGGTTTAATCAGATTCCTGACCCGCTCAAACCTTTTTAATATTATTGATAGTATTATCTCAGATATTTTATTGCAAGATTTGTTCATGATTCTTGTTCTTTCTTAGAATGGAAAACTATATTGTTGAGTATGAGATTTAGTTCGTGGACATCCCAAAATCCAGACCTGGTATTACTATAGAGAAATTGTATAAGATATATTAGGTTATTCAGGTGAGCATGTTATTAATTGTTGCATAGTAATAATAATTTAATCCAATGCTCATAAAATTACTATTGTCTGTGTGTGTTTCACATAGGTTTCTTGTTCTATGTACGCAATGAAGATGAGTTTGAGACTGTATTTAGAAACCTTTATTGAGTTTGAGATAGGTTCAAATTCAGACTGCGACTAATTGATGAAGGATTATCTCAAGAGAGTTAAGGTTCATTTAGTAATCAATGGAAAGTTACTTGAAAAATTAAGAGCATATCTACCCGCAGAATTGTAAGGGTCTAGAAAGTATTTGAGAGGGTTTTGTGGTTCAATCTAGTCCTGTACTATTCGTGAGAAAGCATGAAGTAGTATTTTAGCAATTCCATTTGTTTCCTTGAGTCCTATGCATTCTGTTTTAGTTTTTAAATTCATGCCGAGTCAAGAGATGTTAGTTCTCATATTTTGATGTGAGAATGTTAGTATTATCTTGCGATGATCTTACCAAACTTAGTCCCTTTAAACCTCTCTAAAGAATATTTGAGGTTAAGAGTGTTTCTAATGATCTTACCAAACTTAGTCCCTTTAAACCTCTCTAAAGAATATTTTTAAGAGTGTTTCTAATTTAAGAAATTTTCAGATTTGATCATTTCAAAGCTCCGCGATGCCCAATTAGGTTTCATGCTGTCGAGACCCGGCTAATCCCAACTGAATGTCGATCTCTTCACTTGAGGAAAAGGAAAAACTCGAGTAACTCGAAAATTAAATATTATCCAACACCTAGTTTGATGGATAGAAAGGTCAACAATGACATTGTTTTTCCTAGAAAGTTCTTCCGAAGGCAAGAACATTCACACGGAATAGAATGGATCTTTGAATGTCGATTCTCAGAGTTTGACATCGAGCAAGAGATGACTGCCCTACCCAATTCCGATTTCCGAATAGGGAGGGCCAATGACATTATATGAGTCTACGGCAGGGCAATATACCATCACTAGCTAAGAGAACACGACAGAAAGTTAGGCAGCCGACGGGGCCAAGTTGTGGGAAAAATAATTAATGAAAATATTTATAAAAAAATGAGATGGGGTCTCTTCTTTTTTTTTTTTTTTTTTAACTGATGTTACGTATATTCCAATGAAATTCTTATTATAGGACCCAGCTAGATCTCGCTCAATCTTCGTACGTCCATAATTTTGACTCATGGTACGATTCTTTGGTTACGATTTGTCTCAACTCGAAGTACTGAAGTCTTCAAGTCGGGACGGAGACGCTGTAGACGAGAAGGCCCTTATTCAGAAGAAACGACAAGCTGAGGGTGATATCCGATTGAATGCGAATGAATTGAATGCAGCTGTACATTGGCATCTGAGTCAAAGTGCCTCTGTCTCGAGACTCCTACGGTCCTACCATTTCGGATTTACTCAAAATTTCTCTGTTCTGTGCGGGCAAAATTGGCTTGCTTTGCCACAATCACTCACGGCAGTGGTCAGAGGCTCAAGAGTGCAAGTTGCTCCGCAGACCTTGCAAGAAGGGCATGTTATAAAATTCCATCCAATAATAAAATTTACCATAAATCCTCAGATAGGCTAAGAGAAGGGACAATGAAGGTATCGGTGTCGAAACTATGTTACCTATTTTGATATTGCAATTTTTTTAATTGATTGTCCCAATATAATAAATTTCAAAAAATTATCACCTTATTGACTTGGACAATTTAGCTTAATGGAAAGTTCTAATGCGGCATTGTTTTAATAATATATAAGTTCATTTGGAGTCACTTAAATAAACAGTTTTAAAAAGTTTTGAGACTCAAGTGATCCTTCATAAAGTTTAGAACTAAAATTATTATTTGTATAGTTTGGGTATTGAACATATTAAATCTATAGTGTGCAAATCACGTACACAACAAAATTTTCTAACCATAGCTTTAACTCATTATTTTATAGGCAACAATCACAGACCAGAGTGACACATGAATTCTCTTGTACTCATGTATCCCTAGTAATCCAAAAGGGATAATACAACTGTTTCGTGATAGTGGCGTCGAGACATTTATGCTAGAAGTTCTAGGGGATGATACTCTGAGGCGGGATTGGCATTCCGCGCATAAACTAATCAGAAGATGATGCCACTCTTCTCATGAGGCTATGATGGGCTGAAATAAGCTGTTGTGCCTAAAGTGTTCCGTGTGCCTTGTTCAAGAGACTGGACGGCCGAGCTAAGTTGGGTGTAATGTGATCTGATATGAGGATGCTATTTACCATATTATTTTTTTTGAAAGAACTATAGAATGAAGGCTAGCTCAGTTTTCTCGGCTCATTAGGCATTGCATGGGCTATTTTACAGCCAAAGAATTGCCAACCCATGATACAGTGATGGTTTATACGAAATCTTTTATAGTATAGTGTCATTAACAAGGCCGAATCATGTTGATCGTAAAAACTTGTCCATGTTATGTCGAGGCTACTAGTATTGAATGTTAATCTTGACTCTTGATCTCAAGTGATTTTAGAATGAATTTTGTCCTTAAGTTGTATAGTAAATAAGTAGTTGCTAATTGATTCACGAAATACAACATATGGACAAAATTTAAATAAAAAAATAGCACGACACCAAGACTTCTTTTGTTTTGCAGAAAACGAATCATTTGGAAATTATTTTCTTAACAGTAATCACTTGGATCACTTTGAAATAATTAATCAATAAAAAATATTTTCATCATCAACAACATTTTATATCTAGCATCCACCATGCATGTTTAAGACATAAAAACATAATTCATTACACCAAATAAGAGGATATAACAAACTTTTAAAAAGAGAATAAGTTATATACACTTTAGCATAACTATATTTATAATAGAACTATACATTTCACAATAACATCAAAACAAATATTAATGGTCTAGCCCATTGATTAATTTCATCAAAATCACCCTTCAATGGTCCATTTTATTGGGCAATCTCATGCTCAGAAATCTAATCATACTTAGGCATAACGCCTAAAGCCTAGGCGACCAAGCTCCCCCTCAACAAGGTCTCTATCTTTATTGTCGGTAATTTATTCACAATGATGTTCTAAACTAGTAAACAAATCCGCAAGCTCCTCAATGGGCTCATAGTGATACTAAGCATCTACACCAAAACACAACAACATCCTTGACAACCTTCAAAGCCAAACCATAATCAATATTGTAAATTGATTTACAAAACAAAGCATACAATCTTTCACAACTCAGCTCGTCCATCAAAATACCTTTTGCAATTCAACACTTCTTGAACCATTTCAAATAACAAATAGGGTGTAAATGCTCGAAGTGAAATCGTACGTCAAATATGCAAAAAAAAGACATCACTTTTGCTTTTTAGCTAAATCACACTCTAGAATAATATGTCTTATATTTTTCATTTTCAAAATATGAGTTTACAAACTCAAAAAAAGAGATAACACCACTCCCCTAGGACTATCAAAACTAAATAATGCGTCGCTAAACGAGCCAATAATATTGTAATCCTATCAATTAAACGAGAATTGATGTGAAAACCTAATAAAATACCACAACAACTATGAACTGGCTAAAATATTCCCAAACTCTAATAAAACAACTCATGCACGCTAGCAACTCTCTCACTCAAAGCGATTATTCAAACATAAACATAATGCAAAACTTGCATGCAAAATCCTAAAATTTTCACCCCGACCAAACTATTGCTCTAAACCGACTCCCATCAAATTCCACAACTCAACAACACCATAATCCACTATTTTCATAAAATCCTACAGCTCAACAATTCAAAAATTGAATTATGCGACTCGGTTTTCACAAAATTTCGAATTTTAGCCCTAATTTAAAACTTACTCCAATTAGATGAACAAAGAGCGTGAACACCTATTGGATGTTACGATGTGAAGTAAATATGGCTTGCTGAGGTCCCTGAGGCCTTTATGCGCGGGCTTTTTCCCTGAGGCCTTTATGCGCGGGCATTTTCCTTTCTCTTTCATTTTCCCTTCCCTTCTTTATTTTCTTTTTCCCCTTTTCTTTCGGTGCGTGTCTCGACCATATCTATCTTAGCCAAGCATCCCTTTCCCTTTTTACCGACCAGTCAACTTTTGCTTTTACCTTCTTCTTTTTTCACTGCCCCCTCCCTTTTTTGACTTGATCAAATAGCCAAATATTTCACTACCAGCAATTAGCATATAAAGTCGGGACCTCAATCTACACGCGCATAGTGAGAGAGAAGGAGGGGAGGCAGCAATGACTTCAGCGGTCGAGAGGCTAGTGTGAAAGGCGAGACGGTGAGGACTCATGGTGGCGATTTGTCGGGCAGTGACATGGCAATGGGTGATTGGCGGATCTATGTGGCTTGTGTTGGGGTGGGGAAGAAGAGGGAACCGAAAAGAAAAAAATAAATGGGAAAGATATATAGCATATCTCAACCGTTGAGTTGTTCAATGGTTGATATGCATTGTTCTCCATTGGTTGAGGTGTGTTTTCCTAAAAAGTTCTAAATCATTTTCCAAATCAAATTCAAACACCAAAAAATATTGTCAATTACGTCTTGGAAATGAACTCTAACCATTTTTTGCAAAATAATTTATTGGAAAGCATTTTTCTTTATCTTGGAATTTCCCCCCCAAACAAACTCACCTTAAATCCATTTAGTTCGACACTACTTGGTTCACCTTGAGCCGCGTGAATCAGATCCTCTGACGTGGCATCTTCCAATTTGTCATCCAATTTCACATATTATTATCTAGAGAATATCTCTATCATTCAATGTCGGATTCGCATAATTCTCATGACTTTTGAAAAAGCTTGCAACACCTAATTTCCAAATATACGTACAAGTCACATTTTCAACCTTAAGAGTTGCCCAGCCGTCTTTTGACGAATTAGGCTACCAAATTCTGCTAACTCGAAACAAGGTCTTGGGAGTCAATAATTGATATGGCCAACAAAATCTTAGGTCCTTTTGAGTTTACTCTCTCTCTCTCTCTCTCTCTCTCTCTCTCTCTCTCAATATATGCATTTTTTTTTCTTTTTCTATCAGTCTTATTCTTAATTTGTGATTTTGTGATTGTTCTTAAGATAATTTAACCAAAATTTTGAATAATAATTTCTCTCTTGTTTTGAACTAATTGGCCCGATGCTTATAGTGTTGGAAAGTTAGTGACTTGAATTCTATAACAATGACCTTGGATCACATAAATCACAAATTTTGCTGACATCATCAAGATCGGACGACTCAAATCAAAGGAAGCGATATTTCATTTTCTGAGTGTCAGATTGAGGAGAATTATGAACTGCCTGAAAGATCAAAATGAACTCTATTCAATTGCACCATCTGCTAGGTTTTCAATGAAGTTTGACCTCGAATGGAAGCCGCCGAACTTGAAAAGTCAAAGCTCACTATTAGCATTCATCCGATTTCTAATAGGTCATAATTAGGCTTCAAACTATGAAATGAACTTAAAGTCTCGTATAAAACATGTTTAGGGAGGATTTTGGGATTTATCCAAACTCTAATAGCAATGAGACGCTGACTAGTATAGGTCAACTACGGTGATGATTCGATAATGATCAGCTACGACTATTACTTCTAAAAAGTCACAAAAGTATAAGTTATTATATATATGAACCCACGTATGTCAATACTTATATATAATGAAAGCTTCAAGTCTTAAAGATTAAAAAAAAATAAAATCAAAATGGGTACTTCACAAAATCTGAAAAGAAAAGTAAAAAGGAACTATTAAAAGTTACTTCAGACACATCCCACATCTTCAGTCAAGCCAAAACGAATATAATTGAGCATATGTCAAGCCAAAACGAATTTATCTTCTTATAATTACACTCATGGCAAATCAAACAGAACCTAACAAATTCATCTCTTCCATCCTACTAAATCCATGTTTTTACCCTGATCTATTTTTAGGATTTTATCTCTATGTCCAGTTACCCCAGACCATTATCTAAATATACTCGCGGCCGGTAATGGATGGAGGCGGCATTGACTAGGGTCGGAGTGGATCATGGCGTCGGTGGAAAAGTCTCAAAAAGAAGAGCAATCACTCAAGATAGATGAAATAAACATCCAAAACTACATAACCTAGGCCGATGTGTCAACTAATAGAGAGAGTAAATTTATGATATGAATGTTACTTCTGAATTTCAAGAATTCATATATTTCAACATCAGTTAAGCCGACAGGTTGACCCAGTAAATAGTACAACTTCCCGATATGAATGTAACCTCATCATTGTGCATCTTTTTCTAGCATGAAATAGCGGACAAATACATTGCGAATAGGGAGAGAGAAAAAGAAGAGGGCCCATTTTTAACTCCATCATGGAAAGAAAACCTCGTATGGTGTGGAAACATTGCACATCATGGGCGAGCAATGGAAGCAAGAATATCGATTCGGACTCATCACGGTGATTTACCTTTCATGCATGTTATGTAACCTTTTGGCAAGTGCATATCGTACATCCGCTCTTTTGTTCCCTTTCATTAGGTTTGCAATCGCGCAGGCCCAAATGGGATGTCGATATCTGTCTCCAAAGGCCATGTGCTCTTCCATGTGCCGTGTTCGCTTGTCGTTTTCATTCGATTTTGATTTCAACACTGAAATCCGGACGTCCATTGTCCGCCATGTGTACGACTAGTTAGCAAAGAAGCACCATCTTCTCTTCATCAATTGACCATGTTTGGATCGAAGTGTCCTGTCGCGTCAACAATCAACCTCGATCCTAGATTTTGATATGATACCACAAAATTCTTATTTTATGTACTTATTGATTTTATTTATTGCCTAGTACCCGCAATTTCCTCCCAACCGTGAGATTTTCTTTGTTTCTCCACGTCACTGAGCAAATTACGAAATCAGGTCGTGATTCGGCTTACAAATTTACAGTTTAGAATTTGATAAATCACCGAGCTCAATACCGCGAACTCCAAACTAACTATGTAAATCAATATATTTTATTGCCCTTTTGCTTCCATCAATGAGCGTTGAAGGCGAATTTTTCCATTGTTCCCCACGGGTTATTTACCAATTATGTGCTTATCGACATCATATCTTCATTTGATTACGCATTGGAGACATAATTGTACCTAATTTGATTCTCTTAGATTAGGTTAACCTTTTGTCTATGGTAATCTCCTTCCTTCACTTTTTTTTTATTTTTTCCCCTCTAATGTGGCTAACGAGGGGAGTTCAATCCCCTCGCGGTTCTTTGCCAGGGACTTAAGTGTGTGGCGGGGGTGGTGGATCCTCCCGCTTACATGTCACCCCAGGATTTACCCTCCGGCTGCCGCCCGTGCGGGGGTTCTCTGGGTTACCAAAAAAAGAAAAAAAAAAGGCCGACAACGGACAATGAGCAGATGCGACTTCGTTAGTGTCAGTCCAGTAAATGAGCAATAAGAATGCCAATAATTGATGATCGATTCTCCAATGGACAATACAGGGCCCAGCGAGCTGCCCTTAGAACAGCCTTTTAGGAAAAAGACCTAAAGTTGATGTGTCCACATTTAGTAAATTTGTTCAGGGTACATCTCTTGATGCCTTCTGTACTGGACCACCTTCTAAACCTATGAACCCCGCGGAACCAACTTGATCGGATGAGTTCCACAACTGACATGATAACATGTCACATCTACAGTTGCATCCATGACACTTGTTAAATACACCGAATGAAGAATATGTCTGTTTGAGTGAGAATTTTTCAAATTAGTTTTATGAACTTTTTTCGGTTTGGATTATTAAAGATGATCAATCAACGTAAAAATATTTATGGTCAAAGAAAATATGCATACTTAAAGTTAGGAAAACCAAATTTCCTAACCAGAAAATAACAAAACATTTTCATTTTGTGTTCAACTGTTTTGTATTTACAAGCAATCACTGCTTTGAATGTGAAATTACTCTTCAGGCGTGTTTATTTTGAAAAAAATATCATGATAAAGGTTAAAAATTTATAAATAGCACACGTAATAAATACCTCTAAAGTATTCATTAACAAAAAAATATATGATTACACCGAGTGTACTAAGTCCAGTATGCGAGTGGATTTACACAGTAATATGATAAGAAATGCAAACATTTAAATAAGTTAGTCATAGTCAATACCTAGTAAAAATCTATTACAAAATTTTATAACATCACTTTTGTAAATCGATCCTAACATACCTAACACGATTCTTTTCAAAGAATTAAAGTGAGGCAGAAAGCTTTAACCAAACCGGGTAGATAAGGCTCCTACTTCTACTGGAGAATAGAGATCACTAGGGCACCCAAACCTGAAGATTATTACACTTATATGATGGGGAGTGTACTGGTTTTACTCATTGATCCTTGAGTAACCGAATCGAGAACTGTTTTGAAATCCGGCTGCACACTCGTGTCACAGCTTACACCAAGACAGAATTGAATTGCCACAAATCACGTACAACAAGACAAAATCGAATTGCCACAAATCACATAGATGCAAAAAATACAGATAGGAACTCATTCTAATCAAATTTGTCTACTTGAGAAGTTTCCAATCAGCGACCGGCCAAATTTTGGTTTCGAAGGTCATCTTATTTCTTATAGAAATTATATAAAGAAAGAACCCAGATGTCCAAAATCTCCGAACTCCAATTAACCAATTTCCTACATGGCAATCCAATAAGTTCGGCCCTACTCTTTTTCATGGAGAGAGATAAATATCACAACATGGAGCCGGTCATCTTACCTCTGTCCCAACTCCAGTAAAAGGAGACACTTACACTGAAATTGGGCCAATATATGTGGGACAAAGCACTTCTCATCCATCATGAACATACAGTAACGAACTTGGTCCAGTACTTTATTGATCAAAAGGGAAGAACGATGTGGACCGTGCAATTTGCTGTGACTCCCCTGCTTCCACAATCTGTTCTTGTCCCCACAGCATAAAATCAGACTGAAGGACGACAAAGAGGTTAACAACACCTTGTTCAGATGCCAGGCTATCTTCAGTCAGCAAAAAGGAAAGAAGAAAGGTAAATCAGGGTCTCGCCATGCCCTAACAGACTGAAGATCCACATAACCAATTGATCAAATGCAAGTATCACTAGGTTTGCAATACTAACTTCTTCCCTAACATCAGAAGAGTGGTATCTACATATGTTTAGATCACCCAAAAAGATTTTTTCTTTTGTATGTCGGCACATTCAGTATGAGTAAGCAAAGCAGGTTTTCATAACTGAGGGTGAACATACAATAACACAACTAATGATCAAGTCTGTCAATCGCATTTCTCCAGATTAAACACCTTCATGCATTTAAAATTGGCACCACCACTAGTAGATTGCTAAGCAATGGCATACATTATGTGAAAACAGCATAAGATATGTTTGTTTGTTTTAACCAGGATGCAATCATGACAGAAGAAACCAAAACACAATGCTCCAATCTCTGTTTGATTCACCGGAACAAAATCTGGAACCAATCTTGAACAATTTCATTTTTTATCTTTTGCAATAACAACCATAAGTTTCCAGACAAGGAACTTGGAAGTCGAACTATTGAAACAGCCATTACTGCATGCACTGAGTTTGTGTGAGCCCAGTGCAGATCATGTGGATCCCTCATGGGACCTGCCAAAAATGACGGTTATTATGCACTTAGGCTCACATGAAGCTAGCGGATGCTACAGTTTTTCCTGTTGAAGAAGTGGCCAGACACTTCAAAACTCACTTCAACACCATCAGCAGTGTCAAGGCCAAGCAAGAGTTGTAGCTTTTTGTCTGTTAGTGACTCAACAATAGAACAAGTAGCAACTGCAGTTATTAATTATTCACTCTGGCTGACCAATACAACAGTTCAGAACAAGGCTGTGCTGCTTCTTGCTTAATTAGTTAGTTAAAAGTTTGGAGAAGAGGATACCACAAGCAGGAACAATGATAAACAATATTAACTGAGTTGGATGATGATCAAGCCAAGAATCTTCCAAAAAGATATCAGAAAACAATAGCATTCTTGTACATGATCGAAAGATAAAAACAGATGCTGCAAGACATAAGCTTTTCAGGCCCTGAACTTGATGCGCGTATTCCTAAATCTGCTCTTCATTCTAAACCCATGAATCATATTGAAAAATAAATATGAAGAGGAAAGAAGCGTGCGAAAAATTCTCCACCCGGATCACACTAAATAAATGATTTTGAGAAGAAACAATGAGTAAAACAACAGTACTACGCCAAGATTGAAAGTACCTCAAAGGTAACTATGGCAGTGCAACAGTCAGTTTCTCTTCGTTGTTCTCAATGTTGTTCCTTTGTGCATCTGGCAGGCTCTTTAAGACCTGCATGTGATGCCAAATTATGCAACTAGACAACACAAGATTTAGCTGCCCCCTGGCATTACAACAAAATCAAACAAACATGATAATTTTTTCGAAGTCCTATTTGAAGGACTCTCTAAGGCCAGTATTCAGTCAAAAAAGAGGGATTATAAATTTCAATCTCGGACTTTGATTCAGCAACTAGTTTGTTCCAGTTTTTGAAAATTTTCAACATATCTTGGAATCAAAAGCTGGCAGCCAATTTATCTTATCTTTTTTTTAATTTTCCTCTCTGATAATTGTGAAAAGATGCTTACACTCGCCTAAAATTCATGAAAAAGTGTATTACTCTTTTTCTACTCTAATAGTTAGCTGAACCATGAAATTTAATGAAGATATCCATGGACTAAATATGAACATGCACCAAGTTATAAAGTGGTAGAAGCTTTTACAAGTACTTTTGTTGAAGTTGAACTTAAAGATAATTGTGACGAACTTAAATTTATTTATATTAAGAAAAAAAACAAAAAATGCCTTTAAGTGTTACGATTGAGATCCTGGTGGAAAGATATGCTAAAAACACGATATATAAACAGCTATCCTCAGAATATAACAAAATTGCAGTCCAAATACATCTCTTGATATAAAGCATACTCAAGACTTCTTTAATTCTCAACCCTAATTGACCGGCATAAATATTTTGTTCCATTTGAATCAGCACTCCATGAAGATTATAGAGGCAAATCCAGCCTGCCTTTTAATTAAGTAAAGAAAAGTAACCATGAGAGTGATGATCCAATTTCAAAGCAACAGATTTACAACCTGATATAGATGCCAAGAAGCAAATGCGTCGGTGGCAGCATAAAATTGTTGTTCTTTTGATAAAAAAAGAGCCTCCCAATTTCCGCACCTAATTTTCATGAATTTGTTCAGCTGCAAGATGTAAAAACTCTGATTAATGCTTAGCTCAAATCTTCCATGGACATTCAATTTCACTAGTTTTAGAAAGCTAGCTTTAACGGAGAAGCAGTCTACAGCATGCAGTCTTATGCCGGAACCACATTTGATCCCCATTGATCCTTTTCATTCAACAATCACATGAACAAGCTCATGCATCATGTAAACTAATCAAGATAGAAGCTATCTTTCAACTTATTTCACAGCTTATTCATCGTATTTGTTGACGCAAAGCATTGACATGGACAACGAAGCAAAATAAAAATTAATCTCTTTGCATTTTTACATATAAGTCATGATGCAGAAGTTCTTTCGGCCCGAATTCAGTCATAAAATTGAGAGAATATTCTAGAGGAGCTCTGCAAGGAAAACTTAAGGATATCAGAAAACAATAGCATTCTTGAGACTCTAAATCTAAAGGTACATATCAACAAGCTGATACTTGGAAAGGATTTTCCAACAACTTGCTAGAACTATAGGCTTTGATAAAATTGAGATGTAAATAACTTATAACTTTAATTTTATGAATTGACAATCTCAAGTTCTAAAAATTGTAAACAACTTGTTTGAAAGTAAATGAGGACTGAATGCTTAATATTTATGAAATGCACTATTGCAAACAATATTGATATGTTAAATGATCATAAAGTCCCATAAAGATTTATACATTAAACAAATGAAAAAACGAATTCCTTACTAAAAAGTATCAAGTAGATTTTTCGCTTAACTTGTGTAAGCCAAAATTAGTAAAAATGGGTTTACTTATTAAGAATTCGACATTCGAATTATTGGTACTTAATTGAGCCATCAAACAGAATTTAAGATATGGCAAATGTAAAAGCAATTAACTTGCACCTAAACCATACTATGAACAATCATGTAGCATCAATTTGAGACTCTAAATCTAAAGGTACATATCAACATGCTGATGCTTGGAAAGAAATAAACATGGCCATTGAGAATATTCAAGACAGGAAACACAGGACTCAGTAAATCCAATATAAACTAGTGATTTTAGAAACAAACTTGACAAGCCAGTCCAATTGGGCACCGGTTGTACCACCAACCTCATAGATGCTCTAAACTGTCAAGGTCAAAACTGGTCAAGAACCAGATCAATCCTGGTTCAACCAGTGAGCTGGTTTTGCTTTGAACAGGATCATGACCTTATAAAAAATCAAATTGGGAATCTACCGAGGTATAGATTCAAACCCTTCCTCTGATGACTAACAACCACATGCCAACCAACTGGACTGATGGCTGTTTTTTAATGTATTTTCTTCCCCATATTGAAAATAAGAAAAGTTGCACTAAGACTCATACTCACACCTTTCGGTTTCCTTTCGGCACCTTTGCCATCTTTGTCACTCTTAAGATGCACACGTCGGGTGTGGTACTTTATATTTGAGAGCTACTTGATGAACTCAGTTAAAATAAAACCAGGCAACATAATTTGTTCGACCAATTAAACTGTGTATGACTGATCTGGTTTGGTCTCTTGTATGGTTTTAAGACCATTGATATAAACAGAAATAGAGGTTTATAGCTTTTGCTAGAGCAAGTTGTAGCCAGGTTCTATGAACATGGCAGAAAAACGCATCTCAATTTGAAATTCGAGAAGTTTTAGTCACTGTAGGAGTAAAATTTGCAACAAGATTACATTATATGCTTCAAGAAATATATTTTAAGACATTAGAAAAAAACTGCAGATACGATTTAATTACACTTGCCAAATCCTCTCACATTTATAGCATTAGCCATCATTACCTATACTCCATCAAAAAAGCAGAGATACTACTGTACAAATAGTCGATTCAACATATATACAATGGTCATATAACTTAACATGTACCTAGCAAAGGATCAAAGAAGCCTTTCATTGTCAAATGGACTTTATCACTGAAGTCCAGCATTTAGACAGCAGTGAGAATATTACTCATGAGTGGCCATGATGATTGCAAAAGAAGTTGAGCTATAACCTGCTTATTTAGAAGCACCTCGGTTAGAGATGCAAGACCCCACCTATAACGAGGCATGGCAAGCTTTTGATTAGCAAGTTCTGAAAGATCCTGAAAAGCATTGACAGATACATTGTAATCCTTAAGCACCTTCCTAGCATCACCAGCTATGCCTGCTCCAACCTGTACATGCAAGCATAACATCATCATGCAGTTCAGTTATACATTTTCCCAAAATCAACTTGACATATAACAATAGCCACTAAAAACTAGACATATGCCAACCTTTAATACGGTTGTATCCTCTAAAATAAGCTTCAAACTGGGAGGTACGCCAGAGTGAATAACCTGCATCACATGGCAGTGGTCATTGTCACCACAAATCTGCATTACTGCTGTCTTCCGAGGTTGAACACCTGCAAGTCTTGCATCAAGATAATGACTAAGCAATAAAATGTAGTGATTTTAATCTCTATTTCTACTTCCTTTTTCTTCCTCAAGAGAAAAATGCAAGTTTAACTCCAGAGCATGCACCCAAGACCATATATATATATATATATATATATATATATATATATATATCAAAGTAGAAGAAAAGAAAGAAGATGAGGAAGATAAAGAAACTTTGTTTATACCACTCAAAAATATTAATTGCCTATTTGAAACTTAAAAAAAAATCCTTTTAGCTTTCCCTTTAAAATTTTGAAAACGCAAAATAATGTACATTCCTAAAAAATTCAGGAAAAAGAGATAAATGACTCTCCGTTGACAATATTTTTATGGTGTTAGGCATCCAACATAAGCTAATCAAAATTCAGTAAAAGAAAATGACATGGCAAAGAGTAATAGTTACTCCAAAAGACCTTGTTTACCAAACACAGAAGCAAGGAACAATGAACAAGCACAATACTAAAAAACATCAAGTTAAAAATAGATCTATGTAGATCTACAAAGTGAAATATAGATTTGTACATGTGACCAGAGCTAAGAAACTGCAGCGCAATTGGAAGAAATCAACCTAATATTTCAGAAGACCAGGGGAAAAATTCATCAATTTGTAAAAAGAAACAAAATTTGTTGGCATCTTGTTGTTATACAATGAAAGAACAAATCACAATAACAATTTCCTGAAGGGAAAGAACTGTCAACAGACCACTCAAGTGCAGGAATTTATACCATTTCAGTAAAGTAGTTGCAAGAAAATCAAGTCTTGCTGCTGAACAGAAATCAACAAACAATCACAGAGACGCAAATTTGATCTAAACACAGAACCAGCATTCAATCTAAACACGGAACCAAAGCACTACCATAAGCCGACCTCGAAAAATCATTGAACATAACATGAAAGCAAAGCTAACCAAACCTCGTTGAAATGTGGGCCTATACTCAATGTCAAAGCCAATTATGACTTGATCCATTACACTTTTCATGGCATTGAGTTTCTTCAAAAGCTCGGCCGCGGCTCTCTCCACATCAGTAGCACTCCGGCTGTACGCAATCTGACCTCCGAATGTCATCACAGGGAGTTTGACCCGCATACTATCTGTCATGTGAAAGGCAGTGCATAACAATTCCATCGCATTTGCGCAGAAACACATCCTGAGTCTACAAATCCAATTTTTCCCCCTTTTTCAATTAAAAGGAAGACAAGCCTTCAACTAAGCCGAAACCGCAGAAACAGGAGACTGAATTATAGAACAAAACCATCAAAGATACTAACCAAAATCTTGTCTTACAATATAACCCAGAATTCTTCCAACAAAATGAAGCTACAGTAAATTCCTATCCCATCTGAAACCTTTCACAGCCCCGCTGGCAGGCAGAAAAACCCCAAAAACTACGGCTTCCTATGCAATCATCTATAACATCATTTAAGGAACGGAAAATGAAAGTGAGACGGGTCTCGTTCGTACGTTGCGAAGAGAATGAACCGGGCAGACACCGTCGGACCCCGCCGGGGCGATCCTTGCCGTCGTTCCCGGCGCCGGAGACGGAGCGCCGCTTCTTGGAGACGGCGGTCCCGACGGCAGCTTCGATGGCGTCGAGTTCTTGGGCGGTGAAGGGCTGGTCCCAGCCCGGGACGAACTCGGCGCCGATCGAGCGAGCGTCGGTGGCGATGGTGGGAGCGTCGCCGCCGGCGTTCTTGATTTCCATCTACGGTCGGTTCGAAGTCATGGAGGAGAGAGGGAGACCGAATTCAAAAAACTATGTAGTATAAATAATGATTTAAGGGAAGAAAGAATTTAGGTTGTGTTTATTTCACAGAAAAATTAATGATTTGGAAAGAAATTAATTTTGCTCATTTAGATTTTTTAATAAAGAAATAATGGAAAATATATTCATTCAGTTAAAATGATTAGGCATTACTTGTCATTAATAATAAATATTGCCCATTCACTTTTTTTTTTTGTAAGGATAGCAATTTTTTAAGCTAGAAATATAATTTCCAATTACTCAGGTTATGAAAACATAAAATTTTCACCTCTCTCTCTCTTAGATGATGCGAGAGCATCAAATTCTATCGATTAACTCATAAGCTCAATTCATGTTTTGTCAATTGAAGTGACCCATGCACTATCCATGAAAGTAAAAACCAATTTATGCTGCAATTTGATCATGTATGTCCCGATTATGCGACATGGTTGCTAATTTACAAGATTATTGCCGATTTCGAGCCTCCCAATCGACAATTTAATGGCTAGAGGCTATTTTGGTCAATTTCTATTATTGTTTGATGACTTTATACGAGTTCAGCTTCTTGATTGATGCACGAATTTAGAGTCTTATCAAGTTTTAATACACCTAATAATTAATCGTATACATATGAGTCTTTTCATTCACAACTTTTTATGAGTCTTTATTATGGCATTGCTTTTAAAAGTCTTATTATTTAGGTGAATTCCCCAAAATTTTGTTCAATTTTGGGAACTCAAAGAGTCTTTTCTTTTATTTAGTATTATCTTAATAAATAGAGTTGTATTTCATTTGCAAGAGAAACAATTTGAGTTTATACACAACTCTTAAGGCATATTTGGATTGTTGATGAAATCAATGTCTAAGTTTAGATGAAATGCAATGGAACTTGAAAAATTTTGAAAAACACTCAAATGACTATTTTTGACCAAGAAACTAGTTATATCACGATCAAAAACTTTAATCTTGAAATTTTATTTTTATGGCTTGGCCATTGAAAATAAGATGTCAACAACTCTATCATATACTTTATGCATATCCAATTGAAGTGCTGCCTAAAACTTCCCCTTCATTTTCCTTATTTGCAATTGATGTTAACCTTCTTGAACTATTAAGATGTTATTTTTAATTTGCATACCATAAATAAAGACACTTTGTTTTGTGGCAATTAGTTCGGGAAGGCAAGGTTTTAGGTGATTTGCCAAAATCTTGTAAATAATCTTGTAGTTGAAGTTTAATAAGGTAATGGGTCTAAACTAAGTATTTCTTTGGATTCGAGACTTTAGAAATAAGAACAATGTGTATTTTATTGAGATTGGGGTCAAGGATGCTTGAGTCGAAGAAGTTCTTAACCATCTTAAAACATGTCTTGCTAGATATCCTCCCAATGATAATATTAAAAATTAAACATTTAGCCCATCTAGTCCCGGGGCTTCCCATCTAAAAGACCACTTCTTTCACTTACTCTATTGTTACTGAAGTCATTAAGGCTTCATTTATATCATCTAGAGCACTGAGTTAGGATTGACTGGAAATTTCTAATACATAGAGTTTCATGCAACAACCGACGGAAGCTAGCAATGCGCTACCTCAACAAAGTAGGATCACAAAACCAGTTTTGATCATCAATCTGCAACATTGAAATCTTGTTCCGTTGCCTTTGTTGTATCATAGTGGCATGAAAGTATTTTGTATTTCTGTTTCTCCATTCAAGCCAATTGATTTGTGATCTCATACCCTAATACATCTCTTCCTCCTTTCACAATTTTTCAATTTGTTTTGTGATTTATCAGTGGCCTCCTTTCTCAAAATGCCTTCTTCACTATTAGTGAGATTCGTAAACCTCCTCCTGAGTGTCTCAATCTAGCGAAGGGCATTGAAGAATTTTTTTTACTCCGTTCTATCAAGGTGACAGCAACCTTTCTTGATTTGCTTACAAAGTCCGTTTGGATATCTTGCTCATCATTCTAGATTTTTTTTTTCTTTTTAAACAATCTCATTGTACTCTGTATCTTCTAGCCATAAAGTTCAAATTTGAACTCTTTTTTCCTCTTAACCAAATGCGGGAACAGAGAAAGAAGTATTGGGCTATGGTTATAACTTATTGCCGGTAATGCATAAGCTTCCATGTTGGGGAACATCACTCTTCAGTCAATATTGCATAGAACTCTATTTAAATTCTTTTTCACCAAAGCATCCCCATCTCTATTATATTTCCACATAGAAGCACATCCCTTGCTTTTAATACCCACAAACAAACAATTATTAAAAAATTTAAAAAAAAAATGCGACTAACCTATAATGGTCCGCTTCTCTTTTCTTACCTTCTCCCACTAATACAAAATTTCATTAAAGTTTTTGATACATATCCATGGGAGATTATTGATGGAGTGGATGGTGCGCAGTTGCTATCATAATAGGAGTCTCTCTTGAAAGTTTGTGAGAGTGTAAAAGGTAATCCTCATCATTTTTCCACTATTTCATCTCTGCAAATTGCATCAATGGGTTCCCCATCAACTCCCACCACCACCTCGTCATTCCATATGACAACTAATGCCCCCGCAATCCTTATTAGATTAATCACCACAAATTTCTAATATTGTAGACAACTCCTTACTCTGTCCACTACGAGTTCTTTATTCTTTCCACAAAAACACTAAGTTGGACCATTAAGGCTATGAGATGTTGAAATCTCAGTGCTGTGCCCAACCCTAACAATTCTAGCTCAAAAGTTTCATTTAAACCTTGGTGGCTTATAAGCCTAGCCACCAAATCCCAATCTTTGACCCACTCCATCATTTGAATGAGAGTATCCGATAATAGCTCATCATTAAAGGACCGAGAAAATGTACATTTCTTTCCATAAGGATTGTTCTGTTTCAACTTCTTCATCATGGAAGCTTTATGCCCTATCTTATCTTTCTTCAAGGTCCCACCTGACTTTTCTAAATTGGGAGTTTTAATTAGCAGGATTTGGGTCTCTTGAGTCGCTTCATCACCAAGTACCCGATTGGAGGATATACTCCATTTTTTTCTAATTATTGTGCTCCTACTTTCTAATAATCCATTATGGGAAAAGCGCCTTCCTTATCCTTATCTCTTGGATACCCCAATAGCCATTGAACCATATCATCATACTCTGAAATGTGAGTTCATTTTTGGTAGAAAGCTTTCAAAAACAAGCTGAGTTCTTGTACTTCTGCTTTAAGATACTGGCCAAAATTTCCTACGATGTTTTCTTCAAGCCACGACTCTTCATATGACACTTCCATGAAGTGGGTGGCATAATGCCCTATGCGCCCACATGAATAACAGAAATGCGGGTGTCTTTTATATTTGAATTCCATCCAACGTTTTTTATATCCTAGATTTACAACCATTCCAGACTTTAGGGGAGTGGATAGGTCCAAACAAATTCTTGCTTTACCAACCTTATACGAGATATTACCTTTGAACTCTAGTTTAATCTCTAACACCATACCTATTTTAGCAATTATGTTTTGTACCACCTCTCCTATGTAACTCTCTCGAGAGGAATGCCATAATATTACCGTTGCTGATCCTCATTCTCATGCACGATCGAGCACGATCGTGCATGAACGAAACGGTCAGCAACCGCTGACCGTTTATGCACGATTTCGTGCATGATGGTCAGCGGTTGCTGACCATCCATGCACGAACAAAATACGTGTATGATGGTCAGCGGTTGCTGACCATCATGCACGAATTCGTGCGTGCATGTGCACGTATTCGTGTGAAATGGTCAGCAAAAATTGCTTACCATTTCCACTTTAAGTAATCAATTAATTAATTAATAAAATTAATAAATAATTAATTAATCAATTCCCTTAAAATTAAAAATAACATAATCTTTATATGTGCATTTGGAATACATTAATATGTATTCACTTTGGGCATGCGTGTGCATCATATGCACGTAGGCTCGTGACTATAATACAAATTAAATTAAATCTCATTTAATTTAATTTCAAATCGACTCAATTCGATTACAGTAATTGCAAACAAATTTGCAACATCATTTCTCTCTTGTTCCACGTTATCCCAATTGTTTATGGTGTGTGACATCCCTAGGTTCATCACTAAGCTGGTAGTAAGACTTGTACTAACACATTAGTACTTCCAAAAGAATTAATTGTCCCGATTAATCTTTGGGTCTTACAAGCCATGATTGACATCTAGCAATATGTCATGGCTACCCAGATAGTGTGAATGCTTTAAGAACATAATGAACCCGTCAGCTTTGGCTACGAGTGTAATTCAATCCCTCTGTCTTACTATGTCCCGATCAAACAAAGACCATGGAATATTTGTCAAGTCATTAATTCGATCATATGCACAAATCTAATTGACATGCATTTTATTCGAGACATAGACAATTTATTCTCGGTTACAACCCCGGCCGAGGATTTCAATGCAGTGTCACAATTAGATCGCATAGGACATCATTATCATACCTTGCATATAACAAGGAGACAGATTCCATATTGCGCACACGTGTAACCGTATATGAACAAACTATGACCATCGGTATAAAGACGGATCAATGACCCGGCATTATGTACACCCGTGAACCATAGTTGTTCAATACACAAGTTAACACGTGCCTCAGGTCTAAGGATTATTTACACAAGACCAAAGCATGAACAATTAGACATTGACCACGCTAAAAGCTTCCATGTCGCTAATCGTTCCATATGCATCACGTTCAGTGAACTTGTCTAATACAAACACTTGTGTTCTAACTCAGGTATCATAATACCCAATGACATGTGACTCATCATTCCCTTAAGTATCCAATACTTAATCGCGAAGTTAAGAACACACCGGTCTCAACGGGATTATTAATATCCACTCAATAATCCATCGACCGGAACGATTTAAAGATTCAGTCTAACTATGAACCCGTCACATATATTCTTGACTTCTCAAGAATAGGTCTAGTTGCAAGCGATCTTATGGAATCATTCATAAATATAAAACAATTGGACAAATGAATGATTATGTCATTGCCATTACTTAAATAATAATAATGAAAGTACAACTGAAATCCCTAATATGTAACTATTACATAGTAGCTTTAGGGCATACATCCAACAATCTCCCACTTGCATTAAAGCCAACTTGTTTGGTACCTCAAACCCATTTTGTTAATATGTCTTTCAAAAGAAGGCGAGGTAAGGCCTTAGTGAAGGGATCGCCACGTTTTCTGCTGAGGCAATTTTCTGCAAGGCGATATCACCTCTCCCAACAATTTCTCCGATGAGATGGAAGCGTCTCTCAATATGCTTGGACTTCGGTGAGACCTTGGTTCCTTAGCTTGAGCTATCGCCCCATTGTTGTCACAAAACAATGTGATCGGTTGCTCAATTGAAGGAACGACTCCAAGTTCAGAAATAAACTTCTTCATCCAAGCGGCTTCCTTTGCTTTTTCTTGAAGTAGCTACATACTCGCCTCGTGGTGGAATCGGCAGTTATACTTTGTTTGGAACTTTTCCAACTAACTGCACAACCATTGAATGTAAAGACAAACCCAGACGTAGACTTATAATCATTAGGATCCGATTGAAAATCGGAATCGGTATAAGCTACAACTTTAAATTCTCCTTCTCCATATATCAAGAATAGATCTTTAGTCCTTCGCAAGTACTTAAGAATATTCTTGACTGCTATCCAGTGCTCTTCTCCTGGATCAGACTGATATCGCTAGTAATACTTACAAGCATGCGCAATATCAGGTCTAGTACATAGCATAGCATACATTATGCTTCCAATAGCGGATGCATATGGTATCTTCGCCATCCGCTCTCTTTCTTCGGGAGTGTTGGGACACATCTCCTTAGAAAGACGGATCCCTTGCCTAAAAGGCAATAATCCTCTCTTGGAACATTGCATGTTAAACCGTGTTAACACTTTGTCTATGTACGTAGACCGTGAGAGGCCAATCAATCGTCTTGATCTATCTCTATAGATCTTGATACCTAAAATATAGGTTGCCTCTCCTAAATCCTTCATGGAGAATTTCTGTGACAAGAATAGTTTTATCGATGATATCATTGGTACATCATTTCCAATCAAAAGTATATCATCGACATACAAAACCAGAAATGCAATTGCACTCCCACCGATCTTCTTATATACACAAGGTTCATCCGGATTTTTTATGAAGCCAAACGATTTGACTACCTCATCAAAACGGATGTTCCAACTTCTGGAGGCTTGTTTGAGTCCATAAATGGATCTCTTAAGCTTACACACCTTCTGTTTTTCACTATTGGATTCAAAACCCCGTGGTTGTTCCATATAGATGTCCTCATCGAGAAAACCATTTAAAAAAGCCGTTTTGACATCCATTTGGAATATCTCATAATCAAGGTGTGCAGCTATAGCCAACATAATCCGAATGGATTTTAGCATGGCCTGGTGAGAAAGTTTCGTCATAATCAATTCCTTCTTTTGACGGTATCCTTTCGCCACCAGCCGTGCTTTGTAAGTTCCAATTTGACCTTCAGCATTCATCTTCCTCTTGAAGATCCATTTACAGCCAATTGGTATAATACCATCGGGCAGGTCGGTCAAGGTCCAAACCTCATTGGAATACATTGAATCCATTTCGGATTTCATGGCTTCTAGCCATTTACCAGAATCGATGTCTGACATCGCTTCCTCATAGGTTTTAGGATCACCAGGTTGATCACTATCATTCACAATGAATAATGGTTCAATATGATCAACTGAGTGTCTATAACGAGCAGGTGGGCGAGACGTTCTCGCACTTCTCCTAAGAGGTTGTGTATTAGAAGCTCCCACTAAATCAGAGATTGGTATCTGAACTCGGTTGTTTGGTACTTCATTATTTTCTTCTTGTAAGACTATTTTCCGCCCAGCACCACTTTCTTGGATGAACTGATTCTCCAAAAAAGAAGCGTGCTTGCATACCAAAATTCTTTGGTCTGAATGAAAATAGAAATAATATCCAAGAGTTTCCTTTGGATATCCAATGAAGCGACCTTGTTCGATCTTGCCTCCAATTTATCCATTTTCAGCTTTTTCACGAAAGCTGGACAACTCCAAATCTTAATATGATTAAGACTGGGTTTCCTACTATGCCATATCTCATAGGGCGTAGTTGGAACAGATTTGGACGGCACTCTATTCAGTATATATACAGCTGTCTCAAGGGCATATCCCTAAAGGGATATTGGCAAATCGGTGTAACTCATCATAGATCGCACCATATCTAATAAAGTACGATTTCTACGTTCAGATACACCATTATGTTCGGAGTTCCAGGAGGTGTCCATTGTGATAAAATGCCATTCTCTTTAAGATAGTCCAGGAATTCAGTACTAAGGTATTCACCTCCTCGATCCGATCGAAGAGCCTTAATACATTTTCCGTTTGTTTCTCAACTTCAGCCTTGAATTCCTTGAACTTTTCAAAGGATTCAGATTTATACTTCATGAGGTATAAATAACCATACCGTGATTGATCATCGGTGAAGGTAATGAAGTAATTATAACCACCTCTAGCAGTTTCATTAATTGGTCCACATACATCTGTATGTATTAATCCTAATATGTCAGCAGCTCGCGCACTTTGTCCTACAAAAGGCGCTTTGGTCATTTTTCCTAGAAGACATGCCTCACAAGTCGAGTATGACTCAAAATTTGATGGATCGATGTACCCATCATTACTCAACTTGTTAATTCTGTCTTCTCCAATATGACCTAATCGGAGATGCCAAACATACTTTTTATTTGGACCGTCTCTAGGGCGTTTATTAGTTATGGCATTTATATCAATTCTATTTTGCTTATTGACATCGGTAATCGCATTACCGGACATTGTAATGGTATAAAGATTATTGGTTAATAAGCTAGAACCAACACATCTTCTATTATGATAAATAGAACATACATCATAGCAAAAGAAAATTCATAATTCTCTTTACCCAAACGAGGTATAGAGATGATGTTCCTAACAGCATTCTTATAATGCAAACAGTTCTTTAAAACCATTACATGTCCGAAGGCAAACATAAATGAAAAGTCCCTATAGCTAATGCAGCAACTCTTGCTCCATTGGCAAACGTCGGACAATCTCATTTCGCCCTAGCATCCTCGCTTATTTCCGATTCTGCAAAGACATACAAATATGTGAAGTTGCAGCGAGAATCTAGAACCCATGAGCTGGATTCAGCACTAACCATAAGATTAGTTTCAATAAGCATAGACACCATACCTTCATAAGGTTGGTCCTTGGGCTTGACCTTCAAGCTCGCGAGGTACTTCCTACAGTTCCTCCTCCAGTGCCCCTTGACACCACAGTAATGACATTTCCCTTTATCAATCTTGGGTTTTGGTTGCACAACAGGTTTGGTAGGCCTCTTCCATTTATTCTTCTTTAAAACAGTCTTACCCTTTGAAGAAGAAGCCTTAGCCATAGCCACTACATTTGGCCTCGTGTTATGCATTTCTCTCTCATAAACTACCAGCATGCTATGTAACTCAGCAAGAGTTTTCTCCATCTTATGCATGTGGAAGTTTTGGACAAAACCAGAGAAAGAATTGGGTAAAGATTGGAGGATCAAATCCACAGCTAACTCGTTGTCCATAACAAGATTTAGCCTAGCCAATTCTTCAATGTGCCAGATCATTTTCAAAGCATGATCATTAACTGATGATCCTTCAGCCATCCTCATACGGTACAATGCCTTAGATATCTCATATCTAGAGGTTCGACCATTCTCATCAAAGTATTCCTTTAAGTGCAAAATGATCGACCTAGCATCTTCCATAGATTCATACTTCTTTTGTAATTCATTATTCATCGAAGCAAGCATATATGACCTAACTTTTAAGTCATCGTCATGCCACTTATCATAAGTGACACGTTCCTCTTGGGTCCCACCCTCAGGAAAGGAGGTTGGCATCTTTTCATCAAGCACATACCCAATTTTTTCTGAATTGAGAACAATTCTCAAATTCCTCACCCAGTCAGTGAAATTGGGTCCAGTCAAACAATTCTTGTCAAGTATAGAAGCGAGTGGGTTTGTGGTCACCATTTTCAGAGTAATAATATATCTGTTGCAGAAAATAAATTGTTAGCCGTTGTATCTTTCAAAGTAACTATTTCATTTTGGCCTTTAAATGAAATAGATCCTCCCACTAAATTTATATTCGAATCCCATACTCCTTAAGATGGGAAGCGGTAATCTTTGTTGGGTAAAGATTACTAGTGGGGATTGGAGTCCCACTAATCCAAAGTCCACCTCACCTAGCAGTTATTGGTGTTCTATGAACTTAGTGAGTGAACCAACTTGTTCAACGCATCATATGCGAGTCCCAATCATAACTTTGGCCTCTAGACCATGAAAGCCTCACCTAACAGTTATTGGCATCATGATCATAGTTAAGTCTCGCCCATCGTCTCATGTAAGTATTGAAAACACAAATGATTCCCTCACCTGACAGTTATTAGAAATCATTTGGCTCCAACCCCACAGCATCATATGCATAATGGAGTGGTCCAATATTATAAATGGTAATTAACCCTTATGTATCCATAGCCGGTCAATTAACCACAATAATATTGAATCAAACCACGACGATGGAAGGCCACGAGTCCGAAACCCGTTTCGACTTAATATTCTTTGTAAGGAGATTTGGGTCGTTATTAACGGTCTCACTTTGCACATTAACCGGTTTAACATGCACGATAACATAAACACAATAAATAAATAGATATCACATAACATCTATCCTATGTGGTGATCATGGAATTATGGTTCAATGGGTCTCGAGCCAAAGAGACCCATTTAGCCATTTTAATGTTTTAATAATATGGACCTGCTCTTCACTTCTTCTTCAATCTTTGAACTCTTCAAAGACCGGGCCCGAGAGCTCACCGGCTTAATGGCTCCTCCTCTCTTGTAGTATTTACATCAACAATTGAAATACTAAACTATACTAAAATTACATATCAAGAAAAATTAAAATAATATAAAAGGAAGGACGCAGCCTCCATTTAATAATTACATCCCCAAAAAGAATACCCGTAATCATCATACATACATCCATACAACAATCACAACAATTAAGGATTTTTCCATGATCACCACCCTTCCTTACGAGCCATAAATTCAAAATTTAAAGCTCTGGAAGGCATGCATAAAATTCTGCATATCATTTATAGAATATAAACACAAAATATAACAAGTTATGGATTTTCGATTCAAAATTGATTTAGTTCTAATTTTTGCTTAGTTGATTAAATTTATCACATAAATTAATCAACTTCTATAGGCCACATAAGAGTAAGAGAACCAATTCTCTTAACAAAAATAAATTGGCCATTAGAACGCAAAAATATATTTGAACTACAAATCAATTAAACGCACGAAAAACGCCTAAGGTTGGCTCGATACCCCTTTGTTGGGGTTTCATGAATCATGTATAAGAAAAATTAACAAAAAGAACGCAGCGGAAACAAAGATATATTTTATACATGATTCTCCTAAGGCGTTGTTCGTGCGTTTTAATCAAAAATCTGAAAAATAAAAGGGAGTTAAACGAATTACCTCTCGAAGCGCACTTTGAAACGAATCGGTTCGGATGTTCTACAATTCGAGTCCCACAAGCGTCGGACCTCTAGTTCAGACACACCAACAACGAACGTCGAACGGAAGAGAGAACTTTCGGATATTCACCACTTCGATCGTGCTAGCAATCACGTGGAAACAATCCGTTGTATTCTTGATGTATAATAGTCACGGCCCGGGTGAGAGAAACCTCTTCTTTCTTGCGTCTCGAAGACAACACAAGAAAGAACACGCACACACTTTTTCTATTTTCAGCAACGAGCCCTCTTTTTCACGCCACCACTTTCTTTGCGGACTTTCTTTTTGTTTAATCACAAATCAGCAACGGTTGCCGATCGTGGGATCAGCAACCGTTGCTGATCCTCATTCTCATGCACGATCGAGCACGATCGTGCATGAACGAAACGGTCAGCAACCGCTGACCGTTTATGCACGATTTCGTGCATGATGGTCAGCGGTTGCTGACCATCCATGCACGAACAAAATACGTGTATGATGGTCAGCGGTTGCTGACCATCATGCACGAATTCGTGCGTGCATGTGCACGTATTCGTGTGAAATGGTCAGCAAAAATTGCTTACCATTTCCACTTTAAGTAATCAATTAATTAATTAATAAAATTAATAAATAATTAATTAATCAATTCCCTTAAAATTAAAAATAACATAATCTTTATATGTGCATTTGGAATACATTAATATGTATTCACTTTGGGCATGCGTGTGCATCATATGCACGTAGGCTCGTGACTATAATACAAATTAAATTAAATCTCATTTAATTTAATTTCAAATCGACTCAATTCGATTACAGTAATTGCAAACAAATTTGCAACATCATTTCTCTCTTGTTCCACGTTATCCCAATTGTTTATGGTGTGTGACATCCCTAGGTTCATCATTAAGCTGGTAGTAAGACTTGTACTAACACATTAGTACTTCCAAAAGAATTAATTGTCCCGATTAATCTTTGGGTCTTACAAGCCATGATTGACATCTAGCAATATGTCATGGCTACCCAGATAGTGTGAATGCTTTAAGAACATAATGAACCTGTCAGCTTTGGCTACAGTGTAATTCAATCCCTCTGTCTTACTATGTCCCGATCAAACAAAGACCATGGAATATTTGTCAAGTCATTAATTCGATCATATGCACAAATCTAATTGACATGCATTTTATTCGAGACATAGACAATTTATTCTCGGTTACAACCCCGGCCGAGGATTTCAATGCAGTGTCACAATTAGATCGCATAGGACATCATTATCATACCTTGCATATAACAAGGAGACAGATTCCATATTGCGCACACGTGTAACTTCGTATATGAACAAACTATGACCATCAGGTATAAAGACGGATCAATGACCCGGCATTATGTACACCCGTGAACCATAGTTGTTCAATACACAAGTTAACACTGTGCCTCAGGTCTAAGGATTATTTACACAAGACCAAAGCATGAACAATTAGACATTGACCACGCTAAAAGCTTCCATGTCGCTAATCGTTCCATATGCGTCACGTTCAATGAACTTGTCTAATACAAACACCTGTGTTCTAACTCAGGTATCATAATACCCAATGACATGTGACTCATCATTCCCTTAAGTATCCAATACTTAATGGCGAAGTTAAGAACACACCGGTCTCAACAGGATTATTAATATCCACTCAATAATCCATCGACCGGGAACGATTTAAAGATTCAGTCTAACTATGAACCCGTCACATATATTCTTGACTTCTCAAGAATAGGTCTAGTTGCAACTGATCTTATGGAATCATTCATAAATATAAAACAATTGGACAAATGAATGATTATGTCATTGCCATTACTTAAATAATAATAATGAAAGTACAACTGAAATCCCTAATATGTAACTATTACATAGTAGCTTTAGGGCATACATCCAACATCTTCTAGCCATAAAGTTCAAATTTGAACTCTTTTTTCCTCTTAACCAAATGCGGGAACAGAGAAAGAAGTATTGGGCTATGGTTATAACTTATTGCCGGTAATGCATAAGCTTCCATGTTGGGGAACATCACTCTTCAGTCAATATTGCATAGAACTCTATTTAAATTCTTTTTCACCAAAGCATCCCCATCTCTATTATATTTCCACATAGAAGCACATCCCTTGCTTTTAATACCCACAAACAAACAATTATTAAAAAATTAAAAAAAAAATGCGACTAACCTATAATGGTCCGCTTCTCTTTTCTTACCTTCTCCCACTAATACAAAATTTCATTAAAGTTTTTGATACATATCCATGGGAGATTATTGATGGAGTGGATGGTGCGCAGTTGCTATCATAATAGGAGTCTCTCTTGAAAGTTTGTGAGAGTGTAAAAGGTAATCCTCATCATTTTTCCACTATTTCATCTCTGCAAATTGCATCAATGGGTTCCCCATCAACTCCCACCACCACCTCGTCATTCCATATGACAACTAATGCCCCCGCAATCCTTATTAGATTAATCACCACAAATTTCTAATATTGTAGACAACTCCTTACTCTGTCCACTACGAGTTCTTTATTCATTCCACAAAAACACTAAGTTGGACCATTAAGGCTATGAGATGTTGAAATCTCAGTGCTGTGCCCAACCCTAACAATTCTAGCTCAAAAGTTTCATTTAAACCTTGGTGGCTTATAAGCCTAGCCACCAAATCCCAATCTTTGACCCACTCCATCATTTGAATGAGAGTATCCAATAATAGCTCATCATTAAAGGACCGAGAAAATGTACATTTCTTTCCATAAGGATTGTTCTGTTTCAACTTCTTCATCATGGAAGCTTTATGCCCTATCTTATCTTTCTTCAAGGTCCCACCTGACTTTTCTAAATTGGGAGTTTTAATTAGCAGGATTTGGGTCTCTTGAGTCGCTTCATCACCAAGTACCCGATTGGAGGATATACTCCATTTTTTTCTAATTATTGTGCTCCTACTTTCTAATAATCCATTATGGGAAAAGCGCCGTCCTTATCCTTATCTCTTGGATACCCCAATAGCCATTGAACCATATCATCATACTCTGAAATGTGAGTTCATTTTTGGTAGAAAGCTTTCAAAAACAAGCTGAGTTCTTGTACTTCTGCTTTAAGATACTGGCCAAAATTTCCTACGATGTTTTCTTCAAGCCACGACTCTTCATATGACACTTCCATGAAGTGGGTGGCATAATGCCCTATGCGCCCACATGAATAACAGAAATGCGGGTGTCTTTTATATTTGAATTCCATCCAACGTTTTTTATATCCTAGATTTACAACCATTCCAGACTTTAGGGGAGTGGATAGGTCCAAACAAATTCTTGCTTTACCAACCTTATACGAGATATTACCTTTGAACTCTAGTTTAATCTCTAACACCATACCTATTTTAGCAATTATGTTTTGTACCACCTCTCCTATGTAACTCTCTCGAGAGGAATGCCATAATATGTACCTACAAAGCAGTGTATGAACTCATAAAAATGTTCTAAAAACATCAAGATCGCATTGCTGGAGAATGACCAAGGCCTAACTTCCAACATCCGATTTTTCTTAATTTCTTAACTAAAGGTGAAATGAAAGAATCACATTTCTATAAATGGACAAGTGGCTGGATTAGATTTCCACACCTTTCTCATGGTTTTTAGAAAAGCTTGAAAATTGAGATTTGGTTTAGGACAAAGTTTTCCAACCAGGGTTATATCAGACTCTTTTTTTCTCCAAAGGAATGTCAACATCTTTTGGCCACATATTGCCTAATAACGTGACCACATGGAGTTTGCTCTCTTTCTCACCTTCCATTTTTCGGGAAAATTACCAAAAATGTCCTAAATCTATTTGCAATTGTGCCAATTTAATCATAATTTTTTTGGCTAATTTAGTTCTAAACTTTTTATATTTGTGCCAGTTCAGTCCATACAACTATATATAATTAGAAAAGTCTAATGTGACATCATAGTCAATGCTGGTCAGCGTTGATGGCACTAACACGGCTATCGGAGAGCAAAACCACGCTGTTTGTTGTCATTTAGCTTTAAAAAAGAAAAGTCTACTACAAAATGGCATGAGGCTTAGCTAGGTTTCTTTCTCAAATTGAGCGTGGAACCCTAAACTAAGATCCCCAGATTGATCTCAAATTTTTGCCCCAAATTTGATTTCATGCTCACCTGACGCCTTCATATGATGCATGGCTAACATCTTTGTCTTACGCCTCCATCCAACGCTCATTTGACGCTCAACCACCTTAGCGTAGATTCGCCCGATGCTCACTTTGTGACGACCCAGGCGGTGGTGCGCGGGGAGGAGGGATGGCGGTGCGTCCGCGCCTCGGTCTCCGAACGTGCGCAGGGGGGCGCGTCTCTTGTCCCACATCGCTTAGGAGGGAAGTCTTGGGCTACTTTATAAGGCTTGGGTTCTCTAACCTATGTAACGCGTTTTAAAGCCATGAGGACTCAGTATCCAAAGCGGACAATATTACATAATGGGAGGCCCGAGTCCTTACAAATGGTATTAGAGCCAACTCCCGACCGCATGTGGGGCCACAGTGAGGGCCCTGTGCTCCCAAGGGGGGGAGAGTCTGACGGCCTAGGCGGCGGTGTGCGGGGAGGAGGGATGGCGGCGCGTCCACGCCTCGGTCCTCGGACGTGCGCAGGGGGGTGCGTCTCTTGTCCCACATCCCTTAAGGGGGAAGTCCTAGGCTAGTTTATAAGGCTACTTGCTCAACACCTTCGCCATCTTGCTTCTTGCCATTGCAGTACTTTATAATTACAATGAGGCTTTAACCGTCTTGATTTCGCTTGCATTTTATTTATTGGATTCGATGTAAAATGGTCACAGCTCATTAGATTTCATTGACATGGGTTTATTGCTATCATGGGTTCATGGTTGTTGAACTAGTTCGCTTGAAATTGTTGGGAAAATTGCTAATTTGGGTTAGTGAACAGTCACAACTTTGATATTGTTGACTCGACAAGAATGTTTGTTTTTCATTGTTAGTGCATATGAAGAAGAGAGAAAATGTGTCTTTCATGTGTATTACTTCTTTAAATTTTACTCCAATTGAATGTGGAAAAATCTATTATTATGTTTGGCTTATCCTATGTTGGCTAAAAAGGCGTCAAAATGCTATTATGATGTAACAGTATCTAACTCTAGATCTGTGCTTCTTAAACTGCAAGATAACCTTAAGATATCAACTAATTATCCGATTATTGCATGGTGATTCTACTTTGTAAGTACTTGTTGATTCAAATCAATTTATACATTCTCTTGCAGAACCTTGGCAAGACTCATCTAGCTAGTTTAGTAAAGAGGAAATTTCTTGTATTGTTATTGCCTTTGGTTCATTTGGGAAGAATATACTCCCTTAAATTGCTGCCTCTGGTTTAAAATCAACAAAGTTTGTTAGGTACCATGAGGTTCCTGCTATATTGGAAAAAGCTTCATTTTGTAGTGCGCAATTCAGGACTATTTATTTATTTTGCCCTAAGAAAGCATATTCATGAACTTTGTTGTGTCAAGCTCCATATATGCTAGATATATTACTAGAATCAAATGTGGTTAATGATCATAAGTTTATAAAAGCATAATAAGCATCCGTTGCTTATTGAATTACATTGACAATGACACGTCATCCACTATATCACATTTTGTTCACATTGTTTTTTATAAGATTCAATACAACGATAAAGATACTGGGTCACTACCAATGCTTTGTCTTAGCTAAAACAAACTTCACTCTAATGTTGTCTTCTTTCTATATATCGGTACTCACCTTGATATATAGAAATAAGATAGCATGTTGACTCTATGACTATCTTATTTATACTAGAAATGCATTGTATATAGCACGATATACTGGTGCTCATCCTTGTATGTTGGCCATCATATCCACATCTTTTAAAGTACAACCTAAGTCCATAGATTCAAAGGCTCACAAGGGGATAAGTACACTAGATGTCACGCCCCGATCCTCGGGAACGCATCCATCCTTCTAGTTGGTCGATTTTAGAATGCGATATCCCAGGACTATTTATCGCCGACCCTTTCATTTATATTTGCACATGCGGAAGCGGTTATAAATCCCCAGACAAGAAAACAATGGGATAGAAAAGCAGGTTATATTTTTCATATTGAAATTCACAACCACACTTTTATTCTCAACACAACTCATAGTATCTTACAATACTATTAACATAGGTCTGATCTAACGCCTAACTACAAGTACACAAGGTTCACAAAACGGGATGGGATCTCAGTCTTCATCTGGGTCGTACTCGGGATCATCTTGATCCTCCTCCAATTCCTCTTCGCTGAGTTCGTTTTCTTCCAGCTCTTCATCTTCTTCTTCAAGCTCATCCTCGGCTTCAAATGCCGGCTCATCTTCAAGTACCTCCTCTGCTACACCCCATTCCTCATCCTCCTTCGGTCCTTCCACCTCCTACTCCTCAATTTCGCCATTCTCCTCGTTCTAGTTGTCATCGTTGATTGAATACACGAGAGTGCGGGCTTCATCCTCAAGTGTCGGGTCCTTAACGTCCACAACCAACCCATCCTTATGGTCTGTTGTACCCTCTCCAAAGGCTTCTTCCATAACGTACACCGGCACGTCACTCTCTGAAATGGGGCCCTCTCTTCGTCCATCATGGTACTCATGATACCATGATCAGTAATGATGGGGTCTCATGGCGTACTCTCCTACGTCAACCCAGACGATTGACTTAACCAAAACGTACTCTAGTCCTTCAGGGTGAGGGTGAATGTGGAAGTGGATCTCTAACTCGGTCATCTCCTGGGAAATACCGAAATGCATAGCAGGACGAGGAGGTGGAGGTGCTACCATCTAGGGGTCTGAAATTGTTATATAATAACCAGTGAGACAATGTTTCAGCGAGTTCTACCCCCTAAGACCCGATTAGTAAACCAATACGCTTTACGGTTGCTTAAACACAGCACGAGTCAGAGGACTGACCTTGGCCTCAGATTCCTCCTGCAAGTTAGTACAATTCATAACAGGCACCCAACTATTCAACACAGATCAAACTATCGATCAATCGACCTAGTCGATTACATGTCACCCAAATCATTCCCCACGGTAGAATATCCAGAAGTCGGGCCACGTGCATTCTCCAGGATGACATACTTAAACCTTGGGCCCACGTGCATTCTCTAAGGCGACCTCTTCGCCAAAGTGATGCATCAAGTCACTGAGCCACGTGCCCTTTTTCACGATGCCTTACTTAAACACTGGACCCACGTGCATTCTCTAAAGCACTAGTTCACCAAAGTGACGCATCAGATCATCGAGCCACGTGTCCTTTTAGATGCCATACCGAAACGTTGGGCCCACGTGTATTCTCTAAGGCACTAGTTCGCCAAAGTGACGCATCAGATCACCGAGCCACATGTCCTTTTTGATGCCATACTTAATCTCCAGTCCACTATCGATACTAACAACCGATACTCGATTATTTCTCAATCAAATAATAAAAAATCAACTCAATAGGAATATATCCTAAAAATTCATAATTAAATCAATTACATACAAATTGAAGCTCAATTAAATAAACAGACTGCACCATGACAATCGGCATGAAATTCCGGTCCACCGGCCATCCGGGTTGAATTTCCAGGAAAATAAATATTTAATTAATTAATTTCGAAAAATAAATATTAAATAGAAATAAATCTAATTTAGGCCTGTAATGCCTAATTGGAGGCTGAGACGGACCTGGAAAATTTCCGAGGTTCGCTCAATAATTACTCGGGCCTATCTGCTCGCTAATGGCTAAGTCTAACCACCTAACATGCATTATTAAATCACTAATTTAATTGTTCTAAACTAATCTAACCACATAAGTACACTTAATTAAATCTAATCAACCCCTTGGCATCATTAGCAAACTAAGTGGTGATTAGTGAGTAAAACTCACTTGATTAAAAGTGGAGACTGGAACACGCGACGACGACGCGACAACGGTCGAACTTGGGCTCGCAACGACACCCACGGGCTTGGACCAGGCCTTAAACTTGGCCCAACAAATCTCAACTTAAACTGAGATTTGATAATGCGTTGGACTGGGATTGCTTCGCGGGCTTGGGCTTCAAATGGCTGGGCCGAACAACTGCTGTGGAGATGGGTTTCGTTGGACTTGATGGGCTGAAGTTGTAGGCCTCAAGGACTTAATTGATGGGCTGCTCCTCGGGCTGAACTGAACTGAACTGGGCTGAAATGGGCTTGCTAGGATGGGCCTGGCAAGAGAAGCAGCAAGGCCTGAGGGACTGAAGGCTGCAGCTGGGCTGATCTTGGACTTCACTTGGGTTGAACAAGAAACAGTTGCTAAACCGGGCCCAAAAGGCTAAATGAAGGCCTTCGTGCAGCTGGAATCCACAGCGCTGAAGACACGCGCAAGAGGAGAAACATGGACTTCGTTGCTGCTGAAGGCCACACGGCTACTGGAATTTGCTCGATGAAGACACGAGCTGGCGAAGGGAAGATGCCGCAGTTTCTGTGGATCTTGCAGGCTTCATGGCAAGGGGAACTAATCGAAGACACTGGGGCTTGGACGCGTGGAGATGGCGGTCTTCGGTCAACACCCGGGGCTCTCAACGGTTGAAGGTCGACTGGCCTCGTGTAGTGAAAGAGAGGAGGCACGGATGAAGGGACGCGTGGACTGTGTGGACGTAGGGCGTGGAAGATGGAGCAGCTTCGTGGGACGTGGACTGAGCAGAGAGACGAGCAGGTGGGCGTGGGGTTTCGTTTGTTGAAGGCCGACCGAAGGAGCTGGGCTTCTTCTCTTCTGTTGGTGTTGGCATCGCACGAAGTAGAGAGAGAGAGAGAGAGAGAGAGAGAGAGAGAGAGAGGATGGAGGTGGACGATGGGTGAGAGAGAGGAAGGAGATAGAGATGAGGAGGGATGGAGGGCCCCTTGGGCATGATTTTTCCACAACAAATATCCTTTGATCTAATCCCTCCATATGGCTGTCACCCACCAACAATTTTTCAGCCTAATATACCCCTTCTAGAGAGTTGAGTTGGTCCATAGGTCGCAACTTGTGGGGGCATACGAATTTCTTAGCAAAAAGGCTTCAATTGCTCATCAATTCTCCCTCAATTCATTCTCAATGGGCTCTCATAAAATCAATTGACACCTCAATCTCTCAATTGCTATTTTTCCTCATCCAATAACCCATCTTGCATCTCATTTTTGTGATCGAAAACCATCTTCAGCATTTTCTGCATAAAAACGACCCGGCGACGACTTTTTCCCAAAAAGTGTCGGGTTTCAGAAAAATCTTCTGAGACTGAGTCGATACTCCTAGAATTTATTGTGACACGACAGAAACTTCAATTTCTGAAATTGGACTTGAATTCACAGTTAATTTCAATTCGGCGTGTTTTTAGCGTGACTTAGGCTACGGGGTAACTTTCAGATATTTTTAAGTGCAAATGACCCGTGGTCAATTTTCTTCGAACCACAATGAACCCACTCGACTCATTGGTGACTCTCGGTTGTCGTGAAAATCTCGATGACCTAAATATGAACACAGGGTACCAAAACAAGAAGAAAATCAGTCTAATGCCTGTCAACGAGAATTTTCCAATTTAGTGGTGTCACCCACGATTAGCCACACATCTCTGTCGATCCAGTATATCTCTGATTTCAAATCGATTTTTAACTGTGTCGTAATGGCCTATAAAGATTACTGATTGAGTTCTCAGGTCTATTGCCTTAATTTTCTTAATGATTTCTCCAGATAGTCTAGTTATCTCAAGAATGATCAGTTCTGATAATAGCTCTATAGGCGTGTCAATGAAATGCCCGATTTATTCAGTAGAAGACAGGGTTGAAAAATACGGATGTCATATTAGAAATGCCAAAAGTTGTGTACTATGCTCACTTTAGTGCAAAAAGTTTTCGCCAGCTCCCTTAGGTGCTAAATTGAAAAAAAAAAAAAAAAAAAACAATCACTTTAGTGTCAATGTCAAGAAATTCCGGCCAAATTGATTACGTGTCATTTATAGTTAAAATTATAATAAGACTTGGCAAATTTTTGAAAAATCTAGTCCACATGGCATTTCCACATGGCATGATTGGCACTTAAATGATTGTTTTTTTTTTAACAATGACTGCCACTAAAGTGATTATATTACATAAAATTTGGCACTCAAATGATCACTTTTAATTAAATTTGGCACTTAAATGATCACTATTGACCACTTTTGGACGACGTCGTTTAGGGGTTATATGTTGACTAGGCACGCCGACGAGTCACATGGGATTGAGAAATTAATGAAATATAGCCACGTCAAATTTCCGGCAATCTGGACCTAAGTTAGCACTTATATGATCATTTTTTTTTAAAGTAGCACTTAAGTGATCCCAAAAAAAACTTTTGCCACTAAAGTGAGATAATGTACTTATCCCGGCTCACAAGACTTTTATTTCTCATAATTATCGTAATTAACAAAATTATCGCAATCGATAAAATCAGTCCCTCTCATCAACAACGATACATATGTGCTTTGTTATTATGGCCTGAAATGTCCTTTACAAATAATAAAGACAAAAGAAAATCAAGGAATAAGATATCATGACTGACCAAAATATAGGATTGAGGAAAGTTACGGTTTTTTTATTTGGGTTGATGTGAAAATGAGTAAATAAGCAATATATATGTCAAGAAATTTTCACCGAAGCAATGTAAAAAAAAAAAAAATAAATTAGTGTCAAACTATACTGAGGATGATGGCAATTTGGCGGACATTGAAGCTCGAGCTCTCAAGGCACAACTGAAACGTGTTAAATAACATGCAACAAAGTTAAAGAAACAAAATTTGACATTGAAGACAATATTGACTGCGTCATTGGTGTTTGTAGTGATTCTTGGAAATATTTTACTTGGAAATATGAAGATAAATAATATAAAGAGCTTGTCGTAAGATGCATTAATGCTGATTGTGTTATATAAGTTGTTTTAGCAGATGTTTTGTATCTGTTTACATGGAGTATGAATGTGAATGAAGTAATCTCTTTATTTTCATATGCAATCCGTTTCTCAACCTCACATTAAAGGTATCTAATTTCTGTTGTTATGACCTATTATGGTGACCAAAGAAGTACTTGTCCATTAAGTATAAAAGAGCAAATGATGATATGCACAATCTCACTACTTTATGAACAAATAATAGTTGTACATTAATCGAGCAATAATAGATGCGCAAACCCACTTTACTGTAATAAGAGGGTTCAAAAGCATATTACTTCATTGATCCCAACTATTATACAAACAACCATTCAACACGGATAAAAAAAATACATCCACAACCCTACTTCACTAATGCCATCATCAATAAAAAGAACAAAGAGATCAACGTCTCTTTATTGAACCCATTATCACAAAAATACAACAACGACATGTTAACACTAAACCCATCCTCAAATTCTATGACTTTTACCTTATTGAGCTACTTCTAGTACATGTATTCCTGAACATAGCAAGACGATCCACACTAGTAAAGCCACCACCATTACCACTTGCATCTTTACCTAGACGTCTCTATACTTGTAAATAGTATATTTGTTTAAAATCCTGTTGACAAAACAAGCACGACATTATATAAATGGAAGTACCAACTGGAATTTTCTGCCTTGAAAATTGTGTTTGCGAAGATGTAGACTCAATCTTCTTAATAAGACACGTCGAACTGTTGTGTCCCGTCTTCAAGCAAGTTTAACATGTCATCTTCGTGCATATCCTCGGCATCCTAGTTTCACTTACCACCTCACCTTCCACCCTTAATCTTTTTTGTTTACATCTACCGGCCTTCAACCTGATTGGTTCAGGCATCTCCCTATTAGTCTTTTTCCAAAAATTTTCTATTCAAACGGGCATTACTTTGTTCTTATATGCAATTAACAACTTGACCTTCTTATAACACTCATCAACATAGTCATATGCATCCTCTCACCTATGATTTATATCAAAAGTGGCTTGAGGACAAGGGATGCTAGTAAGCTGTCATTTTCTACAAGAGCAATCTCTCTTGACCACATCCACCATATACTTCTCACATTTATCGATCACCTCATATTAAATATCACCATTCCATATCACTTGACAAGATGTTGTACCAACTCTATTTTCTTTTAAATTTCTTACGATTCTTGAATTACAGTCTCTTATCCACTTAATACATATATTCCTCTATGTACGCATCTTCATTATCATTATCCGTATTTTCAGCAACATACTATAAATGAACTTACACTTAGCATGTATAATTCTCCCATTAAATGCCTTGCATAAGCTATTGTTAACAATGTCACATTTCACACAAGTTGTAAAAAAAGCATTACACCATTGTTTTAGCTCTGTTTGCACCAAGTCATGATATGCAACGAGAGAAATTTTATTCAACGCCTAAGAGTGTTTGTCATACTCCATCCTAGTACTACTCTTTACACACTACTAAAATAGTCTTTGCATTTATATTCCCTTATGCTTATTGCCCCAATTGGCAAAAATGTGTCTAGCACATATCTTATACTCAGCCACAAGCAGCAAATCAACCATAGCTCTTACAAGGCCCTGCAAAAGATGATTACAACATAAAACATATATTACAAGTATAACTATCTAATCTCATCCATATGTGAAAAATATTGAGATCATACATCAAAGTTCTTAAGAATTACATTCAAGTGTCGCTACTCTCAACTCTGACAACCATCCGAGCAAGTAAGAACATTTAATCGTTTGCACTCCTTCCAATAGTACATAAAATCTGATTTTAACAAATTCCTTTCAAGAAATAACCATCTAATCCCATAACTTTCTGCACTTACTAAAGAACCCTTTTTTACAAGCAACAAAACATATGTATATTCTCGTAAACAATACATTAGATTGCATATTTAGCTTTTCAACCTTCAATTTAATAATACTCCAGGATTCCTCTTCCTAAGCCGCTCTACATAATCCCACAGTTTTGTATATTCCTTCTTATAGTTTCACATCAATACTTTATAAGCAAACAATTTAGCCTGAATTACGCTTACTTGTAAACCCGATTGTTCTTTGACTAGTTCCTTAAAAGTAATAATGCTAATAATTGGCATTGCTCTTATTGTAGGAAGATAGTGATTTGGCAACCAAAAACTTGTCACCCTCGTACTTTTTAAGCAAATGCTACGAGTAATGTTATGCCCCGAACCTCGAGCGCACGCACATCCCTCGGTGGTCAATGAAATTGCGACGCCCAGGACGCGTAGCCGACCCATTCATTTTATTGCACATGCAGAAGCAAATAAACAAATCCCCTGACAACAAATAGCATTGGATAGAAAAGCAGGATAACAAATTCACAACAAAAACACGCTTTCATACACAAACTAGGTTTATATACAAAACTAGTCTGTCTACCAAAAAGATCGGCCCTAAAAAAGGAAACTATCCTACAACCCACTAGTAAGACACGTTCATCTATCCTTCGGACTCCACAGGCTTCGGGGGGGCTGGGTCCTCCACAACACCATTAGGAGGGTCAGTTGCACCCTCACCAAAAGCGGCGTCGACTACCACAGCGGGGATCTCAAAACCCTGGAGGGGACCAACTTTGTATCCATTAAGCCCGCGGCGAAACCACGCCCTAAATCGATGAGGTACCCTTTGAGGTAAGCCCTCATCGACCCAGACAGTGGTCACTACGAGCTCATAGACCTAGTGGTCGGGAACAGGGAAATCAGTAATCAGCTCAGTAACCCTCCGAGGCTGACCATAATGTACCAAAGGGGCCGCCATCTAAGGACTTGAAAAGCATTGAGCCCACAACGGTGTGAGACAACGTCTCAGCAAGTTCACCCCTTAAACCTCGACTATGAAGGAAATACACCTAGCCACACAATCACACCACCACAGAGACTCATCTTGTTATATATCCTCCATGCAGGTCAGCACAATTTAAAGTACACAATCATATGCAGTAATCAAACTCAATCAATTGGAACGCCACCACTTTCATCTTAATAAATACAAAGGTCCCGATTATAAGGCCAAATCGTTGTGACACGTCCCATACCGTGCTACACAATTTTGTCCCATAATCAGGCGCGTCAATTTTACTCATTCATGCGTTCCAATTTTTAATCACGGCCCAACGAGCACAGCCTACTCGACGTTTGGCGGTCTTCTGGCATAACCAGATATCATCTCACCCCATTGAGCACGGCAACGTCTATAGGAGACGGCATTCCACAAAGGAGCATTGGTCTAGAATCTACTACAACCGGCATCCGTTGATGAGAGGCATCCCATATAGGGGTACGTCCACCCGACTCATTTTGAGGATGGGTTCTCATAACCATTCATGCATCCACCCAATCCCAGCCAAGACATCGTGCTTTGCACTCAAATGCCCAAATTAAAATAATGTACTTGGCCCATTTTCTTCGTATTAAAAACACACGGTAAAATAATCGTGTGTGGGTACACGGTCAATTTGAACCAGAAAAATTGATATCCTCCCTTTTAAAATCTCACTGTTTGATATAATCTTTAAAACAATTTTCGATGTCAAAACCCGACACCCGAGATTTTCTAATTAAATATCAAAATTTCACAATTTTGGAATAAATGACCAAAATTCCAATCACCACTCAATTTGCACAATATAACACTCAATTGCATAATCTAAGCACACCACTGCAATCGGCACGAAATTCCGATCACCGGCTATTCTGGTATAATTTCCAAAAAATAATAAATAATTAAATAATGTAAATTAAATACCATAAATACTAACTTAGGCCGGAAATGCTAATCTAACCACCTAAACGAGCCTAGAAAATTTCCGAACCTATCTAGATAAATAGTACAATCTATCTAGCCCTTAATCAGTCTATTCTAACCACCTAACATGCATAATTAAACCATTAAATCACTAATCTAAACTAACTAATCACTTATTCCCTAATTAGCCTAAACTAATTATCCACTAAGTATCATTAACTCCTTAAACAGAGTTTAGCAAGTAAACTCACCGGTTTAACGGACCGATGAGTCCACGGCGATGGTGATGCAGAGGCGGGCGACACTCAAGCCTGTGGTGACACCAACGGAGGTCCGAACGGGCCTTAAAACGGGCCTAGAAGACCTCCACCCACAGCTGAGGTTCGACTTCTACTTTGGGCTGCTAGGCTGGATTGAAGGGGACCAAGGGGCTGGAAACGACCACATAGACGATGGGCTGCAGTGGCGGGACCAGGTGGTCGACTCCGGCGGCTGAACGGCCACGGACAGTGGCTTTGACGGCTAGACAAAGGCTCGAGACGATGGCCATGAGGGTTTGGATGACGGGACGGCAAGCAGGAGGCACGGATGTGGGGGAGGTGCACACGGGCTAGCAGGCGGCGCGACGGTGCACGACAACGGCAGGGGAGATAGTCGACGGTAGGGGGTCTTCTTTGGTTCTCTCTGGAATTTTGAGCTCTCAAAACTCTCAACAATGGATAAAGCAAGCTCAATGAAGAAGAAGAAGCCAACTGCAAAGGAGGGGGACCCAATTAGCTCAAAAGTCCAAGAAAATATCCCAATTTGCTCATTACAAAGGCACCCACCACTTCAGCCTTCATCCCTAGCCAATTGCACACCCAAGGCTTCCCCAACAAGCCATTGAAATGGTCCAAAAGTGGCTGCACCCCCTTGGCTACGAATTTGGACAATTTCCATCCAAATTCCATTCAATTTCTCATCAATTAGGCTCAATTTGGTCCCCATAAATTCAGCCAATATGCCATCTCATGATTTTTCCTCATCAATTGAACCAACTTCACGGCCAAAAATGCGACCAAAAACAATCTTCTAATTTTCCCGGTCCAAAAACGCCTAAATTTGATTTTTCGCTGAAACCTCGGGTTTTCAGAAAAATCTTCGGAAGATGAGTCGACGTTCTTAAAATGAATTGTGACATGACAAAAATTTCAATTTCTAAAATCGGGTTTAAATTCGTGGTTAATTTCAACCGGGCGCAATTTTAGCGTGACCTAACATACCGAATATCTTTTAAGAGTTTTTAGTGCAATTGACCCGTGGTCGATTATTTTTGAGCCACATTATGCATCTTCGACTCATTGGTGACTCTCATTATCATGAAAATCTCAAGGTTTTAAATACGGGCACATGGTACAAAAATGACAGAAAAATCAGTTTAGTGCCGTTCGACGAGAATTTTGCAATTAGGTGGAATCACCCATACTTTAATCACATACCTCGGTCGAATTGACTTATCTTCGATCTTTGATCGATATTAACAGTGTTGTATTGACCCTTGTAGATTAGCACGATCGAGCAGTCGATTTCTGGTCAAATTCTCAAGTCTATTGCATTAAAATCTCTTAATGGCTTCACCAAATAGACTAGTTATCTCGTGAGTGAGCAACTCAGGAAAAAAGACTATAGGCACGTCAATGAAAAGCCTAACTCATTCAATTGAAAATAGAATTGGACAATCAGGATGTCACAAGTATGCTTTTTATGGTAGGTCTTAATATGAAATAATCTATTACGAGCATCAACGAATTTAGAAATCTTCCAAGGACAATTTTTATTAATACCTTTTGCTCTAACAAATTTCTTATCATTCTTTACAAATTTTAACTCTTTATGCTTAATCACTGCGTACTTTTTCAAAGCATCTTTAAATCGCCTACTATTATGAAATACATGGCCACAGTAAACACAAGCACAACATAATTAAATTCATATCTTGAAAATCTACTAATTCTTCTAGCAAAATCATCATCTTCTCCCTATACATCCCAAACTATCATATGCATCTGTTTCATGGCATTCTATCTGATAACTAGCTTTAACATCAACGACACTATTCACATTTTTTGGTTAGAATGTTACTAATGCTGTGGATGATTCCCCTTATAATCAAATCCTTTGTGGCCCTCCCACAAAATTCGGTCATATTCTTCCTTATTTCTAAAAGCTCTTCATTATCAAAATCATCATTATCAGTCAAAAATCTTATATCACCAAGAAAATTTTTATCATCATCGTCGTCGTCATCCATAATATCACATTTATGCCAATATAATCACTGTCGTCAACTAAGTCATCAAGATCTAAACCACCTTTGTTTTGAACGACCATCTTATTAATTAAACCAACATCATCATGAGCACCATCATGCACACCCACACCCTCACCATTGCCCTTACCCTCACCACCCCTCTCACAAACACCCTCACTCAAACTAGGGATCTAGACAAACCCTAGATCGGCCCAACCCTACTAGTTTTGGTTCGATTCCCAAGGGGGCTTGGTCAATCCTTGGTCCTGGGATCCTTGAACAAGCATTATGCAGGTTGGTCTTCGTACCTGAGAGTTTAAGATTGGTCCAACTCCAACCAACCCTAGCTATATATAAATTATATATTACATATTATATGTTATATTATTTAGATATATCATATATTATATATAATATTCTTTTATCTATTTTAAAGAGCGAATCCTAACTTAAACGGCATTCAACAACATCCTCCTCCTCCAGTACTCTTGTTCTCTTCTTTCTTTTTTATCCTCTTATTTCTTATTTATCATCTTCAATTTGCCAAGTACAATTGAAAGAAATAACTTGACTCGTGAGCAACCTTCCTCTACTTGCCACTCAACACTTGCCTCGCCTCGCTACTTAATGCTCGTTGCTCGATGCTCGATGCCTACGTCACTTGCCTCTCTTTGCCAGCCTTTCTCATCGTCGAGTAAATCATAAGGAAACAAAGCCCCAATTAGAAACCCTCTTCACTCGTGAGTAACGCTCGCCGCTTCCCTCATAGTTTGCCTCTATTTAGTTGCCTCACAGCTCGCCCTTGTTTGCTTACCTTTTGAAACACAACTTGGCTAGTAAGTTCCACTTTGTGCTTGATTTTAGAGCTTCAATCTCATGTGTGTTCTTGATTTGTGTTGGTTTTTTATGTTTCCACTTTTGCTTCACGATTTGCGCTTAATCTTAGAGCTTCAAGCTCATGTGATTTGCCAATTTGTGCTAGAAATTGTTCTTCTAAGTAGTAGCTCATTGTCTCAGATATATGGGTCACGAGCATTCAAGGATTTCTCCTTAAGCTATTTCAATAAAGTAGGTTCCCATCTCATGCTATTTTGATCTAATCAAATATTCTTTGTCTGTTCGCAATTTTATTGTAATCATGAGAAATGAAGGTTCATTGCAAAATTAGACAGTATCCTTATTAGGCAAAAGAAACAATCCGTAATAAAGTGAAATTTGGAGTTTATCTTATTCAATTTTGCTGGTAAAAACTTGATCATACTCATTGAATGATGAAAAACCAAAATTTGAATGTAGGATCATTGTTGCTATGGGTATGGTGGGAAAGGAGACATCGAGAAGGCTTAGTAGTGTTATACTAAATCAAGTGATGTAGGAAGCAATAGCTTTTAAAGCACCTCCATAGATGTGTTGTGGAAAAAGGGAACGGGTTTATTACTGCATTTGGGTTCATTCTGTGGTAACGTAGCCAAATTATCTTGTGTTTATCATCTAGACAATCTTGATATACTTTTTAGTGCTGTTGGCATGTTTATTACCATAGGAACTAGCAATTTATCATGCATCTTCTAATGTTTTAGCTAATGGCCATTAAACTAATGTTGCTACTTTAGCAAATCTTGAGGTACATAGTAATAAATGCTGAAGCTTACATGCCGGTATTTAAATATTTGTGTGAACTTGATGAATTCAAATGTCAACTGAAGTGGAGAGATATTATGAAATGACTCCCACGATAGAAATGCTTGCCATGGATGTGAAGAAGACTTAAAAGAATCGACCAAGGTATTCATTAGTCATCCTCCTCTTTGTAAGAAACGAAAAATGGATAAATCCATTGCGTGGACAATTTTCCAAGGATTATAGATGAGAAGACCAAAAAAACATGTATGGTAAAGTGCATTCATTGTGGGAAGAATACGCATATGCTGTTAATAGTGGTACTTCACTAATCTTGAAGCACTTAAAAGTAGGGGTATGCATGGTTCGGGTGGGCTGTTCCTAGCCTAGAATCGAGAACCACCAGCTAAAAATCGATTCCGAAAAATTGGAATTGAGAATAACCTGTTAATTACATGGATCCACCTCGGAATGGAACTGGCGGTCTAGTCCAGTTCCTGGGTGGATCCATGGAACCGGTCTCACCAAGAATAATATTGTTTTCTAGACCCCGCCTTGAGTACTCTTCATTACGAGTAATATTTTTCTTTAATCCATGGAACCGGCTTAACCAAGGATACCATTTTTCTTTATTTTATTGGAAAACACTACTAAAGAAGAGAAATAAGTTCTTTTTCTGTTTTTGAATCATTTCAATTGAAATCTAAAATATTCTTTAAGTTCAAGGTTCTAGATTATTGTCATATGTAGATTGTCTTTTCCTTTATCCCATAACAGTGCTCGATCTCTTACAACTTTTGTTTCACTGAACTCTTTCTGCAAAAACAATTCCACTGGTATTCCACATATTCTTGAACATAGTGTCCTATGTGACTCCCGGAAGTATCCCTTGAAGAAGCCACTTGATGAGTTGTTGAAAAGTGGCTTAGGGTGCACATGACAAAATATCTGGAACGGAAATTGATTTCTGGCCAAAAATTGAGAAGTTCAAAATTTTAGCTTCTGATTTCTTCTTCAAATCAACTTCTGGAATAGAAATATGTTTTAGAAATAGAAAAATCAAATTGCATTGCCAAACGGATTTCTTTTCCAAACTTGTTCCGGGGAACAGAGAAACAGAAAAATAGAGAAGTATAAATTTTATCACGCGCAGCTTGAATTCTTATAAAAACAAAAGAAAGTGAAAGAAACCAAAAACTTTAACAAGTTAACAACTAGAAGCCAAAAGCTACAACAAAATCAGAAAATAATGTTGAAAGTGAAAGAAAGTAAAACAAATTAAGTCAAAAGCCACAACGGCCATCAAGATGATCACATGAGCTCCTTACCATCTCGACGACACAATTCCAAAAAATCAAACCAAACCAAATTTAAGTACATGGAACAAACTCATCGAGTAGAGTAAATTAGACAAGTTTACAATGACACAACAATCGCAACAAGATTCGCCAAAAACTTCACGACTTGTGTAACTTTGTGAATTCTAAGTTTTGAGAGCTCTTAAATTCCATCCAATGTCCTAAAAGTAAAACAACAATAAGTAGTGATTGCTTAACATTAATAGAAATTGAACTCAAACAATTATTGAAAATCTCACCACATATATTCCTCCTGCTTCAACTTGTAAACTCTATGGACCGTTAATCTCCATGTTAACATAATCCATATTGAACAAAAAGAAGATATTAAATAAAGTATTCAGTTGGTAGATAATAGATATACAAAAGAATTAAAGGATGAAATAATATGGACTTACCCAATTCAAACTTTTCCGCATTCTCGATACACTCTTCAATATTAATAGGCTCAAGAACCGCTCTCAATCAATCTTGAGTGTAAATCAAAACTTCCACAACTCTAGGAGTCAAAAAACTCCGAAAACTATCAAGCACATGACCAAGAGTACTAAAAGTTGACTCCGAAGTAACAGTAGTAATAGGAATAAACAAAATATCCCGAGCCATCAAAGATAGGATTTTAAACTTTTGGCCGGTAATACTCTATCACTTCAAAATATCAAGATCACGACCATCTTTAAGTTTAGTTTTAAGATATCGATAGAGCTAAGATAAGTTGCTCTCGGACCTTTTCTTCTCGTCATTAAGAAAGTCATCATACAAAGGCTCTTGCACATAGAAATTTAAGCTGCAATCGTCCTCTCCATTTCTCTCATTACAAGAAGGATCGTAGCTACTACCAATGCCAGTAGAACTCACCGATTCACCATCCAATTTGTCACTAGAAGTGTGATAAGATTTCTCATAAAATTTAAACACATGTTCCACGGCAAACTTCACCTTATCAAACATCTCATGAACTTCCGCAGCATTATCATAAATGAGTTTACAACAATACCTCACATAATTCAGCTTTTTTCTAGGATCTAAAGTTATAGCAATCAATACTATTATTAATTTTTTAAAACTCTCATAATATTTGTCAAACTTATTTTTCATTTTCGCACTTATAACTCTCACCTTATGATTAAAAGCCTTCGTCGCTTCTCTCAAATAATTATACAAAGAAGCTATTCTCACCAAATAATCATTTTAAGTGAGATACAAAGTCCCAGACATCTTGTTGGTGGCATCATAAAACTTCTTCAAAAAATTGGAAAGAACAATAGCATTTTCATAATCAACACTACTTGGAGTATCAGAGTTAAACTCAATTGAGAAAGAAAGATCATCTTCTTCCACCCTTTGAAAATCTTTTCTTAGCTTTATGGCACTCTCTAACATTAGGTAAGTGGAATTACACCTAGTGGAGACATCAAGACAAACTGAACCCTTATAAACAATCCTTGTATTTCTAATGCAATCTCGAAATGTCTTAATTGTCATTGGAGAACTCCTTACATACCTAATCACATTCTGAATACGTGCAATGGAATCACGTATCTTGACCAAGCCATCCTTCACGATCAAGATTAATACATGAGCCATGCACCTCACATGTAAAACTTCACCATCTAAGATTAATAGCCTATCTCTTGAAAAAATTTCTTTCAAATAATCAATGGTCACATTATTCAAACTAGCATTATCCACAATGATTGTTGAAATTTTTTTCTCTATTCCTCACCCATATATGTATTTCTCAACCACTTTCCAAATATCCCTAACCTGTGACTAGGCATCTCTACAAAATTGATAATTCTTTTGTCCAAATTCCAATTTTCATCAATACAATGTGTAGTAAAAAATAGATAGTTCAATTTCTAAATGGAACTCCATATATCAGTTGTGAGTACTATCATAAAATTAAGCTTACAAAAAGAAGCCTTCAAACTTTTTTTTTTCACAAAAATACAACTTAATGCAATCTCTAACCACCGTAAATCGCGACATATACTTGAAGAGAGGTTGTTATTGATTCACATAATTATGAAATCCAACATGTTCAACGATCGAAAATGGTTTTTCATTAATTATAACCATTCAAACAAGTATTTGTCTACATTTCTCCTGATCAAACTTTCATGTCATTAAAACTCCGCCACTCCTAGTAGTACTAGTATGTCCTCCCATCATTTGACTTTCATCTACTCTTTGCGATGCAAACAATTTTTGCCTTTTATCTACATTGTGAGGATACTTATTACATTTTCTCAAGTGCTTCAACATATTTTAAGTACCATTATCAACATGGTACGAATACTTGAACCCACAATAATTGTAGAGCACGTCAACTTTCCCATTCATGTGAGTTATTCCTTTCCGAAAATGAAGCCAAGCTGCTAATTTGCACTTACTAGGAGGAGGACATGGATAAGAACCAGATACTTTATTTGTTTTGGATGCCTCCTCAAAGTTTTCACCTCATTCATGTTCTAGTGATGTTGATTCCACAATTGGCATTATCACATCATAGGATTCCTCCAATTTCATTGACATGTTAATGGATCACTTGCTCGAATCAAGCAACACATCATCAACACTAGAACACTCCTCATTGAGCTTAATCATATTTCACTTATAGTGGAAAACAAATATAAAACGATACAATAAGGAGCTCAATAAACAGTTTTTTTTTTTTTTTTGGTAAAGGTAAGTATAATGTAGGTTTTGCCAAACGAAAATACAAAGAGAGGAAGCCCGGCATCAACAAAACAAACACTCAAAAGACAAAGGAGTCAAGAGAGTGTAGGGGTGCCGTGGTACCGCAATAAAAAAGAGCCAAACAACCACTAGGAGGCAAAAACAACAACAAGAAGGAGAAGAACACAATCAATCAAAGATTGACGACGGCAATTCCCAACTTTGTTGTAGTCTTCTATTCCGGAGAATGTCTGGACGTGATTGAAGGATAAGGCTTTATCCTTAATCGCCTTATGAAGATGCATCTTCAAAGCTGGCAAGAAAAGAGAGCGGTTACGAAAGATAATCTCATTTTGTTCCTTCTAAATAAGATAGCATAAAGCTCCAAAAGTAAAGTGAGCCAAGGATTGATGGAAACTATTGTCAGCAAGATGTTTGGTGACCGAAGCAATATTATCAACCCAGCATTTGTTTTGCCAGGCTAAATTACACTTAGCCGCCCAATAACGCACCAGGGTACCAGTAATTCGGCATCCAAAAAACAAATGATCAGTCGAGTCAGGCCTGCAAGAGTAGAAGGCGCACATCGCAGAAGAGATACGGCCATAAGAGAGAAGGGCTTCTTGAGTCGGTAGCTGATTGCGTGTGATCAGCCATAGTAGGGACTGATAACGAGGAAGCAAAGTGGGATACCAAACAAAGGAAGACCAGGATACTATAGGCCTTTAGGGGCGGATTAAATTCCAAGCAGAAGTAGTGGAAAAGCTGCCCGAGGGATGACCAAGCCAGAGGAGACGGTCATCTTCTTGGTTGAGCACCGGGAGAGGGTCTCCCCAATCTGCCAAGATGGTGGCTACAACAGAAGAGGAGAGACCGACCTTCACCGAAGCCATGCACGGTATGCCAAACCGATAAATCTCCAGATTAGAAAAGAACCCGTTAAGAGGACCCCTTGGGTGCCAAGGGTCAAACCAAAATGAAGCCAAAAGTCCATTTCCAATACGCCAAAGAAAGTATTGCTGAAAACTTCCACGAAAATCAAGCAATTTTTTTCAGGCCCAAGAACAAAAGGAAGGACGAGGAGCTCAATAAATAGTTCAACTTCCTAAAGAACTAAAAAGAAAAAGAACTGTTTGCAATAGGGATAAGAAAACACATAAAATTGAGGAAAGAAGAGAGCAAAGGCATGAGGCCACATGTGTCGTTCATCACTTTTAGCTTTTGTTAAAGCACATTACTTTAGGGGTTCAACACCAAAACAACACACCAAAAGAAGACAATTTATCCAAATAAGAATTGAATCAAGCAAGGTGAACAGATTATGGAGTACCCAGCAATGTGGGATGAAAGAATAATTAATCCAAATAAGAACCAAGAAAATACGACATCAACAGCAACAAAAAGGGGAGTACATGGGAAGCAAGACAAAAATTTTTGTTCAAAATCAAACTTAAAGGAACACCACCATAACACTCGCAACCCACAAAGAAAGTAACATATAAAAACATACGCAAACTCCCCTCCGCCAAAACAATCGATCAATCCAAACCGATGTGGGTGACTTAGGACGCTTAGAGACCAAGCTCAACTTAGGGAACAAATCAAATGAGCAGCTCAGATTGTGAACTCGAAAAAACAAACAAAAGTCTCGTGATTCAAACAACTAGTTCTAGTTAGAGAATTTCAAATTAGGCCCTATCTCAGTCATCGCAACAAATGCAGGAGCAAAGGAAAACCCAGTACTATCCCATCCTACACACGCTCTCACGCGATCATCCAGACAAAAGATAAATAAACAAACACAACCCATTTCGGTCGTAGCAACAAAAGCAAAACTTGCGCCGACCCAAAACTAATCCAAGACTGTCCAACGTAGAATTGATGAGACACTGAGAAACTGAAGAACAACAGTTAGCGTGTGCACATATACAGGTTGCAAGAGCAAGAGAGATAGAGAGAGGGACGAAAGGACGGACGGATGGACGAACCTATTGTTAACTTGTTGTCGAGGGCGATGGTGCCAGAAAGTCAACGGCAGGTGGAAGAATCCAAGAAGAAAAAGAAGTAGAAGAAGGAGAAGTGGAGAGGAAGAGGGATGAGATGGAGTCAGAGACTTGCTTTCGAGGGCGACGATGTTGGAAAATAGACACTGAAGGGCTGGAAAGAGGTCGGACGGAAGAAGAAGAAGAAGAAGAATCGGAGAGGAACTTAGAACATATGGAGTTGGAGCTCTAACATTTAGATTGGATGATTTCAAAATCCATTTTAATATTAAAAATTAAACATTAATATAATATAACCGGTCCGCTCCGGATGGGTGAGTGGGCGGATCCATCCATGGAATCAGGAACCGGACCGATACCCACTGGTCTCCTTTTGCACACCCCTACTTTAAAAGGTGCAATAAATATCTTCCAAATATAGATAAGAAGCAAAAATTGTTTGTACCATGTGATGTAAATGTACCAAGCAAGACAGTGGGAGATACCGATACTGGTGTCGATAGTGGTAATATCTTAACGACATAGATGTTTGATTAAAATCGATGTAGGTACATGCTTGCTTAGATAATCATCACCGATGAACAACCATTTTCTATGGTTGTGTGTTGGATTTTGTGATTTTGTCACTGAATTACAACCTCTCTTCACACATTTGCCTTGATTTATAGTGGCTAGAGATTGCATTAAGTTGTATATGAGTGAAAAAGTTGTTTGATGACTTACTTCGGCAAGCTTAGGTCAAGGATCACACTCACGACTAATACATGGACTTGAAATTTTTTTTGAAAATACATCTACGAGTGGGGAATAGAAAAAACGTGTCTACAATCATAATGGATAATGCTAGTACGAATAATGTTGCCATTGATTATTTGAAAAATAAATTTTGAAGAGATGGGTCATTAGTCTAAACGATGAGGCTTTGTACATGAGATGTACTGCTCATATATTAAACTTGATTCTAAAAGATTGCTTGTCTAAAGTATGTGATTCTATTTTACGCATCCAAAACGTTATTAGATATGTGAATAGTTCTCTTATGAGAGTTAAAGCATTCCAATCTTGCATTGAGATTGAAAAGATTACTTACAAAGGTTTGGTTTATCTAGATATTGCCACTATATGGATAAACTCTATTTACTCCATGTTAAACACAGCCATAAAGTTTTAAAAAAACTTTTGAAATGATGGCAGAAGATTATTTATCTTTCAAAACTAAGCTTAACAATGATCTCCTAAAAATGAAGATTGGGAAAAAGTCATTATTCTTTTCAAATTTCTGAAACAGTTTAATGATACTACCAATCAAATGTCGGGGAGTTTATATATTACTTCAAATTATTATTTTGAGAGGATAGCTTTTTTGTACAAGTATTTGAAAGATGCGAGTAATGCTCTAGATCTTAAACTTAGAGCTATGAGTACAACGATGAATGAGAAGTTTGATAAATACTATGGGAGTTTAGACAAAATAAATATGATGGTTTTGATTGTGGTGGTGTTAGATCCTACACAAAAGTTGCATTATGTGAAATATTGTCATGAGCAAATTTATGATGATGAAGCAAAAAATTGATTAGATGCATGATAGGGTGAAGTACGTGTTGGAACGTTTGTATATATTTTATGATCAATCTTTTCTTGATCATGATAAATAATATTTGGGTGGTCAAACTATGACTGTTGGTAATAACAGTGCTTCCAATACCGATGCAAATGATGGAAACAATGAGGTTAAAATCAAAGTTTAGCGGAAAAACTTTTTCCATCAAAAGAAAAAATGGCATAAAGACAGCAAATCGAAGCTTGAATGGTATCTTGAAAAGGTATGTGAAGTTATTATTGATCTTGATATTTTGATGTTGTGGAAGAGTACTGGTTTGAAGTATAAAATCATATTTTTGATGGCTCGGGATGTTTTATCTAATCTTGTAACTACCATTGCTTCATAGTTTGTTTTTAGCATTTCAGACCGTGTGCTTGATGGTTTTCGAAGATCTTTGACTCTTAGAGTCGTAAAAGCTTTAATTTATACTCAAGACTAGTTAAGAGTTGCTCGCATTCTTATTAATGTTGAAAAGTGCATTGAGAATGCTAAAAGGTTTGGATTGATAAGCTTAAATCATGCTTATTTGTTTTTACTTGTGAAGAAGTACACCCCAAATACCAAAACTTGGTACGAAATGATACTTAAGTACCAAAAATTAGGAAAATGACACTTAAGTGTCACTTTTTTTGAAAAGTGGGACAGTTAAGTGTCATCTCCGGCGAGCTCCGCCGAAAATCATACGTGACAATTTTTTATTATTTTTCTCGTTTACATGACTCGCCAAAGAACCGACTCAGCAAAGAAACGCAAAAACGACGTCATTTTTGCACGAAATTAAATTTTAATATAAAGATCAATTAAATTAAATTATAAAAATTAAATAAAAATTAAAAATTGAATAAATAAATAAATAAGGAGGGAGGAAGAATGTGGCTAAGGGCTGAGCCCTCACCGCTGCCGCCGAGAAGGGCCGGCAACTCCCCCTACGGTTGCCGCCCTTCTCGGTGATGATGGGGAGGCAACAAGCGGCAACGAGGGCTCAGCCCTTAGGCAACTTCTTCCTCCCTCCTTTTTAAAAAATTATTTTAAAATGTTTTAAATAAATTTAGTTTTAAATTTAATTTAATTAATTTTTATATTAATAATTTACCACGTCGGCAGTAAAACGACGTCGTTTTTGCATTTGTTTAGCTACGTTAGCATGTAAAACAACGTTGTTTTGCACTTACCTAACCAGAAAATCGTCACATAAGCATTTTGGCCAGATTTTCTCATCGTTGGCACTTAAGTAATCAATTTTGCTCTGATTTTAGCACTTAAGTGTCACTTTCATAACTTTTTGCATTTAAGTATCCCTCTTGCCAAGTTTTGGCACTCCAGGTGTCCGACACTCTTTTTACTTGTTAATTCTTTTGTATATTTAATGAACGGATTCTTTTTTTTTTAGTATGGATTGTTTTACCGAGGAGATTACCATTAGTAAATAGAGTTTGCACGTTGAAGTTGAATGAATATATATAATGAGATGTTCCATCAATGGCACTAATAGTAATTTCAATTTAAAACTTTTGTTCATTATTAATTATGTATGTTGTTTGCTTTGTTTTCAAGTGTTCAAAAGTTGAAGCAATCATTTAAAAAATAGCAAGATGTGAAGTTGTTTATCATTGGTTTATATTAAGTATTTTAAATTTCTTATGGTTTAATTGGGGGTAAGGTCTATCAGTGCCAAAAGTTGTGTACGGCGCTCATTTTAGTGCCAAAAGTTTATTTTAGATCACTTAAGTGCCAACAAATTTGAAAAACGGTCATTTTAGTGCCAACGCCGATCAAATTGGCCGGAAATCCGACATGGCACTTTTTTATTAATTTTTGAAGCTGACATGACTCATCGGAGAGTACAGTTAGCATCCAAACAACAAAACGACACCGTTTGGCATCTTTCCCGCAACTTAGAACCCCAAATCCCCAAATGGAGAGAGAGAGAGAGAGAAGGCATGTCGTCTTCTTCCTCCTCGAAGATCAACACGAGCAGCGGCACCAGCAACGGCACCTTTGACCCCTCTTATTCCTCCTCCTCCTCCACCCTCGCCTTCTATTCTTCCTACCACTTCTTGCTTGAGCAACAATCTCGATCTCTCCTCGCTAACCTGGTCGAGCAACTACAATGGTGGCCGAGCGATGGTGGCCGAGTGATGGCGGGCGAACGATGGTGGCCAAGTGGCAAACGACAAAGAAACCCTAATTTCAATCCCCATCTGAGCCATATGGCGTCGTTTCTGTGAGGATGTCCACATATGATGGCAAAACGACATCGTTTCTTGAGAAGGATGGAAAACGACGTCGTTTTAAAACCACCGCAACTTCTTTTTTTAAATATAAAAGTCACGTAATTAATCTGGCTGGAATCTCTCACCGGTGGCACCAAAGTGATCGTTTTTTCTTCGATTTGGCACTTAAGTGATCCGACGGAAACTTTTGGCACAAAAGTGAGCGTCGTACACAACTTTTGGCATTGATAGCGTACTTACCCCGGTTTAATTGTATTTCACTGATAATTTTTAATTGCACTTTGCTTTTCAATTTGTGTCAAATGGAAGAAGTTTTTGAAAAGTAGTATTATAGTTGCTATGATGATTTGCTTGTCAAGTGGTGTGAAGCTTCGTTATTGATTCATTGGACTTTGCTTGATCGAATGTAGAAACCATTTTTACATATAATGTTACAAGTATTATTGATAGATGATTACATGAGAAGATGCCTAGAAAACATTTTTTGGCCTAAAATTCTTCTCTCTTAAACTTCCCATCTCATCTCATTTCCCAAATAGAAGATTGATTCTAAGACAAATCAAAAGTAAGGAAATTTGTGATATCCCGAAGTTCGGCTCTATTTCGAAATATATAAAATGGTTATTTCATCGACGCACTTGTAGTTATTGTACTCTGAACTGATTACTCATAAATTAATAATCTATTGGGTGAGGTCGTAAATAATTAAAACGCGAAAGATCAGAAAATTCGATCAGAATCGACCGCTCAATCATAAAGATCGACCAAGATCAAAACTACACTGTTATAAGTCAAATAGCGAACGAATATAAATCGAATCGATGGAAGTATGTGGTCAATTCGTGGGTGATTCCACATAATTACGATATTCGTGTTGAACAACGATAAACCGATTTTTCTATTGATCTTATATTCAGGGTATGTATTTGAACCTTCGTGATTATGTGACAAACGAGGGTTGCCCACGATTCGAAGAGGCACAAATGTGAATCGAAAATTATCGACCACGGGTCAATCGTGCAAGAAACCCTAAAAGCCACCTGTTCTGTTAGGTCGTACTAAAGTCGCGTTCAATTGATTTTTAATCATGAAATTTAATTTGATTTTGGATATCAAACTTTCGAGAGTTTTGAAATTAAATTATTGGACGTTGCCTCATCGTCCGTAAAATTATCGACACGTTCGAAATTTTCGAAAAATGAATTATCGGACAAAAATTGGGGATCGGAAAAGGGAAATTCGAATCTAGTGGCAAAATGGTGATTTATGGGCAAAGATTTTAGTTTTAAAGGAAAATGAAAATAAGAAGATATTCTCGACACAAAATACTTGACATTGAGGGTTTTAGAGGAGAGTTGGAATAAAGATTAATGGAATTTTTGAAGAAATTTTAGGGAAAATTTTTTTCTTCTTTTTCTCTCTCTCCCTCTTTTCCCTCTCCCCCTCACACCACTTTCTTTCCCCTTGCAGAACCGTCGTCTCCTCCTCCTTTCCTCTTCCCCCCCTCCCCAACTTCTTCTTCCCCCTCACGCCTCCTCCTTCCACCTCATCTCTTCTATCTTCACCCTTTTCCTCCTCCTTCATTTCTTCTTCATTTCACCCCTTTGTCGTCGCCATTTCACCACCATTCCCCACCATCATCATCCACCATTCCACACCACCTCACTCACCATCTTCACCACCATCACCTGCCCTCACCACCATCGTTATCCCACACCATTACACATCACCACCATCGTTATCCCACACCACTACACATCACCACCACCTCCATCACCGCCACCTTGTCGCCATTGAGCTGCCCATTCGACCATTGCACGTCCGCCCGTGTCCCTTGCGCCATCCCTCAAACCGCCGCAAGCCACCACCACCCAAGCCAAGCTTGGTTGTGGGTTTTGAGGAGCCGTCGCCACGCCATGGGCTGTCGTTGGACCGTGAGCCTCGTGTTTTCATCGCCGTCATGCCACTATTACTACGAGCCGGCTATCACCGAAACCCGTGAGTTAACTTCTTAATCATGAATTAAGAACTTAATTACGTTTAAGGGGTAGTTTAGTTAAGGATAATGGAGGTTAATATTAGTTAATTTTAGTTTACTCTTAATTGCGATTAAGGATGATTTAGATTAAAGTTAAGTGCAATTAGTTTAAGTAATTACGATTAGATTAATTAATCGAATTTAGTTTAATTAATCGTGATTTATTTTATTTAATCGTAGATTGTTTAATTAATTGGGATAAGTGCAATAGAAGTTCTAAAACTTGTCACAAAAATGCAATTGAGTCCTAAAACTTGCAAAAAGTGCAATCAAGTCATAAAACTTGTCAAATTATTTCAATCGAGTCCTTAAGTTAACACCGTCAGCCTTTTTAATGGAAGATGCTAACATGACGCGGACGTGACCCGACGATGTTTAAAATGATTTTTTTATTTCTGTGTGGCCTTTTTTAAATTGTTTTTTATTTAAATTAGATTTAAAAATTAGAAAAGAAAAGCTAAAATTTATTTAAAAAATAAAACAGTTTTAAAAAAAATGAAAAAAAAAAAAAATGGCCGGCTTCCTTCGCCGCCGCCCATCGCCGGAGGGGCCGACGAGGGCCGGCCACCCCGTCCAAGGCTGGCGACTGTCGCCGACCCCTCCAGCGATGGGCGGCGGTGGCAGGGGAGAAGCTGCTAATTTTGTCTTTTTTTTTTTAACAATTCTTAAAAATGAAATTTAACTTTTCTTTTTAGCTTTTAAATCTAATTTTTTATAAAAAAATAATTGAATAAAAAATAATTAAAAAAGCCATGTTGAAAATGAAAAATTATTTAAAATACCAGGTCCACGCCACGTCAACATTTTCCGTTAAAAAGGTTAATGGTGTTAACTTTATGACTCGATTGAAACAATTTGACAAGTTTTAGAATTTGATTGTACTTTTTGCAAGTTTTAGGACTCAATTATATTTTCGTAACAAGTTTTAGGGCTTCTATTGCACTTATCCCTAATTAATTATAGTTATGTTAATAATCATGTTTAACCTAATTAGTCGTAATTTAGCTTAATTAATTACGATTAGTGTAATTAATGACAAATTAGCCGTTAAGTAGAATTTTATGCTCGTTTTTATGGATGAGATTGTGCTTAATTCCAATCATTTGAACTTGTGATGCTATGTTATTGATTGCTCGATTATATATTTTATTTATTATGTTCAAAAAAGGGTTTTATGGGCAAGAAAATAGAGAATTTTGAGGTGTCAGGTTTGGACGCCAAATTTTACGTGCTAAATAAAACATTGGGGTTTTAAAATGAAAGTGTACAAAGTTTGATGGGTCGATTTCAAATATTTGAACACATACAAATATTTTACTATAATTTTTAAGTGTGAAAATTTGTCAAAGTTAATTATTTGAAAACGAACTCGTTTGTTTTGGGTTAATTAATGGCAATAAGCATTGGCTTGATTGTTAGTGTGTTTGATTGGTCATTTAATTGAATCCGTCACCCAACGGGAGTTTGGGGGCGATGCACGATTTTTATTAGATGCTCGATGGAGGTGCGAATGCCGAATCGTGATAGAGACCGAACCGATATTCCTCTATGAAATGCTGTCTAGGCGAGGGTTCTAGACGATACCGTGCTCGATGGGGTGGGACGATGCTCAGTCATGCCGGAAGACCGCCAACTCTTGTGTTGGCCGTGGCCCGAGAGGTTGTAATAATTGGAACACGCATATTAGCAATGCACTTGGAATATTTTGATTATTATTTATGTGCGTTACACTAATATTGCCATGTGAGATGTACTAATATGCAGGGGTGTGCCAAGGCGAGGTAAGATTATATGCCGTTGCGTGTTTAAGTTGCCTCCGAGGAAAATTAACTTCCTAATCAAGGTTTAGGAAGTTGACTCGCTGAGATATTATCTCACCTCGTTGTTGTTGAACTTTTTTAGATCCTTAGTATGAAGCTTCATCCCGTACGTTTTGGGGAGGGATCAGGATATGCATGTGACTACGTTTCCTATTCCAAGAACTGACCATATTCACGAGCTGGTAGTCAGAACCCTATGGGTAGACGAAGGGCTGGGTGTTTGGGTGCCCCATATTTTCAATGCATGGTACATTAGGAAGGTGAATGGCAATCGTACTAGTCCACTTCATGGTTTTGAAAGACCACCCTACGGGAGCGTGGAAAGACAAGACTGGTCTCCCATGGATATCGATATCCCTAGAGGTGTTCTTGTGGATCCGGAGTCGAAGCCGGAGGCGAAGGAGTACCCTTCCAACTATGAGCCCATGGAAGAGTTCTCCTTTGATTATGAAACCGACTCTCCTCCTGGATACTAGGGCCGGTGCCTGGAGTAAGTGAAGCTAAAGTTAACCCTAACCTTTCTAACTCTCTTTGCTTATGGGTCACGTAGGAGTTATCTTTTGTTGTAGGTATGCACATGTTAAACTCCTAGGGTTAATAAGTTGATAAATAAATTGCTGCTTTTGGAAATCATCTGTTATGCTTTGCTATCCCTATTGCAGCTGATTGACTAAGTGTCTATTTAAGTCGCTTCTGCATGCATTTAATCGAAAGATAAAAAGAATGGGTCGGCGATGTGTCCCAAGACGTTGCAATTTAATCGATCGCCAAGAGATGTTCGCGTGCTTAGGGTTCAAGGCGTGATAAAATTATAACATACTCCAGCAATAGAAACACTTTATCTCTATTAGCAATCTTGATCATTTTTATGATTTGTTGTTTATAGTAAGTGTGAAAAATCTATTGTCACATTATCTTAAGTTCATGTTGAATATGTATTGATATTTATAGTTTGGTTGCTTAATGAGGCATTGTTAATGGATATGTAATATGAAATACTGGGTTTGTCTTTTCAGGGAATACCAAAAAGGAAATAAAAAATTATTGATTGGTCCCGGGTTGACTTTAAAATCAAATCGAACCCATAGAGTCAATCCAGTCCTTATTCCCAGGCTCAATCGAGTCGGTCCTCAATTCCATAGTCACCACTTAGCTCAACATTTGTCAACAATACAATCAAATCAGGACCATATCACTTGCTTGTGTTTGTTGTAGACAAACGAATTGGGTCTAATTGTGGGCAAATTATATCTCCGCAATTTGGGCGAATCAAGTCATGTAATGACGAACAAAGGCGTCATGTAAAAAGGGGACTGATTCACGAAGGCAACTGAAGAAAAAACAACTTGACTTGAGAGAAATGGCAAGACGAGATTGAATCAAAGGAAAATTTGCAAAAATTTTGGACGAGATGATACTAAGGTTTGAAGATGATTTGAGCGAGAAGCATGGAGTACTCACACGATTACTCTAGCCAAGTCCGATGCCTTCATTGAATACCTTTTTTTTTTTTTTAAGAAAATGTCACCACAACACCAATCGGTGCTGACTATGATGCCATATCAAACTTTTTCGATTATAAATTACTAATGGACTGAACTGGCAGAAATGCAAAAGGTTTAGCACTAAATTGACAAAATAAAAAGTTTATGACTAAATCGGCACAATTACAATAAGTTTATCACTCTTTTTGGTGATTTTTCATCAATTTTCTATGCTGTTAAATAAAGGTAAAGGCTAGCAATATTAAATTAGGAAAGCTGCAATTTTCCACATCATTACATTCCCGACTTGAAACTCATGGAACAAGAAGAGTAAGATATGAGAGGCGGTTGTTTTTTAGGCTATTGTTGGTTAGATGATTTCATAATGGTCGTTGGGTGATGCTGGTGATGGAAATGAAGTGAGTAGCAAGGGAGATGGGTTTAAGAGAGCTAAATTAATCATGGGCTGTGTGGATTAGTGGGTGAGGTGGTATCAAGGAGGAGAGGCTGAAACTGATCAATTATTAGAGTTGACCGTTAACACAAATGGAAGCTTAGGACAGAGGCGTAATGCAAAAGAGAGGATGAAAGATAGAGCCCGGTGGAGTGGGGATTGGGGGTTGGGCATAGATTGAGGTTTGAAGGAGAATAGGGTTTTGGTAAAGCTATGTAATGGGAATTTGGGTGTTGGGCGGAGGTTAGGGTTTATGGGTGAATAGGGTTTTGGTAAAAGCTATCATCATGAGAGATAGGGAGGAGCTCTTACAAAGAAGAGTTTCAACTAATTTAGCCTATTTTTTGGGGAGTAAATGATGGAGTATAAGAATCCTATTGAAGTTTAACTATCTAGATCCCATCCATCAACTCAAATCGGCCAACCATGGAAAAGTTAAAAGGCTTTTGACCAATGATGGGGGATTTTCACATAAAATTCTGATTCGAGCTTGGATTAGGACTAAGATTACTAATATCTAACTCTTGACTTCACTCAAAGGCCATGTTTTGATCGACCAAGAGGCAAGACACTCGGCCAAAGAGAGATAGGACGGGCCAAGGGGAACTTGATTACACTTGGATTTGTTTAGCCAAGCTCGCAGGTTACTCAAATTCACTCGGCCACTCATGGCTGAACTTGGCCACATATGGTGACATGCAGATGAAATCGGAGCACATTCGGTCACATACTTGACACACCTGGAGGAGATTCAACTTAACCAAAAGTCAGTTGGCCAAAGGAGCAAACTCCGTCATATATTTGATCACACGTTCAACAAAATTTAGCAAGAGAAACCGAGTAAGTTTGATTGATCAAGCAAATTATACTCTCGGCTAAAAGGAAAATCGAAGATTGATCGAGGGACGTTGTGATAACACTTCATAGCCGGTCTTTGCTCTTTGTATTTGAAGGTAAGAAATTGAAATTTTGCTCCCGATCTTTCTATTTATTCAATTGCATCATCCCAATATACATCCTCTAAATGTTATTCATCCAAATTGTAAACATGGAAGGATTCGTTGTCAAAGTTGATATAATTCGATTTAAAATCCTCGTGTTTGATTACAATTCGCCATTTTGATCAATGTGTTTTCTTTGGGCATCATCATATTTTGCCTTTGTTTCCATGAAATTTAACTTGACCAACTTTATTGTAACTCATTTTGATGCTGATATTTGATAGATATGGTTAGTTCATAAGATTGATTTCAATTCAAGTTTAGTAATATTGTTAACAATCGGTTTAGAGTCGTTCCCGGGTGATCGAGGATCGCTGACCCCCTTTCTGACTCATCTTGAGCTCGAGAGCGAGCTACATAATTACTGTCCACATCATCCTTGGTTTAAACATTGGGCGTCCGCCCTATTCATGGTCGATTGCATGCTTGTCGAGCCGATCCCCAGTGATCCCTTTTGTTTATTTATTCGTTTAAGCATCATATAGAATATAGTTATTCATGTGGGGACCTTTTTCCAATGAAATTCCTGCATATATTGCATCCTAATATTCGTGTGTTAATATAAATTATAATCCTTGTTGCAGACATGTGAAAACGAAAAGATTGAATAAGTACACCAACCCGTGGTCGGCGCAGTTGGTTGAGATCTCTCCTCCAGTGAAGGAGGTCAATGGTTCGAAACCAGCATTGTTAGTGATTAAAGCGGAGACCCCGGCGGTAGGTTACTGGGCCAGTTTCCTCTGAGGTATAGTCGTTGTTGGGCCTCCACCGTGGAGGCCCGTGAGACCCCAAATCGGCGTAAGGCAACAAGGGTAGGCTTCGGCGGATCCTCGGTCACCAAAAAAAAAAAAGATCGAATAAGCACTAGTTGCACCGATACCGTTTTTCCACGTGGAGTTTAAATGTTACTTTTCCTAGCTGCATTTTTCAGCATTTAAGTTTGGTCATATCTTTTCGTGCTTATCTATAATGTTTTTAGGGTCTTGTATCGCTGGTCAAAGTTTGGTCAACCTTGGTCAATCTAGGTCAAATTTAATGATATTCTTAAAATGGAGGCAAAATTGAGGTGACAGCAACACATTTACAAACAGCAAAGTCACACGATAAGTAAAATGATGTGATCTTCACTCCTCATTGCATATTAGCTGAAGTTCGATTTTCAACCTCTATCAAAATAATACACAATATATGTGAATTAGCACTTAATTGAAGAGTTGTGGTATCAAAATGGTGTTGTGAGATGCCAATCCGTCCATCACGTAATCAAACCCTCATATGTCGGTATTTGGTTAACACACATAGTCCAGTTTCACCTTGCACATGGTAACTAGGAAGTTCATTTTCTCTGTTATTGCTTTTGTATTTTGGGTGTCTAATCAATCTAGATAATATAAATTGATTGGTGACGATTCCTCTTGCTTTTTAATTCACGTATTTGATTTAGTAGCCAATTCGAACTTGGGATTTGTGAAAGTCTTAGGAATTGGGGGCACTATAGATTGACCACACCCGGTGGGCAGGCTAAACTCATAGTTTCGTGATGAACTCTGCATAAAAGGGTAGGTGTTACAACTGCCAAAGGCTAAATTCATCGTTTCGTGATGAACTCTGCATAAAAGGGCCAAAGGAATTGCACCTGAGACTATATTGTACGATCAAAGCTTTTATATTTTTTTTTTGTCTCTTAAAGAAGCAGTAGAATGTGAATAACAATCTAAATGAATTGTGCCATCGTGACTTGATTTGACTATTTCAAGAACATGTTCATGGTATCTTCTTGATCTTGCATTTGGTAACACAACTGAGATTGAGGTATCTACTCCTTTGGTTAACGACTCGACTCTTGCTTGGACTAACTTTGTTTACGTGTGTCGTTGTTACTTCGTCATAGTAAGTCAACCGTGATCAAACTAGGACAGGACTGGGCAAGAACAACAAATTAGAACAATCCATCCAACTAGGGAAATCATGTCTTATTATCTCTTTCCCCTTTTCTCATATGCCAGAAGACCCCATAGGATCCAAGACCAAGAACAGGTATGCAAGTTGTTTATCTTCACATCTTGAAATTTCAACATTAGATTGTGGAGAAAGGAATGTCTATTGGAGCGCATGGAAGTAGTGCCGTGGTACGATTCTATTGTCTTATGCTAGGGAAAAATATATGAATGTCTCCCATATTCTCAGATTATTGTTTATAGGATGCGTTTAATTCTTGAACTTTATTTATATTATTTTGATCCATCTAGCTACATACTCCATTGCTGGGGAGATTATGCATGAGCTTTGGGTAAGTAATTTGGTTGACAATTAGGCCCATGCAGGAACAAGAAGCCCAATAACCTTATCCCTTACTCCCAAACGACCCGGAGAAATTGGAATTGACCCATCATTGATGCAGCCTACGATCGCATTGTGGTCCATGTAATTTGTTTGTGTTCGATTTTGGTCCTTGTATTTTCTGATTTCCATGATAGATCTGGTCCAGCAGTATCTTCTTGGCGAAAATTTACATATATCTTTCATATTTTCATCAGTCTCGAAGGAAGATGCCGACTTGGCACCTGAAATAACAGTGGCACCCAAAGTTTATTAAGAGTGGTGCACATGCTATTAACTATATATTAAACGCCAGAAGTTTTTTTTTGTTTTTTTTATGCTAAATCAGAAAACTCTATCTAGATTTGGCTAGTAAAATGCGAAAAATATCCTGAATTTCTCATCATAAGTATAGGGATCGAATTTGTCATGAAAAATATTAGAGGGATCAAAATTGAATATGTGCGGAATTATGAGACCTGTAATTGTAACTTCTAAAATACATGTTTGCTTACACGATTCGTGCTCAGGAAAGCACATTTACGCCCCAGTCAAACTAAATAAGTACTCCGACCAGAACAAAAAGCAAAAACGAAAGAAGCATGGTCAATAAGGGGAATCCCAAGCATTGTCAAGACTCTTCTAACCACACGCAACATGATTCAAATATGTTACGAAAGGCATCAATGTCACGGTCTGAGCCGATGGCTCGATTCAAAAGGTCATGCCCCGTGTCTCATTCTCGGTCACAAGTACTATACTTTCCTTGGCCATTAATTATTTATGCCAACCCCCCCCCCCCCCCAAAATTCTAAAGAATATACGCAATTCGCAATATTGTTTGAAAATAATGGAGGAAGTGGGTAATGAGATAATGTTATACTCAATTATATTGATCAACAACAATGCAATCAAATCTACATCAGGAAATTATCTGGAAAGGAGAGTTTTAGTAGTTGAATTCCCTTAAAGAGTTTTACAAGCATTGTCAATTCTAGCATGAGTAATCGTTATACACGTGTTTGAGATAGTACCACCTAGAAATTATGAAAAAATTAGAAAAATATGAAAAATCAAAGTGCCCCTAGGTTGACACTGATGAGGCGGAATCGGCTTAATGTAGGCTTAACTTTGGTGACCATGGACGAAGCGCCTCGGACGAACGTAGATCAAAGCATTCACCGAGGACTTGTGACGCTCTCCCCCTCCTCGACAGACTTGCCTTGTTCTTTGCGGTAAGAGACAGGTTTGATGTCTTCCTCTAACTCGTAAATGGTGTATCCGGCTCTTTGGCCGTTCTGCTGAATTAGATACTCCTTTGCTTGGCTTCTGTTGGTGGGTCTTGGACAATCCGTTCGGCTAGGATCTCTTCCATAGCATCACCCACTAGAAAGTTGATCTTCACTTCAAACCGAGTCGATACATCTCGCATCTGGTCCTTCATGTCTTGATGAGCTCATAGGGAACAACGGATGGATCTTCAACCAAGCGAGAAATTGAAGCCCATCAGCAAATTCCCTCTTTCACAGGCACTGGCGATAGCCCTTCGTACTTCCAAATGAGTTGCCATTCCTTCCTCTTGAGGTACCACAATAGTTCTGGAAGGATCCTTAGCATGACAGATTGCCTAAACTGGTACTAGACTAGCCTTCTCTTTTGATTGGCCCACTTCCATTCTCTTTAGAGGCTTTCTCAAGATAAGCTTGGGCAATGTCAGTGTTTGCCTCCGGTCTTCGGTGAAGTTGTGGGCTTTCACGCGCTTCGCCCATCTAGTACTGCCCTGGGTGAGGATGCCGTGGTTGCTGGCATGTCACCACTTCAAACGGGTTCTTGTTGGAGGAATAGCTTCGCCAAATGTTGAAGCAAAATTTGGAGCAAATTCACTCAATTCTTCTGTTTGGCAATCCCGTGGTATCTCAACTACTCTTTAGCATGTCTTTGAACTATTCTATCTAGCCATCTATCTGGGAATAAAGGTATAAGACATGCACAGCTTGGACTCCATGATTCTACCAGAAATTGCCTGTGAAATTGGAGTCACGATCACTGATTATGCTCCAGGGAAGACTAGTGTTTCACTACATGGCAAAAGAACAAGGCAGCTGTCTCTTCTAGGAAGCTAGAATAAACATTGCATACTTCGAGAGCTGATCCACCACAACAATGATCGTCGAATATTCCCGCACCTTAAGCAAGCACATGATGTAGTCTATCGGCACACTCTCCCATGATCATAGCAGGATACGCGCAACTCAATTAACCCTGCCTGTTTGTGTTGCATCGTCCTTCATGTTCGGAGGAAGTAACTTTGCTAGGGTCATCATTCATTGCCAACTGGGATGACCAGTCAAAAAGGTATCATGACACTAGCACATGAGCGTTCTCTTTAGGCATCCGCTCTCGGGACAAACTGCCCCTTTGGGTGATAATCAAGCCATCGTCCCCCAAGAAACGACATGTCATTGCTTCCTTGATCAAGTCAAGAAGGTTTCTTGTTGTGGGTTCACTCTCAAGATGCATCCGAATCTAGTCGAACATGGTCAATGCACTTGGCTTGCTGATAAGTTGTTCACTCTCACCAAGGTGCAAGGTCCGGGGGTGACTGTCTGCCGCCTAATATGTTCAGCCACTCTTGTATTCGATCTCAACGTCAAATTCGGCCAGAAACTCCTAGCATGTTCGGTATTGACTTTTGGTTGTATAAAGATGTGGATAGCGCTCACATTATTAGTCTTTACCACAAGCATGGATGCAAGCAAACAGTACTTCCATACTAGGAGGAACATATGATCAGCAAGAACTGTTTCTCTTGGGCTGTGCACATCTGCTCGGTGGCATTCAACTTGCAACTCTAATAAGCCAACAGTTGGCCATCTTGCGCCAAGACATCTCCTACCTCAATGTCTAAAACGTCCATGTGTACCTTGGATAGCATCATAATATACAATAGTGGGAGGAAAGGATCTCCGTGACAGAGTGCTTCACCTCCTCAAATGCACCATTGCACAGTCCCCATCCCAAGTCCAAAACTGATCTTTCTTCAGCAACTCAATCAGTGGTGTCGCCACTTGGAGAATCCCTCCATGAATTGGCGATAATAGTTTGCAAGACTGATGAATGAGCACAGCTCACTCACATTCTTCGGCACATGGCACTCCTTGATGGCTTTAACCCCCTTCTTGTCCTTATTGATTCTCCCCTGCTCAATGATATGCCCAAGGAGGTCAAACCTTTCCTTGGCAAACGAGCACTGGGGATTTTCTTTCAGCATCTCAAGTACCAAGTGTTGGAGAAATCTTTCTGGAATATTTTGAAGCTGACAAAACGTTTCCATCAGTCTAGTCTGAAGATTTGCAGACTCTACTATTTAAAGTCTAAAGACCTTTGGATTGCCAGACTCAAGACTCAAAGTCTATTCTCATTGACAGTTTGTAGTTTGTCGAAGAAGGTCTATCCAGGACTGTGTGATTCGTTAAGGATTTGATCTTATCGACTGACGAAGATCTCTTGGCTGGATATGACATAACGGATTCCTTTATTCGAATTAAGATTGATTAAAGATCCGATGATTGGCGAAGTATACTTGGAAGGTTCTACTTATGGAAACCGAGATCCGATTGTATGGGCGAGCGGGATTGATGGGCTATCGACATGTTCCTTTAATGGCTCGAATGATCTTCCTAATTGATTATGTCCAACGGGAAGATTGGAAGAATTCCTTTGGTAAGTGCCAACGGGTATGATGGCATAAAGGAGTATATAAGGAAGACGTTCCAGTTGTTCGAGTGTATGCACGATAGAAGAATTCCAAAGTCTGAAGCTCCTTATTCTTAGTCAATTCATTTACTGAGCGAAATCTTGTACACAAAAGAGAGTCTATATTTTGAGATACCTTGAGGAAGTGTGGTAGAATATCTACACTGTGGAATCAAGGGAAAGCATTGCTGTAATATCTCTTTTGTTCATAGTGAAATCCAGCCGGTGGGCTGTCGGTGCGAAAAAAAGAGTGGACGTAGGCTTGGAATAAGCCGAACCACTATAAACCTTGTGTTCAATTTTCTCTTCCCTACTCTCGGTTTACTTTGATCATAATCTGTTTTAGAGAACTTCCTTTCTATTGTCTGCCAGGTATTGCTTTCGTATCTCGATAAATTGTTTTTACACATATTCACCCTCTCTAGGTGTTTATACTAGCTATATCACCAAGCACTAGTGCTTCTCACGGTCAATCAAAGTCTTGCAGTATACCCCGACCTCATCCATATACACCACCACAAACTTGTCAAGGTAATCAAGGAAGACAATGTTCATTAGGGGGCCGTATGTAGCTAGCGCATTTGTGAGACCAAATGGCATTACCAAAAACTCTAGGCTTCGTGGCATGTCACACGCACTGTCTTGGGCTCATCCCCTCAGTAATTTAGACGTGATCATGGCCCGATCTCAAGTCAAGTTTGGTAAAGTACATGGCTCCACTGAGTTGATTGAACAGGTGATTACTCAACGGAGTGTGAAAGTGATTCTTCACCGTTAGCTTGTTAAAAGCCTTGTAATCAATACATAAGCGTAACCTCTCATCTTGCTTCTTCAAGCACAAGACTGGGGCACCATAGTGGCCTTTGGATGGACGAAACTTGCCTCTAGCAATTCATCGAGTTGCTTCCTTAGCTCAGCCTACTCTAGAGAGGCCATCCGATAGGCACTTGAGTAGACATGAGCTCAATCTTGTGATCTACAGATCGACAAGTGGGAAGTCGCTTTGGAAGTTTATCTGGCGAGACAGATTTACACTCGAGTGATCTTGTCTTGCCCGCATCCTCCTTTGCAGTCAGGAAGACAAGGTACGTGCGCAAATTTTTTTACGCTCCAATCATCATGGGAACTCTTTTGACCACGCCGAGGATCAGGTGCGTTTTAGAGCTCATGGCCTTGATCTGACTTGCATCATCCTTCGATGCAAGTCCAAGTCGGCTGGCTTCAAGCACATACACAGAGTTATAGGTTATTCCTAAATCAACCATGGTCCATCCGATTTCGCCATTAATTTGCTACTCCGCATACATCAACTTATTTTTAGTAATTTCTTTCGTCTTGCCCTTGTTGATAGCTTAGCATAAAACAGCATGAAGCAAGTGTAAGGCCCCCATCCTCGCGCCATCTCATTTATGCTCTCTCTCACTGTCTGCGTAGCTCGGGGCTCTCTTCTGCATGGCGTGCCCATTTCAGGCATTGCGCAATTTTATGCTTCCAATGCACTTGAAGCAAGCTAGCAGTTACCCGCCTCTCTTTACCCCGCCGAACTGATTCCTAGGTCTGAATTCCTAACTAGACCATTGCTGGTATTTGGGGCTGTGCGACTCCTGGGCTTGCCCGTCTTGAATGACTATCCACTCCTCAAGTTGGACACACTTGATTTCTTATGTTCGTTAACAATGTAGTAATCCATCTAGCGTTCAGCCACAACTTGCGCCGAAGGCACCTCCCTTTCTTGCTATCTCTGTTGCTCGGTCTTGGCTCATGGCTTTAGGCCTTCTAAGGAGTAAACAACCTTTGCAAAGTAAACATCCTCGAAGATGCCAATTCGATTGTTCACAGCATGATGCAATCCCTAAGTGAACCCGATCCACTCATTGAGCTTAAATGATGCTTCCGAGGCCACCTAGGGCATTCACCTCACTTTTGGAATCCTCAATCTGCTTCTAATATTAGGGTGTTCGTGTGTCGACCATGACTCCTAGGTCTCTCGCTATAACTCAAGCTCTAATACCAAATGTCACGGTCCAAGCTAGTGGCCAAATTCAAAGGATTGTGTGGCATGTACTATCCTCGGCCACGAGTAGTATACTAGTCAACTCGAAAGCGCAATGCATCAATTCTGAAGGGTGCATGCACAGCTCTCAGATCATTCGTAAGTAAGAAAGAAAGCGGGTCTCATACCCAAAAAAAAAAAAAAAAAAAAAAGGAAAAAAAGGAAAGAAAGAAAGCGGGTCATGAGAAAATGTAATACAACGATGGTACAAGCAATGCACATTACGCGATCATTTGGATGCGGGAGTTTAAATGGTTGAACCCCTTAATGAGCTTTGCAAACATTATTTATTCTAGCAGGACTAGTCGATATAAGTGCTTGAGATGGCACCATCTAGAAAATGAAAGTGAAAAGTTTGAAAATTCCCCATTTACGAGTGCTTAACACTAACCAGTCATCTTTACCAAAAAAAAAAAAAAAAAAACACTAACCAGTCATAGACAAAGCGCCCTGGACGAGCCTAGATCAAGGCACTTTCAATTGACTTGTGACATCAACAACTAATTGTCGGCAATTAGGTCGCACCAGCTGACATGACTTGCCGAAGATCCAGTTGTGGTCATAGCTTTCCGGATAATTGTGGCAACGTGATGATCTTCTATTCATACATCAAGAGTGATGATCATCTGAATTTGAGGGAAGCAATTAAACACTAACATCTTGAAGAGAAAGCCGCACGGATCCATAATATATTCACTTACTAACATAGATCTTCTTGTTTTATTCTTGTGTTGCCTTCCTTCCACGTTGTCTTGAATCTAAAGTGGGAATAGAGTTGCCGCCAATCAACCACAGTCGTTGTCTAGGGGTAATGTAATGACCTACAAAAAGGCTGTCGGTGTTGTCGCGCGCTTGACCCAGTTGAGAAGGCTTGCAATAAATTGCTTTTCATTGCACTTCTCATATGTAAATGTTAACATTAAAATGTGTTTGTTTTGTTTAATTTAATTAGTTGATATTGGAGTCAAAAGTATTCTTTTAGTAATAAAAGGAAAAAGTGAATAGAGTTGCCGCCAATCAACCACAGTCGTTGTCTAGGGGTAATGTAATGACCTACAAAAAGGCTGTCGGTGTTGTGGCGCGCTTGACCCAGTTGAGAAGGCTTGCAATAAATTGCTTTTCATTGCACTTCTCATATGTAAATGTTAACATTAAAATGTGTTTGTTTTGTTTAATTTAATTAGTTGACATTGGAGTCAAAAGTATTCTTTTAGTAATAAAAGGAAAAAGTATAACTAGCAGATTAGTTATGAGAAACATTGTTTTATAAAATTAATGTAAATAAACATTTATTATTAGACAGTACCAAACATTACAAACAAAATTGATGTGGCAAAGAACAATGTAAAATTTCTATAGTTTTTTCCATGTTATGATGGAGAGTACATGAGCTAATTTATATGTTTTATTAGATGATTATCTAAAATAACGAGACAATGATAAAATCAATTAATATTTTCTCATCCTCAAGATGACTTAGAAGCAATCAACTAGAGTTTCTTTGGAGAATAAATTCGGGGACGTGGGTGGATTGCTGAAGCGGTTCGGTGTGCTGAAGAGAGAACTAGCTAATGTTGACGTAATTGTTTACATGGCTATTGTGTGTTGTTGTGGTTGTTATGCAGGAGACCCCAAAAGACGTAGTTGTAACGGGAGGTTGCCGTCATGCAAGAGGCTATCGTCACGGCAATTGTACAGACTGCACAACAATTAAGCAAGCTGACATGACTATAGGAGAGTCGAATAATGTTGAGAATCAATGTTGAGGGAAGGATATTAGTAGAAGTTATAAGGTGGGTTCTGAGTGTGTACCAACTGTGCATGTGCACCTAAGAATAATGCGAAAAAAAGAGGATTTTGAAATTTCTATATATATTTTGTGTTATATTGAAGAACTTATGTAACGAGATAATCCTGATATCAGTTATAATCAATCAGTGATATGCATAAGTAAGAGAGATATATAGACAATTAAGGGAAATATCATAATTATCTCAAATGTAGAGAAAATTTTCTAATTATTCCTAATAAATACTTTTGATAAAGAAACATTAAAATAAAATAAATTGTTTTTTAATGAAAACAAAAATAATTGTATCCAAAGATTTTCTTAATAAATGAGAGAGTGCAATAAACCTCTCTCTTTATCACTCTCTCGATATGCAGAGCACTTCCCTACCGCCATGGTAGTTCGTTGTTCCTGAAGCCCTAATTACCCAATTCACTTGATCGCCGTCCTTTCTCGGCAAATCCCACCGATTGGTGTTCCTCTTCGCTGCCTTGGATGACCAATTCTACCAATTTTCTTCGGTAGGTTACCCCCTTGTCCACCCCCACAAAACCCGTCTCTCTCATTGATCTCTTCCTTGTTTGTTTTTCCACATCTTTGTTTCTTCTCCGGCTTCAATGTCGCACACCAAATGAGAGATCAACCTCTAATTCATGTGGGTCTAAGGTCTTGCATGTCACCGATTCTTCAAGCTTGGCTGCAATGACATCTCAGTTCAACTGTTCCTAACGGTCAGGTTTTAATTCTCCTTTGTCCTCATCCTGCTACCTTTTAGTCCTGTTGCAAGATGAATAGCTCGGGGTGGGCTAGCCAAAGCTTCTTGATCCAAGTAAATTAGGGTGTTCCTGTAGTCGGATAGTTCAAATGGCCTCCACTGAGCCAGAAGAATCGTTGCGACTAGCTGCCCTGTGTCAACGACTGGGTTGCTTGTGCTCTGAAAAGGAAGTGGAAATTTGGGATGAAGAACCTCCTCCGAAAAGGCTGCAGGAGTGTCGTTTAACTTTAGTTGGGACCATCTTCTCCAATCCATCTGTTAATTTGCAAGCTTTCCAAAGCATCATGAAACGGGCATGGAGGACAGACCAAGTCGAGATATCCCAGAGAAGCCGACAAGCAGAGAATAGCTAAAAGGGGTCCTTGGTTGTTTTCTGGACATTTAGTTATTTTTAAGCAATGGATACCTAACACTCCTTTGCACTGTTATGACTTTACTTGTTGCGCTTTTGGGTACAAGTTCATGGATTACCTCTGGAATGGAGCACTGAACAACTCATTCAAAGGGCAGTTCATCAAGTTGGTAAAGTTGTTGCAGTTAATTCACATACAACAGAGGGGTCAGCTATAAGAAATGGTAGAGTTAGGATAGATATAGACTTGCAGAAACCTTTGAAGAATGGAAAGCTAATTCGGGTAGATGGGAAAACTTTGTGGCTTGAATTTAGATATGAAAGATTGCCTCACTTCTGCTATTCATGTGGGAACATAGGGCATTATGCGATGCATTGCAAAGAGTACCCTTATGACGAGGCATGAATAGAGGGTAAAAACATGGCCAATGGTTACGTGCCGAAGTAAGAGAGCATAGTCCCTATTGGCAAACATTCTATAACCCACAGGACACCACAGGACAGATGGAAGAGACTGTACCTGAGACCCCCCTTAGTTTGCAGCCGACTATCCCGCTACTGCCTCCACCTGAAAATCAATACAAGTCGTCAGTTGTTATGCCTCATCAGCAAACCAAAATGACAGCTGAAGTACAAGGGGCTCAGCCCACTACTGATTTGGTTCCTGTGTCGGCAAAATTAAAGGCCATTCAGACTCAACAACTGGACAGGACACCTCAAATACAAAGATAGACTACCCGAAGTTCAGAAACAGGGGGCACATCTAAAAAACAGAAACGGTATTCACCCTATGAGATGCGACACTCGACCTCTTCAAATTTTGATGATACCCACCTCATGGAAACTCCAGTGTATGCTACAGAAGAGATGGCAAAATGGGCATTGGTGGCTGGCACTAAACAGCCACCCACAAGCAAATGAAGCTAATTTGTTGGAACTGTCAGGGTCTGGGCAATCTCCTGACAGTTTACACTCTTAAGGCCTTAAAGGCCAAGGAAAAGCCCGACTTGGTTTTTCTAATGGAAACCAAGAATAATGAATCAGTACTACAACGCTTGCAGCGGCGTTTAAATTTCCAGCATGCTTTTGTTCGAAACCCGGTTGGTTTGAAAGGGGGTCTAGCGGTACTATGGCATGATAGTTTATCTTTAGATATAATTCACTCTTCAGAGGACTATTTTGATATGATATGCAGCGACTTGATCGAAGACAGAACAATACGCATTACCTGTGTCCATGACCCCTATTCCTATCACAAGCGGCAGCTATTATGGCAAGAGCTAAGACTGATCAGCATCTCAAACACCTTGCCTTGGATTTGTGCAGGAGATTTCAATGACATACTATATCCATGGGAAAAGGTAGGAAAGCGGCCATATGTTTCCTTTCGTCTCTCTTCCTTTCGATCCTTCATCAATGACTGTTCCGTAATGGAAGTAGAAAGCAAGGGTTGTACGTTTACATGGATGAACAATAGATTCGGGGATGAACTAATGAAGGAGCGTTTAGATCGGGTTCTTTGCACACCAGAATGGCAAGTGTTATATCCTGAGGCTGAAGTAATCGCTTTGCCGGCTGTAGGCTCTGATCATAGTCCCCTACTGCTAACTACAATAGCACCGACTCGAAAAGGCAATAGACCTTTTCTTTATGAAGCATATTGGAACCAGGATCCAGAGTGTCAGGAGGTTATCTATAAGGCATGGAATTCAACTCAACAACGTCATCCTACACTAATGCATAAGCTAGATGCTGTTTCTATGGCTTTAAAAGGCTGGAGTCGTTCAAAATTTCAGCATGGCGACTTGCAGATCAATGCACTACACCAACAGCTAGCAGAACTCACTAATCGACCATCTATCAACAACCATGATAAAGAGTTAGCTTCTATCATTCGAGATGAAATTAGACACATATGGCAGCAAGAAAAGCAATTTTGGGCCATGCGCTCTAGAATCAATTGGTTGCGTTGGGGAGATAAGAACACGAAATTTTTTCACGCCACAACCATCCAAAGACGCCAACGAAATAGGATAACCATGCTACAAGATGAAAATCAGGAATGGGTACAGGATCCTCGAACACTAAGGGAGATGACGGCTTCTTTTTTTCTCAAACTTATATACTTCAGAGGGGTATCAAGACTACGGCCCTGTTTTGGACCAATGCCCTACAGTTGTCACTCCAGATATGAATAACCAAATTAACTGCTTCGGTCAATCTTGAAGAGGTGCACAGGGCGACTTTCTAGTTGGGGATTTCTAAAGCTCCAGGCCCGGATGGGTTCAGCGGTCTTTTTTACCAGACACACCGGGATATCGTAAAGGATGATCTTCTAAGGTTAGTGCAGGATTTCTTTAATTCAGGTGTGTTACCCAGCAAACTAAATAGAACCATTATTGCTTTGATTCCTAAAACCAATCACCCTGAAAGACTAGATCAGTACAGGCCCATAAGTTTATGCAACTACACCTATAAAATCATCTCTAAAGTTATTGCTAATCGCCTGAAACCATGGCTGCCTAATCTCATTGCTAAGGAACAGGCTGCTTTTGTGAGTGAACGACAAATCCAAGACAATATTTTAATCGTTCAGGAAGTTCTGCATCAATTCAAGACAATGAAACGGAAGCGAAAGCACAAGGTACTAATCAAGACAGATATGCATAAAGCGTATGATAGAGTTGAGTGGGGTTTTCTTAGACTATTTGATAAAATTGGGCTTTCATCACCGATGGGTTATTTGGGTAATACAATGTATAACTACCCCATCTTTCAGTGTACGCTTTAATGGAGAACAACTACCTTATATCTAGCCATCAAGGGGACTCCGTCAAGGTGATCCACTATCCCCTTATATTTTCGTACTAGTGGCAAACGTTCTTTCTACCTTAATTTCCCAAGTAGTTGAAAGAGGCCACATTAAAGGGATAAAGCTTGCCAGGTCATGTCCGACTCTCTCACACTTATTTTTCGCCGATGACTCAGTCTTTTTTCTAGATGGTACACTCACTAAATGTCAGAACCTGTCAAATATTCTGAATCAGTATTGTCTAGCCATAGGACAGGTCATCAACAGAAATAAATCTGGCATGTTTTGCAGTAAATATTGTCCTATGAGTTTGCAGGAAAATTTGGCAAGGGAATTCAGAGTTCCGGTGTTGCAAAAATACGGCAAATACTTGGGTATACCTTCAGACTGGGGACGATCAAAATGAGAAATGTTCTCTTGGATCTCAGCGAGGGTAAATGCAAAATTGGAAGGCTAAAAAGAACGACTCTTATCTAAAGGGGGTAAAGAAATTCTACTCAAATCTGTTGTGCAAGCTATTCCACAGTATGCAATGTCTATTTTCAAGCTTCCTCAATCTCTTTGTAAAGGGCTAGAACAGCGAATATCTAGTTTTTGGTGAAAGAACGACATAAGCAAACGAGGGGTGCATTGGCAGAAATGGGATGAACTAAAAATCAGCAAGCATAGTGGGGGTCTTGGTTTTCGAGACCTGATAGCTTTTAATAAAGCATTGCTGGGTAAGCAAGCCTGGAGATTACTTCATAGTCCACTCTCTTTATAGAGTCAGATATTTAAGGGGCTTTATTTTCCTAATCAAGACTTCCTCCATGCGGATAACGGGTATCGCCCATCTTGGGGCTAGCGAAGCCTTCTTATTGGTAGAGAGGCCATTATCCCTAACTTGCGCTGGTCTGTTGGTGATGGCAAACATATCAAAATCCGAAAGGATCGGTGGTTACCTATTGGAACTATAGCAGGACCAGCTGCAAGAGAGGAGCCAGAATTAGTGGCTAATCTTATTGACCCTAACCACCAATCCTGGAATCTTGCTCTTCTCAAGCAACATTATGATGATTTCATCATTAATGAGATCATTCGAATACCTATTAGACCACTATCTGCTTCTGACCAGTTGGTATGGGCAGCAACAACAAACGATCTTCATACGGTGAAGAGTAATTATAATTCTATCATCAGCACAGCAATCAACAGCAGAGATAATGAAGCTTCAACATCTTTCAGGCATAACAGAACCCTTTGGCGGCGAATATGGACTATGAAAACAGAACCGAAAATCCGTATGTTCTTATGGTCAGCTTACCATAACTCACTCGCAACCAAGGCAAATTTGTTCCATAGACATATCACATCTGATCCTATTTGTCATCTATGCAATCAACATGCCCAGGAAACCATAGAACACCTCTTTTTCTACTGTTCTTGGACAAAGGAAGTCTGGAATCATCTTGATCTAAAAGTTTTCATCACACCTCATTCAGTTCAACGACTGGATGCTTGGATCATAGCAAAGGTAACAGCTCAGAATACATTACCTGGAATAGAGACTATTGCGCACGTCTTGTGGCAAATCTGGCGTGGCCGCAATAACTTTATCTTTAGAAATCAGCAACCAAATCCCCACATCGCCGTTGAAGATGCTCTAACACAGACCCGAATCTACGACAGATCTACCCCCAGGCGTCAGGAACCAAAGTCCCCTGCACTCCACACCGAATACCTTTGGAGACCCCTTGATCGCGGCACCCTAAAATGCAATATAGATGGGGCTTACAAGCTAGGCAGTCACACAGGATCAATGGCGTGCATCAGTCGAGATTACAGAGGAATGCTTACTGATGTTTTTACTGCAGAATTTCCAGCGGTCTCTGCACTTCAATCCAAGGTACAAGCGCTCAGTTTTACTCTTCGCCATTTGCTGCAACAAGGCCTCAACAACAATCACCTTGTGATTGAATCGGATTGCTTGATCTTGATTGAAACGTTGAACCAGCGTAAACCGCCGCCGTGGGAAGATCGGGTGCTCTTCGAAGAGGTCAACGACCTGCTTCTCTTTTACCCTAATTTGCAGCTCTGTTTCCGCAGAAGGGAGGCTAACACGGTGGCGGACTGGGCTGCAAAGGCCGATGGTAGAGTAGATAAGGCCCGCAATTGGAATATCTTTCCCCCTTTCTTCCTTCTAGACCTCATGTATGTGGACGTTATTTCATGTGGTTCTACTCTGTCGAAGTTTTAATATATGGTATCTTTCGACCCAAAAAAAAAAAATGAGAGAGTGCCTTTCAACTTGGCGGCAGATCCCGGGTACAAACATAGACTAAATACGTATTAAATTACGGAGATTTTCAAAATCTCATGTGATCATGTCCAGAAGTTGTCGGCGGACGTGAACCTATAATTATGTTGACAGATCTACACATTAAGGTACAAATAAAGAAGAAGAAAGCGTACTGAAAATATAAAGATCGATTTATAAATGATTTAATGAGAAACTTCCTGATTTTCTTGCCTAAATTATATGCCTTTTGCAATCAGATCTTTGAATTTGTAATGTGCAATCAAATTTTGTTTTATTCTTATTCAATGGGCCTAATTCCCTTGGAAAGTACGAACTTTAAATCGAATTTTAATCTTGGCCCAAATTTTTCTATAACCATAAAAAGGCACAAACCATAAATTGTGCCAATTTTTTTGTATAGACCAACTTTAGGTCATGCCTTAATTTTGACCCTAACTTTTTGTTGTCTTATGAAAAGTATCAACTTTTAGTCGACACCCAAATTCGATGGGGATGATGGCGTTAAAGATTCGACATACCATTTCATGTGTACTCCGTAGAAATTTGATGGAAACTTTATAAAAGCCAAATTTAGATATCAACTTAAAGTTGGTATTTTTTCACCAGATAAAAAATAATCTGGGTGGAATTGAGACATAAGTTATAGTTGATACTTTTCTATGAAAAAAGAGTCGAACGAGACGAAGTTAGTGCTTTTTTACAATATAATAAAAAAAAATGCCGGATTTGGAACTTGCCATTGCTTTTTAAAGGAATTGGGCCGATATTTTTGTATCTTCTGGTCACCGACAACTATCAATGCGGTAGTAAATGATGACGTGGACATATTGTGCGAGAAAAACCTCAGAAAATAATAGAAAATTGTAATATAAATTTGAATGACGTGGATAATTCCTCTAACGGCAACTACAAAATTAGGCTGACGTGGATAATTCTCCCCCACGTCCCTCTCCCAGTTGGCGGTTGCCGACTAGGGTATCCCTACCGGTACGGGGAGGTACTTCGCATGACAGTCTCGCCCAGAGAGAGATTTTTCTCCCGGCGGCAGCAAAATTTGATCAAATCAAATCTACTATGACATGGTTTCTGTTTGTCTGTATCTACGTTTTCATGATTCTCGTTCCGTTTTCTATTTTATCAATTTGTTGAGGCAAATTTAAAGTAAAATATTTGCCTTTAGCTTGGTTATATGTCTTTTGAGAATCTTCTAACGAGGATAAAAAATGGTTTTTTTAGGCCAAAAGTAAATTAGCAATAATTTAAAGACCTTAACGTATTCTCAATTTTTAAAAAAATGAGAGGGAGCAATTGCCCCTCCTCTTCTAAAGCTTATTCCCGGCGATAATGATAGAGGTTCAAAATTTAAACGAAAACTGAGTGAAATGAAATGCTTTATCGCCATAGCAATATTAGGGGTTGCTTACGCCAAATCATTGGTAAGAGCGACATATAAAATATTTTCCCGTTGTGCCTAATCTCAATTCCATTAGAGTTAGTCCAGTTCAATCATTGATCATGTGGGCAAGGTTGTGATAGATTTAATCGAGGTGAATTTTAATGTGGGCATCCCAATACCATTTTCAGCTCATCTCCATACACAAATCAAGCGATTCAGATAGCTTATTCTCGTCTCGGGACAATTCGATTTAGTTTTAATTTAATCAAGTATATTATGTTGAAGTCTCTCGCTGAAGTTAAAAATTATATCTCAACACACAAATCATGAATTAGGGTGACTGCTGAAATTATTAGGATATTGGAATATTGGGTCAGGTAAACTTTTGAGGCGTTGCTAAATGTGAGCTGTTGTTGAATGCACAATTAGATCATTAAGCACGTTTATACAATCAAGCTCTCTACCTTGCTTGATCTATATAATTGGGTCATGTCATCTAGTATGAGCGACTACCTCAATTATATTGACTAGGCAAAATTGATGTGGCAAAAAACACCAACAGATGTTGACGTGCTATACTAATATTTGCACGTAATTGTTAGGATTAGGCACACAAATACATTGAAATATAAAGTAAATGTTAGAAAGAGAAATCAAGACACAAGATTTATTCTAGTTTATCCTTAAACTATGGCTACATATAGCAAAGGATTTCACTAAAATTAGCAACTTCTACCTCTTTGTCACAATTCTTAATTATAAGAGAAAAATATTATATATAGGTGGTATAAGTCAATAGCAAACCCAAACTACTAATAAAATATGGACCCAGGGAAAAGTGCAAAAAAAGTCCTAAACATTTTGTGTTGATATCAATTTAGTTCTAAATCTTTTTTTGGTGCCAATTTAGTCCTAAACATTTTTATTTAGTGCCGATTCAGTCCTTTCCGGCCAATTTTGGCCGGATTTTGGTGACTGGATGCCGACCGGCTGACGTGGCCTGTCGGTGCGACATGGACAACTTTTACTAATATTTTAATATTTTTGAATTTTTTATTCTTTTTCTTTTTTTTTCTTTTTTTCTTTTTTTCTTCTCTCCACCTCGCCAGTGGCCGCGAGGGCGGCGAGGGCGAGCCCCGCCGACATTGCCCATGCCGTGATTCGGCGAGGTCGAGCCTCGCCGGCCATGGGCGAGGCTCGACCTCGCCGAATCACGGCCTCACCGGCCGTCGCCTCTGGCCGGTCGCTGTGGTCCAGCCAACGGACGGAGGGAGGAGAAGAGAAGAAAAAAAGAATAAAGAATAAAGAAAAAGAATACAAAAATTCAAAAATATTAAAATATTATTAAAAGTTATCCACTTCAGCACCAATTAGGCCACGTTAGCCGGCCAACGTCCAGTCAACAAAATCCAGCCAAAATTGGCCGGAAAGGACTGAATCGGCACTAAGTAAAAAGGTTTATGATTAAATTGGCATCAAAAAAAGGTTTATGACTAAATTGGCACAAATACAAAAGGTTTAGGACTTTTTTGGCACTTTTCCCTATGGACCCAGATTATAAAAATCCTTTGGCAACCCGAGTGCGCTGCCCTTTGAACTCCCACCCAGTGAGTGAGGAGCAAGACTCCAGTGCATTTCTATTAACGGAAAGTCTGAACCACACCCCAACAATAATAGAAATATATATATGAAAGAGAATGCGAGGGATTATCTCCATTCTTTCTTAGTCACTCGGGTATATGGGGTATATGCTCAGACTTCCAATAAGGATTAAAATCGGGCCACAAAGGCAGAGTCCTACGTATCAGTTCTAATAGCTATGTCTATCGAAATAAATCACATGTAGCACCTGTGGAGGATATTCACGAATATTAGTTCAAGCTTTTCCTTGCTTTGCCAACACAATGGTTGGCTTTCTCTATAGATATGCTCCATGGGATACAAGGGAAATCGAGTATTCATTCAAGCCCTTGCAAAACATAGACATGTTCTTTAAATTTTGGCATCAAGTTCCACTGAGATAGCAAAATGACACTTGAGTTGTTTAGCAAGGAGGAGCCATCGCAAGGCCCAAAAGATCGGTCGTTAGTGTGATTGTAAGACCCAAAAGAACACGACAAATCCTAGGATCCAATTGCCATTGTGGTCAGCTAGCATACCATCGCCTCCGGGCTCCAGCCATATGCCCGAATTCATCCCCGGACCAGGGAGACGCAAGAAGAGGCTTTGGGATGGCAATTTTACCCCACCCGCCCGACCGTCCCGCTTCAAAGAGGGCAGATAAAATTCGCAACTAATTAGTTTTGGTTTGGGAATGGGGCAAACTTCCTGCGTGTGGGGCGGGCTGGGTAGGATACGGTTAGTTTCGCTCCTCGGACCTGCCTTGTCCCTTGAGATAGCAATAGTATTGAGCATGAAAAAGATCCCGAGTCCAATTCGCCTTTTGTAGCATACCACCACCTCTGCTATACCCTCAATCAAGTTATCGGCGTTTGAATCGTCCACCCTTCCTCGGGAAGCTGCTATTAGAAAAAGTATTTAAAAAAAAAAAAATCTTAAACCTATTACACTTATATCAATTCAATCATAATTTTTTTAATTATACCAATATAGTTTTAAATATTTTTACAATTCGCCAATTAAATCATTCCAACCAATTTGGGTTGGAAATCGCTAACGTAAACACTGACCAAATGTATCGATCTGGATAATTTTTACAATTTAAAAAAAAAATAATTCTAATGAATTTTCATTCAAATCCGGTGAGGGCCGCCAATGTCCACATTAATGATTTTCGGTCAATGGAATTAATTGTTAAAATGTGAAAATATTTATGATTAAATTGACATAATTAAAATGTTTTAGAACTAAATTGATACAATTATGATTGATCTAAAACTTTTTTTTATACTTTTTCCGGTTACTATTACCAATACGTATATGCTTCGCTTACATTTTCTAGTCACGATGCACCAAATCGATGAATGACATAACAAGTTTTTAATAATAAATAACATTTAAGGAAGAGGGTCTGTGGTGCTTAGGGCATCAGAGCCCTGATATTATTGGCTCGTGTGTCCATTACGTTTTAGTCAACTATAAAATGTCATAATCAATCAATAATTTACATGATCTAAATGATGGATTAATAAAACAAAAAATCGCAAATGGTATACATGTGACAAATTTAACTAAAATTAATTTTTTGACCACAAAAAACTCCAAACCGATATATCTATGACAAATTTACCGTCCATAATTTTCTATTAAATTTTTCGATCAAATTGCTAAGTTAAATGACACATAACAGTTGACTAAATATCAATTTGGGTTTAGCTATTTGGTTGTCATATATGTACTAATTTGAGGTAAATTTGTTATAAATATACTAATTTTATGATTTTTTGTTGTCAAAAGATTAGTTTCGAGTAAGTTTGTCACAAATATATCGGTTTGAGATTTTTGATAGTAAAACAAAATTAATCTGACGTAAATTTGTCACAAGAGCACAAATTTGGAGTTTTTCGTGATATTAATTCTTAAATAATTTACTGTTACATGGGACTTATATAATCTAAGCTCAAATTACAAAAATGTGTGTTTAGCAAAGAACTGAATTAATATACGATGGTATTCGACTAGGGGGCATTGCTCCAGTGCCGCAACCCCAATTTTCCTTAGCTATGAGAACAAATTCTTATCAAGGACAAGTTGGGCTTTGTTTGGTAACCTTTCTATTCCTCTCAATCTATGTTATTTTGTTCCTTAAAATAAAAAAAGAACAGAAATCTATTTGGTAATATCAATAAATTTTTCTATTTACCGGAATAAAAAAGTGGCCAGGGAATAAATTTGAAACAAAAACAAGAAGTAAAAAAAAAAAGTAACTTCTTGTTCTGGGGAGTAATTTTTAGAAATAAGTTATTTTTGTTAAAGAAATCCCTTATGATGTTTTGAAGATGACAAAATAAATCAAAGGCTACTAATGTGTTTAATGATTAAGTAACAGACTATGCAGAAGTCTATACTTGGAAGAACCAAAAGATAGACTCTATGCTGAAACTAAACTTATTCAAACTATGTCCAGATCTTAAAACTAAATATGTTCAGAAATAGAATTTGTTCAGACTTACGTCTAGATTGTAAAGTCTATTTCAGACGAAAGACACTCAAACTCTATTTCAGACGAAAGACACTCAGACTTTACTTCAAACAGAACACTCTCAGACTTTACATACATAAAGAGACATAAGTTCATAACGTAACTGATTCAGAATGAAGCATGTTTAAAACGAGATAACTTGACAAAACATAACATAAGCCCCAAACATATAACGGCTAGTAATCTGGTTTGGATTCTACATCAAGATAGATTTGATTGACTCAATCTAATTGATTGACAATTGGATCTTGAAGACAATAACTTTCTAAACAAAGAAGCTCTACTTATGGAACCCAAGATTCTGTTTGTATGTGTGATTAGAATCAACTTGAGATTCTGCTTTTGTCACTCAACGACTACTAAATATTATTGATACTAATCTGTTCAATAGGTAGATTGGAAAATGATTCTCTAGATACTATCCAACGGCTAGTTTGAAAGTGGAAGAGTATCTAAGTAGACCAATGACCAAGGAGCAAGTAAGAGACGGAACGTAGAATCTATAATTCCAAAGTCTGAGCGAATTTCGATCATATACTTATTTTTCGTGAGCTTAAACGTTTGTGATCGTAAGAGAAATACCAAAAAAGTAACTTAGTGAGATAGTGCGATCTATCACTAAGTGTTTGCACTCAAAGTTGTAATCTCTTGTTGATCATATAGTGGAATCCGGCCAGAAGACTGTTAGCATGGGAGAGTGGACGCAAACCTGATCTAAGCCGAACCATTATAAATCTTGTGTGCAACTTTTTCTTCTCTTAACTCTTACTTTTTAAGTCTGTTGCACACTTACAGGTTATTTCAGAAGTTTGTTCCATTGCATAACAGATTTTGAACATCTACCAGAAGTCTAGTGGCTCATTTGTCAAACTCTAATCTTTATTCAGACTTTGCTCGCAACTTATTTTATTCTACATTTATTTGTCAAGATTTATTTTAAACACATTTTCGCCCCCCCCCTCTCGGTATTTGTACTAGCATTTTCAATTGGTATCAGAGCCAAGTGCTCGTTTTATTGAAGTGTTTTTACTTCTGAATTAAAGATCTTCTATGGCTAGTATCTTGGAAACAGGGCTGGTTGAAGGGCAAAGTAACACTAGGCCACCCTATTTCGATGGAAAGGAATACAATATTTAAAATAAATAAATAAAAACAAAATGAATGCATTCCTAAGATCTAGAGATCCCTTGCAATGGGATGTTGTGGAAAAATGAATCAATCTCACTACTACGTCTACATCCAATAAGAATGACAAAGATAAAGAAACCAAACCCCCCCCCCCCACTCCTATGCCTCAGACGAAGATGTCCAAAAGAGAAGCTCTTGATGTAAAAGCTATTTATTTTTTATATTACGCTTTGTCTCCTACTGAGTATAATAGAATCTCTTCATGTGAAATAGTTAAAGAAGTCTGGAATAAACTTCATGTTACTTATGAATGGACTAATCGTGTAAAAGAAACAAAATGAATCCTTCAAGATGAAGCTTGGAAAGTCTATTGGAGATATGTTTAGTTGCTTTATGGAAATTGTAAATGGATTGGCATATCAAGGTCAACCAATTTATGCTTCAATGAAGATCAACAAACTACGGCAAGGACTTTCAAATGACTGGAACCATGTGAAGACATCAATTCGGGAGACGAAAAAGATCATGCCTCTTTCTGTTGATGAACTTATTGGCATTCTTCAATCCTACAAAGTGGAACAAATCATTGATAAAGATTCCGAAGGTAAGAAGTTCATTGCACTTAAAATCTAACGCTAATTCTAATAATACAAACTCAGAAAATGATATGGACGACGAAGAACTTGCTTTTATGATCAAGAAATTCAAAAAAAATTGAGTAGAAAATGAAGAAAATTCAGTGCAAGATGACAATACAAGTAGAATGGACAGAAAAGAACAATAAAAGAAGATGACGAGCAAGAAAATATATGCTTGATGACACATTCAAATTCAGACTCAAATTCGAAATCAAAATTGGAATCAGACTCTAAATCAGAGTCTAACTCAAACACAGACTTAGAATCTGATAAGGAAATTGAGGTAAGTCATTCAGAATTTTCTTTTAAAGTTTCTAAGTATATAAATGAGCTTTGCTTAAACTTAAATCTTCTCTTAAAAAGATCTCTAAACTAAAAAAGTAGAATTCATGGCTTAGGCAATATGATCTTTCTCATAAAGAAAATTTTGAAATTTTGCAAAAAAAAAAAAATCTACAAACAAAAGAAAGTTGAGATTTACTTGTCAAATAAAATTATTCTTAAAAGAAAGAATTTTCAAATATTTTGAAAAAATTTTCAAATGGTTCCAAAAAATTAGAGTATATCCTTTCCATACAAGTACCTTACTATAACAAGTCGGGACATGGCTTTAATAAGAAAAGTAATTCTTTAATAGATTTTCCTAAAGTCAATAAAAAACTTAGACAAAGACCTCCTAGACTTATGTACAAGAAGCATTTTCAAAGGATATTTACAAAACCTATTGGTGGAAATGCCCTCAAGTGTTCAAATTGTGAAGACTCAAAACACTTTGAGAAAGAATGTCCTAAAGTCTAGAAACTGTTAAGAAAGATTGGGTAAAAACACCATACTCTACTAACTCTCATAAGAAAATATGGGTATCAAAGAAAATATGAGTTGTTTTTGCAGGAAATAAAGGAAAAGAAGAAAGAAAATTTGGTAAGGAAGGTATTTCTTTTTTCTTTTTTCTCAATTTGATTTGGGCACATAATTCTCATTATACTTGATATTCGATATATCCTCGGTTGATTTGGTTTTTATAATGATTATATTCTATGATTGCTTTGATTGAGGGAAGAATCGCGTGATTTTTATTTTTTTTTATTCATGAGTTGCGATTTGATTTAGTATGTGTGATTGATATGATATTTTGTTTAAAGACAATTGAGTTTATTTGGTTTGATTTATGCTATCAGATTTTGTTATATTTTGCAAAGTGAAAATCTGTTTTACATGATATTTATTTATTATGCAAGATATTCTTTATTAGATATTCAAGGATTTTATTCTCTCTGATTTTATCGTGCAGACTAAATGAGAATCTCTTTTTCAAGATATTATTGTACATAATGTTCTTACCTTAAATAAATGTTATGATGAATTAAGAAAGAATATTTGATTATCTATGGAGATTTTATATTTTTCTCTAACGAAATGGAAGAATCCAAATTCATGTATACCAAAAAAGAAATGAGTTCATTGCAGGAAATTCTATAAGGGAAGAATGATTGTGAATCTACGCAACTTTTGGTGCAATCAAAAAAATATCTCATGCAAAGATTGGTAATGATTATTTTTAATCAATGGTATATTTCAAGCATATATCTTGGGTAAGAGAATAATTTATTTTTTTTATCATCCCGCCTTGCAAATTTCTACATGCATTTATCATGATTTTGGATGATTGCTTATCATTTATATTGCGAATATTTCTTGTCATAAATATAAGGCATTACAATTTTTTTACTTGATTTGGCGTGTGGTAGAAATGTCTACTTTCTTTTTGTGAAATGCATCAATAATATATTTTTGAGATTTATGCCCAAGGAAATTCCTTTGATATTGTTACATATTCATGGATACTTTTGCTATATTCTTAGAAGATATCTTATATCTAGCAAGTTTGATCCACAAATCAGAGGAAGTATTGCGTGATATTTTTGCAAGGATTGTCATCTATTATACAAGAATTTGCAGGTGGCAAAAAAATCTTTCATGTGGTTTATGGAAGGCTCGATCCAAAAATTGTGGAGATTCTATACTATTTTCTGGAGGCTCAAAAATTCTCTTCCTTGTGCAAAGTTTTTGCAAATTATTGAGCAAGTCCCTAATGTGTCATACGAAATGTTGAGTTGCTCTGAATTTAAATATTTGATAATCTTATATATGCTATTCAATTTATTTATTTATAGAAAATGCATTAGATATTACATGGATATTATTTTAGCTTATTTATGTAAAAAGTTCGTCAAGTTTATATAGATTGAATTCGAGACGAACTTGCTTGAAGAAAATAAATTTTTGCCTTGAGTTTCAAAAAGCAAATGGTCGTTGCAGATATTGTTGTTACGAAGGAAATAGTGGAAAAATATTCTGTTCAACGTGCACAAGCCGCAATTAGTGCTATTCGCAAATATTATCACGATGATAGGGGAAGAAAGTGAATCAAAAGAAAGGGAAAGAATCTTGATCACCTCAATAAGGCAATTAATTGAGGGGGAGGATTGATCTTTTATGGAAAAGTCTTTTTGAATCGATCATAATCTTGATTATAATGGAAGGAATGACAAGGTAAATGTGTTAGAACTTATTAAGTTCTACAAAATCCGGTTAGTGCATCTTTTATTACTTTTTTCTTTTATTACTTTTTTGTCATTAACAAATCTCTTATTTACATTATCATTTTATTATGACAAAAATGGTAACTAAATTTTATAATGCATCCGTGATTTTTATTAGATATTTGTTGATATATATGATCGAAGTGAGTTATCTTACAAATCTTTGATATTCGACTTATTTTGTAAAAGCTGATTTTTTTTTTTGAAATTATGTTTCATACAAGATATATTTGCTATCGTTTTACATTCTCTATGTGATACTATTTACACATTTGCACATTTAGATATTGTTTTGTCATCATAAAAAATGAGAGAATTTTTTCTTTTCTTTTTTTTCTTTCCTTCTTCCTTGTTGTCGCTCGTCGCTGCCCTTGCTGTCCGACCACTGCCGTTGCTTGCCCGCCCTCGCCGACTCACGTCGTCGGTCGCCCATTGGTTGTTGCTTCGCCGCTCACCTATTGCTGCCGCTTCACTGCTTGCTTGTTGTTGTCGCTGACCACCGCTGCCTTCTGCCAACCGCCACTGACCACCGATCGCCTCTTGCCACAGTCAACCACCGATAGCTATTGCTCGTCGCCCATTGGCCTATCGCCACTCGCCAGCCGACCACCTTCGCCACTGACTGCTTGTCTCGACAGCCAACTACCTCGCGCTGCTTGCCGATTGGCCGATCGACTATCGCCGCTTGCCAATGACCGCCACCATTGACCCCAGCATTTGATGATTGTCGACGACGCCAACCGCTACCTGCTACCACCGACTGCCACGGTTGACTACTGATAGGGGCCGGCAAGAGGCTGGTGTCGGCGGCGGCGATCGGTGGTGGCAGGCAACGGTTGGTGTTGTTGGCAGTCATCATTAGCTAGGGTTGGCGGCAGACGGCAAGAATCGGTGGTCAACGACAATAAGAAAGAATAAGAAAAAAATTAAAAGAAATTCTACATTACAAAAAATTTTGTGAATTGTACCAAACGCATTCCTATTCTTTTTTCATTCCAAGAATAGAAATTTTATGTAGTCACTAAACGCATTCTTTTATTGAAAAATTATTCCGGAGAATAAAAATAGAAAAAAACTATTTCTGAAAAGAAATTGTTCCTTAAACCGAAGTGTTATCAAACGGATCTTGGCCTCACATCTTGACTCACCAAACATCGCACGGTTTATCCTCCATCCCACCACAATCCGGGCCACCATAAAAATTGCAAATTAATCGAGAGGTCGAGTTGCCTAAAAAAAAAAAAAGTTAGTCAAAGTAAAATGAAAAAGTTGGAAAAGAAAAAGATAAGAGAAGAAAATAGCAAGCATTCACCAACCCTGAGAAGGGCTCTGTGGACCACCACCTCACCAACACTCACCTAAAACCAAGCAATAGCCCCCGTTCAAGATCCCTCCCTCTCTCTCTCTCTCTCCTCCCCAACCCTTTTTAAGCCCCTCCACATTCTCCACCACCCACTGTCCTCCTCCATTTCCTCCTCCTTCAACCATCTCCAACCTCCCTCTCTCCCTCTCTTTCTTTCTCTCTCTTCCCAACAAGCGCCGTTGCCATGGATCCCGTCACGGCATGGGGCAACTCGCCGCTGCAGGCCGTGGATCCGGACATCCACGACCTGATCGAGAAGGAGAAGCGGCGGCAGTGCCGGGGGATCGAGCTGATCGCGTCGGAGAACTTCACCTCCTTCGCCGTCATCGAGGCCCTCGGCTCCGCCCTCACCAACAAGTACTCCGAGGGCATGCCCGGCAACCGCTACTACGGCGGCAACGAGTACATCGACCAGATCGAGAACCTCTGCCGCTCCCGCGCCCTCCAGGCCTACCGCCTCGACCCCACCGGCTGGGGCGTCAACGTCCAGCCCTACTCCGGGTCCCCCGCCAACTTCGCCGCCTACACCGCCGTCCTCCAGCCCCACGACCGCATCATGGGCCTCGACCTCCCCTCCGGCGGCCACCTCACCCACGGCTACTACACCTCCGGCGGCAAGAAGATCTCCGCCACCTCCATCTACTTCGAGAGCCTCCCCTACAAGGTCAACTCCTCCACCGGCTACATCGACTACGACAAGCTCGAGGAGAAGGCCCTCGACTTCCGCCCCCGCCTCATCATCTGCGGCGGCAGCGCCTACCCCCGCGACTGGGACTACGCCCGCTTCCGCTCCGTCGCCGACAAGTGCGGCGCCCTCCTCCTCTGCGACATGGCCCACATCAGCGGCCTCGTCGCTGCTCAGGTATCTGTGCCCCCCCTGTTTCGTTGGTCGTTGGGTTTTCGGATTGGATCTGCCCGCATGGTGTTTGATATTTTGTCGCGTGCGGGTTTTGTCGTCGGTGTTGGATCTGCATTTTCGTTGATGCGGTGCGACGCGTACGAGGCTGGATCTGGGGTCTCCGCGAGTTGACTACCTCCTTAACTTGTTGGATCTCGATTGGGCATTCAAATTTATGTAAATTAACTATGGGTTGACTGCATTCCATTGGTTGTCCTTCTCTCTTATGCATGCAAGCTTTGCCAATCTCTGTTAAGCTTTCGACCATTTATTGTGCTTGATCTGTTCATGCAACGCTGTGGAATTGTGATCTAATGTTCAATCTTTTGTAGATCTTTTGGGGATTTCATTCTATGCCTTTCGAAATACTCGTGATCTCTGCATTGTAGGCCCTGATTTGTGTCTCTGGATGTTGCAATAGCAGTTTGAATGAAATGAAGTGTCTTTTGTCCTGCTCGCGATTCTGTTTCTTCTCGAACCAAATGATTTCGATTTGGTCATTCTTCTTTGCATTTGCACTACATTTGCTTTGATGATGTGAATATAATGTTGTGAGGTTCCCAATGTTCTTATCGTCGGCGCAATTTTGTTTCTGGCTGAAGGAAGCTGCAAACCCATTTGAGTACTGTGACATCGTCACGACCACAACCCACAAGAGCTTGAGGGGTCCGAGAGCCGGTATGATCTTCTACAGGAAGGGCCCTAAGCCTGCCAAGAAGGGCCAGCCTGCGGATGCGGTTTACGACTTCGAGGACAAGATCAACTTCGCGGTTTTCCCCTCTCTTCAGGGTGGCCCGCACAACCACCAGATCGGCGCTCTGGCTGTTGCCCTGAAGCAGGCCATGTCTCCTGGATTCAAGGCCTATGCTAAGCAAGTCAGGGCCAATGCTGTTGCTCTTGGGAACTACCTCATGGGCAAAGGCTACAAGCTTGTGACTGGTGGAACTGAGAACCACCTTGTTCTTTGGGACCTTCGTCCTCTTGGATTGACCGGTAAGATTGCATCAGTTTGGTTGAGTGACTTGATGATGCTGACAACAATTATATGTATGGATTCTAATGACTTCAAATACCATTCTTGCAGGCAATAAGGTCGAGAAGCTTTGCGATCTCTGCAATATTACCGTGAACAAGAATGCTGTTTTTGGTGACAGCAGTGCCTTGGCACCTGGAGGTGTACGAATTGGTAATAAAAACGTCTTCACGATTTCATTCTTTTTCCCCTTTTGTTCTGTACTCGTATTCAGGGCAATACGGCAGCTTGAATCTATGATCATTGCAAAGTCTGATTTAAGAGGCTTGTCTTGTATCAGGAACGCCTGCCATGACTTCCAGGGGTTTGGTTGAGAAGGACTTCGAGCAAATCGGGGAGTTCCTCCACCGGGCCGTGACCATCACCTTGGACATCCAGAAGCAGCATGGAAAGTTGCTGAAGGATTTCAACAAGGGTCTGGTCAACAACAAGGACATGGAGACCCTCAAGGCCGACGTCGAGAAGTTCTCCGGCTCCTTCGACATGCCCGGTTTCCTCATCTCCGAGATGAAGTACAAGGACTAAGATCCCAAGAGAATCATCCATCATCCTTTAGTATTACTACTAGTATCATCATCATTTTTTCCCCTTCCTAAATTGTAAAATTTTCCTTTCATAAAGCGCCCCCTCTCGCTATATGTCCCTCTGGAAAATGAGAGATGTTACAAGCTCTGGTTTTCATTATCGCGGTGGTTTGGTAATTTTTCTGATTAATTCAATGGTCATGTTGTTTTTCTTTTTTAATTCCCCCTTTTGATTTTAGCGAGTTTAGTTGGTGTTAAGTATCTTTTACTTCTTGCTGATCTATGCCGTAGTACGTCACGGGCATATCTTAAGTCAAGCATACGGCATGTGATGGTCCCAGGTACATGAGAAATTAATAAATGATAATTTAGGAACAAATTTCCACTGCATCCAATCAGAAAATTGGCGTTTGCCGAGAAAACAAATTCGAAAAATGGGCATTCAATTAGAAGAATGCGAGGAACTTCTAAATCCTTAATTTCGGTAAAGCTATCCTCTCTATGCGAAGAAAAAGGGAAAAAAGCAGATTTTGCTTCTCGTAATTTAGGCCGGTCTCATTTTGGCTATCTCGATATTCCACGACATGAGTTTTAGGTGACCATGACATCTAGAAACGTCAGCTAAATTATCGGCAATTTGCCGTTAAGCCATTTTCATAAAAAAATTTTAGCGTAAATGATATAAAATGATATAAATGGTCGCTGAATTTTGATCAACTATGCAATGAGATCTCTAAATTTTTTTGATTCGTTTAATATGATTTCCGAACTTCGGTGCAATGTTATCCTTGAACTTTCCATTTGTTTAATGTGGTTCATGAATTTTTTATACATATTCAATTTCTTTCCTGAATTATATGAAAATATACAATATTATTTTTCCATTAATTGAATGTAGGTCACTGAATTTTGACCAACTGTCCAATGTAGTCCATTAATTTTTAATTTGTTTAATGTTGTTTCTGAACTTTAGTACAATGAAATCCACGAACTATTAATTTGTTCAATGTGGTTTATGAACTTTTGATATATGTTCAATCTAATCCCTGAATTATATAAATATGTTCGATTTTTTTTCCATTAATTCAAATTTAAAGATAATAATGAATATTGCATATAGTTCATAGACTAATTTGAACAAGTATCAAAAGTTTAGGAATCACATTGAACAAATCAGAAGTTCGAGAAGAACATTGCAAATTAAATTAAACTTTAAGGACTATATTAAACAAATTAAAATTTTATGGATCACATTGCATATTAGGTCAAAATTCATAATTCATTTGTGTCATTTTCTCATTGTTCTACGATGATGTCCATATTGGTTTTTAGGAGAGGATGAAATCAGCATATTGTTTTAGGTGCTAGCAGTAGTTTTCGTTTAAAAGTGGCAAACTATGATAAAATGGAAGACTATGATTAAATATTATAATGAGTGGCTCATATTAACACTCAACAAAAAATTATCTCATTATTCTACATTCAATTTGATAGGATATTTTAATTGAGTCCTCTAACCTTCACCTTTTATGCATTTTGGCTCATATGATATTTAATATTTGCAATTAAATGATCTTAACTTTTATAAGTTTAATGTATCCTTTCCGCGCTGATGATCGCCAATTCCCGCAAAAGCAATGTTGTGGACTCATTTTATATGGAAATTAAGGAATAATGATATTGCAACTATTTGAACTTTATCCATATTTACAGCGCGTGTTAATGCCACAAAAACTTTTAAACTGGTACAACTCTACCACATTTATTCCAAATTAATTTGTGTATCACAAAAAACTCAAATTGGTACATCATCATATTAACCCAGAGCTAATTTTTGTATTACGAAAAATATCACCAGTACACTAATGACAAATCCTCTCTTGCCAAAATCTCTTTGAAAATTTGCACTGTCCTTAACTATTGCCTTTTCAATTATACAAATCTTCATGATCTCAAGCAGCTCGTGTTTTTTTGGTACTTTGACGATGTATATTAGGTTTATGTCCAAGAGCTCACTAAACTTCGACTTGATTGACATCACGGATGACTGACCTTCGATTTTAGTCGTTGATCTCAAATCTAGGATTCCCCATTGGAAAAACTTAAAAATTTTCCTCTGATTCCAAGCTTGTTAACAATGGAGGTATGTGACTTAATGTCGGTTTGTTCTCATAGAATCGTAACTTAGCACAAGCACTTTGAGATGGAACCATGCCACTTGGATGTGTGAGAAAAATCATATATGAATGGAACAGGAAAGAAAAATTGTGTTACGAATATATCAGGTTGAAAATTTTTGACAAGAAGATTAATTTATAATAAATATAACACAAATTTACCAGTTTGATATTTTTAGTATTACTGATTCTTTTATAATCGAGCACCTAAACTTTTTTCCGTTCAGTCACATATCTCAAACTTTTCAGATTTAAGTGAGTATTAGACTTTAGAAAAAGTCGGTGATGGTTGAAGAGCTTAAGAAGGGCTATGGAGTGAGTGGCAAGGTAGATTTTTAATTATAGAGGTCCGTTGTAGAGTGGTGCTGTGTGGCGGTTGTAAATTGACTATGGAACATCAAAGGTGGAGACGTGTAGAAATTATGTTTTGGAAAATATTGGGTGTCTACGTGATTAAGTGTGCTCCTTATATTTATTGTATCGCTTAGTTATATAATGATTTTTTTTTCTATCCTCGTGAATATATATTGCTAGAACCACGTAAACCATTTTTATGATTTATTTTCTAATTTCTATTTAACTGTGTATATAGGGTCTCAAGTAGAAAAACAGATGCACTTTTTTTGTTCTCACTCCTCTCTTCTATATAAATGTGTGTGTATGCGGTGCTCACAAAAATCAAACTCCGGATCTGATGCTTGTTGCCAGATAAAATTACAAGGAGGTAGAACTTACTTTATAGCGGGCAAAGTGTGATCTTGTGTATTATTTTAACAAGTTAGCCCTTATTCTTTGTGAGTTGAGCCCAGAAGGTGATCTCTTGTCGACCCCATTCTTTTTGGCCCTTGTATGCCGTACAGTCTCCAAGCAAAAATCTCTCGCCCAAGTTTTCTCTTTCTTTGATACCAGCAAAAGAAGATGTGCCCATGTATAAAAAGTTTCTGAAAGAAATAGCTTTAAATTAGGTAAAGTAAGAGAGGAAGTTTACATGTCTGACTCATTTTACGAATCTAAACGGTTAAAAAATGAAAAGATATAATTTCAAATTTGAGATGCGAGTAATGTACAAATTATTTAATCATTTCATTTTAAATTTTTAGTTGTCTGTTACATGAAAATGACATTGGGTTCTGTCACATAATGGATGTGGGTCTTATAGACTTTCTTGTGAATGTTTGAAACGTTTAATCATCCAAACAACATGAAAGAAGTACAATTCCAAATAATGAAATCCTTCATTGATTTCTCGCCAGTGGAACCAAGCGAAATCTATAGGCATTCCTATTCCGTGAAGAGGCGTACCCACACGTAGCCTTTGCTAAATTGTGGTATGAATATATCAGTCTGTATAACATGTCGAGTGTCCGTGTCGACATGTGATATGACACGACACAATACATCGACACATTATTTCTCAAAAAATAGGGAATTCTGACACGTTCCGACACATTATATTTTAACTATATATTTTTATATATAAATGCAAAAATAAATAATAAAAAGAGCATATAATTAATTTATACTAAAATTATTAATTCAACATTTATTAATATCATTCATTGTTTTAATTTGACAGAGATTGAATAAGAAATTAAAAAATTGCAAACACAAAAGAGTAAATTTGAAGGAACATGTCATGTTTTTTTACCCTTGTTGGAAATTAGTGAGAAGAGGGGCGTTCCATCGTCACTCATGGAAATGTCAAAACTTATAAGTGAGAAACTTGAGAGTAAGAATTTTCTTCTTTCCTTTTTTTTGTTGTTGTTATTTTCATTATTTTTTCATATATTTTTATTTTGACCCCTCAAGTATTGAAAATTTTTAAAATTGATCCCGTGCGTGTCAGAATCGCGTATCGGAAATTTCGAACTCGTGTGTCGGAGCGTGTCGGGAAGAGTTGACCACACTGTCGGATTTCCCGACACTCGTTAACCGCGTGTCGGAACGTGTCGGAGCGTATCGAAATGTGTCGGATGACGTGTCAAAGTGTCGGACGTGACACGAAAGCTTCTGGAGAATGTCGGTGCTTTTTAGGCTCTATCCATATTGGGAAGAGTAACGAAGTTGGTCAAAACCTGAATTTTGACCGATTTTGGTAGCTTTTGCGACTGCAAAAGTTCTATTTTCCACTTAACTCTTTGCAGACTCCTCGATGAACCCTACCAACCCCGATCAACGTGATGCAAAAATCAAGTGATGTTGTCGCCAGCATGTCGCCATTTTTGGGTTGGTGGAACATAAAAAAGTCGGGTAAACTGAATAAAAAGAAAGTTGAGACGGGGGTTGGTATTCGGAAGGTGGGAGATCAGTCGGATCATTTCCTGAACACCAACTCCACTGATGTCGACACTTCCATCCTCACCTCCCGCAGCCGAGAGGCATTTTAGGGATGTCAGCGAATGCTTTGAAGAATCGATTCCTTCAGGCTGAATTTCATTAATCAGATACGAATCTTGAAATATTTTATGACACGTGATACTTTATATAGCAATTGCAGTAAACTACATTCGGATACAATACCTTATGATGAGAAATCGGTCTCCCTAGAGCTCATTTCCTTCAAGAAATTTTTCGATAACATAAAAAATCTTCTGACCGCACATCATATATTATTACAAAGTGTTAGTTATTGTAAAAAATAAATAAGAAGGTACCAGCAAAAAGTAATAAAAAAATTCGAAGCATTTGTGATTTGAGATTTGTTGAATGGACAATAGTCCATGGTTGGTGAGTTCTCAATAGCAATTTCCCTATAGGTCTTCGAAACAATGGAAATTCGTGGCACATCATCTTTAAAATATTGTAACGAGCAATAACCTTAATGGGTCCTCTTAAGATTTTAATACTGATGTTGTGACGTGGGTGACATTTCATCTTCCTAAATTAAGAAGTTAATCATTATTATTCTTCCATCAATCCACCTACTAAGGCACCAAACTCGATACGCGAGAATGGGACCATGTAAAAGCCAAGGCTCCTCCTTATTGGCTAGAAGAGATGGCGGGGTTGGTATTGAATTTCATGCTCACCTATTTTTTACAATTTTCTCAAGAATTTCTGTTCATTTCTCCCTTGCTTGACTTGGTCAAAATTGATGCGAGCTCGTATCTATTCCCTCGATCTTGCCTACGATGTTCTTATTGAAGTCCTGACAGCTCACCAACCTTCTTGCCACTTTATAAGACATCGTGGAGCCGGTGGAGATACAAGAAAAGTCAAACGTACGTGATGGCTTTTGCTGTTGTACTTTTCTGCGCAAATGCGTTTCCACACGGTTCATTTCCCCGCTACATCTACCTGCCTTAGTACGAGTTAAAGAATCGACAACGATGGAGGGCAAGGGCTTCTCCCTCATATGGGTTGGATATATAGAATGGATGCTTAAAATTCCATTTTGTTTAGTAGAAAATGAATTATTTGATAATTTTTTTTATAAATAATCTCATATAAAAATGAATTTATTAAAAATATTTTCATCATTCACGAAAATATTTAAATAGAAATTCTTATCGATAGTTAAAATATTTTTATTAACTAATTATTTTAAATAATAAAAGTGATAATTTTTAGGAAAATATTTTACAAATTATTTATTTTTGCAAAACAAAAGAAGCCTGAGACTCGAACGTGTGAATTATTTGATAACTCGCTTGTGTATGGGGATTGGGAAGTCATGCGCTCCCACCAACACGCACGGTGCAACCCCCCTTTTTTTTTTGGGGGTTGGGGGGTGGGGAGTGGAGAGGCTCTGGCACATGGGCTCGAATACATCGTGCCCATTCATGGTGTGAGATTAGCGCGTAGATCGCGCGTCCTCGATCGCCATGATGCAGATCCAAGCAAGTATTTGCTCCCCTTGGATCACACAACAGCATTTGCGTCTGTGCTTGTAGTTATTACATTAAATCCCACCTTCCAAGATATGCTCTGCCTTGGGAAATGTGTTCAATTTTGTGTACCAAAACCAAGATCTCCCACCTCCCTACAGATATTTTCATTTTTAAATAATGCTTTCGCCTTGCAGCACCGACGGATCTTTCACAATTCCAATTCCCAACTCCAATTTCCTGTTTTTATTCATTACAAAGTTAGCCAAAAATGGAAGCCCATTTAGTTCACCCACAAGTCTTGTCGGAAAGCACGATGGCGTTGAAAATTAAGCACCCGAGATTCCGTCGGCGTTATACATTTAAGAAGAAAATTAAGTACAACACACCTCCTACTGTGGAAAAAGGAACAGGATCTCCCCTATGATATAATATAGAGCTGAGTTAATTCGAATGAAATGTTAAAAGCGTATTCGACAAACGAGCTATTCTAGCATCATATTACTCACGTTAATTTATGAACATTAAAGCGAATTGAGTGTCAACATGTGACATTGCAGCCTGAGATCGAGGTAGGATGCCCGAGGTGTGTGGTCACGCACTCTAGGCACATGATGCACTCAGTGAGCATGACTTGCGCTAGGCAAAGCCCTTTTCTTTTGGTTTACCAAGTCCAACGGATATCTTGCTAAAATTGACCGAAATGATAATATTAATAAATTATCAAAAGATTTAGGACTAAATTTGCTAATCTAAAATGTTTATGATTGAATTGGTACAATAAATTTTTAACTTTTTTGGTATCTGAGAGGGATGTTTTGCAACATTGCGTTGACGCCACCAAATGCAAGTAGGCTGTTAAAACTACATCCATTGGCAGCCGATTACACCTATCAGGAATATGTTTGCATGGGAAAATGTTCAATGATGCTTATGGGCTGCTACTGTCCAAAAATTATGTTTATCCTTGCTTTACTTTGTAGGTACTAAGATGCGGCGTTGTTTGTTGCCAACTACAACCTATGTACTGCACAATCTATCATCTTGACTATAATAAAGGAAAATCATAGTTGCAGAATCTATCATATTCACTATAAAATAAAAGAAAATCATGTTTTGTCTAATCATATGCGGAAACCTATCCTTCCACATTTTTACATGTGATGTTAGGAATTCTTATTTTCATCCCTCGTACTAGAGGGATCCACATTCTGTATAACCTAGATTTGATCGTAAATAAGTTTATCTAGATATAAATTAGTATAAGTCTGTAAAGTTGGTGATGGATTGGTTTCTTGGAAGATCATCATGATATGTGTAAAAATTGAATTCTAAATTTGAGCATGAATTTTGCTTATCCTTTAACTCTAGGATAGTGTTTTGTATTTATAAAGATTATCTACCAACTGTTATAGAAATTACATGAGATATAAATGGTCTGTTATAATTATAAGTACAATAATAACTACATGAGATAAGAATAGAATGATTCAAAATATTTTGAATTTGAACGAATGCGTTGTTATCCTTAACAGGTCCCCACAAGTTGAAGGTGGTCGTTTAGATGATCTTCAACTTGGATTTGAGCATATCATCATGACACTGTGTAAGAGACTTGGTGAAGATATCTACTATTTAGTCACATGTGGATATGAAGCAAACCTCAGGTTTATGTTGTGACACTAAATGGAGGATAAAGTGAAAGTTTACCCCAGTATGCTTTGTTCTAGCATGAGAAAGTGGGTTCACTGTAAGATACATTGTCCTTAGGCTGTCACACCAAAGGATGGGGAGTTTCAATTGAGAGATGCTCAATTCCTATAACAACAATTGCAACCATATCACTTTTGCCGTGGCGTTTGACAATGCTTGATACTTAGATTTGGTTAAGGAACGTGCAATGGTATGCTACTTTCTGGTGGACCAAGAAACCAAATTTTGACTCATATAAATTGCATAACCTCCTATTAAATGTTTAATGATGGGGCAATCGGCTGAGTCCACGTCACTATATGCATGGAGTTTTGTGGTGGATTGAGAATTGATGAGTAATCCATACAAAACGACTTCCTTTAAGTAGCGTAGGATCTATTTCATCACACTCCAATGGTTTTTGGTTGGTTCCTTCAAGAATTGATAGACTTTGTTTATTACATAAGAGATATCTGATTGAGTTAGGGCGGCATATTGAAGAGCTCCTACAGTGCTCCTGTGCAAACTAGCATATTCAATTGGCTTATCCTGATTAATTAAACTTGTATTTAAAGCCATGGGCATGTAAACCGGTCTAACACCTTCAATTTTGGTTCAATAGAGGAGAGCAGTAACATACTTCTATTGTGACAAGAGGAGCCCTGATGGATGTTTGAGTACCTCCATTCCCAAGAAATAATTAAGTTTGCCGAAGTCCCTTATGGAGAATTACTGTAATAATAATGTCATCAACATAGATGAGCATATAAGTAAAAAAATTAGGTTGATATAGTATAATGAGAAAAATATCAGTTTTTTATCTGATAAATCACAGTGATTCTAAAAAGCCCACGGTGCTTGTTTCAATCCATGTAAGGATTTTTGTAGCTTACTACATATATGGTTTGGCTTTTCTTTATCAATGAAACCTTGGGGCTGGGTTATCTAGACTTCTTTTGTCAAGTTACCATTTGGAAATGTGTTACTAACATCCAATTGTCGGAGTTTCTAGTTCTTTGTCAAAACTAATGAAATAACTATATAGATGGTGGTTGTTTTAATAACAAGACTAAAAGTTTTCGTATAGTCGATACCTTCTTGTTGATTGTAGCCCTTGGCCACTAGGATGTGCCTTGTTGATTGTAGTCCTTTGTTTCGATATATCGAATCATCTGGATGTGTCTTGACTCGATAAACCCATTTGGAGCCCACTACATTTGTTTTGGGATTCGATGGAACCAATGTTCCATTACGCAACAAAGTATTAAATTCTTGAAGTATCGTGTCCCTTCATTTTTAATGTTTATTAGCTTTGGTGAAACACCATGGTTCTTCTTTAGAGCTTATTTCAGTCAAGTACATCTGACAATGGATATTTAGAATTGGACTTTGGGTTTTGACGCAATTGCATTGAATAGGTTCTTGGTTTTTGATAAACCGATCATGAAGGTATCACAATAGTCTACTGTGAGGAGGTATCTGAAAGAGCCTCATTAGAACTTATATTAGAATTAGATGGACTAAAAACCAACATGTTAGGTTTTAAAGGAGTATTAGTATTTGATAATAATGGTGATGGTTTTTCAAATGTAGGCGGGAAGGGTATTAGGGTTCGTTTGGTTCGACAATTGGAAAGCTCATTGGGGAAATACAAAACAGTTTAGCCTAAAGGGCTTTGGGGGAAATGCAAAGATTGTTTGATAAACCCTATTTTGAGCCTTGTTTTGAGAAGTAACTTTGAGAAAAATGCTATTTGGTAGAAAGCACATTTGCAAAGCCTTTTGATGATTAATCTAAACAATTTAATTTTTATTTTTTAAAAATTAAAAAAAAATGTTTGCAACTTTTTAAATTTATATTTGATAACAATGTTAAAGATGTTGTGTAAACAATTTTATTAAAATTAAAATTTATTTTTTTTTTGCTAAAAAAATCAAATGGAAAAAACTTACGTGCTCTCTCTTTCTCAATTACAAGAAGAATACTTTCCTTACAATAAAGACATGATAACATATGCTTTGAGGAAAGAAACTCATTATCCTTAATAATTACAAACATCTTTAACTATTTTCCAAATTCATAGCTATTTGATCATGTAAACATGACATATCAGATGCTATATCATCATTTGAAGCATTACCCTCCTCATACATAATCAAAATATGTTGTATATAATTTGGAATCCAAATCCACTCTAGCAAAATGTGCATCATTTACGACATTTCTTCGTATATAATTGTGCAAAGTCATCGTTGCTATCACAATTTTCACTTTCTTAATATATGGATAACTTAGCATACTTTTTAGAATCTTCCATTTCTTTTTCAATACGCCAAAAACAAGCTAAATTTCTGATCGTAGTGAGGAGTGAGGACAGTTGAACACTTCTTTATAACCCGTCGGTTAAGGACCTTGTTGAAATTTAGGTAAATGATATCTAACTTTTTTGTATGGCCCCAAATAACCCGTAGGATTTGGATATCTAGCATCAACCAAATAATATTTACCTACACAAAAATGTTGTAAATTTAATCAACATATAACACATACATATATTAATGCGTAAAAACCATTAATTAACGAACCTTTCGGAGGATGAGGAAATTGCAAATCATGTCTCCTAATGGATTCATAAAAGATACGACTATCATGAGTTGTTCCCTCCCAACTGGCCCAAACATAAGTAAATTTCATGTTGAAATTATACATGGCCATTACATTTTGTGTCGGTGTTTCTTTTCGACCAATATAACGAAGTTGCTCACTCGTAGGTACCATCAGTGGAATATGAGTACCATCTATAGCTCTAATGCAATCCTAAAACAAGAATAGAAATACTATTTTATTTATATTTAATTCATCTTTTCTATTGTATAATCATAACTTACCTTAAAATGTGGAAAAAATCTTGTGTTATTTCTGATCTTCTTTGGAACTATCCTGAATTGCCAATCAGATGGTTAGATCAAATTTACTTCCATATCACATACTTTATCCAAAATTAAGCTAAATAGCCTGCATATAGTTTCCCCAAAATGTTGAAAACGCTCTTGTGCTAACCTATTACTTATATTATGTCCTAAAATATGAAGAAACAATCCTAGCATTTCTGCAAAATCAATATTCCTAGATCTTTGCAAACCACATCGTGTCACTAAATCATTCATTAAATTCTTAAATATAGTTCTATCCATTCTAAACATTGGATAAAACCTTTCAAGATTAGCATACATTTCCATTAATTCTCTTAACCATGCATTTCATGTATATGCTGAGGTCATGCACGGTATTTTTTTGATTATATGTTGCCTGATAAACACCGTATGTATGTGTAGTTGCACAAAGTTGCCAATATTCTTCTTTCTCTTTTTCATAGTTTTCCCTTTAAGGAGAATCATCAATAACTGGTTAAAGTAACAAAATAGAATTAGAATAACAGATATAACAAATTATCTAAATCATCTATCAACAAAAAACACTTCTCATGTATGTATGTATGTATGTATGTATGTATGTATGTATGTATGTATGCATGCAAACTCCACTCAATAAAAAGAACACCAATTGGAAACAAGTCTGACAATATAGCATAAATATGCCTCGCCAACTAATACAAATAAGTAATGCAAATAGGTCTCACATTACAACAACGCTACACATAAAAAAATTCAAATAAATAGCAAATATCCTAGTGATGATTACGCTATGCAAACTTATACTTGAGCCGTGTGACTTTTCTTGATCACCATCCAAGTTCATGAAAATTTGCTTATTAACTTTCTTTTTTGAAAAATAATCTAGTTCAACAAAATATAACTTTTAGCCTTGCTTAATTTCAGGTATAGCTTTCAATATCTCTATGAGTTCCTTGTAAGGATCAAACTTTTTGGCATAGCTTCTACTTTCGATAACTGAACAAATTCTCTCCATTTGCGTTGCTAGCTTATTAGCCATACTTATTTTTTTTTTATTTCTTTCCTTGAGATTGCCTCACCGAACTTTGCGACATTCATTTATCACTTCAATGTTGTTCACTAGTCTTTTCACCCGCATCGCCCTCTATATTATCATCAATAAATTCTACACAACCACTAATGTCAAATTGTGTGGCCACGACATCCTCACAATACATAAGCTTTTTCCAAGATTCATGTGATACTTCTAGTAGCAACAGTATCCCCAAATATTCTATCCAACAAAACTTGAAGATCCGGATGTATGCCATTTGTTCTAAAAGTTCTAACCTTAGGATTTTCCAATTATAATAAACATTTTCTTGAGTTTTATAGAAAAAAAGATGAACTTAAAAAAAATAACAAAAGAATGGGAAAAAACCTGAATTTTCCTCTCCCACCATTCATCACTTGCATCAATGGTATTTTTTATTTTTTATTTTTGGATCCTATCCTAATCTAGTTTCCTTTAGGACCAATGTCCTCCATCTTTTCCAATCTTCCTTAAGATTATCCCACTTACTTTTCATTTGACATATATCATACTTTTTGCCCCTTAGATCCTCAAACTTCTTAATTATAACCATCCATCCATCCCTTTTGTTGTTTGCAAGACGATTGCCATTGTCAATTTGTAACGCACAACTTGCAAAAGGTTTTAATATCTTCAAGGCTCCAAAATGCATTTTCCTTTGATGAACTTGTCATCTACTAATAAATGCAACATTAAAAATCACAATTTCAGTTTAAAGACAATAGACAACAGATGCAATCCACACTGAACTACTTTTTTCAGTTTTAGATATTCATAACCTCAAGCTAAATTCAAAAGCGAGTAGTCAAGAGACAATAACTTTAAAAGATGTCAACTTGAACTCATGAGTCAACATTTGTCGTGTAATGATTACTACTAACTCCATTATATCATTGATTTACATGTTAATATCGACTAACATCTTATTATTAAGTTTTTGTTGAGATTCACATCTAAAAATGCAATACATTTCAGTTCACTAGAAAGTTTGGATAGACATTTTCAAGACTCCATTTAAACCCAAAGGTTTATCTTTTAGAGTTTGGTGTAAGATACTATTAAATTAGCTAAGTTGTAGATTCATATCAGCTTTTTCCTCAAACCATTTGAGAAAAACTATAATCCATATTATTGTGAGAAGGGATTTCATAATTCTCAGGAAAAAAATCATATGCAATATAGCCGACAGAGGAAGGGACTGACTTTTAAATTTGAGAAGCAAAACATCAACACACAAAGAAGGCATATGCCATTATGATTACTCATATCATGGTAGCCTATATAGGTGAAGCTTTTTTGCTGGAGGAAAAAGCAAATGTTAAATTGACATGTTATGTAGATGCGAAAACAAAAAAAGAAAATGACTTCTCGAACTTAATAGGAAAATGACAATCAACTTAAGCTTGAAAACTCAATAGTGACCTTACCCAATTAAAAAAATTTGTAGATTGGCTTTGTCAATAGTGAGTAGCAAAAACCTGATTTTAACTGCAAATGGTAGAAAAATCAGCAAGCTTTAACAGAACAAAGGTATCTTCCAATTACACAAGCACATAAGAGAAAGGAGGTTGCACATGGTAACATTCTAATAGTGTAGCTAAAGCAAGGAGAACATTAATGAAACTTTTTTGAGAGATCAGAGTTATCTAGATAAACATTGAGTTCGACACAGATAATTTGGGACAGCTTTTAAAGACAAGCAGTAGCACTAATTAGGACTTCCCTGCCTTGGATTAAACAAGCAATGAACATTTTCTTGGATCCAATCCGGCTGGATACGACATTAACCCATGTAATCTTAACATATCACTATCGTAATAATTTAGATGCATAATTCTACATATACGTATCTCCAAATTGTCCCCTGACACGATTTCACCCAGCTCTTGTCTGCCATTAGACAAATATAATTTAGGCTAACAAGTAAGTTCCTAGGCATGAACACACTCCAAACACTTCCCTCGCCACATATATGGTCAAGAACCAACCAAGTATTAACAGAGGAATGAATTCCTTCCAAGAAATAGAAACCAAAAGAAATTGCCTTTGCTAAATCAACAACACCGATCGAACTTAGCACACTTTAGCTAATTACCGAGCCTAAAACGTTATTGAGTCAAGCCAAGTAGAAATGACAAATGACAATAACAAGCAAAGAACAATATCCGTAGCCATAGGTTTGCCATAAGACAACACCGCGATGTGAACGCACATACAAGAGACATTCACAAGTGTCCATCATCAACAGCCACGGCTCGACATGTTTCCACCCTGAAACAAGCTGGTTAAGCCTCAAATTCTCACAGATCTACAAGAAAAATCACGCGAGCCACCCAAATCCAATCCATATGGACTCAAATACACTTGAATCAGAGAGAGAGAGAGAGAGAGAGAGAGAGAGAGAGAGAGAGAGAGAGAGCTTACATGCTGAAGGTGCCGGAGATAGTGTCGTTGGCGGACCTAACGGCAGATTCGATATCAAAGTCGATGCTGAAGCCAGCATCATCGCGGGGCTCTTGGTAGAGTGAGCATGAGGGGTTGGGAGAGCAAGCGTTTCTGGAGGAGACGCAAGGAGAAACCCAAGGTTTTGTTCTTTTAAAAAGGGGTAAATTTGGATTTCTAATGATTTTTTTAGGGTAAAAAAGGAACTCCACAAAATTTCATTAATAGAGCCCCTCAGCATTCCGAAAATGCCGAAAGCTTAATGCTAGAAAGCTCAATACTATTCTCTACTAGCATTAAGCTTTCAGCCTTCCCAAGGCCAACTTTCAACTCAAAGCTTCTTGGGGAATGGTTGCCAAATACCCCCAAATTTTTCCTAAGGGGCTTTCAAGCCCGAAGGGACTTTCCAAATGCTAAATCAAATGCACCCTTAGAAGGTGGGGTAGAAGGTAAAATATTGCCATTAATACCATGGTTTGCGTGGGAGGACATACCAACCGTGGAAACCATCAGCCAAAGATGTGACAGTGAGGGTATTTCAGAAGGGTGTGACCTAAGTGTGGTGAATGGAAAAATATTTTTAATAAAATGAGCATGTTTTGCAATATACATGCATCTAGTTTTGTAATCTAAATAGCAGTAACCAACATGCTTCGGATTATATCCTAAGAACATACATTGAGTAGAATAGAGTAAAAACCTATGTGAATTATATGGCCTTAATAAAGACAAAATGGTATAATCAAATATTTTCAAAATTTTGTAATTTGGTTGTTAATGGAAAAGTGTTTGCAAAGGTGAGTTATTGTTTGAGGGTGGTGCGAGTAATCTATTAATAAAGTGAATTGTGGTTTCAAAAGTATAAGGCCAATACTTAAGAGGAAGAGATGTATGGGTCAATAATGTAAGGTCGTTATCAACAATATGAGAAATTTTTTGGCCCATTTTCAATAATATGGTGAATTTTTCGCTCAACTACTCCATTTTGCTTGGGAGTGTGTGGACATGCCACTGATGGAGAATTCCGTCTTTTGAAAAAAATTCATTTGGGGTTTTGTATTCCTCACCCCAATCAGACTGTACGGCTTTGATGGATTTTTCAAATTTTTCACAGCCATGGTCCTGAATTTTTTGAAAATGGAAGAGCCCATAGACCGATTTTGAATAGGATAGTATCAAGTACATTTGGAAAAATCATCAACAAATACAACAAAATACTTATAATTGAAAATAAAATTACTTGGAGCAGGTCCCATAAATTAGTAAAAATTAAATCGTGATGTGCTTTACTAATGCTATGAGTAGGAGACGGGGGTGTTTTATGAGGTTTGTCTAATAAACATGAAGCACATTTGCTGAAATCAAATGTAGAACATGACAAATGTTTGAATAAATCAAATAGCGAACTTTGCTTTGCTGGGGATAATCCACTTTGGTATCAAGTGAAATGATTTTGGCAAATGGAGATGTGGTATAAAAACTCAACGGCCGATATAGTCCATCCTTAAGCAAACCATGAAGTAATGGTGTTCTAGTATACAAATCTTTCACAACAAAGTGAAATAGATGAAACTCAAAAAAGCAATTGTTATCACGTATAAAATTGTGTACACAAAACAAATTTCATGTAATGGTAAAGACATAAAGGATACTTGAGAAATTAAAAGATCTGTTAATAAGGTTTTAAGAGTGGAAGAACCGACTTTAACAATGTCTAAACTAGCTCCATTACCTACACAAAGAGATTCATTATCATTATATGGTGCAAAGAACTGCATATTAACGATGTCAGACGTCATAAGGTGAGTAGTGGTAGTATCTAAAGACTAGTCTTGTTGCGATGGGATAGGAAGAATCCCAGCGATATCAGTAATAGGTTGAAATCCATTACTGTTAGACTACGAATATGTGAAATAACATCTTACAATTGTTTGGTTATAATTTCGATAGATTTGGCATCGGTCTTTCTTGTTTTTGGATTGATTGCCTAGGTTTCCATAATTGTTTTTTTTTTTTTTTTTTTTGTCTTGCCCACAATACTAAGGGTTTTGGGTGGTCGATAGTTAGAAATTAGATTTGATTGTAGTTGAGTGGTAGTGGTGGATGATGGAGGGGTGTCACTGGTAACATTTGCCTCTATAGGCACTGGGCCAGACTTCATTCTAAGCTCATGATCGAGGAGCAATCAATGGAGTTCAGGAAATGTTATCGAATTAGACTTTGTAGCCAAGACAACAATAATGCTAGAAAAATCATAACCAAGATTACATAAGACAATGACATTTAATTCTTTATTCCCTAGAAGGTGATTGACAATAGTTAATTGATATAAAATATACTTTACCTCACGGAGATAAGTAGAGACAGATTTGTCACCTTTGGATGTATTTTAGAGTTGCATATGAAGTTGAAGAATGATTGTATGTGATAGAGATCTTAAGGTAGTTTGTAAAGCCTTCTAGATATCAACAATAGTAGTTAATTGAACCGCATATGGTAGATTATCAGGTGAAAAAGAAGATATCATTTAACTAAGAACAAGTTGGTCTTTCTAAATCCATTCATCACATATAGGGTTCGATTAGCAATAGTGGAGCCCGTCGAGGTGATGATTGGAGTGGGATAGATAATAATGCCATCAAGGTATCCCATGAAGAATTAGCTGCGAAGTAGTGGATACAATTGGGTTTTCTACGATAGAATGTTATCATTGGATAATTTGAGGCTAAGGTGGCGTTGCGCAATTAGAGTAGAGGTGGGAGATAACATTGTTAATAGGAGAGGGCGAAAAATGGAAGAGAAAGAAGGAATAGCAAAGTTATTTCCAATGATCTTGTTAGTGCTCTTATACCATATAAAAATTAAACTCTAAGTATGAGCGTGAGTTTTGGTTAGCCTTTAACTCTAGGATAGCTTTTGTATCTATAGAATTTATCTACTAACTGTTACAGTAATTACATGAGATATAAATGGACTAATTCAAAATATTTTGAATTTGAATTAATCCTTTATAGTAATAACTACAGTAATAAATACATGAGAAAAGAATGAACTAAATTTGAATGAGTTATGCATTGTCATCCTTAACAATATAATTTGGTTGCCCACTTGTGAACTGCTTGGGTCATCTCTATAATTTGGTCCATTACTAATCTTAGTTCTTTGGCTTTAGATGTAGGATTCATGGTGATGTCTAATATTGAGAACTCATTGCTTTAAAAATCTCTCTTTAGCAAAATAGAAAGGTAAATTAGAATCTTGGTCTCCACTCCCAGTCGAGATCCATCTAATGGAGGGCAAGGCTTCTCATACATATGGGCTGGATCCATATAATGCATGCTTAGAACAAATACATGTGGGGAGTTCTCGGGGAGTTCTTGCAGGATTTGGGTCCATGGATCCAGTCGTGACCGTTCATCATGTGTAATCCACATGCAAATTTTCAACGGCCGTGATGCAGATCTAGAGAAATATTTGCCCCCGTTAGGACCCACACAAGGTTTGCCGTGTCATGGGAGTATGATTATTTTTTTGCACCAAAACCAAAAGGTCCCACCGTCCCACAGATATTTTTGTTTTTATAATGGTTCGCCTTGAAGCAGCAACGGATCTTCACAATTCCAAGTTCCAACTCTAATTTCCCGTTTTATTTATTTGTTATAATGTCAGCCAAAAAAGGAAATAGCATTTAATTTATCCGCAAGCCCTCAAAGGGAAATACAGTGCCATTGAATGCCTGCCGGTCCCAACTCTACTAAAAGCCGCGTTCAAAATGTTTCCAAAGTCCAGATGTGATTTAAAGTCACCCCACATGCCGTCGGCGCCATGCATCAAAACAGAAGATAAAGTGACACATACCTCCTATGGGGAAAAAGTACAAGATATCCTCTATGATAGAATATAAAGTCGACTAAATTAATACGAATGAAAAATTAAAAATACATGCTATGTGCGAGCTATTCTAGAAACATATGACTCGCGTGAATTGATGAACATCAATGGTGAGTTTGGGAGAGGTTTGGAAGATGACTCCCCAAAAATCTTCTTACTCGAGTTCCATTTGCTCAAAGCAAATATTATTTGGGTGACTTTTATTATATATTTTTTACAAAGTAGCTTTGAAGTAAAAAGAAAAAGAGAGGAAAAAACAGAAAATATGATACTAGAGAATGGAGATAACAAACGCACCATGGAAGTACACCAGCCCGAAGCAAATTCATCTCTGGCGACAATCAAATCATCGAAGAGGTTAGGTAAGGTGACGTTGAGGTCACACAATCTCGGGCGGCCCAAGCAAGGCAATATTGAGGGTTATGTGAACTCGAAAACCTAGACCCTCGATGACCTAGAATCATCCATCGTCAACCTAGACATGCGAACCAAGGCTCTCGGCCACCATCAGCAATCGCTGATGAGCCAAGCACGATCATGAGTAAGGCGCTAGATCAGTGACCAAATCTGAATTCAGAACTCACATCTAGTATCTTTGGTTCAGTGAAGGAAAAGATAAATAGTGGTCTAGAGGGCAAAAATGGAATACGAACTATTAATGATGACGAAATTGGAAAAAAAAAAATTCGTCGACCCTGAAAGCAGCATTCCAAAAATGTCAAAGGCCATGCTTAGTGGGACAAATATTGAATTAAGGGTAGTTAGAAATACTAGTTTTGCCTCAAGTCCATTGCAATTTTATCGCTAAACACTTTAATATTTTGTTAAAGGCTTTTGCGGGCTCCAAATCCTTTGATAAAGCTGTGCGAATCGCACTGTAAAGCGAATCGAATGTCAGACCAAAGGCACATTAAATCAAAATTCGACCGGAATTTAGTTATAGGCACTTCGTGTCGGCACGTGATATGCAACCTCGGATCGAGGTTAGTCGCCCAAGATGAGGGATCACCGACGCAAGGCACATGATGCACTCAGTAGGGAGAATGTGACTTGGGCTGGAAGCGGTCCATCGTTGTTGCTTTCCCTACTAGGATGCTTGGACAAGCGATGTGTGCAGAAATTTTATTAAATTTCAAATTTTGATTTCTTTGTGCTGTAATCAATCTATTCAAGACAAATGTAGACATATCTGTTTGGTTTTCCTTTTTAATAGTTTCTATTTAATACGAGAACATGAAAAGAAACGTCGAAATAATAAAATTAATGGTAAATACCTAGATATAATATATACTTGTTTGTGTCCATGAATTATATGTATCTAAAAGATGATATTAAGGATGCTTAGAAAGAAAGTCACCAAAATTGAGGGCCTCTCTTCCCTTTAGATAGTGGTATAGGTTAGTGGGTATCTATTGGCTTTCCAAGCCACAGTAGTCTGTTTCATCTCATTCTCTCCATTTAATCTCTCTAATGTGCTGGATCTCCCCTTTGTGAATAATATATAATGATCTGGGGGGTGTCAACAGTAATTCTAAATCATTTTGTATTATCAAGAGTATATGGTCACCCTTGTCCACTGCAATATTCTTCAAATTTAGTTTTCATATAATTGGTTTCAATGGCTAAGTTAAAATCGAATATATCATTTTTTTTGTCCGCTATTGTAATATGAACTGCAAGTTTAAGATTAAAGAAATTTAATTACATCAGTAAGTACATCGGCTATCCAATAAATAAAATATATCTTAATTTAATATGGTTATCAAAGTAACAGGAAATATGTAAGCTACATTATAAAATGCTACATTTATATTATTTGACTTTTTATGACTCATTATTTACCATCTCCATTTGTAAAATTTGTGATTCATATAGGAGTTTATATCAAAAATATATATATATATATATAATATGATGTGAATAAATCCGACTTTATTATTGTAATCACTAAACAATAAATACGATATTTTCATATTACATCATATCCAGTCCTATCTTAATTAAAAATCCGGATAGCTAAACGTAGCATAAATGTCTTAAAATTTGTATATTGCATTATATGCTTATTGTGCCCTTATTTGAATTCCTATCTTTGGTAAGATAAGCAAATTACTTTACTTTTCACAAAGTTCAATTTCTTTGAAAGCATGATTACACATGTGCACATTAAAAGATTGTTTTTTCATAATAAAAAACAGAGAGATTGTTGAAAAAATCCCTTGTGATATTTTGAAGGCTACTGATGTGTTTAATGCTTGAGTAACCAGGTGAAAGATGCACAAGCCATTACACAGATGGTGTCCTAATTGGACGTTTAAAGGTCATGAGTTTTCTATCAACGTTGAACAAAGCATTGGCCGTGGAGGTGTCTAAAAGCTAGAGGCACCTGAGTAAAAAGTGAACAAGCCTAAAATGGGGAGTTCAATAAAGTTTGGAAGTACCATGGATAGGTGAACAACGAGGTAGAACCATGATTGCCGACATGCTTGGAAGAACCAAAAGATAGAAGCTAGAGTGAAGTTGATATACTTTACCAATATCAAAGGTCTCCGAAGTATGAAGTGAAAGACCGATGAAAACTACATGGACCTATATGGAGGCGAACAAGTCATGAAGAATAGGAAGTTCATAGAGACTTGAACGTATCGGATAAGGTGAACATTTTATTTAGTATTGGATCATTGAAATACTATGGAAGACCGATGAATGGCAGTTCACAAGAAGCACTTAATATTACCAAGAAACTTGATATAACCAAAAAGCTTAATGTAATCGGGAAGTCTAATATCAAAATAGATTGATACAAGTGGGAGCCTTGTATAAGCAGAAGTATGATATCACTGAAAAGTTGGATATAACTGGGAACTGTTGATATAAGTAGAGCGCTTGTATTACTTACACGTAAATGCATATCACAAGCTTATGAAGATTTGGATAAATATTTAGAATAGCTTAGATTAGTTTAACAATCAGAATGAGTAGAATTTAAGCTCACTTTAGATACAATTAGTCTCTAATCCCAATGAATAAATGAGTTCATGTCTCAAGGCTCTAAATAATAAGGCCATATCTATTCTTTGCCCAACTTCTATCGAATTTTCATTTCTCGTACTTGCTTAGATATCTTTTATAATTTGAGTGTTTCTTTATCGCATCGCACTTCCATAACTTGATTTTCTTTTCTTGAACCATGAAGTTTAGTTTAGTCATAAAAACCTCACAAAAATATTTCCTTGAACACTAAGCAGTTTCGATCCCTTTAGGACAATAACTTGTAACATCCTCGATTTCGACCCCATAAGAATTGGCCATAAGGTCCTAAATAGATTGACCATGGGCTATTGGCCATGGATTGATCGGTTTGATCAGCAAGGAATCACGGATCAGTCATGGTCCGACTGACCGACCGGTCACGAATCGGTTGAGATATTGGCCTCGAATTTTCTACCGACCATACTGATGGGATAGGATCACCAGCTTATAAGATGATTTTTTGATCACGAGGATTGGTCGTGGGATGATTTTGGACCGGTGGATGGTCATGGGTCGATCCGACCCGTCGTAGTTTCCGGCCGTGGGTGATTCCACTTGGTTATGCACCGATACACGGACGATCCAAATTGATCAAATACAACTGTCTTCCGACCAAAAATGCATCATTCTCTATTTAATTCTTAGTGATTGAAACGGAATTTCGAATTGGTGATGTCCAGTCATGGATCAGTAACACACCGACCATGAACCCTACCGGTGAATCGGGTGCTGACCGGAATGAGCCTAGAGATAGACCCGGCTATTCCGTTACTAATTCTAAAGTCCATGAGTGCCTTGGCTTAATGCTAGGCCATGGGTAGCCTTAGGATTGGTCTCGAACCGATCAAAGGGAATATGGGGCGTGATGGTCGAACCTCGAGCGTACGTGACTCGATTTTTTGAGGTACACCTAATGATCCCTTCCCCAGCCCTGGAACCAACTTGGATGATAGAATTCTCTAGATCGCCTTATTAATGAAGAAAAATACAAAAGTAAAGAAATTTCTAGAACCCCCTCATTAAATGAAGGGGTGAGTTGTCCTTTGAATAGTCAAAAGTCATGATGGCGGCCAAAATATCTTTGGAGATTTTAGAAAAAGGCGGTGCATATGTGGACCAATGAGCGATACACGAGTCCTCATTAATGACCGAAAGTTCTAGAATTGTTGAGTTGGCAACTATAGCATTATTATTGTCAAACTTCATTAAATGTTCATTAAATGCGCCATATAGGTGGACTAATAGGAGAGCAAAAAGCAGCCATCATCAATGATGCCTAGAGGCTAAGAATGCCAACTAAGATCTTTTAGCTTGGCCAACTCATCTTCTAGGTGTAGTTATGAGGCAAAGTAGACTTGCCACCCAAGAATTTTAGGCGGGACACTTGGAAATATTGGAATGGACCGCTTGGCTTAGTAATGACAACACCAAGGGCTATAAATAGGAGGAGCCCTTCTCATTTCCTCACCTTGCTCCCATTTCTTCCTCCCTCCTCCTCCTTAGTCTACCTCCTCCTCACGCCCTTTCTCTCTCTTTTGGCCTCCAAGGAAAGCTGCCCATCTTGTGTAATTCGAGCCTTAGTTTGAGGTTCATCCAGGTAAGTATAGTTTCTCCCTTCTTTTAGTAACATTCAGGACATCTTCAACTCTAGGAAATCCTCTTGCAAACAAGTCGAGGGTAGGTCAATTGTTTCTTGGATGTTGATGTATTTTATGACTTGTTCATATACTTGAATTTCTCGTATGATTAGAACGAAGTCATGTTTCATAGCTTTTGTTCGGTACAAGTCAAGATTCGCCCATAGCCATAAGATGTGATTCGATATTGAGGTGTACCGAGTTCACATCTTGGATTGGTGCGGGGTTCCTTTATACTTGTTACTCGAGCGAGGCTTTGAGCTTAAGCTCGTTCATAATGTTGTTGATGAGGAAATTAACGATTTCATGGCACGCACATCATGTTTGAGCATAAAGTGCATAGTTCATAGCACGTGTTTAAGACTTGAGTACACCCTCAAGAAGGGATTAGTGCTCGAGTAAAGATAAGAAAAGATAAGAATGGGGTTTGAGTCCCCGAATTCCTGGCAAGAACTGGGTTCGAGTCCCAGAGGTTGGCATAAGACTTGGGTTTGAGTCCCGAGCATATTAATTGGGTTTGAGTCCCAGAAGTCGGCAAAAAGCCAAAAGCCCAGTTAAAAAGCCCAAATTGAATTAGGTTCGATTTCCAAGACAACTCCGAGAAGCCCGGTTTAAAAGCCCAAATTGAATTGGGTTCGAGTCCCAAGACGGCTTTGGGAAGACTTGAGTTTGAGTCCCGAGCTTAAGAGAAAAGCTTAATAAGCATGGCATGCATGAGCAAGAAAGAAAGGTTAGAGTGCATAAGCTCTAGGCATGCATCATATGCACGAATGATTGCAAGAATTGTCATTTATTTGTGCTTGAAGCTTAGTTGCATCTTTGCAACTGATTTGCCTTCGCCATGGTTTGCACAAAATGATTGACTAGTGTTGATAATGAATCGATGTTCTATTTGAAGGCCAGAAGCTATACTTACTGAGTATTCCAAGTACTCACCTATGTTCCTTTTACAAGTACTTAGAATCATGGCTACTCTGCATTTTGGTTAACCTATAGAGATATATACAACTACGACAGATGTGGTAGATGTAGAAACTAATATTACCTATCGTAAAGTGTCATACATTTTATGGATAGAAAAGGGCCTAGGTGAGCTTGTCCCAATGCACTTCGAAGCCTAGTAGCGGAGGTACAAGGACATATGGATAGGATTTCTCTGTGAGGTTGACAACTTGAACCCGAATCTCAGTGATATGGATGAACCATCCGAGGCTTTGGACTAAGATAGGTGTATCGGCCCTATGTAATAGAAGAAGGGTTCCCAATTTTGGTTAGTAACCGCCGTAGCGGAGACAGGGATACCCTAAGTCACTTTTGTATGTAAAATAGGCTTATAATCATCACTACTCACGTAATATGTGAAGTATTTGATGTTTGTATCTCACGTTCCCATGTTATTTGTGTCAAGGATTGTATGTTTACGCTTTTCGCATGTGCTTAAATAAGAAGCAAATGAATTCGGGACAGCAATAAAGCCTAGGATGTCGTAAAATAACCCACAGCTCGACCTCCAAGTAAAGGGGGTTGTGACATAACTAGTAATAAAAAATGCATACTCACTTAGGTCAACAACCTCCAGATTTAATGGCAGGCACTAATAAATAGGGGTGTGCATTGGGAACCGCTCGAATCGGAAACCGCTCGGATCAGCCGGTTTTGGGCCATTCCCAAAGAGGGCAATCTGATTCCTGCTTTTGGAACTGGTGGTCGGTCGGTCCAATTCCCGATTCCAAGGTGGAAACCGGACCGACCGGACCGAACCGGTTAATTATATAGAAAAAACCCTAATTCCTCCAAATTTCTCCCACTAAATGCAGTAAATTTACCAATTCGACCAGATCGGACCGATCGGTCGGTCCGATTCCAGGTTCCGAGACTAGTCGATCTGATTCCCGGTTTCAGAATTTGGGAACCGGTTCTCTTGGTCTAGTTCCTAGTTCCACCTTGAAACCGGACCAGACCGGGAACCAATCAATCCTACTACTAAATATTAACATAATCAAGTCCATGTGCTTAGAATCTCAAGTTGCGTAAGAAATGAGATGAACCTGCAATGTCTTATTTAGTTTCTAGCCAACCCCAAAAAGCTAGTGGTGACCCTAGGAAATACTTAGGTCTTTAAGAATTAAAAAGCGAAGTTTGAGGTTGGGAAAACCTGCACTCTTAATCATGGATTCCTTGAATTGCCATATTTAAGTGAATAGTTCGGACCGTCTTTCAAGCAATAGCTCTAAACCCGTGGTCCAATTCCTTAAGACATCTTAGGGAGGGTTGTGACAAATTTCTCCTATCTCAAAGCCCTTTATCTTTGGCCAATAATGTTCGTTTAGGCCTTGATGGTGAATTTCAACTATCCAATTCTTTATTTTTGGCCGGTGGCATATCCTTTATACTAAGGTGGTGATCATTATTTATTAAATATCCTATCATCACTCAAAACACATCTCCATCACCCATAACATGTTCTTCACCGTATCATTGATCATACAATACATGTGTGTGTCGATGCAATTGATGAACTTATTCATTGTCAGCATTAGGTTAGTAACAAGGAATCATATTCTTAAACGATCGATTTATCTTCATAAAAGTTGTAATATGACAATCACTTACCCTAACATGGCTAACGAGAATTGACCCCACGTTAAAAGTTATGGACCTCATTCTCGTGATGCATGGTACTAGAATTTCATCTATATATGTTGGCGTGAGCTGATTTGTGGAAGTGATATATATACAAAGTTAATATTTAGCCTATATTTAGCCTAATAGGCGAATGTTACACTAGTAGTACTTGTATATATATAGCTGTGTAAACACAATATATATATATATACAAAAAAGATAGAGATATGCTTTTCAACATGGTATCAAAGTAGGAACCCTAGTTTCCTTCACATTGTTTCAACTAGGATCAGATCGCCGCTATAGCATTGGTTTTTGTGCTACCACTGCACCGACCAAACAGATTGCCGCTGCAACTTTATACCATGCTGTCGCTACACCAACCAGACTAGATCACCATTGCAGCATTGACTTGTGCTGTTGTTGCATTGATTTGACCAGACCAGGAATTCCTCCTCGGTTGCGAAACAATTGTGATTGGCAACCATGACAAATCTAAAAGATGTGGTACCTCATCAAGATCAAGGGGAGAACTCAACCACTACCTCTCTCCTGGAGAATCTTACGGCAAAGTTGATGCAAATTTTGACCCAGAATTCGACTCAGGCATCGACACAATCCCATGAGCCATCCACTGCACAATTCTCAATCAAATTGGATGGATCCAATTATGGATTATGGTCCCAAGTGGTGGAGATGTTCGTTTCCAATAAAGACGGGTTGGGTTATATTAATAGCAATCTTCCTCAGCCCTCACCTACATATCCTCAATTTCAAAAGTGGAAGACTATAGATGCGACTGTGAAGGGGTGGCTAATCAACTCAAAGGATCCTGCATTGATGGGCTATTCACTTCCCAACTGTGAAGATGGTATGGGACTTTATTGCAATAACATTCTTTGATGGAAATGATGCCTCCCAAGTTTGTGGCTTAAAGAGGTGGGTGACTCGAATGAGACAAGGTGAAGGGACAATTGAGGCTTATTACAATATTCTTTAGGGTCTGTGGGGGGAGATCGACTTCCGTCGTCCAAACCCAATTACATGCCCAGTTGATATTTAGCAGTACAATCTTGCCATTCAGGAAGACAAGGTGTATGTCCTCTTTGATAGGTTGGACGATCGTCTCGACAAAGTGAGAGCAGTTGTTCTCCAGATGCAGCCATTCCCAATTGTCGAGCAAGCATATGCTCGGATTCGTAGGGAAGATACGAGACGGTCAGTGATGCTCACCCATGCTGATTCCACTCATGGGTCTGCTACCATGGTGGCACGGGAAAACATGACAGGTGTCCAAGAATCCCAAGTAGTGCCAACTCTACAAATGAATAAATCATGAGCTATCTAAGGGGGAGGGTAGATGAATAATGGTCCGCGAACTATAGCTCTATTTGGAGGTGCTCACATTGTAGGAATGCAAGCATACTTGAGAGACATGTTTTAAACTCCATGGCTATCTAGAATGGTGGAAGGTATTGAATGTGCAAAAATAAGCCGACGAGGGTACTAACAGTGGAAAAGGGAAGGCTTCCCTTGCTAAGATGGAACCTCAATTGTCTTTGGCCCAAGGTTGAAACTCAAGACCAATCGGCTATGTTTAGTTCAGGTAATATCCAAGGTAATTGTGGTTGTGCACTGGTTCTCCCTAATCATAACAGTTGTGATGGATGGGATATTGATTCGGGGGCTATGGAGAATATGACATTTAACCCAGATGATTTTGTAAGCATTATAGAGCCACGACAATGTAGTATCTCAAATACGAATAGGTATACATACCTAGTGATAGGGGCTGGTGTTTCACGACCCTAACTCCATCTCCAAGGTCCTGAGCAATAGGGATTATTTTTCGCGACGTCCTAGGCTCATTGCCGTCCCGATTCTTTTTATATTTTTAATAAACACATGCATAAGCGTGAACAAAAAAACTCTCCAAACTAACAACAATTGGAAGACTAGAACATACATCACACATAACACATAACTTTATATTTCAACGGTACATTTACAAGCCATTTTTCCTTTTTACATCCCATTACAAGTTTCCACATAAGCCAGGAGAATTCATATCTCCTCTAGCATGATTGCAGCTCCCAAAGCTGACATGAGACTTCCATGCTTATAAGACTGAAAGATGAGGGAGTGAGTCTTGAGAACTCAGTAAGTAAAATTATCAGTTCTCTACTAGAAGAGCATCTCATCACCAAAACCTAGCAAGTACTACACTCGCAAATAAGGTCGAGGATAGATCAATAGCAAATTACTTGTCATGCCTTGACTAAATACATGCTATTGACGTAAAATACATTCATCTTAACAATGAGCACATCAACATATCATGCTTATGCATAATTGGTACTCATGCAAATTTATTTACTGTTGTCCTAGCTAGACCAGGCCCTCCTGGCTCAACCGAGGCTTCCAGTTTCTTGTTGAGCTTCTTGGCTCAACTAGGGCATCTCGGCTTGACCGAAGCTTCTTGGAGCTAGCTTCCCGAGGCTTCCGGGTTCAAGATCTAGGCATCCTAACTTAACTAGGGCATCTCGTTTAATGAACGAGGTATTGTTGCCACATTATGTGACGACGGTAGTTTTTCCTCTCTAAGTGCACACACATAAGTTCTCATACAAGTCGGTTCTTATTTTCTTATTAGCCGACACATGTGTGGCCTGAAGGCGTGCTCATACATACGTGTGTACCATGAATTCTTGTACTACACTAATAAACATGTCAAGAGCGATTCTTGGTGCGTGACTTGAACTGATCACTTAGCGCCGATGCCCGCATCGGACAAGGCTCGCAAACAGCATGCCTTAATGTTGATCCAAGACCTTGAGGCTTGGATACACCTCGCTTTCGTGAAGATCCTAAGCTGAATGGACCTCGGCTTCAACACAGCATGCTGTGAATGACCCTTGGTTCATGGCTTGATTCAAATGCCAAACACAAAGTCCTCGCATCAATCAAGACATAGAACCAGCACACTTTAGTGCCTTATCAAGACCTCGTGGGCTTGGGTGATCCCCATACCATTCAAGACTTAGAACCGACACGCCTTAATGCCGATCCAAGACCTTGCAGCCTTGGGTGATCCCCTCACCAAACAAGACTTGGATCCGGCATAGTTTGATGCTAATCTAAGACCTCATGGCCTTAGGCAACCTCGCCTCGCGTTGAACTCAACCCAAGTGAACCTCGGCCTCATTCCGGGCGTGAACAACTCAAGCAACACATTCAAGCACAATCATGAGCAAAACCATATAAAAGATCCAACATCCTAGCCTCGGCTTGACAGGTGAGCACCTAACTAGACCCGACAATAAAGACTACCGCCCTTGAGGAAAAATATGGATCTTACTTACCTGGGTAAACCTCGAGAACTCACTTGAATGACTCGATGAAGGCAATGGTGCGAGGACGAGAGAAAGGAAAGAAAGAGGAGAACGGTGTGTGAATGGCAAAAGGGCTCCAATGATGGAAATGAATGAGGGCTCCTCCTATTTATAGGTAACAACCTCATCATTACTCATCCAAATGACCCAATCTTATTTCTTGGAGTGACACGGCTATAACATTGAGGTGGCAAGCCTAAATTGCAAGGTGCCATGGCTATTTTAAAAGGTGGGACACCTAATGGCCTAATGTAATGATTGGAGGCTTACTTGTTTCTCTCTCATTGGACCACTTATACCATGCCAGCATGACTTGACCTACTTATTCTCCAAGGAGAATCTTATGGTAATTATGACCATATCTTTCATGGATATCTAAGCTTATGAGTCACTGACTTCTTCCCGAAGGCAAATCTTAAGCCATCATTACCAAATCTTCAAGTGGAAACCCGAGCTTATGAGGTGGAGATTTAATGGCCTAGTGTAATCATTTGAAGGCTTGCATGTCTTCTTTTTATTGGGCCTCATTAGTACTTGATTCATTATTAAAGAAAAAGTCATCATAATTAGGTGGCACTCTAAGAAGGTAAGGTGGCATCTAGGCCATAGAATAGTCATAATTTGCCCTAAAGTGTCTCATTTTTATTGGGACATTTGGCATGGATCCCTTACTTAATTCCCAAGGCAAATATATGGTAACCATTACCAAATCTAGAATGATCTATCCAAAATGTTAAGTCATCCTCCTTCTTAAAGAAGCTAGGGTATTCTAGAAGCTTCTATTTATCTATTTACAAGCAATATGGCAACCATGAGAAATAGGCCATTGGAAGTGCAACTGAAACCGGGTAAGGGCATTTTATGTACATCCCCTAACGACTCTTCCAATACATCCGAGATTCGTGGCAAAGCAACCTTCGATGTAGTTGTCATAGGCAAAGTTTGCCTTCTGGGCTAGATCGATGACCGAGGGCATGGGCTCAATAACTAGCCCTTGGACCAGCTCTGGCCGAGTAGACCGACTCCTAGATTGGCCTAGGCTTGGTCCAAGCCAACTCTCGATTGTCATGTGGTTGTTCGATGGTCAATTCGTAACCGACACACGGTCATATCTAGTCGAATCATGGTAGTTCCCAATTAGTACATTACCGAGTGGAATCACCAGTGATCGGAACATGACAGTTCAAGATCAATCCATGATCGTCTATCGATCTGTGATGGAACGTGATCATTCCTCAATCAACCCTTATGGTCAGGGAATCGTCTATCGACCAAACAACTCGGGTCCACTTGTGTGGTCATTAGATTAATTCATGGCCGATCTCTTGATCAATCCATGACCAATCCGTGCCCTTGGTACACCAGACTCATAGCCATCTCTCACAGGTCGAAAATCGGGATATTACATTATGTGTTTGCAATTTCCCCTTAGCTGTTGTTGCCAAACACCTTACTTGTCCCGTCATTGACATTAAAATTGATTTCTATTGGATAGCTTGCCAAAGATATGAATTGTATCGTTCTAATGTATCCTCAATTCTGTCTTTTCCAAGATATCCTCACGAATGAGATCATTGGATATGGTACTAAAGGGGGGTTGTACTACCTGGATGATTTCAAGTCTAGAAGTATGCATTAAATCCCGAGTTCACCTAATATTAAAGAAAAATAGATTTGGCTTTGGCATCAACGACTGGGACATCCTTCATTTGGCTATATGAAAAAGTTTTTTCCTGAGTCATTTTTGGATCTAAAAGAGTTGGATTTCTGTTGCCAGACTTGCATTTTGGCTAAGAGCCACCGTGTTTCCTTTCCCATAAGTTTGAATAAGAATAACGTGCCTTTTTCATTAGTTCACTATGATGTTTAGGGTGTGTCTCCTATTACTGTTATCTCGGGCCGTCGTTGATTTGTTATCTTTGTTGATGATTGCACAAGTATGACTTGGCTTTATTTGATGAAAACTAAGGATGAAATAACTAATGTGTTTAAAGTGTTTCACAAGATGCTTCAAACACAATTTGATGCTAAGTTGCAAGTTCTTCGAAGTGAAAATGGTGGAGAGTATGTGAATCGATATTTCATGGAGTACTTCTAGCAGCATGGTCTCATTCATGAGACCTTGTGTACACAGACTCCACAATAGAATGAAGTGGGTGAAAGGAAGAATCGCCATATCCTCGAGACCGCTCAAACCCTTTTAATTAAGGGACATGTTCCTTCACGTTTTTTGGATAATGCTATTACTACAGCGGTGCATCTCCTCAACCAAATACCCTTGAAAGTACTACGTTTTTTTACGCCTCTATAGGCTCTCTCTACATTTGTTCTATTGTCATTAGTCCTGATAATTCCTCCACATGTATTCGGATGTGTTGCGTTTGTTCACATCCCGATGAACCAGCACACCAAACTTGATCCGCGTGTCTTACGATGTGCGTTCTTGGGGTATGGTACTCCTCAAAAAGGTCCTCGATGCTACAATCCATCTACTAAGAAAACCTATGTGACTATAGGCACCACATTTGTTGAAGGAGAATGTTTTTACTCGAGTACCAATTCTATCTTTCATGGGGAGAATCGGCTAGAAAGAAATAATTGGTGGGAAATTGTTGCTAGGGTTATACCAAGAGGAAGAGAGCGGTTTTTGGGGGTGATGGTGGTGTCGATGATAGCCCCGACATCGGTGATGGTGGGGCTAGGCAAGCTCTGACTATTGGTGATGGCAGAGCTAATGGTGAAGCTAGGCAAGCCCCAACTGGTGTTGCAGCTATTATGGGTGATGTGGGTGGTGCTAGCGTGGCTGGTGTTGATGGTGGAGCTACTGGGCAAGTGACATATGGTGCTGGTGCTGGTGAATTTGTGATGGGTGTAGCTACGAAAGCCACGCAGGATTCAACAAGGGATGAAATACCCATATAGAAACAAGTCAAACAACCCTCTTCCCTTCCAGTACCCGACCAAGTTCGTGAGGATTTTCCTGAGGTAATTCCCCTTACTACTTCTGACTTGCTCGATGAATCTAATATGTCCGTGGAATATAAATTACCTGCAAGGCACAATCAAGGAAAGGCCCTAAATCGATACTCACCACACATTGAAGGAAAGAGATCAAAATATTCCATCGCAAATTATGTCTCAGCAAGAAGGTTATTTGAACCATTGAAGGAGTTTGTGTTGGTTGTATCTTCGGTTCGCATTTCGAGTGAAGTGCAAGAAGCTTTAGAGGATCCGCAGTGGGTTAAGGCTATTGAAGAAGAGATGGAGGCATTACTGAAGAATAGAATGTGGGAATTGATGGACTTACCTTAGGAAAACAAAATAGTGGGATGCAAATGGATTTCTTTTGTCAAATATAAGGCGGATGGATCCATTGAAAGATACAAGGCGAGACTGGTAGCAAAGGGATACACAGAGACGTGTGGAATTGACTACTAAGAGATTTTTTCTTCTATTGCAAAACTTAACATTGTTCGAGTTTTGGTGTCTCTTACAACTAATTTAGACTGGCCACTACATCAGTTTGATGTGAAGAACGCCTTCCTCCATGGTGACATGAAGAAGGAGATTTATATGGATGTACCACCAAGGCACGGGTTTCCCTCACATCCAAGTGTGGTCTGCATATTACAGAGGTCCTTGTATGGTTTGAAGCAATCATCAAGAGCTTGGTTCGGTCGGTTCAATGAGGCAATGAAGAAGTGTGGTTATAGGCAGAGTGAGTTGGATCACACATTGTTTCTTCGACGACAAGAATGGAAGATAACTGCATTGATCATCTATGTTGACAATATGATCATTATAGGGGATAACGTGGACTAAATCACCTCACTCCAAAAGAGGCTTTCTGGAGAATTCAAGATGAAAAACCTAGGAGAGCTAAGGTATTTTTTAGGGATAGAGGTAGCAAGGTCAAAAGGGGGAATATTCCTGTCTCAAAGGAAGTATATACTGGATTTGTTGGCAGAAGTAGGGATGCTAGATTGTAAGCCGCGCGAATACCCCAATCGTGCAGAATCATAAACTTGGAAAGTATCCTGGTCAAGTACTAGCAAATAAGAAGAGATACCAAAGGTTAGTGGGGAAGTTGGTCTACTTATCACATACGCATCCAAACATTGCATATGTGGTCAATATCGTAAGTCAATTCATGCATGCTCCTAATGAAGGCTATATGAATGCTGTGGTGAGAATAATTTGGTATTTGAAAGTATCTCCAGGGAAAGGGTAACAGTTCCTAAGGAATGGTCATCTTGGAATTGAAGGTCACACAAATGAGGACTGGGCGAGGAGTGAGTACGACAGGGGGTCAACTTCAGGGTATTTTACATTTGTAGGGGGAATTTGGTCACTTGGAGAATTAAGAAACAAAAAGTGGTGGCTTTGTCGAGTGCAGAGGTAAAGTTCAGAGGGATGGCAAAAGGGCTATGTGAACTTTTGTGGCTTAGAAAGCTGATGTCCGACTTGGGATTTCCTCCTACATTAGAGATGAAGCTCTTTCGTGATAACAAGGCGGCTATTGACATATTACATAATCACATGTAGCATGACTAGACCAAGCACATTGAGGTTGATCGTCATTTTATTAAGTAGAATCTGGATGCAAAGATAGTTCAATTCCCGTTTGTGAGGTCTGAAGATCAGCTAGCAGATATATTAACAAAGGCAGTCTCGAGCAGGGCCTTCTACAGCTCACTTAACAAGTTGGGCATCAGCGACATTGATGCACCAACTTGAGGGAGAGTGTTGGCGTGAGGTGATTTGTAGAAGTGATATGTATATAAAGTTAATATTTAGCTTAATAGGCAATTGTTACTCCAGCAGTACTTGTATATATATAGCTCTATAGACACAAAAGATATATGAAAAAAAATATACAGAAAAGATAGCAATATGTTTGTCAACGATATCATTTGCCCAACTTTCGATGGTGTGCCAATCGGGCTATTCTTATCAGAATGCTTATCAATGAAACAAAATCGGAGCAAGTTTCGACATGCAAAGGACAATTTTTAAGGATAATAGCACAAATAATCCATGAAATTTAATTTAATGTGAAATATCGTCATTGAACTTTTAATCTATGTAATGTGATCTTCAGACTTTAGCGCAATATACAAATCGTCCTTAGAATTTTAATTTGTTCAATGCAGTCATTCAACTGTTAATAAATGTTCAGTATAATTACTTGAACATTGAATCAAAGTTCATAAATTACATTGAATAAATTAAAAGTGCATGAACGGCATTTTACATTAGATAAAAATTCAATGACCGCGTTCAATAATTTCATCAAAGGAAGCTTAGAAATTACCTATGTCATTTCCCCTAGTGTCACCGGAACCAACCAGCGCCGTCTCCAGGCACGCCGCTTGAGTAAAATCCGAAAGTAAGTGAGGGGCGAACGTGGGGGGCCCACCGAAATGTTTCAAGCCAACGATCTCCCTTGATTTTCACCAGATCCCACCTACTCCCAACTCCAAATCCGGACCGTCCGTCCCACCCTTGGAACCTATTTATAACCCCTCATCCTCATCTCCTACCTTCGCCCACCCCTAAGCCGTTCTCTCTCTTCTTCCCCTGTTTTCTCTCGCCGCTGTTCCTGCGTTTCAGATCTCTGTCCGAAGAAGGAAGGAAGCAGAGCAGGAGTGAGGCAGAGGAAGATGGCGTTGTCCGTGGAGAAGACCACCGGCGGCCGGGAGTACAAGGTGAAGGACATGTCCCAGGCCGACTTCGGCCGCCTCGAGATCGAGCTCGCGGAGGTGGAGATGCCGGGGCTCATGGCCTGCCGCACCGAGTTCGGGCCCTCCCAGCCCTTCAAGGGCGCCCGCATCACCGGCTCCCTCCACATGACCATCCAGACCGCCGTCCTCATCGAGACCCTCACCGCCCTCGGCGCCGAGGTCCGCTGGTGCTCCTGCAACATCTTCTCCACCCAGGACCACGCCGCCGCCGCCATCGCCCGCGACTCCGCCGCCGTGTTCGCCTGGAAGGGCGAGACCCTCCAGGAGTACTGGTGGTGCACCGAGCGCGCCCTCGACTGGGGCCCCGGCGGCGGCCCCGACCTCATCGTCGACGACGGCGGGGACGCCACCCTCCTCATCCACGAGGGGGTCAAGGCCGAGGAGGTCTTCGCGAAGACCGGGAAGCTCCCCGACCCGGCCTCCACCGACAACGTCGAGTTCCAGCTCGTGCTCACCATCATCAGGGACGGGCTGAAGGCCGACCCGCAGAGGTACCACAAGATGAAGGACAGACTCGTCGGCGTCTCGGAGGAGACCACCACTGGCGTCAAGAGGTTGTACCAGATGCAGGCCAACGGGACTCTCTTGTTCCCTGCCATCAACGTCAATGACTCTGTCACCAAGAGCAAGGTACAGTTCTCTCTTTCTTCTACCGTTTCTGTTTGTACTTTTTGGTTGTGTGGGTTCAGATCTAGTAGATCTATACTCTTCTGGATACTACTTCGTGAGATTGATTCGTTCGAGTTCTGAAATATTCTGTTTGTGCTGGATCTGTACATTTTCGCTCGACAAAAAGTAAAGTAGAACCTGTTTGATAAATTGTCTGTGTGATATAAGAGGATGCATCTTCAATCTATTGGTAAGACTAGATGCCTGTAAACTTACTCACAATAATGAATGTTTAGCTGTCACTGCACTAGAAGTTGTGTATGTTGCTTAGAGACCCACGATCTTCTTTCTTGTCCTGGGTGCTGAATAAGATCTGGGACTTATCTTGTTGTCACAGTTTATTGGCATAAATGCCTGTTTAGAGATTCTTGTAACCTGTTCTAAGTAACTAGCAAGCTAGTAGAAAGTTGAGTCCATCTATAATTTCTCACTACGGCGACATGGGAACTTTGTTATACTTGCTATGAAGAATCTAATCATTCCAGTGATGTCTGAGTAGAGTGATGAGCAGCTCTATTTACTTACTTCTTGTTTGTCAAGAACTAATCACTGAGCTAATGTTCTTGCTTGAAACAGTTTGATAACTTGTATGGATGCCGCCACTCTCTCCCTGACGGTCTGATGAGGGCCACCGATGTCATGATCGCTGGAAAAGTTGCTGTGGTCTGTGGATACGGAGATGTGGGCAAGGGCTGCGCTGCTGCCCTCAAGCAGGCTGGTGCTCGCGTCATTGTGACTGAGATCGATCCCATCTGTGCTCTCCAAGCTCTCATGGAAGGCCTCCAGGTCCTACCCCTCGAGGATGTTGTCTCTGAGGCTGACATCTTTGTCACCACCACTGGCAACAAGGACATCATCATGGTCCACCACATGAGGAAGATGAAGAACAACGCCATCGTCTGTAACATTGGTCACTTTGATAACGAGATTGACATGCACGGCCTGGAGAACTTCCCCGCTGTGAAGCGCATCACCATCAAGCCCCAAACCGACAGGTGGGTCTTCCCTGACACCAAGTCGGGCATCATTGTCTTGGCGGAGGGACGCCTCATGAACTTGGGTTGCGCCACCGGCCACCCTAGCTTCGTCATGTCCTGCTCCTTCACGAACCAGGTGATTGCCCAGCTTGAGCTGTGGAAGGAGAAGTCCTCTGGCAAGTATAAGAAGGAGGTCTATGTCTTGCCCAAGCACCTGGATGAGAAGGTGGCTGCTCTTCACCTCGGCAAGCTCGGTGCTAAGCTCACCAAGCTTAGCAAGGAGCAAGCCGACTACATTAGCGTCCCCGTTGAGGGTCCCTATAAGCCTCCTCACTACAGGTACTAGGTGGGTTCACATGAAGATTTTACGGACGGCTTCCCCATTTCTTTCTCAATTTGATTTCTCGGTAGAATGGAAGGATTTTTGTTATTCGGGAAGTATGGTTGGATGTTTTTCGGGGCAAGGAAGGTGAGCTGATAAATTGATGAGACTATGAGAGGGTCTATGAATAAAGTTTGCAAGGCCTGTAGAATATCATGTTGTTAGTGCTGCAATTCAACCTTGCTGCACATGTTTTACCATATATCTCGAAGCTGAAAGGCTGACTTCTTCTTTTATATTTTCTGGGGCGTCTGTGGACAAGATGAAAGAATATATGATCCAATCCGATTGATCCTGCTTTGTTTCCACGCGTTTCTACGTTTAAGTTTCTTCTCCATTCACAAGCAGCAAACCTCGCATCTTCATTTCTTTGCTTTTGGTTTCTTCTGGCAATTAAAAGGGTGTGAGTGAGGTAGAGCCAAGACAGTGAATTGGCTTGACATTGATTTGATTTCGAGCTCAACTCGCGAAGATAACCAAAACACTGGAGTAAATTACTCGGCTGGTTAGATTATATTGAATCATAAAGGCTCGGATTTTCAATCTCTCCTTCAGGTATAGCTGCAGATTTCATTCATGAAAAACTGAACATGAGACTATGGAGTTGCTTGTTCATGGTGGGTGTGCCCTACAATGGATTAAAATGCAGAGGAAATGAAAGTTGAGCAAATGCTAACCAAGGTAAACTTAGTTAAGAATCAGAAGGAATTTAAACTTGGTATTTCTCAAATCCTTGTACATTTCCCAAATGAACACCTCTTGGACGAATGATAAGGCATGAGACAGCAATGCGAGGAGGAACTGTGCTTAGTTCTCTTGCACGTATCGTTCTGGACGCCAGAAAGAAAGAACGGAAGTGCCGACAAGAGTCTCCTTTTGGACCCACTTCTTATTTTGTTCTATAATTGAGAGTCGAAAGGTAATAAAGGGAAATAAATTCTTCACGCGTGTATCATGTGTTCCTGGCGATGTTATCCGCTTTCGTGTTCCCCGTCACTTATAGTAGAAGAGCGGCTAGGCTTTAGCTTTCACGGGACCCGATGCTCTTACAGTCTTTCACTGCTGAATTGAAATGTACCAAACTCCCCTTAGAAGATAGTGATTTTGCTTTTTGATCCTATGGGGAAAGTATGTGGAGACAGCACGAAGCCCAGGAGGAACCATAGACTCACCCGTTAAAAAGGGTCAGTCAATGGTCTCCACTGAACGCAACGTTCTTGTAATCTTTATTATCGGATTGAAATGCAGCAAATCTCACCTGTTCAACAAATATATTAGTGTGGACCATCGTAATTTTTTGCTTTTTATCCAATTGTGAAATTTTCCTGAATATTGCTAATTCATTTTACCACTGCCTCATATTCACCAAGCAGGCCCCTTGGCTGAAGAGTATGTTAGGTACCAGAGTAAGACTAATCAAAACGGAAGGAAACTGATCGCTTTCTATTCTTTCTTTTATTTTGTTCTTTTCCTTTTATCACGTCCACTGCCATTAAGGATATATCAATTGTAATGTCATGCCCAAAAACCAATTTTGACAACGTCGCAAAAAGCATACACCTATCTTCACCTTGTTATCTTATTTACTTTTAACTTCGCAAAGTCCAAAGTATTTGCAAAATCGTTATTGCTTGTCATAATATTCAATGTTTAACGTAAATCAATGTAGTTTAGCAGTTTAGATGTGACTAGAGATGATCGGTCTAAAGTCGATCGGTTGTTACTCTAGAACCTAGAACTAGACCAGGTAGGGTTAATTCTCAAATTATGGAATTGAGAACTAGCCCACTCGGTTCGAGCCAATTCCACAGGGAACTGACCTTGCTTAGTCCAGTTCTTGGTTCCTGGGTTGGCCCAAAACTAGTGATTCCTTTCTAATCTTTACAAGTGGAAGTTTCCCAATATTAAGAAAAAATAAGAGCATTATTTTTAGTTTATTTGTCAAATAAATATTTGCATGGTTAGGGGTGTGGCGCTTATTAACGACTAACTAGTCTTCCACTAGATTTTGACATCATTACTCTATTACATGGCATTGTATTGACATATGTTAGATAATAAAAGAATGTATGTATGTATATATACATACATACATACATACATACATATATATATATATATGGACAGACAAAATTATTGAGGAAGGTTTTGCATTAATCAAGTCGATAATCTTTCATTGCTTTTTTGATAATTGGTAGAATACATAATTAAACGCAATGCATTATCTCGAAACTATGCAGTGTATTTACGTTGATACTACAAGTTTATTCATTTAGAAGAAAACTTCACGACAAAGAAAAATACTTTCCAAAAAAATATTTTTCAAAAAAAGGAGTTTCCTTTTTCAAGTTAGGAAATTCAATTTTTCTAAGTATTATTAACCCATACTTTCTTTAGTCGTAAATGGTTTTTCCAATGATTAGTTATTTTCAACAAACCCAAACACACAAAGATATAGAAAATTAACTTACAAATTTTTTTTTTTTCACTCAAACAAACACACCAACGCAATTCTATTCGTTTTCCATTACCAGCTACCTTGAGATCATCCCTTCTAATGTGAAATAATCATGATCCAATCTGACAGAGCTAATTTAAAGGCAAACTCTAAAGCTCAAATTGTTATCCAAAAAGTTTCACAAGAAATTCTGTCTCATATAAGAAGAATAATGACATATTTTATAGATTAATGGACAAAACAGAGGCAACAAAGACTCATGTTATCCCATAAGTCTTTTGTTTAATCCTGTATTTAGATTGAATCTTGGTCATTTAACAAAAATATAATTTACATTCTAAAATAATTCAAATCACGCTATTCTTTTCTTAATTAAACGTTGTACATTTTTTTTTTATATGCATTGCATGTTTGCAATGCGTGTTCCTTTTTTTTTTCAATCACTTGAAAAGGTGTCTAATGTTAGCAATGTATAAGTCACTTGTAGGAGAATGTTCAATTTAAGGTTGTAGATTAAGTCGCACACCATTGTCCACTAAGCAGCTGTCACCCTTGGCGCAACACAATGAGAGTAAGAATATCAAAATCGGTGATACATCCGAGCTGAAGTTCGTCCTTTGCAACTTACCAAGATTTTTTTTAAGATCGAGAATAGACTCGAGAAGGAAACCTATACTACTTTCGTCGGAAAAGACTAGTCCTAAACACCTCGGCTAACCATGCTGTGGTTATGTGAGCCTTTTATGGAGAACAAGAAAGAAAGATAACGAGAAAATCAGATCCTATAGGATCCAAAGCTCAAAAAGTGTTTTAGGTTTTGGTGAGTGAGGACCTAGGATTTGGAAGTCTAGGATGTGAAGCCGCCTAATCTTGCGTTAGCTATCTCTGGTTTTAGCTACTTGTCGAAAGCTGTCCATGGCTCTTATCACAAGACTCATTCAGGATTTGATTAAAAAAACAAGGCTGTGCCAATTTCTAGAACAACATGGGTTGTCATCAAAGCCTAGGAAATGGACCAAAGACTAGATTTTGGGTAAAACTTCCAACTATGAATATGTGAGATTGTTTTTCTAAAACCAACATGGGTTGTTGTCAAAGCCTAGGAAATGGACTAAAGACTAGATTCTGAGGGAATCTTCCAACTATGAATATGTGAGATTGTTTTCCTAGGACATGGATCGTTGCTAGGAAATGGACCAAAGACTAGATTCTGCGTAAATCTTCCAACTATAAATGTGAGATTATTTTCCCCTTTAGGATGTCTCTTTATAGGGTTGAGCTCAATGTTTAATTGGGATTTTGGAGTCCATTATTCGGGGTCTCATAGACGTGCGGAAACACATAAGAACTCTTGAATGGAAATGGAAAAGAGATGTAACTCCAGCTATCTCTTTCAAGTTACTTTGCCTCCCTTTACTTGAAGGGCACCCAAAAACCTAATTCATTAAAGGTCACAACTTAATGAACATTAATAGAGTAAATCGGCAGTCGAGAAGAAAAGTTTCATGTTCTGCTGTTTGGTTAGCGGCGCATGTACGATTTAGCGGAGGCACCACATTGAGTGAGACCTCTAGATGTGGCCTTTGGGCTGGACTTCTGCATGTTCAGGAAGGGTGCTTTTGTAGTTGGGCTGTGTTTGGTTGGACTTACAAATAGGTTTTTGAGCTCCCAAGGTCTGGAGCATGCAAGTGGTGTTTGGTAATTTTATTGGAGTACTTTAGGTTTATGCGACTGGATTTTTCAGAGTCCACCAAAGGCTGTCCAAAAGCCATTAGCCTAATACAACTCCTACTCAACTTTCGGCTTTGAGCATTTTCAGAATGCCAATTCTAAGGTGGGCCGTGAATAAAGTTTGCAAGGCCTGTAGAATATCATGTTGTAAGCGCTGCAATTCAACCTTGCTGCACATGTTTTACCATTTATCCTAAAGCTGAAAGGCTAACTTATTTTTGTTATTTTCCTGGGGTGTCTGTGGACAAGATGAAAGACTATGATCCAATCCGATCAATCCTGCTTTGTTGCCATGCATTTCTACATTCAAGTTTCTTCTCCATTCACAAGCTGCAACCTCACATCTTTTCTTTCTTTTTGGTTTCTTCCGGCAATTAAGTGGGTGTTGTAGGTGTTTTTTCGATAAATAAGAATACGCGCATGAGTAAATTATGCTCAAAATCCAATCGCAACGGAAGTAAAAACCCTTATATATGTATTTCCAAAGCATTTTCGTGTATATTAATAAAAACACAGACATAAGAAATAGGCTAATCACGTTACTCTTGGTCCTTACTCAAAAATTTTGGTTCTGATGTTATTTAGATTCTAACAACGAACGTCTGATATCCTCACAATAGTGATTTTGATGTTCTTCAGATTCTGACCACAAATGTTGGTCTTCTAGTAACATCGGTTCTGATGTTCTTGGAATTTTGACTACAAACGTCTGATGTCTTCTGGTAATACCGATTCTGACGTTCTTCATATGTAGAATGTTTGATCTCTTCGTAACATAGGTTTTGATGTTCTTTTAGATCCAACCCCACAAGTATCAAGCCTCTAGTTCAAACACACCACCAATTTCACATTGAACATAAGAGAGAAATTGCAACTACAATTGTGCTAACAATTGCTCTTGTGTGTGAATGACTTGGTTGATTACTATCGACACTCTCAATTGTCGATCACCGATCATCCTATGGCCTTTTTATAACCAGTCTAGATCAGATTTAAGTCGGTTCATTAACTCTAATACTATTTTAAAATTAATTAGATTGTGACGTCTGGTGGATGTAAATTCTAATATCGTTTCAAACATTAATTCAGACATTAACTTTGTAACCGTCATATAGCATTATTCTAGGCATTAATTTGTAACCGTTACAAATAGTAATATAACTATTACATCTGAAACCATTTCAAAACATTAATTGGTCATTTGAATTTCTAATCATTAAACTGCCTATTGATTTGAAAGCATTTCAAATAATTAATGTGAGCATTACATCTAAAATCGTTTCAAATTATTGATATGGTCGTTAAGTCTGAAACCAACATTAATGTGACTATTAAATTTGAAACCATTTCAGATCTAGCCATTAAGTCTGATATCGTTTCAAATCATTATTTTGGCTTTGATTCTAAAGTCAATTCAGATCATTAATGATGCCATTGATTCTGAACTCACTCCATATCATTAATGCAGTTATTAATTCTGAACTCATTTTAAATTATTAATTCGGTCATTGAATCCGAACGTGCTTCAAATTTTTGATTCAACCGTAAAGTCCGAAACTCACTTCAGATTTTGTAAAAACTGAAACCCTTTTTTTAGATTTTTTATTTTTAGCCCGACTCAATCTGATTGGCTTGCAAACGCATTTGCAATATTTTCTCTCTTGTTCAAAGGTCATTCTAATTAGTTATGGTGTATGACATTTCTAGATTCATCACCGAGCTAGCAGTGAGACTTGTACTAACATAGTAGCACAACCAAGAGAATTGATTGTCTAAGTCAATCTCTTGTTCCTACAAACCATAAGTGACATCTAGTAATATATTATCACTGGTGAAATGTTTCACGAACACAATGAACCTGTCAATTTGGCAACCTTATAATTCGATCCTTCCATCTCACCATGTCCCGATCGGACAAATGCCATGAAATTGTTGATTAAGCCACAAATTCGATCACATGTCCAAATCTAATTGACATGTATTTCTTTGAAACATAAACCACTCATTCTCGTTATAACCCCGACCGAAAATTTCAATACAATGCCACGATTAAATCGCATAGGACATCAATATTGTATATCTATATATAACAAGAAAATAGATTCCATATTACACGCACATGTACCTTCATTTGTAAACAAACTATGATTATCAAGTACAGAGACGGTTCGATTAAGCATCAATATGTGCACTTGTGAACCATAGCCATCCAATATACAAATCAACATCATGTCTCAGGTTTAAGAATCTTACACCAAACCAAAGCGTGAACAATCAAACATTGATCCCGCTAAAAATTTCCATGCTGCTAATCGTTTTATGTATGTCACGTTTAGTGAACTTGTCCAAGACAAGCACCTGTGTCTTAGCTCGAATATCACAATACATAACACTGAATGGTAAAGCTTGAAAAATCACCGATCTCAACAAGATCATCAATATTCTCTCAATGATCCATTGATCGAGAGTTATTTAAAGATTCGGCATAATTGTAAATCTGTCACACATATTCTTAACCTCTTAAAAATATGTTCAATTCTAACTGATCTTATAAACTCATTCATATCAATAGGACAATAAATGAATATTTATTTGCCGTTAAATAATTCTTAACATGTAACTATTACATGATTACTTTAGGGCATATAACTAACAAGTGTGAGTGAGATCTTGTTGTATCATAAAGGCTTGAGTTTCCAATCTCTTTGCCGGTTTAATTGCAGATTTCGTTCATGAAAAATTGAATATGAGACAACGAAGCTGCTCGTTCATGGTGGGTGTGCCCTACAATAGATTGAAATGTGGAGGAAATGAAAGTTGAACAAATGCTAAGCGAATCTTCAAAGTAAACATAGTTCAGAATCTGAAGGATTTAAAACTTGGTATCTCTCAAATCCATTATACATTTCGCACATGAACACCTCTTTGACGAATCATAGGGCATGCGACAGAACCGCGGGGAAGAACAATGCTAATTCCATTGCAAATTTTGTTTTATTAGTGAGAGGCGACTGGTAATAACGAGAAAAAAAATTCTTCACGCGTGTATCACGTGTGTTCCTAACACTATCCTCCACTAATGTCTTCCCTATTAATTATAGAGACACGATGCTCTTACATTCTTTCATTGCTAAATTGAAGTGTAACAGAACTCAGCCTAGAAAATAGTGATTTTTTGCTTTTTGATCCAATAGTGAAAGTCAGTGGACCCAGCACGGTGCCGAGAAAGGAACCATGGACTCACTCATTAAAAAAGGGCCAGGTTGTAGTCCCCACTGAACACAATATCCTTACAATATTTTATAATTGGATTGAAATGCAACAGATTTCATCCGTTTAACACATCTCAATTTGGAGAATCGTAATTTTTTCCTTTTTGATCCAACTGTGAAAATATCCTAAATATTGCCAATTTTTATTTACCCCTACCTCATATTCACCAAGTAGGCCTCTTAGCTGAATAAGTAGCAAAGTAATTAGAATAGAAGGAAACTCATCACTAACTATTTATTTATTTACTACTTTTTAAATTTTGGGTAAATAATAGAAATGATCTTTGAACTTTAGCCCAACGTACAATTTGGTCACTAAACTTTAGTCCAACGAGCAATATCGTCTCTGAACTTTTAATTTATTCAATGCGGCATCTAGAATTTTACTATATATTCAATTTAGTCCATGGATTGTAAGAAAATATTCAATATTGTCTTTAAACTTGAATTAACTGAAGGATAATATTGAATATTTTCGTACAATATATGGACTAAATTGAAGATGTACCAAAAACTTAGAGATTATATTGAACAAATTAAAAATTCAGGGATGTCATTATATCGAACAAATTAAAAATTCAGGGATGGCATTGCATATTGAAATAAAGTTTAGAGATCACATTATATATTGAGTCAAAATTCAAGGATGATTTGTATTATTATCCTCAACTTTTATCACATCTACTACCATTAAGTATTATTTTAGCAACTTTTATCAATTGAAATGTCATGCCCAAAAATCAATTTTGACAACGTCTCAAAAAATGTAACCCTATCTTGCATAATTTTTATTGCTAGACATAGTATTCAATGTTTCACCTGGAAGTATTACTTTAGCAGCTTAGGTGTGACTCGCGATGATCGGTTAAACTTAGAATCAATATATGGGTTAGTCTATTGGTACAGTTCTTTATGTGGAATCGGATTGGTTATTCCCGATTCCATATTTTTAGAATTAGGAACCACACTGATTCTCCCGGGAATCATCCATAACCCGACCGTATCGATCCGGTTCTATCCGACGTCCAGATCGGATTGATGCACACCCTTAGGTGCGACCGTAAGACGATTACCAATTAGGGAACTTGATTCCATGAAATCAACGAATCGTGGCATTACTTCCCCTTCAATGGATTGCTCCAATGGCAATTTTTTTTTTCCTTTTTATTTTCAAAATCTGAATTAGAATAACGACCTCGTGCTTTCGCTTGGTGCTACTCTTCAGCGCACGTAACCGTGGGCTTTAGTAATTTATTGGGCCTGCGTTGGCACTGTGAATCTCAACGCGCCCCGATAAGGCCGATGCTCAATTGCCACTGGCGTTTTCATTGCTTATTTGATCATTGGTAGAATATATAATTGAACGCACTGTGTTATTTCGAAACTATGCAGTGTATTTACGTTGATACTACAGATATGTATATTTCAAGAAAAACTTCGTGATCACGGAAAATGTTTTCCGGATAATCATTTTTAAAAAATATATATTCTCTCATTTTCAATTTAGGAAATTCATTTTCCTAAATTTAAGTATGCATTTCTCCTTTAACCATAAATGGTTTTCCATTGATTAACCATTTTTAACAAACCAAACACGTGAAAATTTAGAAAAATAATTCGCAAAAAAAAAAAAAAAAAATGGTACTCAAACAAACACACCGTGCATATCATAATGCAATCCTATTCATTTTTCATGGGCAGCTACCTTGGGATTCTCCCTTCTAATGTGAAATCTCAATCCAATCTAGTAGAGCCAATTCAATGGCAACTTTAGAGCTCGAACTGTTATCCAAAAAGTTTCACAAGAAATTCTGCCTGATATAAGAAGAATAATGACATGTTATAGACTACGAGGACAAAACAGAGGCAACAATGACTATCATGTTATCCCATAAGTCTTATCTTCAATCCTGTTAAATAAACGCATGATCTTATATTTAATTACTCTAACACTCCCCCTCACGCTTAATGTGATCTTTTTCTACCAACACTAAGCGTGGAAATTGTAATTTGGGAGGCAAATGTGGTATAGAAAGATTTGAACTTAGGACATTTAGCTCTCATACCATGTAAGTTTGGTGGAATTACAATCAACTGTTCTAATAACTTATGCTATTAGATGAAGTCATGGTTTTATATTTAATTACTCTAAAACTAAAGCTAGCAAAATATGAGTCACTTGTAGGAGAATGTTCAATTTAAGGTTGTAGGGTTGTAGATTAAGTCACGCCACTGTCCACTAAGCAGCCATCACCGTTGGCACAACACAATAAGAGTAAGAATCTCAAAATCGACCATACACCGAGCTAATGCTTGTCCTTCGCAACTTACTAAGATCTTTTTGAGATTGAGGATGGACTCGGGAAGCAAGCCTATATTACTTTCGTCATAAAGACAAGTGTTAAATAACTCGGCAAACCATGCAGCGGTTGTGTGAGCCTTTTCATGAGAAAAAGAGGGAAAGATAATGAGAAAATCAGATCTATAGCATCCAAAGCTCAAAGGTGTTTTGGGTTTTGGTAAGTGAGGACTTAAACTTAGGAAGTCTAGGGTGGGAAGCCGCCAAATCTTGTGGTAGTTATCTGTAGTTTAGCTACTTGTCGAAGCTGTCTATGAATCTTACCCAATTCCTCCTCCTCGTCACAACACCCATTCAGGATTTGATTAAAAAACAAGGCTGTGCCAATTTCTAGAACAACATGGGTTGTTCTCAAAAGCCTAGGAAATGGACCAAAAGACTAGATTCTGTGTGAATCTTCCAGCCATGAATATGTGAGATTGTTTTTCTAGAACAACATGGGTTATTGTCAAAAGCCTAGGAAATGGACCAAAGACTGGCTTTCTATGGAAATCTTCCAACTATGAATATGTGAGATTGTTTTTCCCTCTAGGATGACTCTTTATATGGCTGAATTCAATGTTTAATTGGAATTTTGGAGGCCGCATATTATAGGGGCCGCTATCAAGTTACTTTGCCTCCCTCTACTTGAAGGGCACCCGAAAAAACCTAATTCATCCAAGGTTACAGTTTAATGAACATTGATTGAATAAATCGACAGTCGAGAAGAAAACTTCCATGTTCTACTGTTTGGTTAGCGGCGCATGTAGGGGTGAGCATCGGTCCAAGGTCAACCCTGGACCGGTCTAACCCTGCCAGTCCTGGTCCGATTCCTAAGAAGACTGGATCAGTCCTTAGTCCTAGAATTCCTGGATTAGCATTATGCGGGTCGGTCCTCGATCCCGAGAGTTTCGAATCGATCCAACCTAGACCAACCCCGACTATATATATATATATATATATATATATATATATATATATATATATATATATTATTTATAATTTTTTTATATAGATAAAACCTTAAAATAAACGGCTTCAACAACATTAATCGGCTCTTTAGTGAGGAATTCAAGTAATTTTACATTATTCTTTACTAACTTAGGTTTTTAATGTCTTTTACGGCATCGATAATCATAATTTACGAAGAAAGAAAATGTTTTTGTGAGGAGTCCTCACGGTGTCCAAAAATGCACCTTATGGCATCCTCCTTTAGTATTTGTTCTCTTATATCTTATTTGTCCTCTTAGTCTTCAATTTGCTAAAATTGAAAAAAAAAAAAAAAAAAAAAAAAAAAAAAAAAAACTTCTCCACTCACCACTCGACACTCGCCTCGCTCGCTTTGGGTCACTCATGTCGCTCGCCGCTCGATGCGTGGCTCGATGCTCGCTTGGCTTGTTGCTTTCCACTCGACATTCGATGTTCATTCTGTCCAACGCTCACCCCACTTGACCCTCACTACTTGCCTTTCTTAGTTGACCTTACTCATCATCGAACCCATTAGGTCGGTATGGTTCTCGGTTGCCCTTTCAAGAAGTACAAAAAATGAAATAAAAAATTATTGGTTAGTCCTAGGCTGACCTTGAAACCGGACCGAACCTATTAGGTCAGTTTGGTCCTCAATCGTTTTTTTAAGAAGTACAAAAAATGAAATAAAAAATTATTAGTTGGTCCCGGGTTAACCCTGGAACCGGACCAAACTCATTGGGTTGGTTCGGTCATCGATCCCAAGCTCAATAGAGTCGGTCCTCGGTCCCAAAAATCGAGGACCAGCACTGTGCAAGTTGGTCTTAGGGTTAGGGGGTGGACCGACCCAACCCGGACCATGCTCACCCTTAGGCGCATGTATGATTCAGCGAAAGCACCAATGCAATGAGACCCCTCTAGACGTGGCCTTGGGTCGGACTTCTTGTTCTGGAGTGGTGCTTTTATAGTTCGGTTGTGTCTAGTTGGACTTTGCATAAAGGTTTTCGGGCTCTAAAGGTCTTGAGCAAATGCAAGTGGTGTTTGGTATTTTTTTTTTTTTTTAAGAGCTTTGGCCTTATATGACTGCATTTCCAAAGTCCTCCAAAGACCATTAGCCCAGTAAAACTCCTACTTGACTTTGGGTTTTGAGCATTTCAAGAACGTCGATTCAATTTTTTCCAACTTGGCCCTAGCTAAACTTTTGAAATTCCACATTTACCCTCATCATTTTTACTTCATGCAACGTCTTTGGCTAGCCCAAATCTGATCACTGATGAGCGAGACTAGTGCCAACAAGCTTCACCTGAGATTGTGCCACCCCAGGCGCCCTCGCTGAGGTTGCGTGAGGCGGCCCTTGCCAAGGCCACATAACCATGGCTTTGGGGTTGTGTGACACTAGCAACCTTAGGTGAGAGCAACTAGTGCTAGAGCTGTTTCAACAGTGGCATGAAGCAATGACCAGGCCCTTCATTGGCATTTGGCTAAGGATTTGAGGTGTTTTTTGGAAAAAAAAAATAGCAATAGTCCTTTACAAGTATACTTTTTTTTTTCCAAACAACATTTAACCGGGATTGCTTCTGAATACACTCTAAAATTACACCTTAGCAAATATTATTTATATTTCAAAAAGAAAAAAAAAACCCTTTAACCAAATTCCTTTACATTTTTCCGTTGACTTTTCCCAAAAAGCAAAGTTAGGCATTTTATTCCGAAATTAAAAACTTGTTTTTAGATTTTCGAAAATATGAGAATATTATTTATGTAATATCCAAGTATCTCGAAAGGTTTCGAGTATTTTACGTTGAATAAGAAGTCAAGATACTAGAACTGCAAGATCAACAAAAGTCAAAAGTTCAAAAATAAAAATCACCCTACTCGGGCTCGACATCGAAGACAGCAAAATGATACAATTTGTCACGTTCACTAGAAATAACATCACCACAATTTTCTCATGCTTTCAACTAGTTTAGTAACATACCAACCGTTTCTCCATATATGTCAATCTGCTTCTTCCATGGATGGGCCACTGTCTTTATGACTCCTATATTTTAGGGATAACATTTGAACAGAAAATAACCATTCATGCACTCTTCTCGATCTCATAACATGTTTGGCATCTTACTACAACCACTGGGGTTCGCCCCAGTGGCCACCCTTCCAATTTGAAAGGGGGAGGTGGGAGGTTCAAATCCCCACCTTCTCAGGGGGATTGGGGTGGGGACGATTTCATTTCAGGAGTGAGTTTCGACTCCCACGCTCTGCAATGAGGCAGGGCAAAAATCTGAGAGTGGGTATTAGAGTAAGATTAGAGTAGGACCGACCAAAAAAAAAAAAACCACTCTTACTACGTGTGTGCCAGCAGTTGTATGATAGTTGCCTATGGCACATGTCTGACCATAATCCTTGCGTGAAATTACTCATATGTCTCCTTTCTTGATGCAATACAATCGTTAGCGCCATGGCTCCAAAAACGATGTCAAGCGCAATATTTTTTATTCTTCATTTATTCAGCCCTTGATATTTTATGACCCGCAGGCAATTGTACTTGCCTATATTTTTAAAAAAATGTAAAAAATTGATCGGCTTTCCAAAATATCAAAAGAAAAGTACTAGCTATTCTTCGCCATTTCTACCTGACATTCTTCTTCCTCTTCTAAATCGAGCACAGAGGGAAAGCGCTCCTTAGATACGGACAAAATGGTACTCTCCTTCATTTTCTATTTCTTTAATTAACTGCTCATATTTGCATGTGCTTCGAATTTTCTGGAAGCCTTTACATGCTATCTTAGTATACAACGACGCTTCGTCCCTTGTTTGAATTTAGAAAGAAATGTCCCGTTGGCTTGTTACGGCTTTGGCGTGTCTTCACCAATTCGACCGTTAAAATTTCGAGTTTGGTCCTATCAAATTGAAAGTGGAACTGTTTTTTTTCCATTCCTTGCCATGTATGGATAGAGTTCAAGCAAGCTAGCATACCTAGAGAACGCTGCTTTTGTCAATGACAATGGAAGCAACCTTTTACTTCCAGAAATCATTACCAGCCCACAAACTTTCCTATGTGTTCTATGGTAAATTGATCACCTTCACCAGTAAAAGTAGTGAAGAATTGTGCTATTTGCCTTAACCAATTCAGTTATATGCCCTATCCCCGCGTTATCTCCACATAATGGCCTTTTGGCATCAGGTGGATGTAGATTTTGCCTTATGTTTTGTAAAGGATTGTGCCCCCCAGCAACTTGATTTTTATTTCCAACTGCCTGCTAGCCGTTTTGGGGCATAATTTGGCATTTCGATTTGCCCCTATTGATCGTACACTCAGTATATTGAGATTGGCCTAATTCTCTACATTGCCAACCCCTAGCCTTTACCATTGGTTATACTCCCGTGGATTGAGGCAATTGGTATTATGGACTCGAGTAGCACCTGTCTGAGGAAATGTTTGAGGTGGATCGGTAGCAAGCTCAGTATCGCCATGGTTGGCTTTGTTTAAAGTGGGTTGGCACCATAACTAGCGTCAGAGCCGGCCAAACCAGGGAACGTTGCCAGCATCGTAGCGTGTGTGAAATTGTTTGGAACAAAAACTGGGTCGGTATTGACCAAGTCAGGGTTGTGGTGCAGGGATCGAGATATGATGAGGTTACAGCCTGTATCTGGCCCCATCCGGCAACGCGCCCGACATTGGCGGCTGCTACCCAGGATATACGTACGGGTTTGACATGAAACGTACCCAGGTCGACAATCAATGCGCTCGTCAAACCAGCCAAACTAAGGTATGTAATCGATGCCAAACCTTGCTCCCTGGCATTCACTCCTTAGCCACAGTTCTCGCCATGATTTGAGTCCCCTAGTAAAGAAATCAAGTTTTGGCTTTCGCAATAATTGAACATTTCCACACTGGAGGTCGTGACTTGTTTTCAGCATACCTACTGGGTCTACCTGGTTCTTGTCAAACTCTAGTCTAATCTGATTCTTTACGGAGCTCAGCTTGCCCGAACTTAGTAAAAGGAGCTTTTGATCAACTATTTTAGATCATTGGATGAGTCGGCAATAATGGGTTTTAAACACTTCATCCATGTATTCAAGAACAACACCTTGCATATCAGATTAGGCTATGATCCATTTCTTGCCAAAACATGCTCATATCCACATTAGTCTTTCCAGCATTCACATTTGATCGTTTTCCTCAACATTTTGCTGGGCTGTATCCGCAACCCCAGCTTGCGTGGTCCTCCTTGCATTACTCCCAGGCATGTTCCTACTCCAAAGATTCGTATGAAAAGCAAAGAACGAGCCTTCAACTGGCTCCACTCTAAGTTCCACTGGGCGTGCCCCTAAAATTGGCTGAATGGGATGCCAGCCCCTTCAAGGAAGACTGCTCAATGAAGACCAAGCTGAGAATTGGCGTATATGAAACACATGTAGTCCTTGTATTATTATTCAATGATTTACAGCTTAGAAAGAAACATGACTAAGATTATGGGTGTCTTAGAACTAAAGAACAATAACACAAGCTCAAAACAAACTCACAAGAGTGAGAGTTCCATAAGATAAAAAGAAAACAATTTAAAACTTGGATCAGTAAGATCTTCAAATTTGATTAAGTTTACGTGTCCTTTCCTAAGATATCCTTTTATAGTCATGAGTCTCTAAAATCTCACTTTCCCCGTTTTAAGACTTGTTCTCTATGTTTTGTATGCGTTCCCCAAAGTTTTGGACATAAGCCCCACTGGGTGGAAACAATATCTAGTATTGGATTTCATACTCATGCTAACCATTTTTCCACGAACGCCAATTCGCTTCAGCCACATCTTTGGACATGATCTACATTATTCCTCTACTTTGGGGATGACATTTGACCCAAAAAAAAAAAGCATTTTCGCAATTTTCTCAGACTTTTAACTGGTTTAGCATTATGCTAACCGTTCTCCACTTATGTCAATCCGCTTCTACCATGTGTGTAGCCATAATCTTCCAAACTCCTACATTATAAGGATGGCGTTTAATCAGAAAATAACCGTTAGCCATTCTAACCACATCTCAAGATTCTAGGGTCAAGCATCTCCGCCTCTACTTCTCTTTTTCCATGTTGACGTCGTCACAAATTCTAGTGGCCAAACCTATGTTAATCACAACATGATTCGCATAATTTCCATGCATCTTACAATTATAAAGTAAATATCTCACTTGGTCAATGCCTCACAAAATCAATGTCTCTCAAAATGGCCAAATGACCTATACCTATTTTGGCCATTTTTAGGTATCAACACTATCCAACTCAATTTTTATCGTTAGATGGTTTCTTTAAGCGAATAAAATCACTTCCATATTGACCATACGCAACAATCAATCAATTGATTATATCACACCAAAGGCCATAGTGGATGCGGTCCTCTTCTTGTTGGGATTGAGAATAAAACATTTAAGGCACTCGGTGCTCAAATTGATGCCACAACAGACCACGCAATTTGAAAATGGGTGCTCTCCTTTTTATGGCTCTTCACCTACCAAAAACTTCACTAAACTTGTAATTTTCTTTTCCAGCAGAAGAGGAGGAATCAAATATGCGTGCCTGTTATTGTTACGGCATGTGTGCGTTTACATATTAATCTGACATCAAATTCCACCTCGGGTATTTTAGATTCTTTTGTATTCGGCTCAGCAACAACTTGTGACACAATTCGTAATTCACCAATCGACAGCAACTGCAACATTACATTGTTTATCACCAGCTACACCTTATCACCCTCTGCTTTTCTTCTATTTATGAGCTTCAAATCCATGATACCACCTGCAAATCAACTCTTGTGCTAAATACAAGTTTAGTCGTCATGGTTCATCATAACTTCTGTTCCAAGAACAGAAAGGTCTCATCATCTCAGAGTACATTCGGTAAAATAACGCAGTGAATCTTTTACGTTAAATTGTGTGTCAAAGCAAGAGACCAATGAATTTAGCATTGGCATAACGTCCCCTGGAAGCACCAACAGAGAAAAGGGAAATTGGATCCAAAGGGAAAACAGATCCAGGGATACTATAGGATGAACAAGCATGCCAATAGAGGCCTAGACATGATTAGAACTTGAGTTCTTCCAGAGTGAGTGCACTATGAGACAGTTCGATTGGCCCGTACATAGTGGACAAGCGTGTGTAGGAATTCTATTAAATTTCAAACTTTGATTTCTTTGTGCTGTAATCAATCTATTAAAGACAAATGTAGAGATAGCTGTTTGGTTTTCCTTTTTAATAGTTTCTATTTAATACGAGAAAATGACAAGAAACATCGAAAAAATAAATTAACGGTAATTACGTAGATATAATATATACTTGTTTGCGTCCATGAATTATATCTATCTAAAAGATGATATTAAGGATGGTTAAGAAAGAAATTGAGCGTCGGTCACCAAAATAGTAGGGCCTCTCTTCCCTTTAGATAGTGGTATTTGTGGGAATCTATTGGCTTTCCAAGCCACAGTAATCTCTTTCATGTCATTCTCTCCATTTAATCTCTCTAATGTGCTGGATCTCCCCTTTGTGAATAATATAATGATCCGGGGGGCCTTAACAGTAATTTTAAATCATTTTGTATAATCAAGAGTATATGGTCACCCTTGTCCACTGCAATATTCTTCAAATTTAGGTTTCATATAATTGGTTGCTAAGTTAAGATAGACTATATCATCTTTTTGTCCGCTATTGTAAGATGAACTGCAAGTCTAAGATAAATAAAGTTTAAGTATATCAGTAAGTACATCAGCTCTCCAATAAATAAAATATATCTTAATTTAATATGGTTATCAAAGTAACAGGAAATATGTAAGCTACATTATAAAATGCTACACTTATATTTTTTTACTTTTTACGATTCATTTTTTTAAATATTGAGGGGATTTCTTTATTAAGTGAAATATATTATTGCATTAAATGATTGATATAAGTCAAAATTTAATTTAGGTAATTTACTTATTTTATTCTTAATTAGATAAGCCATATAATAATATTTTCATTCAAAGAACATATTTAAGAAACTGTCTTTCTCTTTATCCATTTGAAGAATGTATTTGATATTTTTCAAATTAAGCTACATGATATATATGGATATAATTCCCCTTTATTCATTTTTTAAAATATTTCAGGCCAGTTACACTTGGAACCGGTCTCGAATCAAACCAGCCAGGTTCCCGATTCTATCAGAGAACATGTTTGTTTTGTAAATTTCAATTTATAAGTATCATATATTCCCTTCACTGTGCTTTATCATCTGTTGAGTTTAATCGTATTTCTTATTGTAGTTCAACCAAAGAAATTTCCGACAAACTACAAGTCACGTCACTTTTGAAGAACCTGACAGAGTCAAAGAAATAATGTTTGCCTACCCAAGTAGAAGACTTTGTATCTAAAGATTGCACTTAAGTCCTCATATATATTTTAAGATATTACGTGACATGAGCTGAATTGTATATTTTCTACGTGATACCCTTTATGTTATTATCACTTTTTGATTAAGACAAAAATGGGGAGAGAATATAAATATACACTGAGCATAGAGGAGGTGACGGTCAAGACTATCGATGGTGGCCTGTCGGGTCCATGGCAGTCCAAGGCGACACATAGATTAATCTAGCTCGGTATAGTTTAGTTCTAATTTGGCTAGCTTAGTTCATGACCCTATATCTTAACTAGATTAGTTTCTACACAATGAAACCAAATTAGATTTAGAATCGCATCTTTAATAAATAGTTAGAATAGCTTAGATTAGTTTAACAATCATAATGAGTAGAATCTAAGCTAACTTAAGATAGAATTAGTCTCTAATCCCAAAGCTTATATGGTTTCATGTCCTAAGGCCAAATAAAAAGGCCATGTCTATTCTTTGCCTCACTTCTATTGGGTTTTCGTTTCTTGTACTTGCTTAGGTGTCTTTCGTGATTTGAGTGTTTCTTTATCGCATTGCACTTCCATGACTTGTTTGTTAATTTCTTTTTTAGAACCGTTAAGTTTAGTTTAGATTCATAATAAGCCTCGCAAAAATATTTCCTTGATCACTTAGCAGTTTTGATCCCTTTAGGACAATAACTAGTAATAAAAAATGCATGCTCACTTATGTCCACGACCTTTCGATTTAGTGGTGCAGAAAGGGCACTAATAAATATTAGCATAACCAAGTCCATGTGCTTAGAATCTCTACTTGCGTAGGAAATGAGATGAACCTCCAACGTCTTAGTTTCTAGCCAACTCCAAATAGCTAGTGGTGACTCCTAGAAAATACTTAGGTTGTTAAGAATAAAAAAGCAAAGTCTAATGTCATGTGATTATGAACTTGGGAAAGCCTGCACTCTTAATCATGGATCCCTTGAATTGCCATCTTTAAGCGAACAATTCGGACCATCTTTCAAGCAATACCTCTAAACCCGTGTCCCAAATCCTTAAGACGTCTTGGGGAGGGTCGCAACAAGTTTCTCCTATCTCAAAGCCCTTTATCTTCTTTGGCCAATAGTGTCCTTTTAGGCCTTGATGGAGAATTTCATCTATCCAAATCTTTACGTTTGGCCAGTGGCATGTCCTTTATAGTATGGTGGTGATCATTATCTGTTAAATATCCTATCGTCACTCAAAACACATACCCATCACCCATCAAATGTTCTTCCCCGGATCATTGATGATACCATACACTTGTGTGCCGATGCAATCGATGAACTTATTCATTGTCTGCATTAGGTTAGTAACAAGAAATCATATTCTTAAACAATCGTTTTATCTTCATAAAAGTTGTAATATGACAATCACTTACCTTGACATGGAAAATGAGATAATTGAGCTCACATTAAAAGTTGCGGACCTCATTCTCGTGATGCATGGCACTAGAATTCCATCTATATCATTTGCCCAACTTTCAATGGTGTGCCAATCGGGCTATTCTTATTAGAATGCTTACCGATGAAACAAAATCGGAGCAAGTTTCGACATGTCATCAATCGATGCAAAGGACAATTTTAACTTTTAATTTATATAATGTGGTCTTTAGACTTTAGCGCAATATACAATATCGTCATTAGAAATTTAATCTGTTCAATGCAATCCCTAAACTGTTAATAAATATTCAGTGTAATTACTGGAACATTGAATCAAAGTTCATTAATTATATTAAACAAATTAAAAATGTATGAACGACATTGCATATTAAATAAAAATTCAATGACCACATTGAATAATTTAATTGAAGGAAGCTTAGAGATCACCAATGTCATTTTTCGGTACTGTCACCGGAACCAACCAGCGCCGTGTCCGGGCACGTCACTTGAGTAAAATCCGAAAGTAGTGAGGGCGAACGTGGGGGGCCCACCGAAATGTTCTAAGCCAACGATCTCCTTTGATTTTCACCAGATCCCACCTACTGCCAACTCCGAATCCTGACCGTCCGTCCCACCCTCGGAACCTATTTATAGCCCTCATCCTCGTCTCTTCCCTTCGCTCACCCCTAAACCATCCTCTCTACTCCCCTGTTTCTCTCGTCGCTGTTCCTGCGTTTCAGATTCCTGTCCGAAGAAGAAGCAGAGTAGCGGGAAGGCAGAGGAAGATGGCGTTGTCCGTGGAGAAGACCACCGGCGGCCGGGAGTACAAGGTGAAGGACATGTCCCAGGCCGACTTCGGCCTCCTCGAGATCGAGCTCGCGGAGGTGGAGATGCCGGGGCTCATGGCCTGCCGCGCCGAGTTCGGGCCCTCCCAGCTCTTCAAGGGCGCCCGCATCACCGGCTCCCTCCACATGACCATCCAGACCGCCGTCCTCATCGAGACCCTCACCGCCCGCAGCGCCGAGGTCCGCTGGTGCTCCTGCAACATCTTCTCCACCAAGGACCACGCCGCCGCCGCCATCGCCCGCCACTCCGCCGCCGTGTTCGCCTGGAAGGGCGAGACCCTCCAGGAGTACTGGTGGTGCACCGAGCGCGCTCTCGACTGGGGCCCCGGCGGCGGCCCCGACCTCATCGTCGACGATGGCGGGGACACCACCCTCCTCATCCACGAGGGGGTCAAGGCCGAGGAGGTCTTCGCGAAGACCGGCAAGCTCCCCGACCCGGCCTCCACCGACAACGTCGAGTTCCAGCTCGTGCTCACCATTATTAGGGACGGGCTGAAGACCGACCCGAAGAGGTATCACAAGATGAAGGACAGACTCGTCGGCGTCTTGGAGGAGACCACCACTGGTGTCAAGAGGTTGTACCAGATGCAGGCCAACGGGACTCTCTTGTTCCCTGCCATCAACGTCAATGACTCTGTCCCCAAGAGCAAGGTACAGTTCTCTCTTTCTTGTGCCGTTTCTGTTTGTACTTTTTGGCTGTGTGGGTTCAGATCTAGTAGATCTAATACTCTTTCTGGGTACTGCTTCGTGAGATTGATTCGTTCGAGTTCTGAAATGTTTTGTTTGCGTTGGATCTGCACATTTTCGCTTGACAAGAAGTAAAGGAGAACCTGTTTGATAAAATGTCTGTGCGGTATGAGAGGATGCATCTTCAATCTATTGGTAAAGACTAGATGCATGTAAACTTACTCACAATAATGAATGTTTAGTTGTCACTGGACTAGAAGTTGTGGATCGTGCTTAGAGACCCACGATCTTCTTTCTTGTCCTGGGTGCTGAATAAGATCTGGGACTTATCTTGTTGTCACAGACTCACAGTTTATTGGCATGAATGCCTGTTTAGAGATTCTTGTAACCTGTTCTAAGTAACTAGCAAGCTAGTAGAAGGTTGCGTCCGTCTATAATTTCTCACTCCGGCAACATGTGAACTTTGTTATACTTGCTATGAAGAATCTAATCATTCCAGTGATGTCTGAGTAGAGTGATGAGCAGCTTCTATTTACTTACTTCTTGTTTGTCAAGAACTAATCATTGGAGCTAATGTTCTTGCTTGAAACAGTTTGATAACTTGTATGGCTGCCGCCACTCTCTCCCTGACTGTCTGATGAGGGCCACCGATTGTCATGTCATCTTACCTGTCCTTTCAGTAAAAAGGAAACATAACAAAATTCTTACCTGTCCTTTCAGTAAAATCGGAAATCTAGTTAATTATAATTTTTGTCTTGTCATCTCTCCCCTTTTCGATGCCTTTTTTTTTTTCCCCCAATGTCTCCACACTTCCTTTTCTAATTAACTACAGGCTTTTATCACCCTGCAGATTGCCACTAATATGATATTATGCAGCCCGGTAATGTCTTTTTCTCACTGGTTTATGCAGGTGGCTATATCAGTTGAACCTCTGAAGGTCCAAAACTGGATCCTTCCCATTATGCCTGGACTCATAACAGATGTCTTGATATCGCTCGATGATCGTTATTTGTACTTTGTGAACTGGCTTCATGGGGACGTGAGGCAGTATAACATTGAAGACCCTGAACATCCCGTGTTCGCGGGTCAAGTATGGGTCGGGGAATTGATTCAGAAGGGAAGCGGAATTGTGGCTGAGAAAGAAGATGGTACGACGTGGCAAGTTGACCTTCCTGAGATAAAGGTATGTCTGTTTGAATTTATGTAAGAATAAAAAATGGTAAAAGCTGATTACGGTACAGATTTCTAATTCTTGCTGGATAATCGCAAGAATGTTACTTCTTTGACCCACTTCATGCGTTGCTTCAGGCGAATAAACTCAGAGGAGGACCCACAGCAACCCCGGCGACAATGGCTGCCGGGAGCCTCTGCTCTTCGGCCCCCTCTCCCCCTTCCTCCCCCTCCTCCTCCTCCTCCTCCTCGCCGCCGGCGCCGCCTCTGCCGACGACTCCGCTGTCATGTCTGAGATCCTTGCCGCCCTCAAGCCGTCGGGCTGGTCCTCGAGCCAGGCCTACTGCAAATGGCAAGGCGTCAGCTGCGACTCATCTTGCCGGGTCACTGGCATAAGCTTCCCTTCCTCGTCCCTCTCCGGCGCCCTCCCCTCAGATCTCTCCTCCCTCTCCCAGCTCCAAACCCTCTCTCTCCACGATAACCTCCTCTCTGGCGCCGTCCCTTCCTTCTCCGGCCTTGCCTCCCTCCAGACCCTCTACCTCAACAACAACAACTTCACCTCCATCACCTCCGGCGCCTTCCAGGGCCTCACCAGCCTCCAGACCCTTAGCCTCAGCGACAATCTCGGCCTCGCCCCCTGGCAGATCCCACTGGAACTCAACGCCTCGACGTCCCTCGTCACCTTCTACGCCAACAACGCCAACATCATCGGCACGATCCCGGACTTCCTTGGTTCCCTCCCTAGCCTGACGAATCTGAGGATCTCCTACAACAACCTCACTGGGCCCCTCCTGTCCTCCTTCGGCGGTTCATCGATCCAGAACCTCTGGCTCAACAACCAGGCAATGGGGCTTTCCGGCGGCATCAGCGTGTTGGCCGGGATGACCCAGCTACGCCAGGTCTGGCTCCAGAAGAACCAGTTCACAGGTCCGATCCCTGATCTCTCACAATGCACTAATTTGTTCGATCTCCAGCTTAGGGACAACCAGTTCACTGGGGTTGTGCCCGCCTCGCTGTTGGCACTCCCCAGCTTGAAGAACTTGTCATTGGATAATAATAAGTTGCAGGGTCCCGTCCCAAGTAATAGCAGTGGAATTGACATTACCTATGGGGGTACCAATAGCTTTTGCAACAGTGCGCCGGGCCCTTGCGATCCGCAGGTTACTATGTTGCTTGAGGTGGCCGGTGCGTTGGGGTATCCGAACATGCTGGCGGATTCTTGGACTGGGAATGATGCTTGCCAGGGCAGCTGGAGTGCCATTTCTTGCCAGGGGAAGGAGGTGACTGCTGTCACCTTCTCAAAGCAGGGGTTTAGTGGGACCATCTCGCCCGCTTTTGCAGATCTCACCTTCCTCCACATGTTGCTGTTGAATGATAATAATCTTACTGGCTCTATTCCGGAAAGCTTGACTACGCTGACTCAGCTTCAGGTTCTTGATGTGTCGAACAATAATCTCAGTGGCTTGATACCGGTTTTCCCAGCCTCAGTGAAATTGACTACTACTGGGAATCCGTTAATTGGTAAAACAAACACTGGTGGCGGAGGCAGTGGTGGTTCAGGGATGAATTCGACTGACGGCGGCTCACCTGGATCGTCAAATGGTTCTTCACTTTCAGGTGGTGTAAATGCTGCTGTTGTCATAGGTGGCCTTATTTTCATCGTGGGGGTGTCGTTTGTCTTGTACAAACTCTGTTCCATCAAACGACAACACGGGAAATTTAATAGGGTAGACAATCCGGAAATCGGGATGGAAGTAGCCAAGAATGGGGCCGGGAATGTTATGAATGGTTGTGGTGGGCTTCCAAGTAAATTGCATAGGCAAAGCAGGGTGGACCATAGTGACTCTCCTGTTTTTGAAGGAGGAAATGTTGCAATTTCAATTCAAGTCCTTAGACAAGCTACTTGTAATTTTAGTGGAGGGAAAATTTTAGGAAAAGGTGGTTTTGGTGTTGTTTACAAAGGGGAGTTGCACGATGGCACCAAAATTGCTGTTAAAAGAATGGAATCTGTTGCAATATGTACCAATCGAATGAATCAATTCCAAGCTGAGATTGCAGTACTTACAAAAGTGAGGCATAGGCATTTAGTCGCGCTTTTAGGGTATTGTATCAATGGTGATGAGAGGCTTTTAGTGTATGAATATATGCCACAAGGGACTCTCACTCAACATTTGTTTGAGTGGCGAGAGAAGGGGTATGCACCTCTGACTTGGAAGCAAAGGGTGACCATTGCTTTGGATGTTGCTAGAGGAGTGGAATACCTGCACAGTTTAGCCCCACAAAGTTTTATCCATAGGGATTTGAAGCCATTGAACATACTGCTGGGAGATGACATGAGAGCCAAAGTTGCTGACTTTGGTTTGGTTAAAATTGCTCCTGATGGGGACAATTCCATGCACACACGTTTGGCTGGAACTTTTGGGTATTTCGCTCCTGAGTATATAGGTAAATTGATCTCTATTGTTTTTTTCATTGAGATTACGTAAGTGTGATATCTTTCAGTAGTAATAATGGATGGTAGTCCTGCAGATGAACTAGTGGACTTTATATCTATGTTTCCACCTCATTTTAGTTGGATGTTTTGTTTGGATTGAGCCTTATAATGGTAAGATTGATCAGCTAGCATTAATTAACTCAAAGATCACAAGAGCATGATTGCTGTTCAATTATCTAACTCATCAGTTTAATTGCTCTGATCTACTATAGGGGGGATAGTGAAATCACCTGACTACAAATTGTTGATTAGAAACCAAGGGTGACTTATTTATGTTACCCATTCTTGGAGTGCTTTTATCCTCTCTTAACATGAAATCTGAGCATAGGCTTTTCTTTTTCCTTATCGATGAAATTGCATTGAATTTTGTATGGGTCTTATTCTTTCCATACAGACACTGGAAGCGTAACTACAAAGATCGACGTTTATGCATTTGGTGTTGTCTTGATGGAGATCATTACCGGTAGAAAAGCAGTAGACGACACCAAGAAAGATGAGAGGGACGCCATGAACAAAGGGAAGGCGCACTTGGTCTCTTGGTTCCGTGAAGTTCTGAGGAAAAAGGAAAACATCAGAAAAGCTATCGACCAGACTCTTGACCCCGATGAAGAAACCTTAGAGAGTATAATCAAAGTTGCTGAGCTGGCTCGTTGTTGCACTGATCGGGAACCAGACCGGAGACCGGACATGGGCCATGCGGTCAATATTTTGGGTCCCCTCGTGGAGCAATGGAAATCAACTAGCCATGATGAAGAAGAAAGCTCTGGAATCGACCTCCCCATGAGCCTTCCTCAAATCTTGCAAAGATGGCAAGCTGGCGAAGGCACTTCCTCCATGTTCAACAATATGTCCACCAATACACAGTCTAGCATTCCGCCGTAACCTTTGACGTTTCCAGACTCGTTCAGTTCAACTGATTGCCGGTGAGGAAAGTAATGGGAAAGAATTTGGTCTGGTTGGCCATGTAAAGTATTTGATGAAGTTGGTTGCCAGCAGATAGAGAGATCAAGATGCTCTTGTGAAAAGTCGCTTCAAGGCTGTTGAAAATAGACACTGCAGCTGGGTGTATGAGCTAGTGGTCATGATTGGGACAGTGCAATTTTGCTTCGATAAGTGTATGTTTTCCTTCTAATCCTGAGTCGGTACAAGTTCACCATTTCTTGCACCCACACATTTTGTATGTGATCTCCTGTTTTTTCATTCTTGGATTCTTTGAGGAAATGATTGACTTGTGGATGCTTATCAGGGAAAGCAGTATTAAATTTGCCTGAAATTGTGTTCCTACACTCAATATTTCTTGCTTTTGTCGCGAATTATGAATAATTGCTGCACCAGTTCTTCCCTCGGTGCATCGTCTAGTGTGGGTATCATTCCTTAGGATGTGTCATAGAGCATGCTGTTCATTGGACTCTGCAACTTGCAAGGAAAATGTGTCAGCTGTTTTGGACGTTTGTATCTTTTTCTGACACTCAGGTGAATGTTTTCAAAAAGTTTTGATACTTACGATATTCAAGTAATTATTTTTTCGAAGTTATAGAACTAAAGTGGTCAAAGAAAACTTATGGCACTAAAGTGGGTATTATGTGGAAATTATAATGCTACCGATGTCCTTATTCTGAAAATTAGTTCTGTTCTGAATTAAATAGAAGGCGAACTTTATATGTCAATAACTAAAAGATAAACAAGGACGGAGCCCAATACAACTCCTACTCAACTTTCGGCTTTGAGCATTTTCAGAATGCCAATTCTAAGGTGGGCCATGAATAAAGTTTGCAAGGCCTGTAGAATATCATGTTGTAAGTGCTGCAATTCAACCTTGCTGCACACCGACTAAAAAAGCCTTGCTGCACGTTTTACCATTTACCTTAAAAGCTGAAAGGCTGACTTCTTTTTATTATTTTCCTGGGCTGTCTGTGGACAAGATGAAAGACTATATGATCCAATCCGATCAATCCTGCTTTGTTGCCATGCATTTTTACATTCAAGTTTCTTCTACATTCACAAGCTGCAAACTCACATCTTCGCTTCTTTGTTTTTGATTTCTTCCGGCAATTAAGTGGGTGTTGTAGGTGTTTGTTTCGATAAACAAGAGTACACGCATAAGTAAATTAGGATCAAAGTCTAATCGCAATGAAAGTAAAAATGCTTATACACATATTTTCATAGTATTTTCATGCATTTTAATAAAGACACATAGACATAAGAAGTAGGCTAATCACATTACTCTTGGTCCTTACTCAAAAATTTTGGTTATGAAGTTCTTCAGATTCTGACCACGAACGTCTAATATCCTTACAACAGTGATTCTAATGTTCTTTAGATTCTGACCTTGAATGTTGATCTTCTGGTAACATCGATTCTGACGTTCTTGGAATTTTGACCACAAATGTATGATGTTTTCTGGTAATACCGGTTGACATTCTTCATATGTAGAATGTTTGATCTCTTTGTAACGTAGGTTCTCATGTTCTTCAGATCCAGTCCCACAAGTGTCGAGCTTCTAGTTCAAATACACCACCAATTTCACGTTGAATATAAGAGAGAAATTGAAAGATCTCACAACTATAATTGTACTAGCAATTGCTCTCGTGTGTGAATGACTTGGTTGATCACTATCAATACTCTCAATTATCGATTATCGATCATCCTGTGATTTGCTCTCACAATGACCTCTTTATAACCAATCCAGATCACATTTAAGTCGGCTCATTAACTCTAAAACTGTTTTAAAATTAATTTGGTCATAACATATGATAGACGTAAATTCTCATATCATTTCAGATACTAATTCGGACATTGACTCCGTAACCGTTATAGAGCATAATTCTAGGCATTAATTTATAATCGTTACAAATTTTTACTCTGGACATTAACTTTGCAACTGTTACAAGTATTAATTTGACCGTTACATCTAAAACCGTTTTAAAACATTAATTGGTCATTTGAATTTGAAACCATTTCAAATCATTAAACTGCCCATTGATTTTGAAAGCGTTCAAGATCATTAATGTGAGCGTTACATCTAAAATCATTTCACATCATTCATGTGGCCATTAAGTTTGAAATCAACATTAATGTGATTGTTAAGTTTGAAATCATTTCGGATCTTTAATTTAGCCATTTAGTTTGAAACCATTTCAGATCATTAATTTGGCCTTTGATTATGAACTCACTTCAGATCATTAATGATGTCATTGATTTTGAACTTACTTCATATCATTAATATAGCTATTAATTCTAAACTTACTTTAAATTATTAATTCGATCATTGAATCTAAATGCACTTCAGATCTTTGATTCGGCCTTAAAGTCTGAAACTCGCTTCAAATTTTGTAAAATCTGAATTCCTTTTTTAGTTTTTTTATTTTTAGCCCGACTCAATCTGATTGGCTTGCAAATGCATTTGCAATATTTTCTCTCTCGTCAAATGTCATTCTAAATAGTTATGGTGTATGATATCCCTAAATTCATCACTAAGCTAGCAATAAGACTTGTACTAATATATTAGCACAACCAAGATAATTAATTATCTAAGTCAATCTCATCTTCCTACAAATCATAGGTAATATCTAGTAATATATCATGGCTATCAAGAACATAATGAGCCTGTCAACTTTGGCGACCTTGTAATTCAATTCTTCAGTCTCACCATGTCCCGATCGGACAAATACCATGGAATTATTAATCAAGCCACAAATTCAATCACACGTCCAAATCTAATTGACATGTATTTCTTCGAAATATGAACAACTCATTCTCAATTATAACCACGACTGAAAATTTGAATACAATGTTATGATTAGATTGCATAGAACAACAATATTGTATATCTATATATAATAAGAAAACATATTACATATTGCGCATACATGTGCCTTCATTTGTAAACAAACTATGGTCGTCAAGTACAGAGATGGTTTGATGAAACGTCAATATGCACACTTGTGAACCACATCCATCCAACATAAAAATTTGCATAATGTCTCAAGTCTAAGGATCTTACACCAAACCAAAGCGTGAATGATCAAACATTGATCCCACTAAAAACTTTCATGTTGTTAATAGTTCTATGTATGTCACATTCAGTGAACTTATCTAAGACAAGTATCTGTATTCTAGCTCAAATATCACAATACCTAATGACTTGTGACTCATCATCCTCTCGGGTTTCTAATACTGCATGGTGAAGCTTGAGAAATCACCAATCTCAACATGATCCCCATTATCCTTTTAATGATCCATCGACTATGAACTGTTTAAGGATTCAGCATAACTGTAAACTTGTCACACATATTCTTAACTCCTTAAGAATAGGTTCAGTCATAACTGATTTTATGGACACAATCATATAAATAGGACGATGAATGGATATTTATTTTCCATTAAATAATCCCTACCATGTAACCATTACATGGCTGTTTTAGGGCATATAACTAATGGGTGTGAGTGAAAAGAGCCAAGCCAGTAAATTTGCTAGACATTGATTTGATTTTGAGCTTAACTCACGAAGGTAAGACCCTAGTTGTACTCAGCTCATTAGATCTTGTTGTATTGTAAAGGCTTGAGTTTCCAACCTCTCCGTCGATTTAGTTGTAGATTTCGTTCGTGAAAAATTAAACATGAGACAATGAAGTTGCTCGTTCATGGTGGGTGTGCCCTACAATAGATTGAAATGCGGAGGAAACGAAAGTTGAACAAATGCTAGGCGAATCTTCAAAGTAAACATAGTTCAGAGTCAGAAGGATTTAAAACTGGTATCTCTCAAATCCATTATACATTTCGCACATGAACGCCTCTTTGACGAATGGTAGGGCATGCCACAGAACTGCGAGGGAGAACAATGCTAATTCTCTTGCAAATTTTGTTTTATTATTGAGAGGCGACAGGTAATAAAGAGAAATAAATTCTTCACGCGTGTATCATGTGTGTTCCTGGCACTATCTCCACTTCTGTTTTCCCTATCAATTATAATAGAAGAGGAGCTAGGCTATACTTTTCACGAGACACGATGCTCTTACATTCTTTCATTGCTGAATTAAAGTGCAACAGAACTCAGCCTAGAAAATAGTGATTTTTTGCTTTTTGATCCAATAGTGAAAGTCTGTGGACACACTGTGGACACAGCATGGTGCCCAGGAGGAACCATAGACTCACTCATAAAAATGGGCCAGGTTGTAGTCCCCACTGAACACAATATCTTTACAATCTTTTATTATAAAATTGATATACAGCAGATTTTACCCGTTTAACACATCTCAATTTGGAGTTGCTTTTTGATCCAATTGTGAAAATATCCTAAATTTTGCCAATTTTTTTTTACCCCTACCTCATATTCACCGAGTAGGCCTCTTAGCTGAACAAGTAGCAAACTAATTAGAATAGAAGGAAACCCATCACTAACTGTTTATTTATTTACTACTTTTAACTTTTGGGTAAAAAATAGAAATGATCTTCGAACTTTTATCCCAACATGCAATGTGGTCCATAAACTTTAGTCCAATATGCAATGTCGTCTTTGAACTTTTAATTTATTTAATGTGATATCTAGAATTTTAATATATGTTTAATTTTGTACAATATAGGGACTAAATTAAACATGTACAAAAAATTAGAAATCATATTAAACAAATTAAAAATTCAGGGATGGCATTGCACATTGAACAGTTTAGAGGTCACATTGTACAATGAGCCAAAATTTAAGGATGATTTGTATTATTATCCTCAACTTTTATCACATCCACTATCATTAAGTACATATCAAATGAAATGTCATGCCCAAAAATCAATTTTGACAACGTCTCAAAAAGTGTAACCCTATCTTGCATAATTGATATTGCTAGACATAGTATTCAATGTTTCACCTAAAAGTATTACTTTAGCAGCTTAGGTGTGACTGGTGATGATCGGTTAAACCTAGAATCAGTATATGGATTAGTCCATTGGTATAATTCTTTATGTGAAAGCGGATTGGCTATTCCCGATGTCATATTTTTGGAATTAGGAACCAGACTGATTCCCTCGAGAATCATCCATAACCTGAGTGGATTGGTCTAGTCCTATCCTACATCTGGATTGGACTGATGCACGTTCCTAGGTGCGACCATAACACGATTACCAATTAAAGAACTTGATTCCATGAAATCAACGAATCGTGGCATTACTTCCCCTTTAATGGATTGCTCCAATGGCAATTCTTTTTTCTCGTTTTTATATTCAAGATCCGAATTAGAATAACGACTCTCGTGCTTTCGCTTGGTGCTACTCTTCGGCGCACGTAACCGTGGGCTTTAGTAATTTATTAGGCCTGCGTTGGCACTGTGAATCTCAACACGCCCCGATAGGGCCGATGCTCAATTGCCACTGGCGTTTTCATTGCTTATTTGATCAGTGGTAGAATATATAATTGAATGCACTGTGTTATTTCGAAACTACGCAGTGTATTTACGTCGATACTACAGGCATGTATGTTTCAAGAAAAATTTCATGATCGCAGAAAATGTTTTCCGGATAATCATTTTTTAAAAATATATATTTTCTTATATTCAATTTAGGGAATTCATTTTCCTAAATTTAAGTATGCATATTTCCTTTAACCATAAATGGTTTTCCGTTGATTGATTACTTTTAACAATCCGAACACGTGAAAGTTTAGAAAACTAATTCGCGAAAAAAAAATTTACTCAGACAAACACACCCTACATATCTAATGCAATCCTATTCATTTTTCATGGGTAGCTACCTTGAGATTCTCCCTTCTAATGTGAAATAATCCCAATCCAATCTAATGGAGCTAATTCAAAGGCAACTTTAAAGCTCAAACTGTTAAAAAGTTTCACAAGAAATTCTGCCTGATATAAGAAGAATAATGACATGTTAGAGACTATAAGGACAAAACAGAGGCAACAATGACTATCATGCTATTTCTTCAATCTTGTATTCATGTACATCTTGGTCAATTAATTACATTCTAGAATAATTTAAATAACGCTATTCTTTTCTTAATTAAATGTTGTATATATATATATATATATATTTGTATACGCATTGCGTGTTCCTTTTATTTTTCAATAAGTTAAAAAGATGTCTAACTGTGAATTTTGGTGGGACCACAACCAACTTTTCTAAAAACTTAAGCTATTAAATGAATGCATGGTTTTATATTTAATTACTCTAACACCGCCACACTTAATCTAGTCTTTTTTTACCTAACGCTAAGTGTGGAAATTCAATTGGGAAAGTAAATGGAGCCTAGAAAGATTCGAACTTAGGATATTTAGCTCTGATACCATATAAGTTTTGGTGGAACTACAATTAACCGATCTAAAAACTTAAGCTGTTAAATGAAGGTATTGTGACATCCTGATTTTCAGGTTCTGTTTTCGATTGAATAAGTTGGGCTTTTCATTGACACGCCTATAGTTCTTTTCTCTGAGTTGGCCACTAACGAGATAACTAGGGTGCGCATGACAAAATTTCTGGAACAGAAATTGATTTCTGGCCAGAAATTGAGAAGTTAAAAATTTTAACTTCTGATTTCTTCTTCAAATCTATTTCTGGAATAGAAATCTGTTCCAGAAATAGAAAAATCAAATTGCGTTACCAAACAGCTTTCTGTTCCAAACTTGTTCCGAGGAATAGAGACAGAGAAATAGAGAAGTAAAAATTTTATCATGCGCCCCCCTAGCCTACCAGGTGAAGCCGTTAAGGAATATAAATGCAATAGACTTGAGAATTCGATCAAGATTTGACCGCTCGACCGTGCTAATCTGCAAGGTCACTACGGTACAATTAAAAACTTATTAGAGATCGGAGATAGGTCGATTTGACAGAACCATGTGATTAAGTGTGGGTGATTCCACCTAATTGCAAAATTCTCGTCGATTGGCACTAGACCGATTTTTATGTCGTTTTGGTACCTTGTGCCCATATTTGAAATCTCGAGATTTTCACGACAACCGAGAGTCGTCAATGTGTCGAAGATGTACAATGTGGCTCGAACATAATCGACCACGGATCAATTGCACTGAAAATTCCCAAAAGTTATCCAGTAGGTTAGGTCACGCTAAAATAGCGTCAGATTGAAATTAACCGCGAATTTGAACCCGATTTCAAAAATTGAAAGTTCTGTTATGTCACGATTTATTTTAGGAACGTTGTCGCGACCAAATTTTGGGTGCACTATCTAAAATTAGGCTAATGGATTACTAAGTCTAACTTAGCTTAGGCTCTCCCAAGCCCATACCAATTCGTGAGTTAGGTTCAAATATCTAGTATGCAAAAGATTTTTCAATTAGGAGTCGCCACTAATAAGTTTACGGTAGGTCGATTAGAAACCTAAGTAAAATAACGGGAGAATTATTTTACTTCTACGAACTAGAGATTTTGGATACGGGGACTTGATTACTTAGATTTCTCTAACGCTCTTTCGGTACCTTTCTCTTTTATTTTGAAAAATGTTTGGCAAGCAGCTTGAATTGATTTTAATTTATCTCCTTAACATGTGATGTTATCATGCGGGTGCGCAAACCACCAATTTAACACCTAAGTAAAGCAATAAATAAATTGCAAGACTTACCTCAAAGCAACGAAAGCATCTAAAATGTTAAATCAGAATTCACATCAACAGTTCTAGACATGATTTCTAATTAACACTCAATCACTCAATTTTTTGTTTTCACTTATTTAATGAGAATCATGCAATGCAATGTTACTAATCTAACATGCAATGATATGACATGGCACTATGACCTAAATTATATGACATAAGTAAAATAATTTCCAAAGAAATGCAATAATTAAATGTGAAATCTAAATTCATCAAATGACCTAACTCTAATAACGAGGAAGTTCTAATTAAATGAACCTAGCAACGATCACTAAATGACGTGCATTTCATAAACCTAATTCGATATGACGTGCACATAATATTTCTATTCTCCTAAAAACATGCAATCTATCCTAAAGAGTGAAATGAATTTACTCTAAGACAATTTTTTTTTTTGAAATTTTTTTCATGAAATTCGAAATTAAGAAAAATGCAAAAATTAACTATCTAGATTAAGATTCTATCTTGTTTATATTAAGGATCAGGTCAGACTAAATCCTAATTTAAACTAAGATATTATCTTAACCTAGCAGTCTCCAACCTAAGATGCAATCTATCTAAAAAATCAATCTAAACTTAAAATGAAACATGCAATTTTATCCTAATATGCCATGACGTAAAAAGAATGCCATAATTCTAATTTTTCTCTTTTTCTTTTATGAGATTCGAAATTAACATTGCCAAATAATTAAACATGCAATTCAAATTAAAAAAAAAAAATAACATCCTAAATGAATGCATTTTTTTTATTTTATATTTTCAAAATTCAAAATAATAAACCTTCCAATTCTTGATGTGCAATATAACCCGAAGACAAGGAATATTCTAAAATGAACCTAATCCTAATTCAAATATATTTTTTTTTGGATTTTGTTTTCCTTTTACGAAACAAAATTGACTCAAACCACCCAACAACAAATAAGAGCAAGATAAGATTGATATCCGAAAATTGACGAATCATATCTTGTGCATGAGATCGGGTTGGTCAATTTTTAAATAAACCGCGAATCGAATCTCGAGCGTGAGATCGGATTGACAATTTTGCAAGAGATTGCGAGTCGGATTTCGGGCGCGAAAATCGGACTGTCAATCCCTAATTTGAGAGGCTATTTCATGTCAAACATCTCATCCTTACACTAAGGAATAATTATACTAAAAAAAGAACAAATAAAGTAAAATAACAAAAAAAAAATAAGATAAGTAAATAAAAGAAAAAACTACCTAAATCGATTTTTTTCCTTTTTTCTTCTTCCCAAAGCAAGCTTGTGCTCGTGGTGGCTAGTCCGGTGAGGGGAGTCACCGGCGAGGAGCTCCGGCAAGGCGGGGGTAGGTGTGCGGCGAGGAGCTCCAGTGAGGGCACAGCAGGCGCGGGGTCCGGCGGGGCAGCGGACTAATGGTGTGGGCTTCCGATGGCATCGGGCAGCCCAGCGGCAGGGGGCTTGACGGCGTAAGCGGCCGTCGCGGGCGAGGAGCGGTGTTGGGTGCGGAGGGGGTGATGCGGGTACTTGAGCAGAGGACTGATCGCAGCAAAGCAAGCGTCGGGTGCTGGTGCCGCTCAGGCGATGGGACTTGGAGCGGCGAAGGTGCGCGCAGGTCGCGGGTGAGGCGAGCGGGCGGCGCAATGGGCGGCAGCTTCTGGTGTCGGATTGCAGCAGTGGCGACGCGCAGTGACTCGGGGTCGTGATCCGGCACGGCAGATCTGGGCAGAGGCGGGGCCAGCAAAGGCGGCGTCGCGACTTTGGGGGCACGGAGCAATGGTGGTGGACGCGGGAGGCGGCGCGGCGACCGGTTTGGGCTGTTGGCGTCGCGGGCTGCTCGCGGAAGTGCAGCGAAGCAAAGGCGGGGGCACAGCAGCGGGCTCTTCCGGCTTGAGATCTGCTGACGTCGGGGCTCGGTGGCTGATTCAAGCGCAGTGTTCTGGTGGTGTGAGCGCGGCAGCACGGACGCGGCGGACAGCACAGGCGCTTGCAGACGGGGCCGGCAGTGGGCGGCTTTGCGGAAGAAGATGAACAGGGGCCCCTTTTTCTTTCTTTTTTTATTATTTTTTCAGTTGAAACCCCTCACATCTTCTCTCTCACGTCACTTTCTCTCCGTCTCCTTATGCAGATGCTGCTCCACAGCTTTTTCTTTTGACTTTTCCTCTAGCTTTTTCCTTTTCTCTTTCCAAGGAACGAAGGAAAACCCCCCGAAACCCTAAAAACAAAGAATGAAAATTTTTTCTTTGATCTTCAATTTTTGACCTAGAAAATCGAGAGAAAATCCCATTGTGCGGCCGTATATTCAATATGCGGCTCCCCCCGAAACCCTACACGAGTAACATTTTTATAGGCCAAAGATTAGGGTTTTAATTTCCTTTTCAAATCAACATCCGCAAAGATTTCTTTTCCGCACGCAATATCACTTTTTATTTTCCACACCTCTTCTAGATTTCCTTTGCAAAAATGAATATTCTCTATTGATTTTTCAAAAATTGCAATAGGATTTTTTTTCAAATACGGGCTTGGGCCAAATTGCTCTCTTCGTGGGCTTAATCCGACTTGTCAACTTAAAGCTCAGAACCACCAAATCAAACCAATCTGTCACCAACTCAATGTAAATGCAAATTAAAATAAATGCACCTAAAACTATATGCTATGCAATTCTTTAATTAACTAATATTTTTTTAGGGGTTAAAATTAATCCCTAATTTTTTAATATGATAAATGACTAAACGGGTTGCCAAAATTTAGGTGTCAATAGCTGCCCCTTTTTGAAGGTGAGCTTGAAGAGGTTGCCTTCAAAGACAAATTAAGACCTAAATTTTGACTATGCACATGCATTGAATGATTTTTTTGTTGCAAAATGAATTCCATTTTTGAATGCAATTTATATGAAGCATGGAAACACAAATGATAAATGAACCTACCTGAAATAACTTACCTTCAAGGAGGATAGAGTAATTAGAGATAGTTGGTGTTACATGTCCAGGACCCGTACCATTCTACGGTCGCCCAGAATAGTAACATGGCTTTGCAAAGAGACTGCTTTCCCAGGACCCGTACCTTTCTACGGTTGCCCAGTATGACAGTGTTTGGTTATGTCTAGGACCCGTATCTTTTTACGGTCGCCTAAACGGGAATTCGCCTTCCAGGACCCGTACCATTCTACGTCGCCTGAATGGGGAAATAAATGTTGTCTAAGACCCGTACCATTCTATGGTCGCTTGAATGGGGAAATAGGTATTGTCTAGGACCCGTACCATTTACGGTCGCTTGAATGGGAAAATATGTGTTGTTTAGGACCCGTACCATTCTATGGTCGCCTGAATAGGTGTTGTCTAGGACCCGTACCATTCTACGGTCGCTTGAATGGGGAAATAGGTGTTGTCTAGGACCCGTACCATTCTACGGTCACCTAAACTGGGATTCATTTTCCAAGACCCGTACCATTCTATTGTCGCCTAAACTGAGGTTTTATTTTCCAGGACCCGTACCATTCTACGGTTGCCTGAATAGGTGTTGTCTAGGACTCGTATCATTCTACGGTCATCTAAACTAGGATTCATTTTCCAGGACCCGTACCATTCTACAGTCGCCTAAACTGAGGTTTTATTTTCCAGGACCCGTACCATTCTACGGTCGCCTAAACTGGGATTCATTTTCCAGGACCTATACCATTCTACGGTTGCATGAATGGCGAAATAGGTGTTGTCTAGGATCCGTACCATTCTACGGTCACCTAAACTGGGATTCATTTTCCAAGACCCGTACGATTCTACGGTCGCCTGAATGGGGAAATAGGTGTTGTCTAGGACTCGTACCATTCTATGGTTGTCTAAACGGGGATTCATAGATCATCTGATTAGGACCTGAACCTTTCTTCGGTCGCCTTAAACAGACTGAATCTGGGGAAAAATCGTTGGGGGACAACTTAATCGAGTGTCGATTAAGAGGAACTTCGGGCTACAGAAGCACGACGATTTGACAAGGGGACTTACGCCATGTCGATGAAGAGGACTCTGGGTTACGAAAGCACGCCAGGTCGATAAAAGAAATCCGGGCTACGAAAGAACACCGGTTCGATAAAATGGACTCCAGGCTACAAAAGCATGCCATGTCAATATAAATGGATGCCGGGCTACGAAAGCACGCCGGGTCGATAAAGAGGGACTCTAGGCTACGAAAACACACCAGGTCAAGAACTCCGGGTACGGAAGCACGCCGGGTCTATTAAAAGGGACATCAGGCTACGGAAGCATGCTGAGTCAATGAACATGGACACTAGGCTACGAAAGCACGCCAGGTCAAGAATTCCGGCTACGGAAGTACGCTGGGTCTATTAAGAGGGACATCGGGTTACGGAAGCACGCCGATTCAATGAAAAGGGACATTGGGCTACGAAAGCACGCTAGGTCAAGAATTCCAGCTACGAAAGTATGCCGAGTCTATTAAGAGGGACATCAGGCTACGGAAGCACTCCGAGTCTATTAAAAGGGCTTGGGCTACAAAAGCACGTTGAATCAATGAAAAAGGACACCGGGTTACAGAAGCACGTCGGGTCAGTGAAAAGGGCTTCAAGGAGCAACTTGAACGTCAAGTATTACTCGGTCTTCAAGGAACTATTACCTGTCAGACATGATTAGAGCAAAAACTTATATGCATTCATTAAAGACGTAGACAATTTGAGCTACTCTAGAATGCACATTTCAAAGTTCAGTGGGGTTTTCATCCATTCAATCAAAGTTTATGGATAATGACTTTACCATATTTGCATCACCCCAAATTTCCATTGGAGAGGATTGTCGTTCAAGACAATGACATGGATTTCTTAAGAATACTAAATAAGAGACTTTCGGTTAGAAAGGACTTATACTCACTCTCATTTAGAATGGCTATTTTATGAGAATCACTCCATCTTATCATATCGACAAGGGTCCGAGTATTCTCGCAAGCGGTACGACCTTACCAATTTGAGAGGTATTTAACAAGGACCATAATGAGGGCTTGGTCAATGGCTTAACAAAGGGACTCTTTGAGTCAAGGCTATTGAAAGAACAATTCTGTAATCATCTCCGGGTTTACAAGTCAAGAACCCTACAAAATGAGAAAGAAATAATCTTGCTCTCACTTCTTCGAGCGATGCTTATAAACATATGAACTCTCATGTTAATCCAAGTGCCCTAATCTAAAGAGACTTTGCAAGGGACGTAACGTAGGCTAAGTTCATGGGTTGAGAAACAAAAGATTGTTAGGCTCAAAGATGTGTATAAAGGGTGAGAGGTGATGATCATCTTGGCATTGCCACCAGTTTTCTTTTTCACCATCGGGGATTGTCTTCATAAGGTACCCCATTGATTGTAAAAACTAAGCTTTCGAGTTCTTTAAGTATTACTCCATTGGAGATACAACCTTTTTCCAACCAATAGTCCCTATCTTGACTCTCCTTTTTCGTCTATGAGCATCGGTCTTGCTTTTACCAGGCACACCGCTTTTTCATGCACCTAGTTTTCATTCATTTTTTCTTCACTTCTTTTTCATGGGCATTGGCCTTGCTTTTACCAAGCACACTACTTTTTCATGCCCCTTAGTTCTATTTTGATTTCAATTCTTGCACACAATGCATGCGTCAAGCAATCACTCTTTGAATGACACTCGAACTTTCAATGGTCTTTATCTGCCTTTTCCCTTGCCCCAATGTGGGGGATGATCGCCAACTGGGTTTGAAGAAATGAAATTGCAGGCTCAAGTGGGCTAAGCAATGGATATAAGTATGTAGGACAAAGAAAGAAATGATCTTCGTCATCCTAAGACACTTAAATTATCACATGAATTAATAGCACAACTTGAAGATTGATGCAAGTGAGAGCAATAAAATTTCTATTCATTTTCCTCATGATGCCATCTTACCTCCCATTTGCCCCAGTGTGGGGTGGTTCTTAACGGGGGTAATTTAAAAAGAATCTCCATAAGTGTATGGGGCTCAAAAGGGGTTAAGCAATGGATCACTTATAGTGTTTGGGATAGAGAAATAAACTGCCTCTCATCATTTCGATTGTCGCACCTTTTGCAAGAGAACTCTTTACCTTGCGGATATGGAACTTTTTACACTCATCTCACAAGTGTATAGGTAGATGACTGTGTATAGGATAAGGCTTGCCTTTCATCATCATGAGACATCTCATTTAGCATGCTTAATCCATTCCACATCATTCATTAAATTGGTATTTGCTGACAATCTTCAATGGAATTGGTGAATTAGATTGGTAAATTTGTCATGCAAAACTTCTTCTTTTGAAAGATTACAAGCATTTTATGAACTTGTCAAGAACGTCATTCAAGATGTGTTAGGATATCAAGTGCATATGGTTGTCCATGAATTGCCTCTTATGGACACATGAATTAATCAACTGATATCAAACTTCGATGTTTGATTTGAAGAACACTCCATTTTGCCCATGCATAAAAGAACGTGCATGAATAGGATTCTATGCAATGAGAAATGAAACTTGATTAATTTCTGTTATACACCAAAGAACTAGCTTAGTCAGTTTGCTAACACCATCGGAATTTGACATGCTCCTAAGTTCATCATCTACAAGGAAAAAGGGAGAGAATGTCATTTCCAGAATTGATTAAATTGAAGAATGAGATACCCATTTTTTGGCATCAAGCATGGAGTTGAGAAGGGTTAGGAGCTCCTTTTGCTTCCTTGGGGGTTAATATCTCACACAAGTAGTAATGAGAGTTGCCCCACATCTATTTTTTCATTGAAAGCGCGCTCTAAGCTAGTTGATCTATCATTGCAACCTGATATGCCTTTTTCAGATGATTCCTCCTCAAGCCAAAATAATGCTCATGAATCATGTGTGCTTGAGTTCTTCACCCTCCTTGGTCCTCAGGAAAATGAGATGGTTCAAAAGTCTCTTGGCTCTTTTCTTCGAGTCGCAATTTCACACTTGTTTTGATCCATCATTTTAGCTCTTGACCGTGTATGGATGGGTGAGCGGGATCGCTCCATAATCACCTATTCAAATGAACGAGAACATATAAGCATGAGGCGTAAATAGGGAACCGGTCCATGACAACGATCTATTTTTTCTTTTTTTAGTCACAAAAAGTCCACACATGAAGGGAATTTTTTAAAAATGGACTAGGAAAATAAAAACATGAGACGCCCTAGCAAGGACGAAGTTTCCTAAACATGAACTAGGAAAAGCCAAAATTTGAAACTTCCTAATAGGAACAATAAAGACATGAATTGAAAACAAATTTCCAAAGTTTTTTGTGTTGTTTTTCAAATGACTCATTCCATGGCAATTTCCTCATTTCATTTCTGATTGACAAATGAATTAAATCAATGATTGACCTAAATTGTCATGGACCGACCAAAAGCACGACAAAATAAATTGCATGGTATAGGGATAGAAGACTTACTTCACCAAGAAAAATCGACGGCAATCACATAGACATGCACATGAGATGTGAGGCTCGATTTCTACTCTAAACATGCTAAGCAAAGTGAAGCCACAAGGATGATTGGACTAGCCGCGGGCGTGCGGACTAAGTCAGGTCCTCATGACTTCGGCTTGGTCAAAGAGCCGACCTGGGTCGCGGGCATGCGAAACGAGGTGGGTACTCTTGACAGCAAAAAGGAAACTTCGGGATTGAGATAGGCGACTCGTACTGCGGGCATGCGGTCGGAGTGGTATCCATCTCAACACCATCCTAGATGACCCTATGCGGCCTAAGTCCGGCGGCAGGTTGTGTGTACAAAAGTGTAGTGCAAAATGCAAGGCATGCACGACAGTTTATATCAAGCAACATTTCATAGTTTGAAGGTAAACCATACATTCCTAACTCCAACCTGCAAGACAAAGGTTAGCAATCACTACTCCCCTTATACCTCCCAATCTGCAAGAACATTTAACACCTTAGATGTTAGGGACGTACTTGGAATCCTCGCCGCCAAACAAAAACTTTTTTTTCAAATAAAGAGAAAATTGGCCTAAGTCCACTAAGAGTTTTAACTCAAGTCCCCAGTGGAGTCGCCAAGCTGTCATGACCAAATTTTCGGGTGCACCACCTAAAATTAGGCTAATGGATTACTAAGTCTAACTTAGCTCGGGCTCTCCCAAGCCCATACCAATTCGCGACTTAGGTTCAAATATCTAGCATGAAAAAGATTTTTCAATTACAAGTCGCCACTAATCAGTTTACGGTAGGTCAATTAGACACCTAAGTAAAATAACGGGAGAATCATTTTACTTCTACGAACCAGAGATTTTGGATACAGGGACTTGATTACGTTAGATTTCTCTAACGCCCTTTCGGTACCTTTCTCTTTTATTTTGAAAAATGTTTGGCAAGCAGCTTGAATTGATTTTAATTTATCTCCCTAACATGTGATGTTATCATGCGGGTGCGCAAACCATCAATTTAACACCCAAGTAAAGTAATAAATAAATTGCAAGACTTACCTCAAAGCAACGAAAGCATCTACAATGTTAAATTAGAATTCACATCAACAGTCCTAAATATGATTTCTAATTAACACTCAATCACTCAATTTTTTGTTTTCACTTATTTAATGAGAATCATGCAATGTAATGTTACTAATCTAACATGCAATGATATGACATGGCAATATGACCTAAACTATATGACATAAGTAAAATATTTTCCAAAAAAATGCAATAATTAAATGTGCAATCTAAATTCATTAAATGACCTAACTCTAATAACGAGGAAGTTCTAATTAAATGGACTTAGCAACGATCACAAATGACGTGCATTTCATGAACCTAATTCAATATGACGTGCACATAATATTTCTATTCTCCTAAAAACATGCAATCTATCCTAAAGAGTGAAATGAATTTACTCTAAGACAATTTTTTTTTTCATGAAATTAGAAATTAAGAAAAATGCAAAAATTAACTATCTAGATTAAGATTCTATCCAGTTTATATTAAGGATCAGGTTAGACTAAATCCTAATTTAAACTAAGATATTATCTTAACCTAGTAGTCTCTAACCTAAGATGCAATCTATCTAAAAAATCAATCTAAACTTAAAATGAAACATGCAATTCTATCCTAATATGCCATGACGTACAAAGAATGCCCTAATTCTAATTTTTCTCTTTTTCTTTTATGAGATTCGAAATTAAAATTGCCAAATAATTAAACGTGCAATTCAAATTTAAAAAAAAAACTAACATCCTAAATGAATGCATTTTTTTATTTTATATTTTCAAAATTCGAAATAATAAACCTTCCAATTCTAGATGTGCAATATAACCCTAAGACAAGGAATATATTTTCAAAAAATATTTTTTTTTTGGATTTTTTTTCCTTTTACCAAACAAAATCAACTCAAACCACCCAACGGCAAATCAGAGCAAGATAAGATTGATATTCGAAAATTGACGAACCATATCTCGCACATGAGATCAGATTGATCAATTTTTAAATAAACTGCGAATCGAATCTCGAGCGTGAGATTGGATTGATGATTTTGCAAGAGATTGCAAGTCAGATTTCGGGCGCAAAAATCGGACTGTCAATCCCTAATTTGAGAGGCTATTTCATGTCAAACATCTCATCCTTACACTAAGGAATAATTATATTAAAAAAAAGAACAAATAAAGTAAAAGAACAAAAAATAAAAAAATAAAAAAAGATAAATAAATAAAAGAAAAAACTACATAAATCGATTTTTTCCTTTTTTTGTTTTTGTTTTTTCTTCTTCCCAGCAAGCTTGTGCTCGTGGTGGCTGGTCCGGTGAGGGGAGTCACCGGCGAGGAGCTCCGGCAAGGCAGGGTAGGTGCGCGGCGAGGAACTCCAGCGAGGGCATAGCAGGCGCAGGGTCCGGTCGGGCAGCGGACCGATGGTGTGGGCTTCCGGTGGCATCGGGCAGCCCAGCGGCAGGGGGCTTGACGGCTGTGGCAACGCCGATTCGTGGCTGAGGAGTGGCGTTGGGCGCGGAGGGGTGACGCGGGTACTCGAGCAAAGGACTGATCGCAGCAAAGCAGGCGTCGGGTGCTGGTGCAGCTCAGGCGATGGGACTTGGGGCGGCGGAGGCGCGCGCAGGTCGTGGGTGAGGCGAGCCGGCGGCGCGACGGGAGGTGGCTTCGGTGTCGGATTACAGCGGTGGCGACGCGCGGTGACTTGGGGTCGTGTTCCGGCACGGCAAATCTAGGCGGAGACGGGGCCAACAAAGGCGGCGTTGCGACTTCGGGGGCGAGGAGCAGTGGTGGTGGACGCGGGAGGCAGCGCGGCGACCGATTGGGGCTACTGGCGTCGCGGGCTGCTTGCGGAAGTGCAGCGGAGCGAAGGTAGGGGGCGCAGCAGCCGGTTTGAGATCCGCGGCGTCGGGGCTCGGTGGCTGATTCGAGCGCATTGTTCTGGTGGTGTGAGCGCGGCAGCATGGACGCGGCAGACGGCACAGGCGCTTGCAGACGGGGCCGGCAGTGGGCGGCTTTGCGGACGAAGATGAACAGGCCCCTTTTCTTTCTTTTTTTTTTTTTTTATTTTTTTTTGAAGCCCCTCACATCTTCTCTCTCCTGTCACTTTCTCTCCGTCTCCTTCTGCAGATGCTGCTCCACAGCTTTTCCTTTTGACTTTTCCTCTAGCTTTTTCCTTTGAACGAAGGAAAATCCCCCGAAACCCTAAAAACAAAGAAAGAAATTTTTTTCTTTTATCTTCAATTTTTGACCTAGAAAATCGAGAGAAAATCCCATTGTGCGGCCGTATATTCAAAGTGCGCCCCCCGAAACCCTACACAAGTAACCTTTTTATAGGCCAAAGATTAGGGTTTTAATTTCATTTTCAAATCAACATCCGCAAAGATTTCTTTTCCGCACGCAATATCACTTTTTATTTTCCACACCTCTTCTAGATTTCCTTTGCAAAAATGAATATTCTTTATTGATTTTTCAAAAATTGCAATAGGATTTTTTTCAAATACGGGCTTGGGCCAAGTTGCTCTCTTCGTGGGCTTAATTCGACTTGTCAACTTAAAGCTCAGAACCACCAAATCAAACCTATCTGTCATCGACCCAATGTAAATGAAAATTAAAATAAATGCACCTAAAACTATATGCTATGCAATTAATTAATTAACTAATTTTTTTAGGGATTAAAATTAATCCCTAATTTTTTAAGGCGATAAATGACTAAACGGGGCGCCAATATTTAAGTGTCAACAAAGGTCGACTCATCCTCCAAAGAATTGTCGGCAAGTCCGAGATTTTTATGGAAAATCAATTTGGACGAATCGGAAAATGAAAGTAAATTCGGATGAGAGTGAGAGTGGTCATTTTTGCTATCCAAGACTTGTTATTTGTGGGAGTTTGCATGCAAGATAGTAAGTGGGGACAAAAGGATTTAGCATGGAGATTTTTTGTGAGCAAATTGGATTGAAATGGAAGTCCAATTTGTGAAATTCGGAGGCTTGGGTGGGGGCTGCAACATTTGGCATCAAATGAGTAATTTGTGGGATTTTATGTGCAAGAAAGAATTTGGGGACATAGGGGATGAACATGGAGAATTTTGGAGCCAAGCATTAATGAAAATGGGATATTTTCATTGACTTTTGCCCCCTCTCCAATCTTCTCTTGCAAGCTTGGTCGGCTGTCCTCCCCCTTCACCGCTTCTGCATGCTTTCATTTTCCTTCGAAGACTTCAGTTGCCCCATTCAAATTTCTGTAGCTCCTTTGTTTTCTCCTTCAGACCAGCGCTGCACATCCCGCCGACAGCCCCATTCCTATCTTCACGCTGCCACCTGCCCGATCCTCTCTCTCTTCGTCCGCTTCCCTCAACGCTGACTCCACCATTTCGTTCCCTCCTCCTAGCAGAGACGCCGCATGTCCTCCAGCTCCATCGTCTCCTCCACTCATGAAGCCAGTCACCAATTGCCTTCAGCTGGGTTGTTGACTGCCATTCTTCATGCCAGCAGCTGCCACGAAGACACCGCTAGCCCACTCCACCAAGTCAATCGGCGGCATCTCTCTTGACGCTAACCCGCTTCATAACTCCACCGATTCGCACGCAGCAGCTCCGTTCCAGCAACGTCCCATGAGCCCATCAGCCGCAACACGCCAGCAGTTCCTCCGTCTTCGTGTTGCACCCGCACCACCATCCGCGGCCGCCAAGACCAGACCAAGCTGCGCCCGTTCAGCCACCGTTTTCACCTCCACAGAATCGAAGCAGCAAGACCAGCACAACCGTGAGCTTCCTTGGCCATTTTCGGCCTAGTCCGAGCCTCTATTGGTGCCGCCGTAAACCCGAGTTTCGGCCACCATTGCGTCGCCGTAATCCGGTGAGTTTACTCACTAAACTCTACTTAGGGAGTTAATGATGCTTAAGAGTTTATTAGTTTAGGCTAAGTATGGTTTAGGTGGTTAGTTAGTGTTGAAGAAAACTTCCTTATTTGTTTTGAAGTTGACAAAACGTTTCCATCAGTCTAGTCTGAATGGTTTGTAGACTCTGGCATTAAAGACCTCCAGACTCAAGATTCAAAGTTTATCTTCACTGACAGTTTCCAGACCGACGAAGAACTTATCCTATAAAGAAGACTTTTTCAGATGTAAGTGTATCTTTAAGGATTTGGCTCGATCGACTGTTAAAGATCTCATGGCTGGAGATAGCACCTTGTGATCTATTATTCTCATTGAAATCAATTCGGATAATTGGATCCGTTGATTAGCGAAGTAAACTTGGAAGGTTCTACTTATGGAAACCTAGATCCTGTTTGTATGGGCGAGCATGATTGGTGAGCTATCTTCATATTCCTCAAATAACTCGAGATCTCTCTAATTGATTCTATCCAACGAGTAAATTGGAAGAATTCCTTTGGAAGGTGCCAACGGTTATATTGGCATGAAGGAGTATATAAGGGAGACGCTCAAGTTGATCGAGTGTGTGTACGAGAGAAAAATTCCAAAGTCTGAAGCTTCGAGTTCTTTGCTGATTCATTCGTTGAGCTTAAATTGTACTCAAAAGAGAGATTAAATACTTGTGAGTCCTTGAGGAAGTGTGGTAGAAGTTCTACTCTGTGGAATCAAGGAAGTGAGGCTGTAAAGATCTCTTTTGGTTCTTAGTGAAATCCAGCCAGTGGGCTGTCAGTGCAGAAGAGTGGACGAGGCTTGGTCTAAGCCAAACCACTATAAACCTTGCGTTCCAATTCTCTTTCCCTAACCTCTTTATTTATATTTGTAATCTTATTTGACCATCCAATAGTATTTTTACATCTTCAGTCTATTGTTTTCGAAAGACGAATTGAATTGTCAAGTCTCGCAAGAATTTCTTTAACACCTATTCACCCCCCTCTAGGTGTTCTTACTAGCCCTTTCAATTGGTATCAGAGCCTGTGTACTCATTTAATTGAAGTGTTTGCTTCTGAGTCAAAGATCTATGGTTAGTATGTTGGCTCCAGGTTTGGTTGAAGGCCAGAGCAATACCAGACCACCTTACTTCGATGGAAAAGAATACATCATATGGAAAAACAAGGTGAAAGCATTTCTAAAATCAAATGATCCTCTGGAATGGGATGTGGTAGAAAAATGAGTCATTCCTAAAGTTGCATCAGTTTCAGAAAGAGGAAAAGAAGCTGCAGTTGCTAGCGAGATGACTCAAGAAGAAATAACCAAGAGACAAGCTCTTGATGCTAAAGCAATTTACTCTTTATATTGTGCGTTATCTCCTACTGAGTATAACAAAATATCTTCTTGCAAAACAGCTAAAGAAGTCTGGGATAGGCTGCACATTACCTATGAAGGAACTGATCGAGTGAAAGAGACAAGGATCAATATCCTTCTAGGACAATATGAAGTCTTCAAAATGAAACCAGGAGAATCTATCACTGATATGTTTAGCCGTTTTACTGAAATTGTAAATGGCCTAGAATATTAGGGACAACCAATCTCAGGACCAATGAAGGTCAACAAACTGCTACGAGGACTTTCCAAAGACTGGAATCATATAAAGACTTCGATAAGGGAAACACAAAGGATTGCGCCACTTTCTATAGACGAATTGGTTGGCACACTTCAATCCTATGAAGTTGTATCAATGAGGAGGAAGACCTTAAAGGTAAGAAATCAATTGCTTTGAAATCTAACGACGATTCTGATGATACAGATTCTGAAGATGATATGGACGATGGAGAATTGGCTCTTATGATAAAAAGGTTCAGGAAACTGAACAAAAAGGGAAGAAGATTCAATTAGAAAAACAAAGCACTCAAAAATTTTAAAACAAATCCACTGAGGATGAAGAAACAAGCAAAGACGTAATCTGTTTTGAATGCAAGAAAAAGGGACACATCAGACCCAACTGTCCCTTACTGAAAAGAAAGAAAGGAAAAGCTGAGAAATATAGGAAGGCCCTCAAGGCTGAGACTTGGAGTGATACTGAGTGTGAAGAAAGTGATGACGATTATGCCAACATCTGTCTAATGGCAAAATCAGATTCAGACTCAGACTCAGACTCAGATTTAGACTTAGACTCAGACAGCGAAATTGAGGTAAGCAATCTAAGAATTCATACTAAAGTCTCGAAATATATTGATGAGCTTTGTCTTAGTCTCAAAACCTCTCCTAAGAGGATTTCCTAGCTAAAAAGGGAGTATTCTACACTGAGGCAACAGGAAAAATCTTGGAAAGAAAATTTTGAAAATTTAGACAGGAGCTTTGTCATTTTAAAAGAAAATGCAGATTCTCTTTCAAAAGAAAATACATTTTTGAAAAATGATATTTCAAACATTTCAAAGAAATTTTCAATAGGTTCTGAAAAGTTGGAGAAAATACTTTCGGTACAAAGACCATACTTTAACAAATCAGGTTTAGGAATGACCTCATAAACCATAACTTTAATTGATTTTCCAAAAGTAAAGGAACATATTAAACAAAGACCTACAAAGATTTTTTACAAAAATCATTTTCAAATTTTTTTTGTAAAACCTGTTGGCCGAAGTGCTCTCAAATGTTCAAAGTGCAACAACTCAGAACACTGTGAGAAAGAGTGTCCTATGGTTTGGAGACCTGTTAAGAAGGAATGGGGAAAGACAACATTTTGTTCTAACTCCTCTGGACCCAAGAAAATATGGGTACCAAAGAAAGCTTGACTTTCTTTTTTGATTGCAGGTCATTGTCAAGAAAAAGGTAAAATGGTATTTGGATAGTGGTTGTTCAAGACATATGACTGGAGATTCAAGTTGTTTTGTTAAAATTGTTCAAATGAATGGTGGAAAAATCTCTTTTGGTGGAAATAGCAAAGGAAGAATTATTAGGCGTGGAACTGTAAAAATTGGAAGCCTTACAATTAACAATGTATCCTTGGTAGAAGGACTGAACTACAATCTACTCAGCATTAGCCAACTGTGCGACACTGGATTCAAAATCAATTTCCAAGAAGGTGTATGTTTAGGAATCAGTAAAGATCTCTCTCAATCTTTTATTGGACGAAGACATGAGAATGTTTATCTTCTAGATATAAAATATGAAATACCTCAATGTCTTATATCAATTCAAGATGAAACAAATCTTTGGCATCGAAAACTTGGCCATGTCAATATGAAGCAAATTGCCAAAATCTCTACCAAGAATCTTCTTCGTGGTCTACCTAACCTGAAGTTTCAAAAATTTGACTTATGCACACCATGTATATTGGGTAAACAGGTTAGAAATTCTTTTAAACCAATAAATCAGGTTTCTACTAATCGTGTTTTGCAGCTTCTGCATATGGATCTCTTTGGACCAACCAGAACTAATAGCATTGGTGGAAAGAGATATTGCCTAGTAATTGTGGATGATTATTCACGATTCACTTGGGTTCACTTTCTGGCAAGTAAGTCTGAAACATTTTCTTATTTTTCAAAGTTTGCCAAGAAAGTTCAGAATGAGAAAGGTTATGCTATCTCAAGCATACGACCAGATCATGGAGGTGAGTTTGAAAATCAATACTTTGCAAAATTTTGTAATGAATCAGGTTTTCAGCATGTTTTCTCTTCTCCATACACTCCAGAACAAAATGGAGTTGTGGAAAGGAAGAATAGATCTTTGCAAGAAATGGCAAGAACTCTTTTAATATAAAGTAATATTTCTTCACGTTTTTGGGCTGAAGTAGTTTCTACAGCTTGCTATATTATTAATATAATATTTCTAAGGCCTATTTTGGAGAAAACTCCATATGAGTTATTCAAAGGAAAGAAGCCAATTGTGTCTTATTTTCATGTATTTGGTTGCAAATGTTTTGTGTTGAAAAATGCAAATGATCGAACTGGTAAGTTTGAAGAAAAATCAGACGAAGCAATTTTCCTCGACTACTCAACCTCAAGCAAAGCCTACAGAGTATTCAACAAGAAAACTCAGACTATGGAAGAGTCTATGAATGTCAAATTTGAAGACTCATTGCAAAATCAACTAATTCAAACTTAACCTGAAGAGTCTGAACCTGCTCCAGACTTTATAAAGTCTACTTCCCCTGAAACAGCTCAAAATTCTGAAAATCAACAATAGACAGAATCGACTGAAGATCAGCAAACCTCCAGACCTACAAATAACTGGAAGCACAAGTCTAGTCATCCCAAGGAACTCATTATTGGTAACATTGACGAAGGAATTCGAACCATATCCAAAAAGCAAGAATTGTCTAGTGCTGTGGCACTTATTTCTGAAATAGAACTCAAAAGCATAGAAGAAGCTCTAACTAACGAAAGCTGGATTGAAGCAATGCAAGAAGAACTCAGACAGTTCAGCATTAACAATATTTGGGAATTAACTCCTAAACCAAAAGGTAAATCCATTATTGGAGCAAAATGGGTTTTTAGGAATAAGTTGGACGAAAAAGGAAGAGTAGTAAGGAACAAGGCAAGACTCGTGGCCAAAGGATATACGCAAGAAGAAGGAATAGACTATGATGAAATCTACGCACCAGTGGCCAGGTTAGAAGCAATTAGATTATTACTTGCTTTTGCCTGTTATAAAAATTTCAAGTTATTCCAAATGGACGTCAAGAGTGCATTCCTAACGGATTTATCCAAGAAGAAGTCTATGTAGAACAACCTCCCGATTTTGAAGATCCAAAGAAGCCAGACTCAGTGTTTAGACTGAAAAAGGCTTTATATGGATTAAAGCAAGCACCTCGAGCATGGTATGACATGTTAAATACATTTTTAATCCAAAATGGTTTTATCAAAGGAAAGGTAGATACTACTTTATTTATTTAAAGATAAAGTAAAAACTTTCTACTTGTTCAAATCTATGTTGATGATATTATATTTGGATCACCTAACGAAAACCTGTGCAAAAGGTTTTCCAAGTCAATACAGGATGAATTTGAAATGAGTATGATGGGTGAACTATCATTCTTTCTTGGTTTACAAGTGAAACAATTGAAGGAAGGAACTTTCTTTCACCAAGAAAAATATGCAAAAGAACTTGTTAAAAAGTTCGGATTGGAGAATTGCAAAAAGACTGAGATACCAATGTCAAGTTCTTCGAAGCTGGACAAGGATGAAGGAGGGAAGAAAGTTGATCAAAAGCTTTATAGGAGCATTATTGGATCACTACTTTATCTTACTGTTTCCAGACCTGACATTTTGTTTAGTGTTTGCATCTGTGCTAGATTTTAGTCTTATCCCAAAGAATCTCATTTAAGTGCTACGAAACGCATCATCAAATATGTCGCAACTACATCAAAGTTAGGTTTGTGGTATCCCAAAGAATGAGACTTTACTCTCCTTGGATATTCAGATGCAGATCTAGCAGGATGCATGGTTGATCGAAAAAGCACTTCCGGTACTTGTCAATTCCTGGGAAACAGGACAGTATCATGGTTCTCGAGAAAGCAAAGTACAATAGCTCTTTCAATAGTTGAAGCAGAATATGTGGCTCTCGAAAGTTGCTGTTCTCAAATTTTATGGATAAAACAACAATTGAGAGACTTTGGAATTGAAGATTTGTACACCGAGATTAAGTGTGACAACACCAGCGCACTTAATCTCACAAAGAATCCAATTCTTCACTCACGAGCAAAATACATAGAAATTCGACATCACTTTATTTGAGATCATGTTCAAAATGGAGAAGTTATGATTGATTTTATTGATTCAAAGAATCAACTGGCTGACATATTTACAAAGCCACTAGAGAAAAGTCCATTTGATCATTCGTACCAGACTAAACATCAAATCTATTATATAAGTCTGAAGGTGCTCAGACTTAGAAGATCAAGAGATGCGACTATAAGTCATTTCGTTACTAATAATTTACTTTTGGATAATTACTTGAAAAGGTACGACTGCTATTTAATCACAAATTGATTGAAATTATCTTTCCAAATTTATTCTTGAATTTATGGCATTCATTTTTGAAAATGGTAGCTATTCAAAAAGGCAGTTATCTATTTTTCAAAAAGGCAGTTGTTATTGAAACGGCATTTTTTCATTGTGACGATTCAGTTGCCCCTCTTCACTCGCTTTATATACTGTTGAAATCCGTCTTCTTCGTTTTCACCCTCGAAACCCTAATTTACTGAACTCCCACTTGCTCTTGCTTTCACTGTTGTTCAAATCCAAAAAGTTTTCACCTTTTCAAGCAAGTTTGTGATTTTCTCCCACAAAGTGACAATGTCTTCAAGGAAATATTCGAGAATAGCAACCAGGGGACCACGACACATGCCTGAGGGTCCTACCCATTTCGACTTGACCGAGGAAGAAGATTCCTCTCCACCAAAGCAACAAAGTCAGCAACAACCTTCTCATCAGCATCAATCTACTTCACCAACTCAACCACAAGACAAAGTTTTGGAAGGAGTTGAACCTGTAAGAGTGCTAACTCCCAAAGTTGCTTTCAAACTTTACTCTTGTTTGAAACGTGGAGGTACTGCCATGTCCTTGATCGATGAATTTTTTAGAGAGAGAGGCTACAAAAATGAAACCATTTTTCTGCGTGATATGGAAAAGATGGGTGTGGCCGAAAAAGGATCGGTTGAAAAGGCCTTTGCAAATTTTCCGAGTGACCCGCGTTTTGGCACGGCCAATCAACCACATGGACTGGACGATGACGAACGAATGTTTACATATTTTAAGCCTAGAACGTGAGTGGCTACTACTGTTATGAGTGATGTTTCGAGTTTGTTTAGATAGAAGAATCACAAAAATGTTTACTTGAATCTAATGAAGAGAGGGGTCATGTACCCTAGAAGTGTCGATTTCGATTTTCTTAATTCACTCAAAGTAAATCTGCGAGAGAAGCCTACCCTTTTACAGTTGGAGCGTTTTTTTTCTGAGACCACTACTGCCTATCCAGAACTCACCGCCTATTTTTTCTCAAATCTATCCTTCTTGAATGTAAACAGTTTCACTTTTACAGTGAAGGATAAGGAATTTTTGGTGGACATGGATACTTTGGCTGATCTAGTTGGGGTGGAAAGAACGAGTTTCCAGCCAATTAGTGTGTCTGTTGCTCATGCTACCTTGTCGTTGGTGAAAGACAGGGTTGCCGAAGGTAAAATACCCTACTCTAGGATGAGTGCCTCCAACATCTTGCTGCATAAGATTGTGATCAAGCGCATTCGGCCAAAATCAACATCAAAGCGACGTCTCTTACTCTGAAGCTAAGTTGATGCATGCCATCAACATTGGTTACAAATTCTCTCTGCCTCACACCATCATGTTCCACATGTATAGAACAGTGGTGAAAGATAAGGGACAACTCCCTTATTATGCTCTTATCACACGCCTTTTTAGGCACTTTAAAATTCACATTCCCACACCTCTGTGTTTGACCAACATTTCTCCAATGGTGATTGGATTCAAGATGGTCACCAAAATGCGTCTCAAAGAACTCAACAAGGTGCTAGAGCAAATGAAGGAGAAGTCTCCTGTGAAGGCCAAGCAAGATTCTGCAGCGGCAAAAAGGAAAGGAAAGGAGCCCATGGAAGCTCTTGCAAAGAAGAAGAGAACCCTCATCTTAGAGGATGAAGAGGATGAGGATGAGTTGACCCTCTCAGCCTTGAGAAATCTAAAGAATTTGGTTCACCTTCAAGAGACAAGAGTTGAGACAGAAGAAGAAGAGCAGGAGAGAGAAGAAACAGAGAGAGAAGAGACATAGAAAGAGGATGAGGAAGAAGGAAGAACAGAGGAGGAAGGAAGAGAAGGAGAAGAAGAGAGAAATGAAGAGAGAAATCAGGGTCAAGAAGACTCTGCTGAGCCAACCCTGGTTGTCTCTTTATCAAGTGGATCAAATGCTGCACAAGCTGGAACTACCAACATACATCACACTAGAGATGAAGTCGATCAAGAAGAAATCTTTCCTACTCCACCTGAAGGCATCGAAATAGGGGGAGCTGCTGGACACAAAGGTATTTCTTCGCCTATCCTTGCTAGTGATGTGAGTCGTTCTGCGGCAGACCCAGAGGATATATATGCCTCTCATTATCCAGAAGCATCAACCCATAGCCATGGTTCTCAATCTACTGAAGCTCCATCAATTCTCAAAAGCCCTGGACTTGATTCGGCTGGACCTAGTGCTGGAACAGGCCAAACAACAGACTTTTCAAGATTGCTGGAAATTCTACTTGATGTTAGGAAACAGCAATATGCCTTGGATTATGAGGTACAGGATCTCAAGAATGCCTTCATGGCTACTTCAGTGTCCTTGAACGATCAATTGACCGCCCTGAAGACTCAAATGCAAGACCTTGTGAAGGGTGACGAATTCAACCAGCTAAAGGAGACCATCGAGAAGATTGAGAAGACAGTGGCTTTTATGGGGGAATTCCAGATTGTTCGCCTTCCAAAACAACTTTGATTTCGACCAGCTCTTTCTATTCATTCTCCACTTTTTGCTGTTAACAAAAAGGGGGAGAAGTTTGCAGATTTGACTTGCTCTGACTTTCTTTTGTTTTGAACTTTTGGACTTTGGACTGTGTGGATTTTCGTTGGACTTATTTTCTATGATGGTTTGAATGGTTTAAACTGATGGATTGCTTGATTTGATCTTTTAATGCTTGCAGTAACTTAAGCTATAATTATGATTATGAAAAGGATAGAACTAACATGTTTTCTGTGGTTGCAGAATCGTTGCTTTTCATATTCTAATTGATTTATCTTTAGTGAGACATCTTGTTCTGCTTAAGTGTTATTTTGCAGGTTAAAAGTTTTGAAATCCGCTGGAAAGTTTTGTCACCATCAAAAAGGGGGAGATTGTTGGAGAAAACTTCCTTATTTGTTTTGAAGTTGACAAAACGTTTCCATCAGTCTAGTCTGAATGGTTTGCAGACTCGCCATTAAAGACCTCTAGACTAAAGATTCAAAGTCTATCTTCACTGACAGTTTCCAGACCGACGAAGAAGAACTTATCCTATAAAGAAGACCTTTTCAGATGTAAGTATATCTTTAAGGATTTGGCTCGATCGACTGTTAAAGATCTCATGGCTGGAGATAGCACCTTGTGATCTATTATTCTCATTGGAATCGATTAGGATAATTGGATCCATTGATTAGCGAAGTAAACTTGGAATGTTCTACTTATGGAAACCTAGATCCTGTTTGTATGGGTGAGCATGATTGGTGGGCTATCTTCACATTCTTCAAATAACTCGAGATCTCTCTAATTGATTCTATCCAACGAGTAAATTGAAAGAATTCCTTTGGAAGGTGCCAACGGTTATATTGGCATGAAGGAGTATATAAGGGAGACGCTCAAGTTGATCGAGTGTGTGTACGAGAGAAAAATTCCAAAGTCTGAAGCTTCGAGTTCTTTCTTTGATTCATTCGTTGAGCTTAAATTGTACTCAAAAGAGAGATTAAATACTTGTGAGTCCTTGAGGAAGTGTGGTAGAAGTTCTACTCTGTGGAATCAAGGAAGTGAGGCTGTAAAGATCTCTTTTGGTTCTTAGTGAAATCCAGCCGGTGGGCTGTCAGTGCAAAAGAGTGGACGTAGGCTTGGTCTAAGCCGAACCACTATAAACCTTGCGTTCCAATTCTCTTTCCTTAACCTCTTTATTTATATTTGTAATCTTATTTAACCATCCAACAATATTTTTACATCTTCAGTCTATTGTTTTCGAAAGATGAATTAAATTGTTAAGTCTCGCAAGAATTTCTTTAACACCTATTCAATCCGCTCTAGGTGTTCTTACTAGCCCTTTCAGTTAGAATGGATTAACGATTTAATTATTCGATTTTGCATGTTAGGGTGGTTAGAACGGCTTAGTTATGGACTAGATAAGTTGTATTATTTATCTAAATAGGTGCGGAAATTTTCTGGGCCCGTTTCGGTATTTAATTAGGCTTTTCCGGCCTAAGTTTGCATTTTGGCATTCAATTGTATTTATTTGATTATTTTTTGTATTTATTTAATTATTTATTATTTTCCGGAAATTACACTGGAATAGTTGGTGATCGGAATTTCGTGCTGATTGCAATGGTGTGCTTGGTTTATTTAATTGGGAGCTAATTTATGCAAATTGAGTGGTAATTGTAATTTTGGGTATTTATTCCAACATTGGGTAATTTCGGTATTTAATTAGAAAATACTGGGCGTCGGTTTACAACACCAAAAATGTGTTTATGGACTATATTAAATAGTGGGATTTTCTAAAAGAAAGATATTGTGTTTTTGGCTTAGGCCGACCGTGTGGTACGCACGAATATTTTTATCGGGTATTTTTAACGCGAAGAAAATAGTCCAAGATATTATTTTAATTGAGGAATTTAAGTACAAAGCACAATGTCCTTGGCCGTGAGTGAATAATCATATGATGGTTTATAGTCATGGCAAGATGACTATTGAAAAATGAGGTGACGTGTGTTGTGTTGAGGGTGTTGGAAAAAACTCCTTTAATGTTTTGAAGTTGACAAAACTTATCCTTAGTCTATTCTAAAGATTTCCAGACTTTGTGTCAAAGTCTGAAGACGACCAGACCTTAGTGTCAAAGTCTGAAGATTGCTAGACTTTAGTGACAAAGTCTGTTCGACATCAGAAGTCCGCCCACACTGACAAATTCCAGACTGAACGCTACTGAAGAATAAAGACTTATCTAGACGTGAGATTATATTTCTTACTTCAGGAGTTCAGTTCGTATGGTTTATGATGGCCTTCTAGATGGATATATCACCTACAGGATTGATTATCTTTATTGGAATCAATTTAGATAAATCAAATCTTTTCAGATTACAAGTAAATATGGAAAGAATCTATTTATGGAAACCAAAATCCTGATTGTATGGGCGAACAGGATTGACGGGCTTTCATCATAATCATCAAACGGCTTGAGATCTCCTTGATTGATTCTATCCAATGGGTAGATTGGAAGAATTCCTTTGGAAAGTGCCAACGGTCGAGAAGGAATAAAGGAGTATTTAAGGAGGACTGTCCAATTTTCGACAAAGTGCGTGAAAGAAAATTTTCAAAGTCTGAAGCTTTCCATTTCCTTGTTACTCAAAATACTGAGCTCAAAGTTGTATACAAAAGAGATAAACTCATAGTGAGACTTCGTGAGAGAGCAGTAGAGACTCTTCACTGTGAAGTCGAGATCACAAGGCTGTAAATTCTCTTTTGATTCTTAGTGGAATCCAGCCAGTAGGCTGTTAGCGTGGAGAGTGGATGTAGGCTTGATCTAAGACGAACCACTATAATTTATGTGTTCTTATTCTCTTCCCTGAACTCATTTATTTTGTTTGTAGTTCCATTTAACTGTTAAAGTCTGAACTCGCTCAAAGTCTGTTGTTCTTTAGACTCTATTTTAGAACCAAAATATTTCTACTGTTTCTTGCGAAAAATTATCTTCACATCTATTCACCCCCCTCAAGGTGTTCATACTAGCACTTACAATTGGTATCGGAGCTTGTGTGCTTATTTATTTGAAGTGTTTTTACTTCTAAGCTAAAGATATATGGCTAGTATTTTGACTCCAGGATTAGTTGAAGGTCAAAGCAACACCAGACCTCCTTACTTTGATGGGAATGAGTACAATGTGTGGAAAAACAAGATGAAGGTGCATTTATGAGATCGAAAGATCCCCTGGAGTGGGATGTGGTAGAAAAAGGGATCAATCCCAAAGCTACGTCAACCTCGGAAAGATGAAAAGAAGTTGTAGATGTTGGCCAAACAACACAAGCAGAAATAACCAAGAGACAAGCTCTTGATGCTAAAGCTATCTACTCTTTATACTGTGCTTTATTCCCTACTGAGTATAACCAAATATCTTCTTGTGAAACAGCGAAAGAAGTTTGGGACATAGTGCATGTTACCTACGAAGGAACTGATCGAGTAAAGGAAACGAAAATCAATATTCTACTCGGACAGTATAAAGCCTTCAAGATGAAGATTGGAGAATCCATTACTGATATGTTCAGTCGCTTCACAGAGATTGTAAATGGCCTGGCTTATCAAGGTCAACCAATCTCAAGACCAATGAAAGTCAATAAACTGCTGCGTGGACTTTCTAAAGAGTGGAATCATGTGAAGACATCAATTAGAGAAACTAAGAGAATCACGCCTCTATCCCTAGACGAACTAGTAGGCACGCTTCAATCATATGAAGTGGAGCAGATCAATGAGGAAGAAGATGTGGCACCCCTCGACGGCCCTTAAACCGTTAGGGTCGCCATAGTTCGCTTACCTTTCACTTGACCTGATAATATAATACTCTGATACCAAGGAATTTCATTATAATTCATAAATCCTGGGGGTTTACATCTTTTAGATCGGTCCCTACGCAATTTATATGGCAGAAGCACATCCATCAACTCCCTTCCCTATATTCAGAAAACGATGCACACCAACTAAACATTTGATAAGTTAAAGCCAAACACCTTTATTTACATAAAGCAGATGGACATTTTTCGTTGGTACATCAAAATGCCGTAGTCTTCTATACTCGGCTATACTTCAAAAGATGACCGACATCCTTTACAACAGTCGTATACTTAAGGTCCATCGATCAGTGTCGGCGTCCAAAAGTTCCTTCCTCTGCTATCCTCCTCCTCGCGATCATATCCAACCACTCGATCCATCTGCTGGTGGCAGTGGCAGCAGAGGTATCTTGTCTAGTCTGAAATGTTAGTCCCTAAAAGGGGTGAGTACAACCACTTAGCAGTAAAGATCCACCAAACTACACGATGCATCAGACAGAACAATCAAGGTATCACAAATAAGGCACATATCATCCATGCAAACGAGCATACATCTCCATGGAGTTGTGCATATATCACCATGCAATCGTGCATATATCACTATGCAATCGTGCATACATCTCTATGCAATCGTGCATAAATCACCATGCGGTCATGTTTGTATTTCCATGAGATTCTTTCCATGCCACATGCACACACATACGCATGATTCATATCATCCACACAATCATGTGTATATTCCCATGAGATCCATTCAAGCCTTCATGATCACATTCTCAATGTCATATAGTATCAATTCACTTTCATAAGCAGATCATGCATCATGCCATATGCACACACCCATGCGCATAATTCAATTTCCAATTTTATCTTTCAAAAGGATCTCATTTCATTTTTCTTCCCAGGAACTAGTGTTTGCATCCCTCATTTATCGCTCGCACCCAACTTGGCATTGCGAGGAACCTCCGGCACACACCTCCGGGCATCCCGCACCCCAACTGGCATCACGAAAATCCCCCTGGCACACACCTCCAGGGGCTTCCGAATTACGTACCGACATACCACCAGGCATTTCCGGAATTACGTACCGATATACCACCGGGCATCCCGAAACTCCCGGGGAAAATCCTCTGGGCATGTATTCAAAATACAACCAGGCATCCAAAAGGCATCGACTCATTCGAACCTTTGGGCATCCCGACTCTCGGGGCATTGTCGGCTCACACCTCCGACAGTATCATCATTATCACAATGCATATTCCCATATATATATATATATATATATATATATCTCATTTTCAATTTAACATTTGATGCAACAATGTCAGAGGTTTAAACCAGCCTTTTTGATGTCATGTGATATGCCAAATGTCACCATATATGCAATACAGTTAACACCCAAGATACCACACTTCATAAAGCAATTCATTTGTTCTTGAAAATGGAGCAAATTTTCGGACAAAGCAGAACGCACTCCTTAAATAAAAATTCTGGAAAAATTAGTAAAAGATCTCAATAAATTATGAAAATTTAACATGTTATAAACAAGATCTAGAGAAAAATATTTCATGAAGAACACCATATCAAAAGAGCTTCATAAAAATCAGTACGGTCCATGCATCACAGCTTTCAAAATTTCAGCATTACAGTTTGCACAGTTTCGAAAATAATTTCGATTAAATACCCAAACGAACTCTAAAAATTCTGAAATTTTAATATGTTATAGAAAACATCTAGAGGTAAATATATCATGAAGAAATATAAATCCAATTCCTTCTAGGTTAATAGCTATAGACGATTTAGTTCCTCCTCTTCTCGGTACTTTTTTCCAGATTAAGTCCTTTCAAAGAAAATTAGTTTCACCGACCTACACATGTCCATTTCTTCTCAATTTTCAGTATGTTATTCCTCAGAATGTCATCTACAACTTCCATTAGGGGTACACGATCAAAATTCAACTGGATGATTTTATAAAAATTCACAGAATCATACTAGGTCAAGGTAACGTTTTCCAGATCCAGTTTCTTCAAAGAAAGATGGTTTTACCGACCTATACATGTTCATTTCCTCTCAATTTTTGATATGTTATACTTCAAGAAGTCTTCTACCACTTTCAATAAGAAGTAGAAGTGAGATTCCAACAAAAAAGCTACTTTACAGTCCCCGAAATCACTAAAGGTCAGCACAACAAATTCCAGATTTAGTTTCTTCAAAGGAAAATCATTTCACCAAGCAATACTTGTCCGTCTCATCTTAAATTATAGTATGTTACTCCTCAAGATGTCCTCTACAACTTTCATCAAGAGGTCGAAGTGAGATTCCAACTAAAAAGTCGCATGCAGCTCACGAACTCATGGAGGGTCGGACTGATTTTCCAGAAAACAGCATGCAAAGCCAAGACACTTCTCCCTAATGCTTCGAAATTTCCTCACTACACACATATCACATCCGAAGTTTACCATTCACTACACACATATCACAGTAGGCAAAGGGTAGATAAATGGACTCTACTTGCCTCAAATCCAAAGAAAACACAGCAAGGCAATGGCGGGGCGAGGCGGGCTTGACGGCGGCGGCTAGGCGGACGCACGGTGAGGCAAGCTTTCTTCTTCCTCTCTCGGCGTCACTCTCTCTCTCTCTCGGCACCTAGCTCCGACCACCCCCCATCCCCTTTTCCTTTTGGTTGAATAAAATCCTTGCATGCTTCCACTTTTGCATGGAGGGACACTTGTCTCCAAGAAGGAGACAAGTGTCTTCCTTGTTGAAGACACATGGAGGAGGCCATCCGGCTCCTCCCCCCCTCCATCCTGTTGACAGCCCAATGGGCTTTATGGGCCGGGTCTTTTGGCCCACTTTAGGCCCAACACTCTTGGGCCTAAAGTCCAAACTTAAATGGCCCATGTTTACTTTTAATAATCCATCTTAATCCCCACTTATATAATTACCTAATTGCAATTTATAGGGCCATAAAACTTGCAACATAAATCAATAAAATCCAACCTATAAGACACATGGCCAAGAATAAAATTTCCCTATCAAATAATTATCCATTAAAAAGCTCGGCCTTAATCTATTGCAAATCATGGATCAAATGGCTACAAAATACTTTGATGGTGCTTCCATCACCTATCCATGGCTCATAGCACATCTAGGGATTGTCATGAAATTCTAGGGTGCCACAGAAGATCCAAGAGGTAAGAAGTCAATTGCTTTAAAATCTAACGATGATTCTGATGATACAAATTCAGATGACGATATGGATGATGAGAAGCTAGCGCTTATGATTAAGAAGTTCAAAAAGTTGAATAGAAAGGGAAGAAGATTCAACTGGAAAAAGCAGAGCACGCAAAATTTCCAGAAGAGACAAACTGAGGATAATGAAACCAGCAAAGATGTTATATGCTTCGAATGCAAGAAAAATGGGCATATCAGACCTAATTGTCCTTTATTGAAGAAAAAGAAAGGAAGAACTGAGAAATACAAAAATGCTCTCAAAGCTGAAACCTGGAGTGACACTGAGTGCGAGGAAAGTGAAGAAGAATATACCAATATATGTCTGATGGCCCATTCTAATTCAAACTCAGAATTAGAAATAGACTCTGATTCAGATTCAGATCAAGAAGTTAAGATAAGTAACTTGAAAATTCCTGTTAAAGTCTCAAAGTACATAGAAGAACTTTGTCTCGAGTCTCAAAAACTCTCTTAAAAGGATTTCGAACTAAAAAGGGAGAATTCTAAGCTTAGGCAATAGGAAATTTCTTGGAAAGAAAAGTTTGAATGTCTGAATAAAAATTTTGTTAATTTGAAAGAAAATTTTGATTTTCTTGCTAAGGAAAATGTTATTCTGAAAGAAGACATGTCAAATATTTTAAAAAGATTTTCAAAAGAATCCAAAAAGTTGGAAATATTCTTTCAGTACAAAGACCCTACTTTAACAAATCTGGTTTGGGTATGACTTCAGAAACTATTCCATTGATTGATTTTCCCAAAGTAAAAGAGAGACTCAAACAAAGACCTACAAAGGCATTTTACAAGAATCACTTTCAAAAAGTCTTTGTACAACCTGTTGGTCGAAATGCTTTCAAATGTTCAAAGTTTAACAGCTCAGAACATTTCGAGAAAGAATGTCCCAAGGTATGGAGACCAGTTAAGAGGGACTGAGCAAAGACCGTCTTTAATACTAACTCTCTTGGACCCAAGAAAATCTGGGTACCAAAGAAAACTTAAGTTCTTTTTATGATTACAGGTCACTATCAAGAGGAAGATCAAATGGTATTTGGATAGTGGCTGTTCGAGGCATATGACAGGAGACTCAAGCTGCTTCATAAAGCTTGTTAGACGTAATGGAGGAAAAGTTTCTTTTGGAGGAAACAACAAGGGAAAAGTTGCAGGATGTGGAATTGTGAAAATTGGAAGCCTAACTATCAACTATGTTTCCTTGGTGGAAGGTTTGAATTACAATCTACTAAGCATAAGCCAGCTTTGTGACACTGGATTCAAAATAAACTTCCAATAAGGTATTTGTTTTGGAACGAATCAAGACTTCTCTCAATCTTTCACTAAGCGAAGGCATGTGAATATTTATCTTCTGGATGTAAACCCAGAAAGTTTTCAGTGCCTCATATTTATTTAAGACGAAGCAAGTCTTTGGCATCGAAAGCTTGGTCATGTTAAAATGAAGTAAATTGCCAAGATTTCTTCTAAGAAGCTTGTTTGTGGTCTTCCTAACCTGGTTTTTCAAAAGTCTGAATTATGAGCTTCATGTGTTTTGGGAAAATGGGTTAGAAGTACCTTTAAACCTGTAAATCAAGTTTCTACCAATCGAGCTTTGCAGCTTTCGCATATGGACCTTTTTGGACCAACCAGAACTCAGAGTATTGGTGGAAAGAAATATTGCCTAGTAATCGTAGATGATTACTCTCGCTTCACTTGTGTTTACTTGCTGGCAAATAAGTCTGAAGCCTTCTCTTACTTCTCAAAATTTGCAAAGAAGGTTCAGAATGAAAAAGATTATGCTATTTCAAACATACGAACTGACTATGAAGGTGAGTTTGAGAATCAGGACTTTGCGAAATTCTGTAATGAATCTGGTTTCCAACATGTTTTCTCTTCTCCATACACTCCAGAACAAAATGGAGTTATGGAAAGGAAAAATAGATCCTTATAGGAGATGGCCAAAACCCTCTTAATTAAGAGCAATATATCCTCTCAATTTTGGGCAGAAGTAGTTTCCACAGCTTGCTACATCATCAATAGAGTGTTCTTGAGGCCTATCTTGGAGAAAACTCCATGTGAAGTGTATAAAGGAAAGAAGCCAAATGTTTCTTACTTCCATGTCTTTGGCTGTACATTTTTTGTTTTGAAGAATGCAAATGATCGAACTGGGAAGTTTGAAGAAAAATCAGACGAAGGAATCTTCCTTGGCTATTCTACTTCAAGCAAAGCTTACAGGGTCTTCAACAAGAAGACTCAATCCATGGAAGAATATGAACGTCAAGTTTCAGGATTATGTGCAGACTCAACCAGACCAAACTCAACTTGAAGAGTCTGAACCTGTTCCAGACTTTACAAAGTCTACTTCTCTCGAAGAGGTTCAGACTTCTGGAGAACAGCAACAAACAGATCAAGAAGTTTCAACCGAAGCAGAGGATCAATAGACTTTCAAACCAAGCAGCAACTGGAGGCACAAGTCGAGTCATCCCAAAGAACTCATCATTGGCAACATTGATGAAGGAATTCGAACCAAATCCAAAAGGAGAGAAGAGTCAAGTGCTCTAGCACCTGTTTCTGACATTGAACCAAAAAGTGTAGATGAAGCCTTATCTGATAAAAGTTGAATCGAAGCTATGCAAGAAGAGCTCAGATAGTTTAGCATCAACGATGTTTGGGAGCCGATTCCAAAACCTAAAGGTAAATCTATAATCAGGACAAAATGGGTATTCAGGAACAAGATGAACGAGAAAGGAGAAGTCGTCAGGAACAAAGCAAGACTCGTGGCCAAAGGATATACACAAGAAGAAGGGATAGACTATGACGAGACCTATGCACCAGTAGCGAGGTTAGAAGCAATCAGATTATTACTTGCTTTTACTTGCTATAAAAATTTCATGTTATTCCAGATGGACGTCAAAAGTGCATTCCTTAATGGTTTCATTCAAGAAGAAGTCTATATGGAACAACCACAAGGATTTGAAGATTCAAGAAAACCAGACTCAATCTACAGACTGAAAAAGGCTTTGTATGGACTGAAGCAAGCATCTCAAGCCTGGTATGAAAGGTTGAGTAATTTTCTTATTCAAAACGATTTTGAAAAAGGGAAAGTAGATACTACTTTGTTCATAAAGAGAGAATGAAAAGATTTTTTACTAGTACAGATTTATGTAGATGATATTATCTTTGGTTCTCCTAATGAAAGTCTCTGCAAGATATTTTCAAAGTCTATGCAGGATGAATTCGAGATGAGCATGATGGGTGAGTTAACTTTATTTCTAGGATTGCAAGTCAAATAATCGACGAAAGGTATATTCATTCACCAGGAGAAATATGCCAAAGATCTTATCAAGAAATTTGGGTTAGAGAATTGCAAAAAGACAGAGACACCGATGTCAAGTTCTTTGAAGCTGGACAATGATGAAAAAGGGAAGAAAGTTTATCAGAAGCTTTACAGAAGCATGATCGGTTCTCTTCTTTACCTTACTGCATTAAGACCTGACATTTTGTTTAGTGTTTGTGTCAATGCAAGATTTCAGTCTGATCTAAGAGAATCTCATCTAAGTGCTGTAAAACACATCACTAAATATGTGGCGACTTCTCCAAAGTTGGGTACGTGGTATCCAAAATAATGAGACTTCACTCTTCTTGGATATTCAGACGCTGATTTAGCAGGTTGTAAAGTGGATAGAAAGAGCACTTCTGGAACCTGTCAACTGCTGGGAAATATGCTGGTATCTTGGTTCTCAAGAAAGCATAGCACAGTAACTCTATCAACAGCAGAAGTAGAATATGTGGCTTTTGGGAGTTGTTGGTCTCAAATCCTATGGATAAAACAACAATTGAGAGATTTCGGGATTGAAGAATCGTGTACTGAGATCAAATGTGACAACACCAGTGCTATTAATCTCACAAAGACCCAATTCTTCATTCAAGGGCGAAGCATATAGAGATTCGACATCATTTTATAGGAAACCATGTCCAGAATGGGGAGATTATGATTCAATTCATTGATTCGAAGAATCAGCTAGTAGACATCTTCACAAAGCCTTTGGAGAAAAATCTATTTGAATCTATTCACAATAAATTGAATATTATTTATCTTCTGAAGTAAAGTCTGGAGCTGGTCAGACTCAGAATTTCAAGACGCTACTTCAATAAGTGAATTTCTCGAATCCAGGTATTTTATTTTTGGAATGAAAAGGTATGATTAACCGAATCGTTGTTTGCCTATATTATTTTTAGAAGTTATCTTTTTCGAATTTTTGAATTTTTTGGCAGTTTTTATTTCAAAAAGGGAAGTTTTCCTTTTATGATGGTTCGTTTATTTCTTTGTGACCTTTCATTTTCTTTATATACCATTTTGTATTTTTTTCGAAGCACTTTTTCCAAACCCTAAAATACAGATTCTCTAGTCTCAAGTTTGTTCCGCAAGTTTCCATCTTTTTCACTCGAACCTATCTAAGAAATCCTCCTAGCCTGCAATAATGTCTTACCAAAGTAAATCATCCTAGATCGCAAGCAAGGGGCCTCGGAATGTGCCTGAAGGGCAAACACATTTCGATCTTACAAAAGAAGATTCTCCTCAGACATCTCCACAGTGCAACCCAAATGACACTTCGCAGAATCCTCCTCGTGAACCGTTGGAAGAGGAAGTTGAACTAGATGTTGTTCCTCTCCGTACCTTGACTCCCCAAGTTCTGTACAAGCTTTATGAATGTCTGAAAAAGGGTGGTTCGCCAATGTCTTTTATTAATGATTTTCTAAGAGAACACGGTTACAAGAATGAAACGTTGTTTCTGAGGACGATGGAACGTTTAGGAATAGCAAAGAAAGGAGCAGCAGATGAGGCTTTCCTTAACTTTCCTGTTGATCCTAGATTTAGTTCTTTCAATTAGCCTGAAAGCAAAGACGATGATGAGAGAATGTTTTCGAATTTTTAGCCAAAGATGGGCATTGCTGCCGATATGCCTGGTGATGGAATGAAACTTTTTTGTTCTAAGGATCACAAAAGGGTTTATACCCAAATGTTGAAAAGAGGGGTGATGAACCCTTGATCGGTCGACTTTGATTTTTTAGACTCGATCAAGGTGAATTTGACGGAAAAATTGGCTTTCCTTCAGCTTGAAAATTTCTGCTCTGAGACAACTGTTGCATATCCGGAGTTGACTGCCTTTTTCTATCAAATTTTTCTTTTCTTGACCAGAATCATTTCAAATTCACTGTGAGTGATAAGGACTATCTAATGGATGTTGATACATTGGCTGACATTATTGGGGTTGAAAGGAGAGGTTTTCAACCAATAAATGTCTCGTTTGGTCAAGCAATGAGGTTTCTTACCAAGGACAGATTACTAGAAGGAGGCATCACTTATTCTAGACTGTCAACCTCGAATGTTCTGTTACACAAAGTTGTGATTAACTGCATCAGACCAAAGGCTGCTTCCAAAACAGATTTCTCTAGATTTGAAGCAAGACTTATGTTTGCTATCTCTAATGGTATGAAGTTCTCACTCCCTCATACAATTCTAATGCACATGTATAGGATTGTTATGAAGAGTAAGGGACAGCTGCCTTACTCTGCACTGGTCACAAAATTGTTCAGACACTTTCATATCCATTTTCCAGCCTCTCTTTGCTCTAGAACTATTGCTCCTATGGTTATAGGACTGAAAATGATTTCGAAGATGAGGTTGAAAGATCTAAACAAGGCTATAGAGTGCTTAAAGAAGGAATCTCCTAGCAAAACCAAGGAAGAGTCAGCTGGAAAGAAGAGGAAAGGCAAGGAAATTATGCAAGAACCAGTCAAGAAGAGAAGATCTCTTATCCTGCAGGATGAAGAGGATGAAGATGATCTTACTATTTCTGCCCTTGCCTTGAAGAATCTTAAGAGTTTTGTTGGTTTTGAGCAACCATAAGAGATAGAGGCAGGAGAGAGAGCAGAAACAGAGCAAAGACAAGAAGACAGAGAAGCAACAGAGGAAAGAGAAGAAGAAGGAAGAGAAGACAGAGAAGAAACAGAGGAAAGGGAAGAAGCAGGAAGAGAAGCTACAGAAGAAGAGGGTCAGGATGACTCCTATGAAGCAACAATTGCAATATCCTTATCTGAGGATTCAGAAGCTACTAGGAATGGACAAGTAAGAGAGAGAAAAGAAAAAGAACATCACTTTTGTGCTGAAACCGAGAAAGAACAAGAAGAAGTTTTCCATTCTCCACCTGTAGGCACAGAAACAGGGGGAGCTCGGGAGAATACAGGTGCTTCTTCACCTCATCTTGCAAGTGATGATATAAGTTGATCTCCTGCCGACCCAGAAGAAGTATATGCTTTCCATTTTCCTGAAGCTGATATTGGAGAATCTACTCCAAGTCTTGGAAGTAGACCAATTGATGTTCCCTCATCTCTCAACACTCCACGAATTCAACGTGCTGAGGCTAGTGCACAAACAGAACCTAATGCAGACTTTCAAAGGCTGCTCGAGCTCTTTCTGGAGATAAAAGCACAGCAATATGGTATGGAGTTTGAGATCCAGAAGCTTCACTCTGCTTTGCAATCTACTTCAGATTCTCTCAATGAGAAGGTACAGTCTTTAAAATTTCAAGTTCAAGCTTTACATCAGCAAGTTTCACAGATTGCCAAGATCGAAGATGTTGAGAAGCTGAAGGAGACAGTTTAGTCAATGGGGGATTTCCAACTCGATTTCAATTTATATCTTTTCCATTTTAACTTTCTCCACTTTTTGCTGCCAACAAAAATGGGGAGAACGTGCAGATTTAAACCTTGACTCACTTTTGTTTTGTTTATTGCAGTTTTGATTTTGTTTGACCGTTTACTATGTGGCTATTGTAGAACTTTTGTGGACTTTTATGAAACTTTTGTGGTCATGATTATGGATATGGATGAATGTTTAAATCTTGATGTTTGACTACTTTTCAAGATTAACATGTTTTCTGTAGTTGCAAAATTGATGCTATCCAGATCCTTATTTTTTAGATATCATGTACTGCTAAAGTATTGTTTTGCAGGTTATAAGTCCTTAAATCTGCAGGGAAGTTTTGTCACCATAAAAAAGGAGGAGATTGTTGGAGAAAACTCCTTTAATGTTTTGAAGTTGACAAAACATATCCTTAGTCTATTCTGAAGATTTCCAGACTTCTGTGTCAAAGTCTGAAGACGACCAGACTTTAGTGTCAAAGTCTGAAGATTGCCAGACTTTAGTGACAAAGTCTGTTTGACATCCGAATCTACCCACACTGATAAATTTCAGACTGAACACTACTAAAGAATAAAGAGTTATCCAGATGCGAGATTATATTTCTTACTTTAGGAGTTCGGTTCGTATGGTTTATGGATAGCCTTTTGGATGGATATATCACCTATAGGATTGATTATCTTTATTGGAATCAATTTAGATAAATCAAATCTTTTCATATTACAAGTAAATATGAAAAGAATCTACTTATGGAAACCAAGATCTTGATTGTATGGGCGAACATGATTGACGGGCTTTCATCACAATCTTTAAACAACTCGAGATCTCCTTAATTGATTCTGTCCAATGGGTAGATTGGAAGAATTCTTTTGGAAAGTGCCAACGGTCGAGAAGGCATGAAGGAGTATTTAAGGAGAATTCTCCAGTTGTTTGACAGAGTGCGTGAAAGAAAATTTTCAAAATATGAAGCTTTCCATTTCCTTGTTACTCCAAATACTGAGCTTAAAATTGTATACAAAAGAGAGAAACTCATAGTGAGACTTCGTGAGAGAGTAGTAGAGACTCTTCACTGTGAAGTCGAGATCACAAGGCTGTAAATTCTCTTTTAATTCTTAGTGGAATTCAGCCAGTAGGCTGTCAACGTGGAGAATGGACGTAGGCCTTGATTTAAGCCAAACCACTATAATTTCTATGTTCTTGTTCTCTTCCTTGAACTCATTTATTTTGTTCGTAGTTCCATTTAACTGCTAAAGTCTGAACTCGCTCAAAGTCTGTTGTTCTTCAGACTTTGTTTTAGAACCAAAATATTTCTACTGTTTCTTGGGAAAAATTATCTTCACACCTATTCACCCCCCTCTAGGTGTTGATAATAGCACTTATGGAGGGAGCCCAATAGGTTGTGAGCAGGTAAAGGACTAAGTACTACACGAGGATGAAACTTCGTGTGAGTTACCTCTAGTGCCTTATACTATTGCTTTTTGTAGTGAAGGGCTAAGTGCTACACGATAGCAAGACTTCGTGTGAGTTACCTCTAGTGCCTTATACTATTGCTTTTTGTAATGAAGGGCTAAGTGCTCCACGATAGCGAGACTTCGTGTGAGTTACCTCTAGTGCCTTATACTATTGCTTTTTGTAGTGAAGGGCTGAGTGTTACACGATAGCGAGACTTCGTGTGAGTTACCTCTAGTGCCTTACACTATTGTTATTTGTGGTCAATGACTAAGTACCGCACGATAGTGAGACTTCGTGGGGGTCACCTCTAGAGTCTTGAGTCTGGTATTGAGTTGGAATATGGAGTCTGATATTGAGTGGGAATGTTGAATTGGAATATTGAGAGTGAATATCGAGTGTGGATTGAACCATTGATATGATTTACCCGTGCCTGATTATGGGACGAAATTGTGTGACACGGAATGGGATGTGTCATAACAATTTGGCCTTATAATCGGGACTCTTGTGGATTGTTTGATTGAATGATGGATCAATTGTGTCGATTCAATTGATTGGTTGATTAATTGACTAAGATTGAATGAGACGTTCCAAATGCTTGAGTGTTATTACTGCACTTATGTGATATATGAATTGTGCTAATATGTAGGAGGGAATTGAGGCGAGATAAGTCTTCTATATTGTGTGCTTAGACGGCCTCTAAGCGTATTTCCTTCTTAGTTGGGTTTAGGGGGTGAACTTACTGAGACATTGTCACACCCCATCGTGGGCTTAACTTTTCAGGTCCCCTAGTGTGAAGAACCCGGAGCTTGAAGCAGAAGGGTCAGGAGCATGTGTGGCTCAGAAGTTCTTTTTGGAAATAGACCTCCTATACTTAGACCCTCGAGTTGGCATCTGTTTGTAAACCAGATTGTTTATAAAACATGTGTCAATTGATTTGAAATTTGTTGTCCTGATTGATTTTAAATTTGTTGTCCTGCTTTTCTATCCCACGTTTGTTGTGGTCAGGGGATTAGTAATTCGCTTCAGCATGCGCATTAAAATGAATGGGTCGGCGACGCGTCCTAGGACGTCACAAATTTATCGACCACTAAGAGATGGGAACGCGCTCGAGGATCGGGCAGTGACATCCCCGCCCGAAGTGGTATCAGAGTTGGTTGGTAGTTAGAGTGATAAGGTGTAATGGTTTATGGGATAGTTAGTAGGAATGGCCTTTATTTCATGCTGGTGCATGTCAGTGATAGCTATTTGTAAATTGTTTTATGGAGATCACTCAGTTTCTAATTTTGTGTGGAATTACAAAGCAGGTTTCTATAAAGATCATGCAGAATGAGTGATCAGGAGCAAAGGACTCCTAGGAAAAGGTCAATAGCCTTTATGACTCGGGATAGGATGCCGACTAGGGTTAGTACCTGAGGTAGAGCGTAGGCTCAGGCCAGCGCAAGTGGTGTAGCACCACCTCCTATTGGTGCTGGGGTAGCAGCCCCTAGTGATCCCAGGATCGAAGGGATCATGCAAGCTTGAAACAATGGGAGCTCTGATGGGGCAGCAGGCCCAGAATCAAGTCACCGCCACTACCGCCGTCGCTCAAGCTACTGCTATTGCTGCCATTGCCGCCGCCGCCGTTGCTGCACCTACTGAAGTTCCACTTGGGAACATAGTTGTGGAGAGAGAAAGAGAGAGACCGATACACAAGTTGGTGGAACAGTTCTTGAAGCTGAACCCGCCGAGGTTCACCGGAGCAGGAGATCCCGAGACTACCTCGCTTTGGATTCAGGATCTAGAGAAGACCTTTGCACTTCTGATGTGCAATGAGGAAGAAAAGGTTGTCCTGACAGTATACTAGCTGCAGGGTAACGTGAATACATGGTGGAAGGCCACCAAAGACACAGTATTCCCGGAAGGCGTAGTCCCGATGTGGAACGCTTTCCTCTAAGCCTTCAACGGTAAGGGTTTTTCGGGTAGCGCCCGAGAACAGAAGATGGAGGAATTTCAGCGCCTCCACCAAGGGATGATGACCATGGACCAGTATGAAGTCAAGTTCGCGGAGCTGTCTCAGTATGCTCCAAGACTGTTGGAAGATCTCGAAGATAAAGCTCTGAGGTTCAAGAATGGCCTTCAACTAGAGCTGAAGAACCCGCTGGTGCCGTTTGATCTGAAGGACTATAATGAGGTGTATAATGGGCCCAGTTGATAGAGAGAAGTTTGAGTGAGCAAGCCGCTGCGTTTGGGTCAAGGTTCGGATCAAGCAGGGATGGAAATAGGTTTGGGAAGAAACCCATGTGGCACCCCCCGACGGCCCCCGATCCGTTAGGGTCGCCACATATCACTACCTTTCTCTTAACCTGAAAGTCTGTTACTATGATACCATAGGATTTTGATAAGTCCATGAGTTCTGGGGGTCTATTATCTTTTCCATTGGTCCCTGCGCAGAAATATGGCGGAAGCGTATCCAACAACTCCCTTTCCTATATTCAAAAACGATGCACACCAACTAAACACATTTATAGATAATAGCCGGAGACTTTTATTTACATAACTAGATGGACATCGTTTTGTCGGTACACCAAAATGCCGTAGTTTTCTATACTCGGCTATACTTCAAAAGTACTCAACATTTCTAACAACTATAAACATAAAGTCCATCGATCAGTGCCGGCGTCCAAAAATTTCTTCATTTGTTGTCCTCACCCTCGTAGTCATTCCCAACCACTCGATCCCCCATTGTCGTCTTCTGGTGGCAGTGGCAGCGACCCCCCAGAGTTTGCCCGTCCCGACGGGCGAATAAGACGACATACTACTGGAGTACAAGACCGGAGGGAAGACTGATGTCGAACGTCATGATCACTCTCACCCGTATGAACGTCAGTCCTTGCATGTCAGGGTTCTGATATTCCGACTACTCCCACTGCAAGTCGGTCGGGATTCCATAGAATATATCGGGAGGTACGGGCAGCAGAGACATCTTTCTTAATCTAAAAATGTTAGTCCCCACAAGGGGGCTGAGTACAACCACCCAGCAATGAAAGATCTACTAAACTATGCTATGCTGAACCATCATCATCAGATTTCATGCAAGATAGACAAAACACATCAGTGGAAGAATCGGTACGCATCAAATGAATAGAGTTTTTCAAAGCAATAACAAACGCAGTTTCAAAACCAAAACACATCATTTCAATCATAGGGGTCCCGATTATAAGACCAAACTATTATGACACGTCCCATACCGTGCCACACAATTTTGTCCCATAATCAGACACAACTCAACAGCACAATCAGTTTTAAAAACTCAAAAGATTTTTCTCCCGGAGGACCAGTGTTTGTGTCCCTCCGGGCATTTGCACCCAACCTAGCGTCGCGAAAGCCTCCGGTTTTCAGTCACCGGGCATCCAGAGCGTGTTACATCACACCTCTTAGGCATCTCGCACCTCACCTAGCATCACGAGGAATCTCCGGGGCTCGCCATGTAGATGGTTACCCCTACCCTCCGGAGCATGTATCATAATACAACCGAGCATCCCGACACTCCCGGGGTACTTCTAGGGCTCTGCAGACCCCAAGCATCTAGAGCGTGTCATGTCTCACCTCTAGGCATCCCGACTCCCGGGGCATCGTTGACCCGAGGGTCCAACAGCAGCGATAACATCTCATCCATGATATAGCAACCAAATCATTTTAATGCCAACATATTTTCAAATCATCAAAATCTGGAATCCCTTGGATTCTTTTCGAAATTCTATGTTCACAACTCACCCTTCAGCATTTTCAAAATCCACAAAAAATAACCTGAGAACAGTACCCACACTTACGAAAAATCCTTTATCAAAACGATAAGTAAACTTGAAAACTCGCAGAGTAAGTCCAAAATTCAACCCGATTTTCAATGGTTTAGAAAAATTGATATAGAATTCGAGATTTGAAAGCACCGCATGTTTTCTTAAAATATTTGAGGTCGATGCCATAGTAAATAAAATTTCTCATACAAATCGGGAGGTTTTTCCAAATCAATCTACGACCAAATTTTTCAAAGTTTCATAGTCACCAAAAATCTGCTTTCGATTGAAGTTCAAAGGAATTAAAAACACACATAGAAAACCCGAGCATTTCCTCAGTCCCCTAATTCCAATCTCCTTTAATCATTCTAGAATTCAGCATCCAACACCCAAACTCAAATATTTCAGTCTAACTGCACTACATCAGACAACAATGGCATTGCATTACATAGGTTAGTAGACTTTCACTTGCCTTGAATCCGAAACTCGCGGTCACAGACACGGCTCGGCAACAGCAAGTGCAAGCGGCGGCGTCAGCGACGTGCATGCATGGCAAGAGGAAGCAATCCTGCTCTTCCTCTTTCACTCGCGTGCGGTCGATGGGCAGAGAAATGGTGGAGAGTTTTGGCCTTTCCCGAACGAAGATAATCGTCGCACTTCTCCTTAGTTGTTGACTCCGTGAGTCATGCAAGGGCGTGTCTTCTTGCATGCGAGGCTTCACTCGCTGGACACCACCGAAGAGGGAGAGAGAGAACGTGGCTTCAGCTGATCAAGACCCTTGGCGTGGCTTCTTCTTCGCTGACCACCGGAAATGGAGATCACGTGTCTTTTTTGGTTTTGGTTGACTGCATGGGTCAATTAAGCAACGTCTTGGTGGCCGTCGATGAAGGGGACATCGCTGGGGGAGGCGTGTCGTCATTTGATGCATGGTCCAAGATTTCGTTCGTGTGCTGGCCATCCTAGGAGGAGAAACGTAGCTGCTTCTTGGTCAACAATTTCCCTTCTGTTGACTATCAAAAGGAACGTGGGCATGGGCTGTATGGTGGCCAATCTCTTCTATTATTACATGGACGTGAGCTATGAACGGTGGGCTTATTTGCTATGTGAAGAGAAGTAGCTCCACGTAATTGCATGGCCGTTCAACTAGGGAGGTACAAGTTTTAGGGGATGTTGGTCTCAGTGGTGGCGTTACGCAAAGAAACTTTCGACGAAACGATAGGTTATGCGATGATCGAATTGTCTTGATGGAACCAAGGCACGACTACGAAGGTATATCCTAAGATCATCGTGTAACGTGACGTCTGGGTCTAACGATGACGATGATGAAATAGCATCCGTAAATTGTACCAATGATACAGTCCGACGACACTTTCGTGGATCCGCGATGCTCTGTTACATATTCGAGGTCTGACGAAAACCCGGATGCCACAACCCATGACCAAAGGAAGGTATAACGCCCAACTTGAACGACATCTGTCGTTTCTATAGGAAAAGGCATGGGTCTACCCCGTGTTTTAAAAGGACGGGAGCTTGTTTTAAATGTGGCCAGCAAGGCCACCAGTTCAAGGATTGCCCGCGCAGGCAAATGAGACCACAGCAGTTGCTACCACCGCCACCGATGGGACAGAACAGAGGGAATGCACTGCAGACAGGATGCCACTAGGATGGCGAACAGACCATGCACCGATCAGAGGAAGAATGTTTTTGGGGTGATTTTATCAAAGTCGCGTAGCAGAGTTTTGGTTAAGGTTGTAGAACTTCAGTTTGTTGTAATAAAGCTGTAAAAAGAAGAATCACTGGCTAAAGTTGTACTTGAATTTTTCGCTTATGTATAACTTTGATGTCATATATGAACAGAGTTGGCTCAAGAAGCATCTTGTTGTAATGAATTGTTGTCGTGAAGTAATCTAGTTTAAATCGTTAACAGATGAGAGTTTTGAGTTTATTGGGAGTCGAGAAGGACTCTCGATTACCTTAATCTCGTCGCTTGATGCAACCCGTTTGTTAGACGGGGGTTGCCAAGGTTACTTAGCAACTGTCATGGATACGACGGTTGATGAACAGAAGATGGAGAACTTAGCTGTGGTACGGGAGTCTTCTATGGTGTTTCCTGAAGGATTACCTAGTTTGCCCTCAGAAAGGGAGATCGAGTTCGTGTTTGAGTTGGCCCCTAGGACGGAGCCAATCTCTAAGGCCCCTTACCATATGCCTCTGTCAGAATTGAAGGAACGGAAGTTTTAGATGCGTTGAGTCGAAAGTCATTGTGGCACCCGAGAATTTCGACAACCTCGGATATGTGGCGACCGTGGCTGATCAATGAAAGTATCGCCGAATGGTGTCATTAGTATTTTGCACGGACATTGTTTCTATTCCATCGTCGGACCGATAGGTCGCGTTTAGAGGTAATTCGATCGTCGCACAAGTCATAGTCCCATCCCTACCCACTATCTCTAATAAGGCCGAGAGTGTACTATAAGATATGTCGACAATTATATTTTTCTATATTGATATTGGGTCATCCAATTATGTACACTACTAACCGAACCCCGTGTAGTCGCGAAAGAAATTATTTTTTTTTTCCGCACTTGTATGTGCTGAAATTAAGAGTCGAATATTGGGGGAATTGAACTGTGAGCGAGGACCCAACACGGCCATGCACGGCCATGTGAGTAGATTACAATTAACCCATGCATATGTGGAGACCAAGGCAAATGAATAGAGAGGATGTTGGGCTGTATCTTTAGGATAATGAGCCGCATCTCACCGGCCCAAAACCCCTCCACATTAACCTCCAATTGTCGACATAAATGGTCAACTAGCAAGAAGAAGTTTGACTGAGGCTTGGCTGGATGAAGCCACGTTGCTTCCGTTTGGGCGGACAGCAAGATGGGTGGAGAGGCCAGCTGAAGACACATACCCCCCAGCTGTCTTCGATCCTTGCTGCCACCATAAAATTTGCATGCAAATTGCAAATTAATTGAGGACAAACAGGCGGATTGATCGAGAGAGGGTGTGAAGGGAGAGAGAGAGAGAACAAACCAGTGAAAGTGAGAGAGAGTCCGAGAGAGAGAGCTACAAGCGAGTGTGAGGAGAAGGACCATCCTCCATCCGTGCTCGTGCGAGCTGCCGCCGTCGCGTCTTTGCCGTCTTTGAGCCGCGTTCGAAGACCCACGAGCTTCCTGTTTTGTTGTCGATTGACCTTAGGAGTGAGGCAAGTGGAAGTTCACCTATCTATGTCTTTGCAGCTAGAATTATCTGTGGAATGTTAGTAGATGTGAGGAAGTGTAGAAATTAGAGTTGCATGTTGATTGGGATCACACTAGATGAAGTTAGAGCTAGAAGCAAAGCAAAAACAGTGCATGTATTGGATTTCGAATTTTTAGAAGGGAAATTAAGATCTAAAGATCTGACTATGATGGATTTTTTTGGGAAGTAAAGAGGGTATATTGCAATGTAGTTTGCTGGTATATACTTGCTTGTGGGTGTTGGAGGACGAAATCCATGGAATAGGAGCAGATTTCCCTTTTGCTAGTAAGCTGTTTTGCAAGGGACAGAACGACCATCGGTGCTTCCTCGATTTTTCAGTAATTATATAGCCACAATACGACTTCAATTCCTTGATGAAAGTTTTAGAGGACATCATGATGAGTAACATACTATAATTTGAGATGAAACGGACAAGTATTTCTTGGTGAAATGATTTTCCTTTGAAGAAACTAAATCTGGAATTTGTTGTGCTGACCTTTAGTGATTTCGTGGACTGTAAAGTAGCCTTTTTGTTGGAATCTCACTTCGACTTCTTAATTAAAGTGGTATAGGACTTCTTGAATTATAACATATCAAAAATTGAGAGGAAATGAACAAGTATAGGTCGGTGAAACCATCTTTCTTTGAAGAAACTGGATCTGGAAAACGTTACCTTGACCTAGTATGATTCTGTGAATTTTCATAAAATCATCCAGTTGAAATTTGATCTTGTGCCCTTAATATAAGTTTTAGATGACATTATGAGAAATAACATACTGAAAATTGAAAATAAATGGACATGTGTAGGTCGGTTAAACGAATTTTCTTTGAAAGGACTTAATCTGGAAAAACAGTTCCGAGAATAGGAGGAACTAAATCATCTATAGCTATTAACCTAGAACGAAATGGATTTATATTTCTTCATGAGATATTTATATCTAGGTGTTTTCTATAACATATAAAAATTTCAGAATTTTTTGAGTTCTTTTGGGTATTTAATCAAAATTATTTTCGTAACTGTGCAAACTGTAATACTGAAATTTTGAAAGCTGTGATGCATGGACCGTACCGAATTGTATGAAGTTCTTTTGGTATTGTGTTCTTCATGAAATATTTGCCTTTAGGTCTTATTGATAACGTGTCAAAATTTCATAATTTTCTGAGCCCGTTTAGTAATTGAATCGGAATTGTTACCCGAACTGCGCGATTGTAGAAACTAAACTGCTGTTTCAGGATTTCCATAAAAATTGTCCTATAAGAGGTGTAGATCTCGAATTGCTACGTAATTTGATGATGATGATGGTGGGATATTGTGATTGATAAAAAGTTCATGAGATATCTTGTTTGACATATGATGATGCAATTGTAAATTAAGATGTTAATTGATACCGTTGGACCCTCGGGTCAACGATGCCCCGAGAGTCGGGATGCCCAGAGGTTCGAATGAGTCGATGCCCTTTGGATGCCTGGTTGTATTTTGAATACATGCCCAAAGGTTTACCCCGGGAGTGTCGGGATGCCCGGTTGTATTATGATACATGCCCGGAGGGTGAGGGGTTGTATTATGATGCATGCCCGGAAGTTAGGGGTAACCATGTCTATGGTCCCCGGTGATTCCTTGTGATGCCAGGTGGGGTGCGAGATGCCCAGAGGTTCGAATGAGTCAATGCCCTTTGGATGCCCGGTTGTATTTTAAATACATGCCCGGAGGCTTCCGCGACGCCAGGTTGGGTGCGAAATCCCAGAAGGATGCAAACATTGGTCCTCTGGGGGATGAAACATTTTGAATGATAAAACGGACAATTATATTAAGTGTGAGTATGGTCTGGTTATGGGACTAAATTGTATGGCATAGAATGGGACGTGTCATTACAGTTTGGCCCCATGATCGGGACTGGTGTAATCTTGGACATGATGCATCTGAATCTTTTAAAATTGCATTTGCCATAGCATTAAAGGATTCCATGATTTTGATGAATATTGATTCATCGACTACCTGATGTTTGTCTACCATACTTGAATCTGGATATTAATAGTAATGCTTGATATAGCTTGATGAATCTTTTACTGCTGAGTGGTTGTACTCACCCCTTTTGGGGACTAACATTTCAGACTAGATAAGATACCTCTGCTGCCATCGCCACCAGCAGATGGACCGAGTGGTTGGATATGGCCATGAGGAGAAGGACAACAGAGGAAGGAACTTTTGGACGCCGATACTGATCGATGGACTTTAAGTATACGACTGTTGGAAAAGATGTCGGTCATCTTTTGAAGTATAGCCGAGTATAGAAGACTACGGCATTTTGGTGTACCGACGAATGATGTCCATCTGGTTTAAGTAAATAAAAAGTGTTCGGCTTTATCTTATAAATGTGTTCGGTTGGTGTGCATCGTTTTCGAATATAGGGAAGGGAGTTGTTGGATACGCTTCTGCCATATAAATTGCGCAGGGACCGATCTAAATGATATAAACCCCCAGGATTGATAGACCTTCAGGTCAAGCAAGAGAATGGTAATCAAACTGTGGTGACCCTAATGGTTCAGGGGCCGTCGAGGGGTGCCACAGTCATCGATTGCGCAGATGGTGATTCAGGCGGGGATTTTTCTCGAATGAGCTAGAGATTCGGTTTTCAAATTTGAGGTAGGCCAATTTTCAAGTATTATGACCATCCTCATAATTGAACCAGAAGTACAAATAAGAATCAAGACGTTGTAGTTGACAGATCTAGAGATCCAGGAGATTCTACAGGAAGATACGGATAAGAGAAAGGCTGATTTTCAAATTTCTGAAGACGGAACACTAAGGTTCCGAGGACAATTGTGTGTATCAGATGGTGCATAGCTTAAGGAGGAGATTTTTTCAGAAGCTCGTCGTAGCAGTTATAGCATTCATCCTGGTAGTATGAAGATGTATCAGAATCTGCGACAACACCATTGGTGATCCGGTATCAAGGCGGATATCGCTAAGCATGTCACCAAGTGTCTGACGTGTCAACAAGTGAAGGCACATCATTGTAAGCTGGGAGGACTTCTGCAACCTCTCGAGATTCCCAAGTGGAAATGGGAACGCATCACAATGGATTTCGTGATGGGCTTACCGAGAAGTCAGAGAGGTAATGATTCCATTTGGGTAGTGGTCGACAGACTGACAAAGTCGGCTCACTTCATTGCAGTACGAAAGGACCTTGATTTGGACAGGCATGCAGAGTTGTACGTGTGTCAGATAGTTCGTCTGCATGGAGTGCTCGTGACGATTATGTCAGACGGAGACTCGAGATTTATAGCTGCTTACTGGAAGAGTTTGCAAACTACCTTAGGAACGAAGCTGCAGTATAGTACGGCCTATCATCCTCAAACGGATGGCCAGTTTGAGAGGACGATTCAAACCCTCGAAGACATGCTGCAAGCTTGCGTGTTGGATTTCAAGGGAAACTGGGAGGAACAGCTTCATCTTGTCGAGTTTGCCTACAACAACAACTACCAGCAGAGCATTCAGATAGCTCATTTCAAAACGTTGTATGACAGAGCGTGCAGAACGCTAGTGTATTGGGATGAGGTCGGAGAACAAAAGATTACAGGCCCAGAGTTAGTTCAACATTTGATGGATGCAGTTGTCGTTATTAGGGACAGTTTAAAAACTACTCAGAGCCGCCAAAAAAGTTATGCTGATAAGCATCGAAGGCCATTGGAATTCCAAGTTGGTGATCACGTCTTTCTGAAAGTGTCACAATGAGAGGTACTTCGCTCTTCGGCAGGTAAGGAAAGCTAAGTGCGAGGTACGTAGGTTCCTTTGAGATTCAGGAAAGAATCAGGATCCTAGCATATCGTCTTGCATTGCCGCCGAGGTTGGCACAAGTGCATGACGTCTCTCACGTGTCGATATTGAGGACGTATGAGCCTAACTCGACTCACGTGCTAAATTTTGAAGAATTAGACGTGGACAACAGAGTGTCATACGTGGAAAGCCCAGTTCAGATTGTGGATCGGAAAGAACAGATTATGTGTACCAAGATGGTCCCCTTAGTCAAAGTGGTCTAGCAACACCACGAGACAGAAGGAGCAACCTGGGAAAGTGAAGATTTGATGAGACGACAATACCCCCACCTTTTTTATTAAGATTTGTAAAGGTTTAAATTTCGAGGTCGAAACTTTTGTAAGAGGGGAAGAGTTGTAACATCATAATTTTCAAGTTTTGTTTTTGATTGAATAAGTTGGGCTTTTCATTGACGCGCCTATAGTTCTTTTCTCTGAGTTGGCCACTCATGAGATAACTAGCCTACCAAGTGAAGCCATTAAGGAATATAAATGCAATAGACTTGAGAATTCGACCAGGAATCGACTGTTTGACCGTGCTAATTTGCAAGGGTCACTACAACACAGTTAAAAACTGATTAGAGATCGGAGATATGTCGATTCTACAGAGCCATGTGATTAAGTGTGGGTGATTCCACCTAATTGCAAAATCCTCGTCAATCGGCACTAGACCGATTTTTCTATCGTTTTGGTACCCTGTGCCCATATTTGAAATCTCGAGATTTTCACGACAACCAAGAGTCGTCAATGTGTCGAAGATGTACAATGTGGCTCGAAAATAATCGACCACGAGTCAATTGCAATGAAAATTCCTAAAAGCTGCCTGATAGGTTAGGTCACGCTAAAATCGTGTCAGATTGAAATTAATCGCGAATTTGAACCCAATTTCAGAAATTAAAAGTTCTGTTATGTCACGATTTATTTTAGGAACATCAACTCATCATCCGAAGAATTTTCGGCGAGTCCGAGATTTTTACAGAAAATCAATTCGAACGAATAGGAAAATGAAAGTAAATTCATATGGGAGTGAGAGTGGCCATTTTTGCTATCCAAGACTTGTTATTTGTGGGAGTTTTCATGCAAGATAGTAAGTGGGGACAAAAGGGTTTAACATGGAGATTTTTGGGAACCAAATTGGATTGAAATGGAAGTCCAATTTGTGAAATTCAGAGGCTTGGGAGGGGGCTGCAACATTTGGCATCAAATTGGGTAATTTGTGGTATTTTATGTGCAAGAAAGAATTGGGGGACATAGGGGATGAACATGGAGAATTTTGGGCCAAGCATTAATGAAAATGAGATATTTTCATTGACTTTTGCCCCCTCTCCAATCTTCTCTTGCAAGCTTGGCCGGCTGTCCTCCCCCTTCGCCGGTTCTGCTTGCTTTCGTTTTCCTTCGAAGACTTCAGCTGCCCCATTCGAAATTCTGCAGCTCCTTTGTTTTCTCCTTCAGACCAGCGCCGCACATCCCACCGACAGTCCTATTCCCATCTTCACGCTACCACCTACCCGATCGTCTCTCTCCCTTCGTCCGCTTCCCTCAACGATGACTCCACCATTTCGTTCCCTCCTCCCAGCAATAGACGCCACACGTCCTCCAGCTCCATCGTCTCCTCCACTCACAAAGCCATTCACCAATTGCCTTTAGCTGGGTTGTCGACCGCCATTCTTCACGCCAGTAGCTACCACGAAGACGCCGCTAACCCATTCCACCGAGTCAACCGGTGGCATCTCTCTCAACGTTGACCCGCCTCACGACTCCACCGATTCACACGCAGCAGCTCCGCTCCAGCGACGTCCCGTGAGCCCAGCAGCAGCAACACACCAGTAGTTCCTCCGTCTTCGTGTTACACCCGCACCACCATCCGCGGCCGCTAAGACCAACCCAAGCCACGCTCGTTCAGCCATCGTTTTCACCTCCATAGAACCAAAGCAACAAGACTAGCTCAACCATGGTGCCACCATTTTCACCTCCTTCGCCATTTTCGGCCCAGTCCGAGCCTCCGTTGGTGGCGCTGTAAGCCCGAGTTTCGGCCGCCATCGCGTCGCCGTCGATGTGGACTCATGGCTCGCTAATCCTGTGAGTTTACTCACTAAACTCTGCTTAGGGAGTTAATGATGCTTAAGGGTTGATTAGTTTATGCTAAGTATGGTTTAGGTGGTTAGTTAGAACGAATTAGCGATTTAATTATTCGATTTTGCATGTTAGGTGGTTAGAACGGCTTAGTTAGGGACTAGAGAAGTTGTATTATTTATCTAGATAGGTTCGGAAATTTTTCAAGCCCGTTTCGGTATTTAATTAGGCTTTTCCGATCTAAGTTTGCATTTTGGCATATAATTGTATCTATTTAATTATTTTTGGTATTTATTTAATTATTTATTATTTTCTGAAAATTATACCGAGATAGCCGGCGACTGGAATTTTGTGCTAATTGCAATGGTGTGCTTGGTTTATTTAATTGAGTGCTAATTTGTACAAATTGAGTGGTAATTGTAATTTTGGGTATTTATTCCAAAATTGGGTAATTTCGTTATGTAATTAGAAAATACCGGGCATCGGTTTACAACACCAAAATTGTGTTTATGGACTATATTAAATAGTGGGATTTTCTAAAAGAAAGATATTGTGTTTTTGGTTCAGGCCGACCGTGTACCCACACATAATTATTTTTATTTGGTATTTTTAACACGAAGAAAATAGGCCAAGACATTATTTTAATTGAAGAATTTAAGTGCAAAGCACGAGATCCTTGGCCGTGAGTGAATAATCGTGTGATGGTTTATAGTCATGGCAAGATGACTATTCAAAAATGAGGTGATGTGTGTTGTGTTGAGGGAACCCAATAGGGTGTGAGCAGGTAAAGGACTAAGTACTACACGAGGATGAAACTTCGTGTGAGTTACCTCTAGTGCCTTGTACTATTGCTTTTTGCAGTGAAGGGCTAAGTGCTACACGATAGCGAGACTTCGTGTGAGTTACCTCTAGTGCCTTATACAATTGCTTTTTGTAGTGAAGGGCTAAGTGCTGCATGATAACGAGACTTCGTGTGAATTACCTCTAGTGCCTTATACTATTGCTTTTTGTAGTGAAGGGCTGAGTGCTACACGATAGCGAGACTTCGTGCGAGTTACCTCTAGTGCCTTATACTATTGTTATTTGTGGTCAAGGACTAAGTACCACACGATAGTGAGACTTCGTGGGGGTCACTTCTAGAGTCTTGAGTCTGGTATTGAGTTGGAATGTGGAGTCTAATATTGAGTGGGAATGTTGAATTGGAATATTGAGAGTGAATATCGGGTGTGGATTGAACCACCAATATGATTTACCCACGCCTAATTATGGGACGAAATTTTGTGACACGAAATGGGACGTGTCATAACGATTTTGTGGATTGTTTGATTGAATGATGGATCAATTGTGTTGATTCAATTGATTGATTGATTGATTGACTAAGATTGAATGAGACGTTCCAAATGCTCGAGTGTTATTGTTGCACTTATGTGATATATGAATCGTGCTAACATGCAGGAGGAAACTAAGGCGAGGTAAGTCTTCTGTATTGTGTTCGTAGACTGCCTCTAGGCATATTTCCTTCCTAGTCGAGGTTTAGGGGGTGAACTTGGTGAGACATTGTCTCACGCCATTGTGGGCTTACTTTTCATGTCCCTAGTGTGAAGAACCCAGAGCTTGAAGCGGAAGGGTCAGGAGCATGTGTGGCTCAGAAGTTCTTTTTGGAAATAGACCTCCTATATTTAGACCCTAGAGTTGGCCTCTTTTTGTAAACCAGATTGTTTATAAAAGCTGTGTCAATTGATTTGAAATTTGTTGTCTTGCTTTTCTATCCCACGTTTGTTGTGGTCAGGGGATTAGTAAGTCGCTTCCGCATGCGCATTAAAATGAATGGGTCGGCGACGCGTCCTGGGACGTCGCGAATTTATCGACCACCAAGGGATGGGCATGCGCTCGAGCATCGGGGCGTGACAGGTATGGTTTTATATTTAATTACTCTAAAACTTACGCTAGCAAAATAGGAGTCACTTGTAGGAGAATGTTCAATTTATGGTTGAAGGGTTGTAGATTAAGTCACACACCATTGTCCACTAAGCAGCCATCACCCTTGCACAACACAATGAGAGTGAGAATCTCAAAATTATACACCGAGCTAATGCTAGTCCTTCGCAACTTACTAAGATCTTTTTGAGGTTGAGGATAGACTCAGGAAGCAAGCCTATATTACTTTCGTCATAAAGATGAGTCTTAAATAACTCGGCTAACCATACAGCGGTTGCGTGAGCCTTTTCATGAGAAAAAAGAGGGAAAGATAATGAGAAAATCATATCCTATAGCAGCCAAAGCTCAAAAGGTGTTTCGGGTTTTGGTAAGTGAGGACTTAAATTTAGGAAGTCTAGGGTGGGAAGCCGCCAAATTTTGTGGTAGTTATTTGTAGTTTAGCTATTTGTCAAAGTTGCCTATGAATCTTACCCAATTCCTCCTCCTTATCACAACACTCATTCGAGGTTTGATTAAAGAGCAAGGCTGTGCCAATTTCTAGAACAACTTTGACTAAAAAAAAAAATTCTACAACAACATAGGCTGTTCTCAAAGGCCTAGGAAATGGACCAAAAACTAGATTTTGGACGCGCGGACCCTTGGAGTGCCATAATTTGGCACAAAGGAACACTTAAGTGTCATAACTTTCGAAAGTGACACTTAAGTGCCAAAATTGGAGCAAAATGGATCACTTACGTGCCATCGGCGAGAAAATCCAGCCAAATTGCATACGTCGCATTTTCCGGCGACTTCTTTTATTGAGGTGGCAAATGTTTAAAAAAAAAAAAAAAAAAAAGCCCACGTGGACGACAAAAACGACGTCATCCATCCACACTGAGTGAGCTGACCTAAACGACGTCGTTTTTCCTTGGTGTTAAACGACGTCGTTTAGGTTATTTTGGCTTAAGCAGACCTTGCCGTCGCTGTTCCTCCCCATCCACGTTCACACTAGATCTCAAGCCCTTCTCTCCGCCGCCGTTCACGCCCAGAGATGGTCATCAGTCACCGTCGTTAGTCGCCGTTGTTGGTCGTCGTCGCCGCTCACCATCGTTGGTCGTCGTCACCGCTCACCATCGTCGCTCCTCCAGGTTCGGCCCCTTCTCCCCCTCCCCTGTGATGAAATTAGGGCTCGATTATTTTATTAGGGCTCCGATGGAAATTCTATTGAAATGTGTGCGCTCTGTTTCGCTACTCCCTTGTGTACAGATGCTCGCCTCGGTCGATGATTTTTGCAATCGATGCTCGAGTGAAATGAAATATAGAATCAGGTGGGATATGAGAGATAGATTAAGGTGGAAGGTGTGAAATAATGGCCCTCTAGTGCTCTGCAAAGAGCACGCAACTTTGCTATCAATCTGCTTTTGTTCCCTTGATTATGATCTTTTGGTTCTTTTACTCTTCTTTCCTGATTGTTTTTTCTAATCAAATAGTCAAAATATATGTAGGGAACATTGAGGAGTGCAAAATTTGTTTTGATACTTTATATAAGTTTGTTTACCTGCAAAGGACATATTTGAAACCACATGTAAGTACCTCCTTTTAAAGTTTATAAACTATTAGCTCTTTTGACATGTAGTATCAGTCTACTGTGCAATGGATAAATTCAGGGCTTGGATTTTCATCTGAATTTCTCTTGGTTTGTGTAATGACCTCTTGACACAATATATTAATGGCTAGACATCATAGAGTAGGTTATGATTTCTCCTGGTTGGATGAGAAACAGAACTTTCACCCTATATATTTACATCGAGCTTTCCATAATTTTTTGTATGTGTTTTCACAGGAAAAATAGATTTGATTAAGTTGATGTACATTCTCTCACATCGCAGGTTTAGTTTAGCAAAAGATAGTAGACAAAATTGCTTGGGTTGTGCTTGTTGTGGGGACCTCTGTTTTTGGTTAATATATTAAGGGAAGGGAAGGAAAATAATTCAAGTGACGACCTCTTTTTTGATTGTCATGTAGGGGCATATTGTCAGTGTGGAGACCTATGTTTAATAAAGTCCATGAGAGTGGGGGGACTCCCATGTGCAATTGTCTATTGTCCTTTGTGGATGTGGTCCCAAAAACTAATTATTCTTTTTCTTGTTCTTGGTGCAGAAATGGCTTATGACAAGGATTATGTCGTTGTCATAGTTTGCTACGGTGGGGATTTTGTGATTAGGAAGGATGAGTGGGAGTATGAGGGTGGAAATGAGGGCACCATCTTTGTCGAGATAAAGAAGGCATCTTATATAGGATTTGTTAGGGATATAATGACTTATTTACCTTGTAAAGTTCAGAAGTTGTTGTATTGTATTCCTAGGAAAGGCTTAAGAGATGGTTTAAGATGCTTAGAAGATGATAATGGTTTTAGGGATGTTATATACGATTATCTTCATGGTGAAGAGGTAAAAATATATGTTGAGTACAAAGTGAAAGTGAGGACGAAGATGATGATGGAGAGAGCGTCCAAGTAGGACAAGAAGGAGATGGTATTCAAGGTAGTACTGACATTAGGGTCGAAGGAGGGCGGGATAGATATGATGGACAGGAGAGGAGCGCAGATGCAGTTCACCAAAGTGATGATGACATAGGTGATGTCACAATCACTGGATTAGATTGGGAAGTAGCTGAATCAAGTGATGATGTTGATGAAGGGTTGCCTGCTGAAATTTTCATAAGTGATAACGACGACGAGGAGCTTGTACAGTCAAGAAAAAAGTGAAGGGATTTTTTGACAGATAAGTTTGCAGCTTTACAGGTAGTTGATGAAGTTCCAAACAGGGCCGAAGGCCTGCAGATGCTCGAGCTGCTGGCGAGGAGACTGATTATGAAGAAAGCGTTGAGAATGCTACTTCCCAAGATGAGCTTAAAGAAGATGAAGGAGCTGTGCATAGAAGGAAAAGTAAGTTTCCCTCTTATGATCCATCCGTTGCCTCTCCTAATTTGTCGGTAGATATGAAATTTCAAGATGCGAAACAATTTAGAGAAGCTATACTGAAGAACTCCATTGCTACACAGAGGAATATTGACTTTATTAGAAACACTAAGACCTTTGTAAGAGCTAGGTGTTCGCAGCAAAATTGTCCATGGAAGATCTATGGCGCATTTGTTAGGAGAAGTTTCCAGATTAGAGCCTACCAAGAGGAACATACTTGTTCCATTAATTTTGAAAATAGAAGGGTAACAAGTGCATGGTTGTCCAAGCACTTTTTTGAATTGATTAAGCTGATGCCTCAGATAATGCTAGTGAAGGAGAAAGTAGGCATTAATATATCCAGGAATCAATGCAAAAGATCGAAGCAAAAGGTGATGAAGATACTCATTGGTCAGTACAGCAACGAATATGGACAGTTGTGGGATTATGCTTGGGAGTGTAGGCTGCAAAATCTTTCAAGTAGAGTGTATGTAGAGGTCGTGGAGAGACCACTTCCTGATATTGGGATCAAGTTCGATAAGTTCTATATTCGCTTCGACACATGGAAACAAGGATTTTTATCTGGTTGTAGACGGATTATAGGATTGGACGGGTGTTTTTTGAAGGGCTTGTGCAAGGGAGAATTGCTGGCCGCAATTGGAAGAGAGGCAAATAACAAAATGTTTCCACTGGCTTGGGCTGTTGTGAAGGTAGAGAACAAGGACAATTGATCCTAGTTCCTAAAAAATTTGATGACTGATTTGGAGATAACAAATGGGGCAGGGTGGGCGTTCATGAGTGACCAACAAAAGGTAATGTTTGCTTTTTGATATCGACATGTCATTTGCTTACATTTCTTATTTTGAATTATTGCAGGGACTATTTCCAGCAATAGCTGAGTTGTTGCCTTATGCTGAACATCGAATGTGTGTGTGGCATATATACGCAAATTGGGCAAAGAACTACTATAAAGGAGACAAGCTGCAGTCGCAATTTTGGCAGCTAGCAAAGAGCACGAATATCGCTGACTTTAGGATGGCCAAAGAAGAACTGCTTCAATTGACAAAAGAAGGTTATGATGCACTATTCCAAACAGAACCGAAGTATTGGTGTAGGGCATTCTTCAAGTGCGATAACATCGATAACAACATCTGCGAAGCATTCAATGGGAGGATAATAGATGCCAGATGCAAACCAATTATCTCAATGCTTGAAGACATACGGGTTATGGTCATGAATCGACTGCACAGACAAAGAGATGAGGCTGGAAACTGGACTAGGTAATGTGGTCCTAGGATTGCTAAGAAATTGGATGAGAACTTGGCTGCAAGTAGGTATTGTCATCCCATTTGGAATGGGGATGAAGGATATGAGATAATGAAGGGTTCCGATAAGTATGTTGTCCATTTAGGTACGAGGAAGTGTTCATGTAGAGCATGGAAACTAAGTGGAATTCCTTATGCACATGCCATATGTGCCATTCAATTTTCAATTGAAGGGCCACAACATAGAAGACTACATTGATGATTGATACAAGAAACTGAAATATCTTGCTTCGTACCAATTCATGTTGTTGCCAATCAGAAGTAGCAAGTTCTGGGAGCCAACAGATCGCGAAGCACCTTAACCTTTGCCACTAAAAAAGAAAATGGGAAGACCAAAGCAAAAACGAAGAATAACGGAGGGAGAGGTCTCATGTCAGCGTGGGATGAATAGGACAAGTGTACCGATAAAGTGCTCTTTTTGCCACATAGCAGGGCACAATGCTAGAGGTTGTCAATTAAGGAAGCAGCAGGAACAGTTGAGGCCAGCTGAAGGGCCTAGTGAAGGGACAATTGGAGAAGGACAAACAGAAAGACGAAGTGAGTCGATTGTTCTTCAGTCGACGACAATAAACCCAGTAAGTCATGACAATTGTGTTTATGTTGCTTTATGGTTTGTTACAAATATGTACATAGATATAAGTGACATGTATGTAATGTTTTTGTCTTTGTCAAGTTACGAGAATGACATGTGAAGAATTGGCCGAAGCCCTTGCTGTACCTGAAACTGAAGGGCCTATTCAAAGAAGGCAATGTAGAAGACAGCCAGCTGAAGGATTGGCGAAGCCCCTGCTATACCTGAAACTGAAGGGCTTGTTCAAAGAAGGCAAGGTAGAATACAGCCAGCTGCAGGATTAGCTAAAGCAACTGGAAGGCCAGTTAAGTCGACTGTTCTTCAACAACAGCAGAGAAAAAAATACCCGGTAAGTTCAATAATTTGAGTTTAGTTTTCATTTACGTTGTTATATGGCCTGATGTTATATTTATGATGTCCTTTGCCTTTTTCTCAAATTCGAAGAAGGCAAGCTAGAGCTCAGCTGCCAATAGAGGGCCCAACTGAAGGGCCACCACAAGATCTATCACAAAGGCCACTAGAAGGGTCATCACAAGGGCCACCACAAAAGCCAACCGAAGATGTCACTGAAGCTAAAGGGCTAAATAGAACAACCAAAAGAAAGCCAAATCAAGAGCCACCTACAAGAAGGCCATCTAGAAGACGCCTAATTGAAAATTGGCCGAAGAAGCCCCTGCTGTAGCTGAACAGCCACAACAAGAGCCCAAAAAATCACATGCGAGAATAAAAGCCAACAAATCACAAGTACCTGAAAGTGACGCTCCCCTTCGAATAAGAGGGGCTCTTGGGAAGAGGCTAAAACAATATGGTTATCTTTATACAGATGAGCGTTCTAGAACAGTTATTCTTAATGTAAGTTTTATAGGCTGCATTTAATTTAATTTATAGTGCAAACTTTTGTTGATAATTGAGTTTTCTTTTTGAAGCCTGGGAGAAGTTCAGAGGTTCTTATCTCTCAAGGCCCAACTCAAGAATCAACGGTTGCGCCAACAAGAAAGAAGAGTAAGAAGAACCCAGTTGCAAGTCCATCTAAATCAGTTCAGCCTACAATAGTTGCAACTCCTTCTGAATCAGTTCAACCTAGGACAATTGCAGCTCCATCAGAATCAACGCATCTCGAGACAGTTGAAGAAGAAGTCTCACATCCAATTAGAAAAAGTGCAATGATTATGAATCAAACGCAAGGTCCATCAAAAGGAGCACGAACAGGAGGCATTATGCATATTGATTGATGAAATGGGATGTGATATGGTTTGTGGGGCTGAGGAGTCAATTGTTTTACTGTGGATGTTTTTTTTTAATATAGTTTGTCATTGAGTTTGTGAGACTTCATTTCAATATCAATGGAACGATCTTGTTGCTTGTCATTTTTGCCTTTTTCAATTTTTTGATTTTGTTTTTACTTTTACTTACTACTTCTGGTGGTGGATCTGTGGTGGTAACTGGGGTGCTCGTGTGGCTGGTGGTGGCGGCTAGTGAAGCCTGGTTGTGGTGGGTCCATTGTGGGGGTTGAGTTGGGGCCTCTTGTTGTAACCAGTACTGGTGCAAGAGTGCAGTGTGCATAGCCTAGCTTGCACGAGCCCCTTTTGCAATAGACCCACGACCTACCGCTAACAGTGGCTGCTAATGGTGGGTCTATGGTGGTGGCTACGTGCTGGTGTGGTAGTTGGAATGCTAGTGTTGCTAGTGGTGGTAGCCAGTGGTGACTGCTGATGCCTACTAACGGTGGGTCTATTAAAGGGTTTGGGTTGGGGGTTTATGTTGCACATAGTGCAAGATGTAAGTGTGCAATATGCACATCTTGCACCAGGTAGTGCTGGTGCAAGTTGGTGTAAGGCGCCTTGCACTAGAAACTTCTGCAGCAGCATACCACCAGCATAGTGGTGGCTGGTGGTGGCTCAAGTGGATGCTTGGGATGCTTGGTGTGGCTGGTGGTGATGGCTAGAGGTCGATGGTGCCCAGTGGTGGGCAATGGTGGTGGCTGGTAGTAGTTAATGGCTAGTGCAATTTATAGAGGACATGTACAAAAAAAAAATTAGCACTTAACTAGTCACATTCTAAAATATCTAGCACTTAAGTGTTCACTTTTAATCACAAGTGGCACTTAAGTGATCACTTTTAATAATAACTTGACACTTAAATGACTCTTTTTTTTTTTATCACAACTGGTACTTAAGTGATCACTAGATACAACTTATAGCACTTGAGTAATCACTCGTGTCTGTTCTATGTATATGGTGGTTTGCAGCAAACCAGAGAAGCTGCTGGTTTATATATACATTTCAACTTATGGCAACTCCATTCATTTCGATGTTTGCTGCTGGTTTACATTCAGTTCAAGTAAAGAAGTCACCACAACACATCAACCCAATATACATTCCATCATCACCGATTTATATTTGAGAATAAGCAAAAACATAGTATAAACAGTATCTCATTCATTCATTCCCTTTCCTTGACCTCCCCACAAGCACAATAAGTAACACAAAACACATATGACAGCCCAAAAAAAAAAAAAAAGAATGCCACAACGATCTTGTAGACAGCACAAAACTTCTCTCATCTTCCAAAAAAAATAAGTTACATTTCATTCAAAACAAGTACATTTCTCCACTCATTTACAACTATGGCAGTCGGAGAAACTTCTTCTCATCTTCCAGTACTTTACATTTCATCATAAAGTAGGACAGACAAAAAAACAGCAACACAATAAATGCTTGGTAACACTTCCGTTGAATTTTCATCCTTGAAACTTCATTCTTCAAATGGTTAGTACAAGATGCTTGAGCTTGCATTAAGTCAACATCGTCCAAGTCGTCCACAAGGGTAGATAGAAGTTGATGACATCCATCAAGTAGGTCCAATATCACCTCTGTGGCTCAGTGAGAGAATTTCGCATCGACCCATTTGAAATATTTGCACTTCGACCCTTCTCTATATCGGGCACATCCATCGAATCTTCTCCCGGGATTCATTCGAGTCCACGATGTTCTTCTTAGACTTGGTAACCCACAAAAACATAAACGCTCGCCTTCTCCTTCACTTCGGCGAGAGAAATTTGAGCCGCTACTGAAAGTCCTGCTCTCCATTTCCAATATTCGACTGTAGAATTTGGGGCAAATCGAATTAGGGTTCGGGATTAGGGCTCCAGCACTTCAATGGCATTTTGCCCGATTTAGGGTTTTAAATTTAGGGCAATTAGGGAGACAACGGCGTTTTGGCTTATTTAAGGGCTCTATTTTGGCCAACACCCGAAACGACGTCGTTTGGGGTGAATTAAAGCTGAGTCAACTCTCCGGCGAGCCACCTCGGCGAGAAATATTAATATTTAATTGCCACATATGATTTCCGGCTGACTTCGCCGGAGGTGGCACTCAGGTGTCCCACTTTTCTTAAAATGTAGCACTTAAATGTCACTTTCGAAAGTTATGGTACTTAAGTGTCCCTTTGTGCCAAATTATGGCACTTGAAGAGATCTTTTGCCCTAGATTCTATGTGAATCTTCCAACCATGAATATGTGAGATTGTTTTTGTAGAACAACATGGGTTATTGTCAAAAGCCTAGGAAATGGACCAAAGGCAGGATTTCTGTGTAAATCTTCAAACTATGAATATGTGAGATTGTTTTTCCCTTTAGGATGACTCTTTATATGGCTGAATTCAATGTTTAATTGGGATTTTGGAGGCCGCATATTATAGGGGCCGCTATCAAGTTACTTTACCTCCCTCTACTTGAAGGGCACCCGAAAAAATCGAATTCATCTTAGGTTACAGTTTAATGAACATTGATTGAATAAATCGACAGTTGAGAAGAAAACTTCCATGTTCTACTGTTTGGTCAGCGGCGCATGTATGATTCAGCGAAAGCACCAATGCAATGAGACCCCTCTAGACGTGGACTTGGGCCGGACTTCTTGTTCTAGAATGGTGCTTTTATAGTTCGGTTGTGTCTGGTTAGACTTTGCGAAAAGGTTTTTGAGCTCTGAAGGTCTTGAGCAAATGCAAGTGGTGTTTGGTATTTTTCTTTTTTTCTCTTTTTTTAGAGCTTTGGGCTTATATGACTGCATTTCCAAAGTCCTCCAAAGACCATTAGCCCAATAAAACTCATACTTAACTTTGGGCTTTGAGCATTTTCGGAATGTCGATTCATTTTTTTCCAACTTGGCCCTAGCTAAACTTTTTAAATTCCACATTTACCGTCATCACTTTTACCTCACACAATGTCTTTGGCTAGCCTAAATATGATCATTGACGAGCGAGGCCAGGTGCTAGCAAGCTTCACCTGAGATTGTGCAACCCCAAGCGCCCTCGCTGAGGTTGCGCAAGGCAAGCCTTGCCAAGGCCACATAACCACGGCTTTGGGGTTGTGTGACACTAGCAACCTTAGGTGAGAGCAACTGGTGCTAGATCTGTTTCAACAGTGGCATGATGCAACGACCAAGCCCTTCGTTGGCATTTGGCTAAGGATTTGAGGTGTTTTTTGGAAAAAAAAAAATAGCAATAGTCCTTTACAAGTATAGTTTTTTTTTTCCCAAACAACATTTAACCGGGATTGCTTCTTAATACACTCTAAAATTACACCTTATCAAATACAATTTATATTTCAAAAAGAAAAAAACCCCTTTAACCAAATTCCTTTACATTTTTCCATTGACTTTTCCCAAAAAGCAAAGTTAGGCATTTTATTCCGAAATTAAAAACTTGTTTTTAGATTTTCGAAAATATGAGAATATTATTTATGTAATATTCAAGTATCTCAAAAGGTTTCGAGTATTTTACGTTGCATAAGAAGTTACGATACTAGAACTGCAAGATCAACAAAAGTCCAAAGTTCAAAAAAAAAAAAAAAATCACCCTACTCGGGCTCGACATCGAAGACAGCAAAATGATGCAATTTGTCACGTTCACTAGAAATAACATCACCACAATTTTCTCATGCTTTCAACTAGTTTAGTAACATACCAACCGTTTCTCCATATATGTCAATCTGCTTCTTCCAATGGATGGGCCACGGTCTTTATGACTCCTATATTTTAGGGATAACATTTGAACAGAAAATAACCATCCATGCACTCTTCTCGATCTTATAACACTTTTGGCATCATGCCAACCACTCTTACTACGTGTGTGCCAGCAGTTGTATGATAGTTGCCTGTGCCACATGTCTGACCATAATCCTTGCGTGAAATTACTCATATGTCACCTTTCTTGATGCAATACAATCGTTAGCGCCATGGCTCCAAAAACGATGTCAAGCGCAATATTTTTTATTCTTCATTTATTCAGCCCTTGGTATTTTATGACCCGCAGGCAATTGTACTTGCCTATCTTTTAAAAAAAATGTAAAAGATTGATCGGCTTTCCAAAATATCAAAAGAAAAGTACTAGCTATTCTTCGCCATTTCTGCCTGACATTCTTCTTCCTCTTCTAAATCAAGCACAGTGGGAAAGCGCTCCTTAGATACGGACAAAATGGTACTCTCCTTCATTTTCTATTTCTTTAATTAACTGCTCATATTTGGCATGTGCTTCGAATTTTCTGGAAGCCTTCACATGTTATCTTAGTATATTCGGTCTCAAACAAGGAAATACAACGACGCATCGTCCCTTGTTTGAATTTAGAAAGAAATGTCCCATTGGCTTATTACGGCTTTGGCGTATCTTCACCAATTCGACCGTTAAAATTTCGAGTTTGGTCCTATCAAATTGAAAGTGGAACTGTTTCCATTCCTTGCCATGTATGGATAGAGTTCAAGCAAGCTAGCATACCTAGAGAAGGCTGTTTTTGTCAATGACAATGGAAGCAACCTTTTACTTCCAGAAATCATTACCAGCCCACAAACTTTCCTATGTGTTGTATGGTAAATTAATAACCTTCACTAGTAAAAGTAGTGAAGAATTGTGCTATTTTCCCTAACCAATTTAGCTATATGCCCTATCCCCGCGTTATCTCCACATAATGGCCTTTTGGCATCAGATGGATGTAGATTTGCCTTATGTTTTGTAAAGGATTGTGCCCCCCAGCAACTTGATTTTTATTTCCAACTGCCTGCTAGCCGTTTTGGGGCATAATTTGGCATTCGATTTGCCCCTATTGATCGTACACTCAGTATATTGAGATTGGCCTAATTCTCTACATTGCCAACCCCTAGCCTTTACCATTGGTTATACTCCCGTGGATTGAGGCAATTGGCATTTGTTGAATGTATGCCCTAAAGCTACTATGTAATAGTTACATATTAGGGATTTCAGTTGTACTATCATTATTATTATTTAATTAATGGCAATGACGTATTCATTCATTTGTCCAATTATTTATATTTATGAATGATTTCATAAGATCAGTTGCAACTAGACCTATTCTTGAGACGTTAAGAATATATGTGACGGGTTCATAGTTAGACTGAATCTTTAAATCATTCCTGGTCGATGGATTATTGAGTGGATATTAATAATCATGTTGAGACCGGTGTGTTCATAACTTCACCATTAAGTATTGGATACTTAAGGGAATGATGAGTCACAAGTCATTGGGTATTGTGATGCCTGAGTTAAGAACACAAGTGTTTGTATTATACAAGTTCACTAAACGTGACGCATATGGAACGATTAGCGACATGGAAGCTTTTAGCATGGTCAATGTCTAATTGTTCATGCTTTGGTCTTGTGTAAATAATCCTTAGACCTGAGGCACAGTGTTAACTTATGTGTCGAACAACTATGGTTCACAAGTGCACGTAATGTCGGGTCGCTGATCTGTCTTTGTACCTGATGGTCATATTTTTTTTCATATACAAAGTTGCGCGTGTGCGCAATATGGAATTTGTCTCCTTGTTACATGCAAGGTATAATAATAATGTCCTATGCGATCTAATTATGACACTGCATTGAAATCCTCGGTCGGGGTTGTAACCGAGAATAAATTGTTTATGTCTCGAATAAAATGCATGTCAATTAGATTTGTGCATATGATCAAATTGGTGACTTGACAAATATTCCATGGTCTTTATTTGATCGGGACATAGTAAGACAGAGGATTGAATTACACTGTAACCAAAACTGACAGGTTCATTATGTTCTTAAAGCATTCACACTATCTGGGTAGCCATGACATATTGCTAGATGTCAATCATGGCTTATAGGACCCAAAGATTAATTGGGACAATTAATTCTTTTGGGAGTACTAATGTGTTAGTACAAGTCTTACTACCAGCTTAGTGATGAACCTAGGGATGTCACACACCATAAACAATTAGGATAACGTGGAACAAGAGAGAAATATTGTTGCAAATGTGTGTGCAATTATTGCAATCGCATTAAATCGATTTGAAATTAAATTAAATGAGATTTAATTTAATTTGTATTATAGTCACGAGCCTACTTGCATATGATGCACACGCATGCCCAAAGTGGATACATGTTAATGTAATGTATCCTAATTGCACACATAAAGATTATATCCTTTTTATATATATAAATAAATGGATTGATTAATTATTATTTTTAATTAATCAATGTGTGTTTCTTTTAATTTAATTATATTATTAAAAAAAATAGTGCACATGCACGATTGAATTCGTGCATGCAAGATGGTCAGCAACCGCTAACCATCATGCACGAAATCGTGCAAGAACTGTCAGCGGTTGCTGACCGTTCGTGCACGATCGTGCACGTTCATGCACGATCGTGCATGAGCAGCTTCAAGAGATCAGCAACGGTTGCTGATCCCACGATCAGCAACCGTTGCTGATTCGTGAAGAAGTTTTAAAATAAAATGCCGCAAAAGGTTGCGAGAGAGAAAAACAAGGGGTTGCAAAATAGAGCAAAGTGTGTGTTCTTGTGTTTTTTGAGATGCAAGAAAGAAAAGTGTTTTCTCGTTCGGGCCGTGACTATTATACATCAAGGATACGACGGATTGTTTCCACGAGATTGCTAGCACGATCGTAGTGATGATTATCCGAAAGTTCTCTCTTCCATTCGACGTCATTGTTGGTGTGTCTGAACTAGAGGTCCGACGTTTGTGGGGCTCGAACTATAGAACATCCGAACCAATTCGTATAAAGCGCACTTCGAGAGGTAATTCGTTTAACTCTCTTTTATATTCAGATTTTTGATTAAAATGCACGAACAATGCCTTCGGAGAATCATGTATAAAATATATATATTATTTTGTTTCCGCTGCGTACTTTTGTTAATATTACCTATACATAATTCATAAAACCCCAAGAGTATTTTGGACGCGAGTAGCACCTGTCTGAGGAAATGTTTGAGGTGGATCGGTAGCAAGCTCAGTATCACCGTGGTTGGCTTGGTTTAAAGTGAGTTGGCACCATAACTAGCCTCAAAAGCCGGCCAAACCGGGGAACGTTGCCAGCATCGTAGCGTGTGTGAAATTGTTTGGAACAAAAACTGGGTCGGTATCGACCAAGTCAGGGTTGTGGAACAGGGATCGAGATATGATGAGGTTACAGCCTGTATCTGCCCCCATCCGGCAACGCGCCCAACATTGGCGGCTGCTACCCAAGATATAAGTACGGGTTTGACATTAAACATGTCCAGGTCGACAATCAATGTGCTCGTGAAACCAGCCAAACTTAGGTATGTAATCGATGCCAAATCTTGCTCCCTGGCATTCACTCCTTAGCCACAGTTCTCGCCATGACTTGAGTCCCCTAGTAAAGAACTCAAATCAAGTTTTGGCTTTCGCAATAATTGAACATTTCCACACTGGAGGTCGTGACTTGTTTTCAGCATACCTACTGGTTATTGTCAAACTCTAGCCAAATATGATTCTTTACGGAGCCTCTCCCCTTGCCCGAACTTAGTAAAAGGAGCTTTTGATCAACTATTTTTTATAATTGGATGAGTCGACAATAATGGATTTAAACACTTCATCCATGTATTCAAGAACAACACCTTGCATATCAGATTAGGCTATGCTCCATTTCTTGCCAAAACATGCTCATATCCACATTAGTCTTTCCAGCATTCACATTTGATCGTTTTCCTCAACATTTTGCTGGGCGGTATCCCCAACCCCAGCTTGCGTGGTCCTCCTTGCATTACTCTCAGGCATGTTCCTACTCCAAAGATTCGTATGAAAAGCAAAGAGCGAGCCTTTAACTGGCTCCACTCTAAGTTCCTCTGGGCGTGCCCCTAAAATTGGCTGAATGGGATGCCAGCCCCTTCAAGGAAGACTGCTGAATGAAGACCAAGCTGAGAATTGGCATATATGAAACACATGTAGTCCTTGTCTTATTATTCAATGATTTACAGCTTAGAAAGAAACATGAGTAAGATTATGGGTGTCTTAGAGCTAAAGAACGATAACACAAGCTCAAAACAAACTCACAAGAGTGAGAGTTCCGTAAGATAAAAAGAAAACAATTTAAAACTTGGATAAGTAAAATCTTCAAATTTGATTAAGTGCACGTGTCCTTTCCTAAGATATTATTTTATAGTCATGAGTCTCTAAAATCTCACTTTCCACAGTTTAAGACTTGTTCTCTATGTTTTGTATGTGTTCCCCAAAGTTTTGGACATAAGCCCCACGGGGTGGAAACAATATCTAGTATTGGATTTGATACTCATGCTAACCATTTTTCCACGACGCCAATTCGCTTCAGCTACATCTTTGGCTATGATCTACATTATTCCTCTACTTTGGGGATGACATTTGACCCAAAAAAATAAGCATTTTCGCAATTTTCTCGGACTTTTAACCGGTTCAGCATTATGCTAACCGTTTGTCCACTTATGTCAATCCGCTTCTACCATGTGTGTAGCCATAATCTTCCAAACTCCTACATTATAAGGATGGCGTTTGATCAGAAAATAACCGTTCTCAGAGTTTTAACCTGGTTGGGATCATACCGGTCACTTTTGCCACGTCCGTTCAAGCTGCCTGTGCATCTTGTTTAGCCATTCTAACCACATCTCAAGATTCTAGGGTCAAGCATCTCCGCCTCTACTTCTTTTTCCATGTTGACATCGTCACAAATTCTAGTGGCCAAACCTATGCTAATTACTGAAATCGCTAGTATAAACACCTAGAGGAGGGGTGAATAGATGTGAAAATAGATTTTGCGAAATTCAGTAAAAATACTTTACTTTTAAACAGAGTCTGACAGACTTTAACAACTATTTCGAAACATAGAAATGTATCACAGCAAATAAAGTAAAGGAGTTCAAGGAAGACAAAATGAACACAAGATTTATAGTGGTTCGGCCTAGATTAAGCCTACATCCACTCTCTCACTTTCACTATGAATCGAAAAAGAGTGTTATAGCCTTATAGCATTGAATTCTCAGTGAAGAGTTTATACTGCTCTTACAAATTCACTCTTTAGAATTTCTTTCTTTTTCGAATACAAGTTTGAGCATTGTATGAGGAAGAATAAGTGATTTGGGAAGTTTCAGACTTTGGAATTCTTCTTTCATGTACATCTTGAATTACTTGAAAAACCTCCTTAAATACTCCTCAATGCCTTTTCCACCGTTGGCACTTTCCAGAGGAATTCTTCCAATCAACCCGTTGGACAGAATCAATCAATGAGATCTCGAGCCGTTTGAAGATTGAGATGAAAGTCTGATGATCCTAGTCGCCCATACAATCAGAATCTTGGTTTCCATAAGTAGATTCTTTCCAAATAAACTTACCTTCCAAAAATGATTTTTCCGTTCCATGATTAATGTCAACAATGATATCCAAAATGGTAAGTAAGATTTCCAACCAGAAAGCCATATTTATCTTGTTCGTACTGAAGCCTTGAAGGAAGATAAATAATCCTGAGTCTGATTATATCTTCGTTCTTCACTTGTGTTTAGTCTGGGTCTTCGTCGGAGTGGGGCAAACTTCTGATGTAAGATAGACTTTGAAAGAGTTACACAAAAATCTCGTATTCCTCAGAATGAGAATAGAACTAGAAAAGTTTTGTCAACTTCAAAATCTAATAGGAGTTTTCTCCAACAATCTCCCCATTTTTTATGGTGACAAAACTTTCATGCAGATTTAAAACTTATATCCTGCAAAACAACACTTTAGCAGCACATGATAACTTATAATAATAAGAATAGATTATTATAGAACTGAATGACATTGATTCTGCATCCAAAAAAAAAAAAAAAACATTAGTCTTAACAGTTCTGAAATAACATAACAATGTATAGTTCAAAAGTTATCCACAACCACAAAAGTTAATTGCAGAACATAAAGGTTTAAGTTAACATAACCAAGTTCAAACAAACAGGAACTTTTAAATCCGCTCTCTTTTCTCCCCCTTTTTGTCAACAGCAAAAAGAAAGAGACAGTCAGGAATAAAAATTGTGAATAAAAAAGATGTAAAAAGATGGAGTCATTCAGGGTTGTCTTGGAACGCGAACAAGTCGGAAATCCTCCAGTGACTGCATTGTCTCCTCAAGCTTTGCTAGGCACTGATGATAGACATTCTCTACTTTGGCTACAGTATGTGAAGCCTGTTGATTCAGCGTCTGAACTTGAGTATCAAGAGATTGTACCTTGCCGGTTAGAAAATCTGAGGTAGACCTTAAGGCAATGTGTAGCCTCTGAATTTCAACCTCCATTGCATATTGTTGTGCCTTTATCTCCAAAAGGAGTTCCACTACCCTTGGATAGTTAGCATCAGGATCAGTTTGGGCACTGGCTTCAGCAAAGTGAACCTGTGGAGTATCCAGAAGTGAAGGAACATCAACTTGAACGCTTGCAGTTTGTTGCTTGTCCTGATTCGGAGTTTCCTCTTCAACCTCAACTTCAGGGAAATGAGATGCAAAAATATCTTTAGCATCTGCAGAAGATTGATTAATGCCATCACTAGCAGTGGGTGCAGGAGTTTTTGAGAGGGCTAGTATAGACACCTAAAGGGGGGTGAATAGGTGTAAATAAAAATTTAGCAAGACTTAGTAGAAGTAAATTACCTATAGAAGATAACAGACTATAAACGTATTTCAGCTATGAACAATTAAATAAATCTACGAATAAAAGTAAGGAGTTTAGGGAAAGAGAATAGAAACACAAAGTTTATAGTGGTTCGACTTAGATCAAGCCTACGTCCACTCTCCTGCGCTGACAGCCCACTAGCTAGATTCCACTATGAATCAAAAGAGATTTTACAGCTTGTGATCTTGACTTTCTCAGTAAAGAGTTTCTACTGGTCTCTCACAAAATCTCACTAAGAGTTTCTCTCTTTTGTTTACAATTTTGAACTTGGTGAATGAAAAAGCAAGTAAGTGGAAAGCTTCAGACTTTGAAATTCTTCTTTCATGCACACCCTCGAACAATTGGAGAGTCATCCTTAAATACTCCTTGATGCCTTCTTGACCGTTGGCACTTTCCAAAGGAATTCTTCCAATCTATCCGTTGGACAGAATCAATTAAGATGATCTCGAGTCGTTAGATAATTTGTGATGAAAGCCAGTCAATCATGCTCGCTCATACAATCAGGATATTGATTTCCATAAGTAGAACCTTCCAAGTTTACTTGCCTCTTAAAAGATCTTCAAATCGGAATTGTTTCCAATAAAGAGAATCAAACAAGTAGGTGCTATATCCAGCCATAAGGTCATTCATAAACCATACGAATTGAATCTTTAAAGATATTCACATATCTGGATAAGTCTTCATTCTTCGGTTTGGAAACTATCGGTGAGGTCAGACTTTGAAACTAAAGTTTGGCGGTCTTCAGACTTTGACGATAGAGTATGGAAATCTTCAGACTTAGACTTGGAAATGTTTTGTCAACTTCAAAACACTAAAGGAGTTTTCTCCAACAATCTCCCCTTTTTTTATGGTGAAAAAACTTTCCTACAAATTTGAAAAACTTTTGACCTGCAAAACAATACTTATACAATACATGATATCTTATAAAAACAAGTTACTTCGAACTTGGATAGTATTTATTCTGCAACCACAAAAAATATGTTAATCTTAAACATAACTATCCAGTCATAAACAGTATCACAAACATAGTTTGCTGCAAACGTCAAAAGGATTCAAAGTCAACAGTAATCACAGCAATCAAAAGTCCAAAGTTAGTCCAAAATCCAAAGTCTAAAGTACCAAGCAAAAAGTCATCAAAAGATAGTCAAAAGATAGATAGAATAAATCTGCATAAATTCTCCCCCTTTTTGTCAACAGCAAAAAGTGGAGAATCACTTAAAAGGTTGATAAAATCATGGCTGTCTAGGGATACGAACAATCTAAAAATCCCCCATAGACTTGACAGTCTCCTCCAGCTTCGTTAGAGTCGCCTTCAGCAGCTCCAAATCTTCACCCTTTGTAGTTTCTTGCACTTGAAACTTCAGGGCTATCAACTGTTCTTGTAGAGAGTCTGAAGTGGACTGTAAAGCTGTTTTGAGATTCTTGATCTCACACTCCATTCCATATTGCTAAGCTTTCAATTCCAAAAGGATTTCCAGCAGCCTTTGAAAGTCTGCTGTTGGTTCTGTTGTAGCACTAGGTCCAGCCAAATTAATTCCAAGAGTATTGAGATGTGAGGGAACATCAGCAGTTCGATCACCAAGATTGGGAGTGGATTCTTCAACATCTGCTTCAGGATATTGAGAGGCATAGACATCCTCTGGATTTGCTGGAGATCTACTAACATTGCTAGTAAAAACAAGTGAAGAGATACCTCTTTTGTCAGCAGCTCCCCCTGTCTCTGTTCCTTCGGGTGGAGAAAAGAATTCATCTTCTTGTTCTTGCTCTGCTTCAGCACCCAAGTGATGTTTTTCTCGGTCTTCTCCTGCAATTCCACTCCGAGTCTTTTCTGAATCCTCTGACAAGGATACAGCAAATGTTGGCTCAAAAGAGTCATCTCGACCCTCTTCTTCTTGAGTTTCCCTGCTTTCTTCTTCTTTTTCTTTACTTCCTTCTTCTCTTTCTTCATCTCTCTTCTTTGTCTCTTCTCTTTCTCTATTTTCGCTGTCCTCTAACTTCTCAAAACTAACAAAGCTCCGTAGATTTCTTAAGGCAAAGGCGGAGAGAGTAATGTCATCCTCATCTTTTTCTTCGTCCTGCAAGATAAGGTTTCTCCTCTTCTTAATTGGTGCGCTCATGGGCTCCTTGCCTTTTCTTTTCTTCACTATAGAGTTTTGTTTTGTTTTGGTGGGGGACTTCTCCTTCAGACGTTCCAAAGCTTTATTCAACTCCTTTAGTCTCATTTTTGAAACCATCTTCATTCCAATCACCATTGAACCAATGGTTCGGACATAGAGAGATGCTGGAAACTGAATTTGAAAGTGTCGAAACAGTTGAGTGACCAGCGCAGAATAAGGTAATTGCCCCTTGTCCTTCACAATTGTCCTATACATGTACATTAAGATAGTGTGAGGCAGTGAGAACTTAAACCCAATGTTGATTGCGTACATCAGCTTTGCTTCAGAGCGAGAGACATCAATCTTTGAAGTGGATTTGGATCTGATGCAATTGATCACAATTGTGACATCCTGATTTTTCAATTATGTTTTCAATTGAATAAGTCGGGCATTTCATCTTCGCGCCTATAGCTCTCTTCTCTGAGTTGGCCACTCACGAGATAACTAGTCTATCAGGTGAAGCCGTTAAGGAATCTAAAAGCAATAGACTTGAGAATTCGACCAAGAAACGACTGCTCGATCGCGCTAATCTGCAAGGGTCATTACGGCACAGATCGATTAGAGACCGGAGATAGGTCGACTCGACAAAGGCATGTGATTAAGTGTGGGTGATTCCACCTAATCACACACATCTTGTTGATCGGCACAAGACTGATTTCTTTGTCATTTTGGTACCCTGTGTCCGTATTTGAAACCTCGAGATTTCTACGACAATCGAGAGTCGTCAATGTGTCAAAGATGCACTTTGTGGCTCGAAAACAATCGACCATAGGTCAATTGCACGAAAAGTTCCTAAAAGCTACCCGGTAGATTAGGATGCGCTAAAATCGCACCAGATTGAAATTAACCCTGAAATTGAACCCGATTACAGAAACTAGAAGTTCTGTCAAGTCACAAATCATTTTAGGAACGTCGGCTCATCTTCCGAAGATTTTTCTACAAACCGAGTTTTTCGGCAAAAAATCAAGAATTGACGGAATTGGATCGGGAAAGTTGGAAGACCGTTCTTGAGCGTACTTTTGGCATCCAAGATGGATTTATGGGCATGGAAAAATTTGGATTCAAGTGTGGACACATGGCTGAATTTTTTAGACTTCAATTGAATTGAATTGAAGAGGATTGAAGAGGAATTGAAGACTTTGATGGCCAAATTGCATAAAATTCGTAGCCCCCCATGGTGACCAACCTTTGGACCATTTGGCAAGCTTGTTGGGGAAGATTGGTGGCTGCAAATGGCAGAGGGTGAGAGCCAAGGGTGGTGGGGGCAAGAGAGAGGAGGAGATGACAAGTGTTGGAGGCTAAAGAGCCCTTGAGGTCCCCCTTGCTCAGCAACTCTTCTTCCTTCTTGAATTGAGGCTTTCTCCATTGTTGTAGCCTTGAGAGACCTTGAGAGACCTTGAGAGAACCAGAGGAAAGCTAGCTGAGCCAGCTCCACCGTCGCACACCCACCGGACCAGCCAAGCCCGCCCATTTTTCCCTCTGTTCTCCCTTCCGCCGACTTCTGCTCCAGCTAACCTTCGTCAAAGATTTGAGTTAAAAGTGGTTTTCCCGGATGAATCAGCCAACGCTCTACCCACCGACGCAAAGAGCACATCGAAACCGTACAGAAGGACTTGACGGTTCTCCGAAGGGAGCCATGTAGCCTCCCGAAATTCAGCGCGAAGTAACGGCCCGCCGGACCGTCTGGAACCGCCTGGTTCCGCCTGTTTCGCCCGTTCCGCGGTTTTCAGCCATTTTCTCCCCATTTCTACCCTACCTCCACCCATACCAACCACCAGCAAGATCCCCAAGACCCCCGGGAGCCACCGGTTGCCAACCACCCACTCGCCAGAGCTCCGATCGGCCCGTTTTCGCCGTTGAAGCCGCTGGTTTCCTTCTCTGCAGTTCAACCAAGAACAGAAGCAGAAAACCAGCAAGCCGTGAGGTCTTCATGGCCCATTTTCAAGCCCTTCCCGGCCTTGCTTGGTGTCGCCGCTAGGAGAATTTTCGGCCGCCTCCGCGTCGCCGTCTCCGTGGACTCGCCGGAACGCTAAACCGGTGAGTTTACTCACTAATCTCTGCTTAGAGAGTTAATTATGCAATAGGGGTGTTTAGATTAGTCTAATTATGATTAGGTGGATAGATTAGATTATTTAAATGTTAATTATATTAGATGAATTATTAGATTAATGGTTGGATTAATTAATCTAATTGTGTAATTAGATTAAGGTTTATCATGATTAGACTTTAATTAAATATTTGATTTATTTAATTATTTATTTAAATTAAACATTATTTAATTATTATTTAATTATAGTATTTTATAAATAAATTAAAATAAATTTCGGAATTAAATTAATTATTAATTAATTAATATTTTTCGAAAATTATACCGGGAGAGCCGTTTATTAGAATTTCGTACTGACCGCAGTGGTATGGTTAGTTTATGCTATTGATCGTTAAATTGTGAAATTGAGTGTTGATTGTATTTTTGGGGATTTATCCCAAAGTTGAGTAATATCAATGTTTAAACAAGAACTACCGGGCGTCGGTTTACAACGCCAAAAATGTCTTTATGAACTACATTAAATAGTGGGATTTTCTAAAAGAAAAATATTGTATTTTGGCTAAAGCCGACCGTGTACCCACACACGAGTATCTTTATCGGGAAGAATAAGAATGGTGATTTGATTAATTGAGTATTTTCAGCATACCACGAGGGTATGGCTGGCAGCTTCTGGTGAGCATTATTAATATCAGTATACTACAGTAGTATAGCTGGCAGCTTCTGGCGAGCATATATATATATAGTATATTATCTCAGTATAGGAGGCAACTTCTGGTGAGCTATAGTATACTATATGAGTATAATTGTGGCAGCTTCTAGTGAGCATATATACAAGTATACTATATTAATATTGCGGCAGCTTCTGGTGAGTTATACTACCTATTATTAGATTATATTAAGTAGTCCTGGGTATGATCGGACTTATAGGTAGTATTGATTGAGATGACCGGTGAATGGTCCTGTTGACATGTAATCGACTGAGTCGATTGATCGATGATTCGATCTGGTTTGTTGCTTTGATATGTTGAAATGATTGGTTGAATATTGAACTATACTGACGTGCAGGAAGGACTGAGGCAAGGTAAGTCCTCTATCCTATTTGTGTGGCTAAAGCGCCCTGAGGTGTATTTTCTTCCTAATAAGAGTTTACGGGGTGAACTTGCTGAGACAATGTCTCACCCCATCGTGGGCTCAACATTTTTCAAGTCCTTAGATGGCGGTCGTGGAGGACCCGAAGCCATGGAGTAAAAAGGAGGTGAAGACCGAAGGATCGGCGAACGTGTCTGACTAGCTTGTCATAGGACAGTTCCTTTTTGTTGAGCCGGTCTATTTTGTAGACAGACCAGTACTGTATATAAACCTTTGTGTTTATCAGAAGAAGTGTTTTGGTTATGATTGATTGCCTGCTTTTCTATCCCAAAGTTAAATGTTGTCAGGGGATTTGTTTCGCTTCCGCATGCGTAATAAAATGAATGGGTCGGCGACGCGTCCTAGGAACATTGCATTTGTATCGACCAGAGTGGGATGTTCGCACGCTCGGGGTTCGGGGCGTGACAACAATCTTGTGTAACAAGATATTGGAGGCAGTCATTCTGGAATAAGAAATCATGCCTTCAGCAAATCTGTCCCGAACAAGAGCCAATGTTGCGTGACCAACAGACACACTGATTGGTTGGAAACTCCCTCTTTCCACGCCAATCACATCCGCCAAAGTATCAACATCCACCACAAACTCTTTGTCCCTTACTATAAAAGAAAATCTATTCGCATCTAGGAAAGATAGATTCGAATAAAAATAAGCAGTCAATTCAGGGCAAGCGACTGTAGTCTCCGAGCAAAATCTTTCGAGTTGAAGGGGAGTAAACTTCTCCCTCAGGTTCACTTTCAAAGAATCCAGAAAATCAAAGTCTACAGTTCGAGCGTTCATTACCCCTCTCTTCAAAAGTTTCGAATAGGTCTTCTTATGATCCTTAGAATGGAAAAACTTGTTCTCTCTCTACGAACATTTGCAGAAATACCCATCCTAGTCTGAAAATGTGTATACATCCTCTCATCATCATCATTTCCTTCTGGTTGATTGAAACTACCAAACCGCGGATCACTTGGAAAGTTGGCAAAAGTCCTTGTTGCCAAACCTTTAGGCGCAATGCCTAACCTTTCCATAGTATTTAAGAACAAGGTTTCGTTCTTATAACCGTTCTTTCGCAAAAATTTATCGATTAAAGTCATCACAGTACCACCCTCCTTTAACTTAGAGTAGAGTTTAAAGAGAAATTGGGGTTTCTGCGTTCTTACTGGTTCAACATCTTCAATGATCTCTTCTTCTATTTGTTGTTGTGGAGGATCTTGAGTCGCTTGCTGTGAGGAGTGACGTTGTTGAGAAAGTTGTTGTTGTTGCTGCTGCTGAGGAGAATCTTCTTCCTCGGTTAAGTCAAAGTGCGTAGGACCCTCTTGCATGTGTTGTGGTCCCCTGTTCGCAATTCTAAAAGACTTCCTCTGCAAAGACATTGTCACTGTCGAGGGGGATTTCTTGAACTCGTTCGTTGAAAAAGGTGAAATCTTTGTAGATCAAACTTGAGAGAAAATGTGAGAAAGTAGAATTTTTGTATTCTAGGGTTTGTGTGAGTGTAAATGAAGAAGAAGAACTTCAACGGTATATAAAGCAAGTGAAACGGGATATACGAATCATCATAAAGGAAAAAGTAAAATTGCCTTTTTCAAAAATGAAAAACTGCCAAAAATTCAAAAATTAAAAAAAATAATTTCTAAAAATAAAATAGGCAAGTAGCGATTCAAAAATCAACGTACCTTTTCAAAACTTCATCATAAAATAAAATCACACTCATTTAGAAAGCATTAACTTACAGATGTAGCTTCTGGACATTCTAAGTCTGAACACCTTCAGACTTTACCCTGTAGAAAATATGATGTTCAATCTGGTGCGAATAGACTCAAATAGTCTTTTCTTCAGTGGTTTTGTAAATATGTCTGCCAGCTGATTCTTCGAGTCAATGAACTGAATCATAACTTCTCCATTCTGAACATGATCTCTAATGAAATGATGTCGAATCTCTATATGCTTAGCCCTTGAGTGAAGAATTGGATTATTTGTAAGATTGATGGCACTGGTGTTGTCGCATTTGATCTCAGTGCACGATTCTTCAATACCAAAATCTCTTAACTATTGCCTTATCCATAAGATTTGAGAACAATAGCTCCCAAGAGCCACATATTCTGTTTTAGCTGTTGAAAGAGCTACAATACTCTGCTTTCTTGAGAACCAAGACACCAGCTTGTTGCCCAGCAGTTGACAAGTACCGAAAGTACTTTTTCTATCAATTTTACATCTTGCTAAATTTGCGTCTGAATATCCAAAGAGAGTAAAGTCTCCTTCTTTGGGATACCACAGACCTAGCTTTGGAGTAGTTGCAACGTATTTGATGATGCGTTTTACAGCACTTAAGTGAGATTCTTTGGGATTTGATTGGAATCTAGCACAAATACAAACACTAAACAAAATGTCAGGTCTAGATGCAGTAAGGTAAAAAAACAAACCAATAATGCTCCTATAAAGCTTCTGGTCTACACTCTTTCCTTCTTCATCTTTATCCAGCTTCGAAAAAGGTGACATTGTTTTCTCTGTCTTTTTGCAGTTCTCCAATCCAAACTTTTTGATGAGATCTTTCACATACTTCTCTTGGTGAATAAAAATACATTTCTTGATTATTTAACTTGTAATCCTAGAAAGAAGGTTAACTCACTAATCATACTCATCTCGAATTCATCCTGCATACATCCAGAGAATTTATTGCATAGATTTTCACTAGTAGATCCAAAAATAATATCATCAACATAAATTTGAACTAATAAAAAGTCTTTACCCTCTCTTTTTATGAACAAGGTATCCACCTCTCCTTTAACAAAACTATTTTGAGTTAGAAATTTACTTAACCTTTCACACTAGGCTCGAGGTGCTTGCTTCAGTTCATAAATAGCATTTTTCAATCTGTAGACTGAGTCTGGCTTTCTTGAATCTTCAAATCCAGGAGGTTGTTCCACATAAACTTCTTCTTGGATGAATCCATTTAGGAATTTACTTTTTACATCCATTTGGAATAACCTGAAATTTTTATAGTAAGCAAAAACAAGTAATAATCTAATTGCTTCTAACCTCGCTACTAGTTCATAGGTCTCATCATAGTCTATCCCTTCTTCTTGCCTATATCCTTTGACCACGAGTCTTGCTTTGTTCCTGACCACTTTTCCTTTCTCGTCCACCTTGTTCCTGAAAACCCATTTAGTTCCACTAATGGACTTACCTTTAGGTTTAGGAATTAGTTCCCAAATATCGTTAATACTGAACTGTCTAAGCTCTTCTTGCATAGTTTCAATCCGGCTTTCATCAGCCAAGGCTTTTTCTATACTTTTGGGTTCAACTTCAAAAACGAGTGCCAAGGCACTAGACTCTTCTCGTCTTTTGGATCTGGTACGACTTCCTTAATCAATGTTGCCAATGATGACATATTTGGGATGACTTGACTTATGCTTCCAGTTGTTAGTTGGTTTGTGAGTCTGCTGATCCTCTACTTCAGTTGAATTTTCTGGTTCTTTTTGTTGTTGATCTTTAGAAGTCTGAACTACTTTGAGGGAAGTAAACTTTAAAAAGTTTGGAGCAGGTTCAGATTCTTCAAGTTGATTTTGATCCAGTTGATTTTGTATAGAGTCTTGAAACTTGACATTCATAGATTCTTCCACAGACTGAGTTTTCTTATTGAATACTCTATAGGCTTTGCTTGAGGTTAAGTAGCCAAGAAAAATTCATTCGTCTGATTTTGCTTCAAACTTACCAATTCGATCATTTGCATTTTTCAAAACAAAACACTTACAACCAAACACATGAAAATAAGAAACATTTGGCTTCTTCCCTTTAAACACTTCATAAGGAGTTTTCTCTAGAATAGGCCTCAAGAATACTCTGTTAATGATGTAGCAAGCTGTAGAAACTGTTTCAGCCCAAAATCGAAAGGGATTATTACTCTCAATTAAGAGGGTTATTGCCATCTCCTGCAAGGATCTGTTCTTTCTTTCCACAACCCCATTTTGTTCTAGAGTGTATATAGAAGAGAAAACATGCTGGAAACCATATTCATCACAGAATTTCTCAAAGTATTGATTTTCAAACTCACCTCCATGGTCTATTCGTATGCTTGAAATAACATATCATTTTTCATTCTGAACCTTCTTGGCAAATTTTGAAAAGTGAGATAATGATTTAGACTTACTTATCAGGAAGTATACCCAAGTAAAGCGAAAGTAATCATCCACGATTACTATGCAGTATTTTTTTCCACCAATACTTTGAATTCTAGTTGGTCCAAAGAGGTCCATATGCAGAAGCTGCAAAACTCTATTAGTAGAAACTTGATTTATAGGTTTAAAAGAACTTCTAACCTGTTTTCCCAAAACACATGGCGTGGATAATTCAAACTTTTGATAAGTCAGTTTGGGCAGTCCGCGAACAAGCTTCTTGGAGGAAATCTTAGCAATTTGTTTCATGTTAACATGACCAAGCTTTCGATGCCAAAGGTTTGCTTCATCTTGAATGGATATTAGACACTAAGAACTTTCTAATTTTATATCCAGAAGATAAATATTCCCATGTCTTCGTCCAGTAAAATATTAAGAGAAATCTTTACTAGTTCCCGAACAAATGCCTTCTTGGAAATTAATTTTGAATCCAGTATCGCACAGTTGACTTATGCTGAGTAGATTGTAATTCAAACCTTCCACCAAGGAAACATTGTTGATTGTAAGAAATCTAATCTTCACAGTTCCACATCCAACAATTCTTCCTTTGTTGTTTCCACTAAAAGAGACTTTTCCACCATTTATTTGAACAAGCTTTATGAAACAACTTGAATCTTCTGTCATGTGTCTCGAACAATCACTATCAAAATACCATTTGATCTTCTTTTTTATAGTGACTTGTAATCACAAAAAGAACTCAAACTCTCTTTGGTACCCACATTTTCTTGGGTCCAGGGGAGTTAGTATTAAAAACAGTCTTTGCCCAATCCCTCTTAACAGGTCTCCAAACCTTGGGACATTCTTTCTCGAAATGTTCTGAGCTGTTACACTTTGAACATTTGAGAGCACTTCGGCCAACAGATTTTACAAAAACTTTTTGAAAATGATTTATGTAAAATGTTTTTGTAGGTCTTTGTTTGATTATTTCCTTTACTTTAGGAAAATCAATTAAAGGAATGATTTCTAGTGTCATACCCAAACCAAATTTGTTAAAACAAGGTCTTTGTACAAAAAGAATATTTTCCAACTTCTCAGATCCTTTTGAAAACCTTTTTGTGATATTTAAAATGTCTTCTTTCAAAAAAAAAATTCCTTCGAAAGTGAATCTGTATTTTCTTTCAAATCATCAAAACTTTTATTCAAATTTTCAAACTTTTCTTTCTAAGAGGTTTCCTGTTGCTTTAGTTTAGAATTCTCCTTCTTCAGCTCGGAAATCCTTTTAAGAGAAGCTTTGAGGCTAAGACAAAGTTCATATATATATTTAGAGATTTTAACAAGAATTGTTAAATTGCTAACCTCAACTTCTTTATTTGAGTCCGAGCACGAATCGTTTTGAGTCCGAGTCCGAATCATTTGATCCGAGTCTAGTCCGAATTGGCCATTAGACATATATTGGCGTATTCTTCATCACTTTCCTCGCATTTAATATCACTCAATGTCTCTACTTTGAGAGCCTTTTTGAATTTCTCTGTTTTTCCTTTCTTTTTCTTCAACATAGGGCAGTTGGGTTTGATATGCCATTTTTTCTTGCATTCGAAGCAAATCACATCTTTGTTAGTTTCATTGTCTTCAAATGATTTCTTCTAAAAATTTTTTAGTATTCTGCTTCTTCCAGTTAAACCTTCTTCCCATCCTATTCAACCTTCTGAACTTCCTAATCATGAGTGCTAGCTCTTCATCATATGTCATCTTCTAAATCTATATCATCAGAATCATCATTAGATTTTAAAGCAATTGACTTCTTACCTTTGGGATCTTCTTCTCGTTGATTTGTTCCATTTCATATGATTGAAGTGTGCCAACTAGTTCGTCTACTGAAAGAGGCATAATCCTCTAGGTTTCTCTTATTGAAATCTTTATGTGATTCCAGTCTTTGGAAAGTCCACGCAGCAATTTATTGACCTTCATTGGTCCTGAAATTGGTTGTCCTTGATATGCTAGACCGTTTACAATCTCTATGAAACGACTGAACATGTCAGTGATGGATTCTCCTGGCTTCATCTTGAATGCTTCATACTGTCCAAGTAGGATATTGATTTTTTTTTCTTTGACTCGATCAGTTCCTTCATAGGTAACATGCAACCTATCCTAGACTTCTTTTGCTATTTCACAAGATGAAATTCTATTATACTCAGTAGGAGATAAAGCGCAGTATAAGGAGTAGATGGCTTTAGTATCAAGAGCTTGTCTCTTGGTTATTTCTACTTGTGTCATTTCGCCAGCATCTGCAACTTCCTTTCCTCTTTCTAATGTTGATGTAGCTTTGGGAATGATCCCTTTTTCTACCACATCCCATTCCAGAAGATCTTTCGATCTCAGGAATGCCTTCATCTTGTTTTTCCACACATTGTACTTCTTCCTCGAGCAAAGTAAGGAGGTCTAGTGTTGCTTTGGCCTTCAACCAAACCTAGAGCCAAAATACTAGCCATAGATCTTTAGCTTAAGAAATAAAAACATTTCAATAAATAAGCACATAGGCTCTGATACCAATTGAGAGGGCTAGTATAGACACCTAGAGGGGGGTGAATAGGTGTAAATAAAAATTTAGCAAGACTTAGTAGAAGTAAATTGCCTATAGAAGATAACAGACTATAGACATATTTCAGCTTTGAACAATTAAATAAATCTACTAATAAAAGTAAGGAGTTTAGGGAAAGAGAATAAAAACACAAAATTTATAGTGGTTCGGCTTAGATCAAGCCTAAGTCCACTCTCCTACGCTGACAGCCCACTAGTTGGATTCCACTATGAATCAAAAGAAATTTTACAACTTGTGATCTTGACTTTCTCAGTGAAGAGTTTCTACTGGTCTCTCGCAAAGTCTCACTAAGAGTTTCTCTCTTTTGTTTACAATTTTGAATTTGGTGAATGAAAAAGCAAGTAAGTGGAAAGCTTCAGACTTTGAAATTCTTCTTTCACACACACCCTCGAACAACTGAAGAGTCATCCTTAAATACTCCTTCATGCCTTCTTAACCGTTGGCACTTTCTAAAAGAATTCTTCCAATCTACCCGTTGGACAGAATCAATTAAGGTGATCTTGAGTCGTTAAATAATTTGTGATGAAAGCCCGTCAATCCCGCCCGCCCATACAATCAAGATCTTGGTTTCCATAAGTAGAACCTTCCAAATTTACTCGCCTCTTAAAAGATCTTCAAATCGGAATTGTTTCCAATAAAGAGAATCAAACAAGTAGGTGCTATATCCAGCCATAAGGTCATCCATAAACCATATGAATTGAATCCTTGAAGATATTCCCACATCTGGATAAGTCTTCATTCTTTGGTTTGGAAACTACAGTAAGGTCAGACTTTGAAACTAAAGTTTGGCGGTCTTCAAACTTTGACGATAAAGTCTAGAAATCTTCAGACTTAGACTTGGAAATATTTTGTCAACTTCAAAACAATAAAGGAGTTTTCTCCAATAGTTTTCTCATTGTCTCCCCCTATTTTGGTGCCTTCAGGTTGAGATGAGACTTCACCTTCTTGTACCTTTTCCTTTCCAGAGCTAGATCTCTTTTCTTGTTCAGTATCCTCTCCTTCCAATGCAACATTTTCCCTATTTTCTTCAGTGTCATCCAATACTGGTATTGCATCAATATCTCCTTCAAAATCTTCATCCTCATTCTCATTCTCTGCTGATTTTTCAGCATCACTCTCTTCTTCTTCTTCTTGTTCATCTTTTTCTTCTACTTGTTCACCTTCTTCTTCTTCTGTCTCTTTAGAATCGGGATAACCATGAAGATTTCGCAAGGCGAGCGCAGAAATTGTCAGATCATCCTCCTCTTCTTCGTCCAGCAGGAGGATAGACTTCTTTTTCTTTGAAGTCTTTTGAACAACATCTTTTCCTTTTCGCTTTTTTGTAGCAGTAGATCCTTCCTTGATTCTGCTAGATGATTCCTTCTTCAAAAGATCCAGGGCCTTAAATAGATCTTTCAGCCTCATTTTGGAAATCATCTTCATTCCTATCTCCATAGGAGTGAGAGTTCTTGATCAAAGTTGAGAGGGCAACTAAATCTGAAAATGTCTGAATAATCTTGTTATCAAGGCAGAGTAGGGTAGTTGTCCTTTTTCTTTCATCACAGTTCTGTACATATGCAAGAAAATAGCATGTGGCAGAGAAAAAGGAATTCCATTGCAAATTGCCCACATTATCTTCGCCTCAAATCTCGAGACATCAGTCTTGGAGGCAGTCTTGGGTTTGATGCAATTGATGACAATCTTGTGCAGCAGAATGTTTGAAACTGGTATACGAGAGTAAGTGATACTCTCGCTCGGTAATCTGTCCTTCACCAGAAATCGAGTAGCTTGACTGATGGAGACATTTATGGGTAGAAAACCACTACGTTGTACACCCAAAATATCAGCTAGAATATCCACATCCACAACAAATGCTCTATCACAAACAGTAAAATGAATGTGAGTTTTATCTAAGAAAGACATATTGGAGTAGAAATACGCCGTTAACTCAGGATATGCTACTACTGACTCAGCACAAAATTTTTCAAGTTGAAGATTGGCTTACCTTTCCCTCAAGTTAACCTTTATAGAGCCCAAAAAGTCAAAGTCCATTGTGCGTGGGTTTATCACTCCTCTGTTCAGCATTTGAGCATAAACCCTTTTATGCTATTTTGAACGAAAAAGTTTTGATCTTTCTCCAGCAATCTGAGCAGCCACACCCATTTGGGATTGGAAATTTGTAAAAATTCGCTCATCATCATCTTTGTTCTCAGGCTGACTTTCTGACCCAAAACGAGGATCAGAAGGAGAATTCACAAATTCCTTTTTAGTTATTCCTTTTGGCGTTATTCCTAGTCTTTCCATTGTTCTCAAAAACAAGATTTCATTTCCATACCCATTATCTTTCAAAAAGTCAGTGATAAAGGGCATTGGACTTCCACCCTATTTCAAAAAAGTGTAATGCTTGAAGAGTACCTTAGGCCTCATTACTTTGATAGGAATCGCTTCTTGTGCAAGTTCCTCATCTGCAGAATGACGAGGAGAACTCCACAGAGAATCGTCTTTAGTAAGATCAAAGTGAGTTGGTCCTTCAGGCATGTTCTGAGGTATTTATTGAAATCGAAAAGAGGCCAATGAATCGTCACAAAGAAAAAATACCTTTTCAGAATAAATTTAAAACGGTAATTACCAAAAATTTGAAATTCGAAATTTAGCAATAAAATAGTAATTTCTAAAAATAAAATAAGCAAGCGATGATTCAAATGTAATCATACATGTTCAGAATTTACATACTAAAAATAAAATACCTGGATTTGAGAAAATTTACATATTGAAGTAGCTTCCTCAAGTTGAAGTCCTAAGTCTGATCAACTTCAGACTTTAATTGTGAGGAGAGATGATATTCAGCTTGCTGCGAATTGACTCAAATAAGCTCTTCTCCAAAGGTTTTGTGAAAATATCTGCCAGTTGATTCTTTGAATCAATAAATTGAACATTAATCTCCCCATTCTGAACATGATCTCTTATGTAGTGATGGCGAATCTCGATGTGTTTTGCTCTTGAATGAAAAATTGGGTTTCTGGTAAGGTTGATAGCACTAGTGTTGTCGCATCTAATCTCTGTGTAGGATTCTTCTATTCCAAAGTCTCTTAATTGTTGTCTTATCCATAGAATTTGAGAACAACAACTCCCAAGAGCAACATATTCTGCTTCTACTATAGATAAAGCCACCATACTCTATTTCCTTGAGAACCAAGATACCGACATTTGTCCCAATAGTTGACAGGTGTCAAATGTGCTCTTTCTGTCGACTCTACAACCGGCTAGATCAGCATCAAAATAACCAAGTAGAGTAAAGTCTCCTGATTTTGGATACCATAGACCCAGCCTTGGAAAAGTTGCAATATATTTGATAATGCGTTTAATAGCACTTAGATGTGATTCTTTTGGATCAGATTGAAATCTAGCACAGATGCACACACTGAATAAAATGTCAGATCTAAAGGCAGTGAGGTAAAGAATCGAACCAATCATGCTCCTATATAATTTTTGGTCTACTTTCTTTCCTTATTCATCCTTGTCGAGCTTTGATGAGCTTGACATAGGAGTTTATGTTCTTTTGCAATTTTCCAATCCAAACTTCTTGATAAAATCTTTGGCATACTTCTCTTGGTGAATGAATATTCCTTTCTTTGATTGTTTGACTTGCAATCCGAAAAAGAAAGTCAGTTCACCCATCATGCTCATTTCAAATTCGTCCTGCATAGATCTTGAAAACTTATTGCAGAGATTTTCGTTAGGAGAACCAAACATTATATCATCTACATAAATTTGTACGAGCAGAAAGTCCTTTTCTTCTCTTTTTATAAACAAAGTTGTATCAACTTTTCCTTTTTCAAAGCCACTATCTATTAAAAACTTACTCAACCTTTCATATCAAGCTTGAGGTGCCTGCTTCAGACTGTACAAAACCTTTTTTAGTCTGTAGACAAAGTTTGGTTTTCTTGGATCTTCAAATCCTGGTGGTTGTTCCACATAAACTTCTTCTTGTATGAATCCATTGAGGAAAACACTTTTGACATCCATCTGGAATAACCTGAAATTTTGAAAACAAGCAAAAGTAAGTAATAATCTAATTGCTTATGACCTTGCTACTGGTGCATAAATCTTGTCGTAGTCAATCCCTTATTCCTGTGTATATCCTTTTGCCACAAGCCTTGCTTTGTTTCTGATCACTTTACCTTTTTCATCTATCTTGTTTCTAAATACCCACTTTGTTCCAATCACAGATTTGCCTTTGGGTTTAGGAATCAGCTCCCATACATTGTTGATGCTGAATTGTCTAAGTTCTTCCCGCATAGCTTCTATCCAGCTTTCGTCAGACAATGCTTCTTCTACTCCTTTCGGTTCTATTTATGAAATAAGTGCCACTGCACTGGAATCTTCTTTTCCTTTGGATCTGGTGTGAATTCCTTCATCAATTTTGCCAATGATGAGTTCCTTGGGATGACTTGATTTATACTTCCAGTTGCTGACATTCCGTTGATCATATGCTTCTTTTGATTCTTCAAGTTATGCTTGTTGCTGCACTTCAGAAGATTTAATTTCGCTGGGGAAGTAGACTTTGCTGAGTATGGAACTAGTTCAGACTCTTCAAATTGAATCAGATCTGGTTGATTTTGCATATAATCCTGAAACCTGACGTTCATAGATTCTTCTACATATTGAGTCTTCTTATTAAAGGCCTTGTATGCTCTCCTTGACATAGAATAGCCAAGCAAAATTCCTTCATCCGATTTCTCTTCGAACTTTCCAGATCAATCATTTGTATTCTTCAAGATAAAGCACTTACAACCAAAAACGTGAAAGTGGGAAATATTAGGCTTCTTCCCTTTATATACCTCATAAGGAGTCTTCTCTAGGATAGGCCTTTAAAACACCATGTTGATTATATAACAGGCTGTAGAAGCTACTTCTGCCCAAAATCGAGAAAATATATTGCTTTCTATCAATAAAGTTCTGGCCATCTCCTGTAAAGATCAGTTTTTCCTTTCCACAACCCCATTTTATTATGGAGTATATAGAGAAGAGAAAACATGTTGAAATCCAAATTCATCACAAAAGTTTGCAAAATCTTGATTTTCAAACTCACCTCCATGATTTGTCCTTATGCTTGAAATAGCATAACCTTTCTTGTTCTGAACTTTCTTGGTAAACTTTAAAAAATAAGAAAAAGTTTCAGACTTATTTGCCAAAAAGAATACCCAAGTGAAGCGAGGATAATCATCCACAATTACTAGACAATATTTCTTTCCGCCAATACTCTAAGTTCTTGTTGGTCCAAAAAGATCCATATGGAGAAGCTGCAAAACACGATTGGTAGAAACCTGATTTACTGATTTAAAAGAACTTCTGACCTGTTTTCCTAAGACACGGGGAGTGTATAACTCAGACTTCTGATAAGCCAAATTAGGAAGCCCTCGAACCAGCTTCTTAGAAGAAATTTTGGCAATATGCTTCATATTTACATGACCAAGCTTTCGATACCAGAGACTTGCTTCATCTTGAATAGAAATAAGGCACTGTGAATTTTCTGGATTTATGTCCAGAAGGTATATGTTGCCATGCCTTCGCCCAGTAAACGACTGAGAGAGATCTTGACTTATTCCAGAAACAAATACCTTCTTGAAAGTTTATTCTGAAACCTGTATCACAAAGCTGACTTATACTCAGCGGATTGTAATTTAAACATTTCACCAGGGAAACATTATTAATAGTCAGACTTCCAATCTTCACAATTCTGCATCCTATAATCTTCCCTTTGTTGTTTCCACCAAAAGAAACATTTACTCCTTTTAGTCTAACAAGCTTTACGAGGCAGCTTGAGTCTCCTGTCATATGCCTAGAATAGCCACTATCCAAATACCATTTGATTTTTCTTTTAATAGTAATCAGAAGAAAAACTCAAACTTTCTTTGGTACCCATATTTTCTTAGGTCCAGGAGAGTTAGTGTTGAAAACAGTCTTTGCTCAATCCTTCTTAATTGGTCTCCAAACTTTAGGACATTCATTCTCAAAATACTCTAAGCTATTACACTTAGAACATCTGAGAGCACTTCAGCCAACAAGTTTTATAAACACTTTTTGAAAATGATTTCTGGAAAATGTCTTTGCAAGTTTTTGTCTAAGTCTCTCTTTTACTTTAGGAAAATCAATTAACGGAATGGTCTCATTATTCATACCCAAACCAGATTTATTAAAATAGGGTATTTGAGCTGTAAGAATCTTCTCCAAATTTTCTAATCCTTTGGAAAATCTTTTTGAAATATCTGAAATCTCCCTTTCTAAAACAACATTTTCTTTTGAAAGAGAATCGGAATTTTCTTTCAAATCATCGAAGTTTCTTTTCAGACTTTCAAACTTTTCTTTCCAAGACACTTCTTGTTGCTTGAGTTTAGAATTCTCATTTTTCAGTTCGGAAATCCTTTTAAGAGATGATTTAAGATTGAGGCAAAGTTCATCTATATACATAAAGACTTTAGCATGAATTTCTGCATGACTAACCTCGATTTCTTTATCAGAATCTGAATCAGTGTTTGTCTCTGATTCTGAGTCTGACTCTGAATGAGTCATTAGACATATGTTTGCAAATTCCTCTTCGCTTTCTTCACATTCGGTATCACTCCAAATTTCTGCTTTAAGGGATTTCTTATATTTCTCATTTTTTCCTTTCTTCTTTTTCAACAAATGACAGTTTGGTCTGATATGCCCCTTTTTCTTACACTCGAAGCATATTACGTCCTTGCTAGTTTCAATGTCTTCTGTTGGTCTCTTCTGAGGATTCTGTATGCTCTGCTTCTTCCAATTGAACCCTCTACCTTTTTTGTTTAGTTTTTTGAATTTCTTTATCATAAGGGCCAGCTCCTCATCGTCCATGTCATCGTTTGAATCTGTAACGTCATAATCAATATTAGACTTTAATGCAATTAATTTCTTAACTTTTGGATATTCCTCATCATTGATCTGCTCCACTTCATACTATTGAAGCGTGCCTATTAGTTCATCAACTGATAGAGGCATAATCCTTCGAGTTTTTCTAATTGAAGTCTTCACATGATTCCAATCTTTTGAAAGTCCTCGCAGTAGTTTGTTGACTTTCATTGGTCTAGAAATTGGTTGACCTTGATAAGCTAGGCCATTCACAATTTCTGTAAAACGATTGAACATATCAAAAATAGATTCTCTAGGCTTCATTTTGAAGGATTCATAATGTCCAAGTAGAATATTTATCTTTGTTTCCTTCACACGATCAGTCCCTTCATAAGTGACATGAAGTCTGTCCCAAACTTCTTTTGTTGTTTACAAGAAGAAATTCGGTTATATTTAGTGAGAGACAAAGCACGGTATAAAAAACAAATTGCTTTTACATCAAGAGCCTGTCCCTTGATAATTTTAGCTTGTGTGGATTCATCAGCATCTTTCTCAATCACTTCTTTCCATTTTTCTAAAGTTGATGTTACCTTTGGATTTATTCCTTTTTCAACAACATCCCACTCTAGAGGATCTCTGGATCTGAGAAATGCCTTCATTTTGTTCTTCCACACATTATACTCATTTCCATCGAAATAAGGAGGTCTGGTGTTACTCTGTCCTTCAACCAATCCAGGAGCCAAAATACCAGCCATAGAAGATCTTTAGCTTAGAAGTAAAAACACTTCAACAAAATAAGCACACAAGCTCTGATACTAATTGAAATTGCGAGTATAAACACCTAGAGGGCGGTGAATAGGTGTGAAAACAGATTTTGCGAAATTCAGTCAAAAAACTTTACTTTTAAATAGAGTCTGATGAACAACAGACTTTAACAACATTTTCGAAACACAGAAAAGTATCACAACAAATAAAGTAAAGGAGTTCATGGAAGACAAAATGAACACAAAATTATAGTGGTTCGGCTTAGATTAAGCGTACGTCCACTCTCCTACACTGATAGCCTTCTAGCTGGTTTTTCACTATGAATCAAAAAAGAGTGTTACAGCCTTTTAGCATTGAATTCTCAGTGAAGAATTTCTACTACTCTCACAAATTCACTTTTTAGAGTTTTTCTTTTTCAAATACAAGTTTGAGCATTGTATAAGGAAGAATAAGTGATTTGGGAAGCTTCAGACTTTGGAATTCTTCTTTCACACACATCTTGAATGACTTGAAAAACCTCCTTAAATACTCCTCAATGCACTTTCCAGAGGAATTCTTCCAATCAACCCGTTGGACAGAATCAATCAAGGAGATCTCGAGCCGTTTAAAGATTGAGATGAAATTCCGATGATCCCGGTCGCCTATACAATCAGAATCTTGGTTTCCATAAGTAGATTCTTTCCAAATAAACTTGCCTTCCAAAAATGATTTTTCGTTCCGTGATTGATGTCAACAATGATATCCAAAATGGTAACTATGATTTCCAACCAGAAAGCCATATTATCATGTTCGTACTGAAGCCTTGAAGGAAGATAGATAATCTTGAGTCTGATTATATCTTCATTCTTCACTTGCGTTTAGTCTGGGTCTTCGTCAGAGTAGGGCAGACTTCTTATGTAAGATAGACTTTGAAAGAGTTACACGAAGTTTCGTATTCCTCAATGAGAATAGAACTAGAAAAGTTTTGTCAGCTTCAAAATCTAATAGGAGTTTTCTCCAACAATTACAACATGATTGGCATAATTTCTATGCATCTTACAACTATAAAGTAAATATCTCACTTGGTTAATGCCTCACAGAATCAATGTCTCTCAAAATGGCCAAATGGCCTATACCTATTTTGGCCATTTTTAGGTATCAACAATATCCAACTCAGTGTTCAAAAGAAAGAGCTTTGATGTGTGTGCGGGTACTATTCATCGGGTGCTCTCTACCCAGGCGATGTTGGCACTGTTCATGGACTGATATGGTGCTGGTTCCCAAAGTTCTAGCCATCGGTTTAAACTGATTTTTGGAGGGTAGGTTCCTCTCACCCTCCTCTTCATCCCCACCGAAGGAATTCCTGTGGGTTGGTCTACCTCAAAAGTTGTCCTTTGCCATAAGGTTGTTCGCGTTTCCAGCTTGCTGGACTGGTTTTCTGCTCACCCATAGAGTTTTAGCCATCAGTTTGGGCTGAGTTTTGGAGGGAAGGTTCCTCTGATCCACCTCCATCTGCCCACCAAACCATCTCCCCAGATTTGGCCTACTTCTCATTTTTGGAGCTGGGTTTGGTCGCAGTTCAGTTACTAGTTTTCTCTCATCTAGTGTGCTGGTCGTCCAGGTGGTTCCAGCCAGTGGTTTGGGCTCTTCTTTGGAGGTTAAGGTCGCATTACCTTATTGCACCTTCCCACCAAGCCGCATCCTCCCAGTTGGCCTACAACTCTATATCTCGCCGATTTAGTGGTTCGCAAACTGCTCCTGCGTTTCTGGGTTTTGCTGCAACTGGTGCTTCTTGCTAGGCCGTTTCTGTGTTTGAGTGTCTTTCCTTCTATCCTGCACTATGCCGTTGAAGTTGGGCCATATAAGTCTCCTTCATTTCAATGGCTTTTCGTTGGTAGTGAGCGGGCTGCACACTAGGTGTTTGTGAAATGGCCTCAACCGCTGTTGGGGCTGGAAACCTCTCTCAAGAGGCCCTACACTCTGATGGTTCCTCTTTGGGGCAAAGCCCCTCCTCCCAGGCCCTTGGTGGCCTACCTTCTGAGCGTCCAGGTCTGGCCATCGCCTCCAAGTCCGGCCCTGGTGGTCCAAATGACAAACAATGTGCGCTGATCCAGGCCCCTGCTCGCCCGAGCCGGTCTCGTGGCCGGAGCCGAGTGCGGTCCGCATCCAAGCGACCGCAGGACCCCGCCTATCGTCCAGGTACCCCGACCCCTGCACACACCTAGGCTAATGTGGCTCGACTCGCTGCGAGAGGTTATGATTTATCCTATATTCCTCCTTCGTTTGTGGACAGCAAGCCAGTGGTTAATTTGACCGAGGAGGTGCTGGATGTGTTTGATCCCAAGTGGCATGAATGCCTCGTTGGGTACTTTGTAGGGAGGAAGCTCCCATTTAGGCTCACGGAGCAATCCTTGATGCGCGCTTGGGGTCCTAAGCTCATGGAAGTAATGGCCAATGACCAAGACTTCTTTTTCTTTCACATCCCTGACCCGGTGTTCCAGAGGAAAATCCTTGAGGATGGACCCATTACGGTTGTGAGGGTACCCCTCATTCTTCGACAATGGCAGCCGCCCATGGACCTTAAGAAGGAAAACCAATCCCCAGTCCTGGTTTGGATTCAGTTGAAGAACTTGCCTTTCGATTTCTAGTCGGCGCCGGCGATGAGTGCTATTGCAAGTGTGGTGGGGAAGCCACTTTATGTGGACCAACGAACAGAGCAAATGAAGATGGTTTCGTTTGCAAGAGTGTGTGTTGAGATTTAGACAAATCAACCGAGATGCACGTCCATTGATGTGGTCTTGAATGGGGTATCTCGTACGATTTCCATTGAGTTTGAATAGCTCCCGGACGTATGCCCTAGCTGTGGGACTTTCGGCCACAGGTGTGAGGACACCCCTCACGTTCTTTCCTCGATCAGGCCGCCTATTGATCCGCAACCTCCTAAGGCAGGTTTTGCTCCCTCAGCCCCTGTTACGGCCCCCGTCCCTACTCCAACTGTGGCAAAATCGCAGGTTGATCCGGAGAGCCCTGGAAACAAGTTAAGGGGAAAAAAAAGATGTCCATGCCTTTGAAGGAAGGACCCTCCACCTCCCGTCCGGTCAGTTCTGGCGATGAGGGGCAAACCCGACGGCTGAAGGTCCCTGGATCGGGAAAATCGATCCTTCCGTTTCTTCTCGGAGGCCGTTGAGGGGGCGAAACGTTCCTCCGAAGGTGATGCCCTCTCTTACTAACTCAAGGGAGGATTCTTCCAAGCCAATCAAAGCCCCAGCCTTGATCCATGATCGAGACATGGATTCGGACGTCTCAGCCAGCCTTTGCTCGGATGAGGACTTGCTTTCTCCCTGCCCGTCCCCGAGGGCTACCTCGATGAAATTGGAGACGATGCTGGACAGGCTGCTATCTCTTGCCCTGGATTCGCCTCCTGAGATTACTCCTGCGACACCGGCATATTCTCGCCGGAAGCCTCCCAAGCTGAGGTAGGCCTCCTGTGTTCATTTATCCTCTTCTTTTGCTTTGTGTGTGTGTGTGTGTGTGTGTGTCTATATATATGTATGTATGTATGTATGTATGTATGTATGTATTTTGGATTTTGGAATATAAAGAGGTCTTCATGACCCCTTGAGGCAAGTGTCTTCATGACCCCTTGACGCAAGCCGAGGTTAGGAACATTGTTTATTCCAACAGCCTTTGTTTGACTGGTTTATTGAAGACCAAAGTGCCGGAGTCTCGGTTCTGTTCCATTTCTGCTAGGCTCTTGTCAGGGTGGAAGTGGATTGCCAATTATGACTCCTCTCATAGGGGTGGGATTTGGGTTGGATGGAACCCTTCTTTGGTGAACTTTGAAATGATTTCTTCCAATAGTCAGGTGATCCATGACAGAGTGAAGTTCCTCATGTTTGGATTGTGCTGCTGCACCTTAGTGATATATGTTGAACATACTTATTATAGCTCGAAGGCCTTTGTGGGCGGACCTTGTTCAGATAAGTGCTTGCTTCCAGGACTTTGCTTGGCTGGTGGCTGGGGACTTCAATGCCATTAGGGACCCATTTGATCGGATTGGGAGCTCTAACACTTGGATCCCTTACTTTGATGAATTTGATCGGTGTTTAATTCAGGCGGAATTAGAGGATCTGAGGTATGTTGGCTTTCGATTTACTTGGTCCACTTCTTCCAGGGTTAACCGGAAGGCTAGGAAGATTGATCGTGTGCTGGTGAATGCTAAATGGAACCTTGAGTTCTCTTACTCGGAAGCCCCTTTTCTGACTCTAGGCATTTCTGACCATACACCGATGGTGGTTAAAGTGTTACAACCAGTTCTTTGAAGAAAGCCTTTCAAGTTCTTTGAGTTCTTGACTAAGCATCCGTCCTTCCACGACATTGTTTCGCAAGTATGGGTGAGCCCGGGTGAAGGGGTCCCTATGTTTAGGTTGGTCAGCAAGCTGAAGACCTTGAAAGGCCGTTTAAAGCAGCTCAATAGAGATTCTTTCTCTAACATCTCTAAAAGGGTTGCTGCGTCAAACAATGCATTTAGGGCTAGCCCAGATTGGCCTTCAACAGGACCCGACCAACGAACTTCTTGCAGAGTTAGAGAAGACTCATCGAAGGACTTTCGTGGAGTTGAGGAGTCAGGAAGAGTCTTTCTTCAGACAGAAGTCCAGAATCAAGTGGCTCGAGGAAGGCAATAGGAATACCAAGTACTTTCACCATTCCGTTAATAGAAGACAGCTGAGGAACAGGATTCTTTCTGTTCTTGACACCGCTGGTAATATTGTCTCCGAACCGATCTTAGTGCAGCACACTTTCATCTCTCACTTTCAGGAGCTTTTCACACCATGCACCCTGTCCTCCAAACCCTCCTTACTGGACCTTCAGCAGGTTATTCGATGCCGTATCAATGAGGAACAGGTTTGTTTTCTCTCTCGTCCCTTCTCTTATCAGGAGATTTGTTTTCTCTCTCGTCCCTTCTCTTATGAGGAGATTCATGATACCTTGTTCTCCCTATTAGAGCTAGTATGAACACCTAGAGGGGGTGAATAGGTGTGAAAACAATTTCTCGCAAAGAATAGTAAAAATATTTTACTTTTAAAACTGAGTCTGATGAACAACAGACTTTGAGCTAGTTCAGACTTTAGCAGTTAAATATAGTTACGAACAAAATAAAGGAGTTTAGGGAAGAGAATAAGAACACAAAATTTATAGTAGTTCGACTTAGATCAAGCCTACGTCCACTCTCCCATGCTAACAGCCTTCTGGCTGGATTCCACTATGAATCAAAAAAGATTTTACAAACTTGTGATCTCAACTTCACAGTGAAGAGTGTCTACTGCTCTCTCACGAAGTCACACTATGATTTTCTCTCTTTTGAGTACAGTTTGGAGCACAGAGTAAGAAGTAACAAGATACTGGGAAGCTTCAAACTTTGTAATTTTTCTTTCACGCACACTCTCGAACAACTAAAGAGTCCTCCTTAAATACTCCTTCATGCCTTCTCGACCGTTGGCACTTTGCAAAGGAATTCTTCCAATCAACCCATTGGACAGAATCAATCAAGGAGATCTCGAGCCGTTTGATGATTTGTGATGAAAACCCGTCAATCCTGTTTGCCCATACAATCAGGATCTTGGTTTCCATAAGTAGATTCTTACCAAAAATGCTTGCCCTTCAAAAAGATTTGGTGTATCCAAATTGATTCCAATAAAGATATCCAATCTCGTAAGTGATATGTCCAACCAGAAGACTATTTATAATCCATATGAACCAATCTCTTTAAAAAAAGATAGAAAATCCCTTATCTGGAAAAGTCTTTATCATTCATCTTCGTTCAGTCTAGAATTTGACAGAGTGGGCAAACTTTGACACAAAATTTGGGGGTCTTCAGACTTTGACAAAATCTTGGAGTCTTCAGACTTTGACACAAAAGTCTGGAATTCTTCATAATAGACTTTGGATAAGTTTTGTCATCTTCAAAACAACAAAGGAGTTTTCTCCAACACTTCCTACCTCGTGGGAAGGCTCCTGGGTCGGATGGGTTTGGTGTCGAGTTTTTTAAGAGCAATTGGGAGCTGGTAGGGCCGTTGGTCATTGAAGCGGTGAAGGATTTCTTAGCCATGGGGAGACTTCTAAGGGAGATCAACAACACCATCCTAGTTTTGATCCCGAAAGTTCCCAATGTGACTTTGGTCAACAACTACAGGCCTATTGCCTGTTGTAATACTATTTATAAATGTATTACCAAGGTTATAGTTAATCGTGTCGCTGCAGTTCTTCAAGGTATTATCAGCCCTTCTCAAAATGCCTTTCTCAATCAGAGACAATATTCTTCTTGCCCAGGAGTTATTTGCTGGTTTCCATCTTCATCCGCATGTTCCTAAGTGTGATGTCAAGGTGGATTTTCAGAAAACTTATGATACGGTGAACTAGGACTTTCTTGACCTGGTTCTTTGTGCTTTTGGCTTCCCGAACCACCTTCTTTGGCTTATCATGGTATGTGTGCGTACTCCTAAGTTTTCTATTTCTTTGAATGGGGAACTACATGGGTTTTTTCCTAGTAGCCGAGGCCTTCGTCAGGGGGATCCCATGTCTCCCTAACTTTTCACTTTGGTTATGGAGATCTTCTCCGGGATCCTTAGTGCTCGTGCTACACAACCGGGGTTCAATTTTTTTCTGGAGATGCAAGGCTATAAGATTATCTCATCTTTTCTTTGCGGACGATGTCTTTCTCTTTTGCCGAGCTGATATGACATCGATCTCTCTCCTGAAGGAAGGTTTGGATACCTTCTCGGCATGGAGTGGACTGAAGCCAAACAACAATAAAAGTGAGATCTTTCTTGCTGGAGGGTCGGATGAGCTACGGAGTGAGATTCTTCTTGCCCTTGGTTTCCTTGAAGGGAAGTTGCCGGTGCACTACTTGGGAGTTCCTATTATCTCCTCACGGCTAGGCAAAGCAGACTGTGTGTCCCTTGTTGATCGTATAACCGCCAGGGTCCAATCTTGGACGCAGCGCTTTCTCTCATTTGCTAGTCGTCTTCAGTTAATAAGGTCAGTCCTTCATGCGATCTAAGCTTATTAGACGAGTATCTTTACTATCCCTATTGCAGTTTTGGACCGCATTAAGCAGATCCTCAGACAATTTCTCTAGAAGGGTCCGGGCCTTGGGAAGGGTGGAGCGAAAGTTTCGTGGGAAGACGTGTGCCTTCCGAAGGAGGAAGGTGGGCTTGGCATTCGCGGGTTGAGGGATTGTAACAAGGCAGCGATGCTAAAACACATTTGGATCTTGTTTATGGACAAGGAATCCTTATGGTGCAAGTGGATCCATTTGACTTTCCTTAAAAGGAAGAGTTTCTAAGTGGTTAGAAAGCCTACTTTCTGCTCTTGGGCTTGGAAGATAATCCTCCACCTCATAACCAAATTCCGACTCTCCTTCCTCTGGAGGGTAGGGGATGGCCAGTCGGCCTCCTTCTGGTTTGGTCACTAGCACCTGAGAGGCCCCCTAGATCTTGTTTTCTCGGATTCGATGATTTATAGCTTTGGTTTATCTAGGCACGCTACGGTGGCTGAGCTTTTTTCACCGTCTGGGCAGTCCATGAAAACAGTATTAGATTCTTGGGAACATCCCCTTCCTATCCTATCTCAGGTACCGAATCGTTTTACTTGGCTAGAAAGCTCTTCAGGTTTATTCTTGGTCGCTTCGGCGTGGCATGTTGTCAGAAGGAAGAAGACTAGGGTTGATTGGGCTTCCTTCATTTGGAACAGTGTTATCACTTCGAGATATCAATTCAATCTCTGACTTATTACCAAGAACCATCTTCCCACTTAGGCCTTGCTTTTGTCGTATGGTAGGATTGGGGATGCGGTGTGTGCATTTTGCAAGCTAACGCCGGATTCCATCGATCGTCTCTTTTTTGGGTGTCGCATCACAGCCAGTTTTGCTTTCTTTTGGGCAGCTTGGCGCAACAGGGCTTGATCTGAGAACCTTCGGTGGGCGTTGAAGTTTCTCTCAGGTAAGGATTTCTATCGTTTTTCATTTGGTGTTCTTTGCCATCTTATTTGGAAGTTCAGGAACGACATCCTATTTAGAGACCAGATATTAGCGGGTCCGACCGTTAAAAATCATCTCATTAAAGTTGTTAAGGACAAGGCCTTAACGTTTAGAAATGTCGATGATAACCCGAGAAACAGGAGACTTCAACGCAACTGGGGGATAGATCCTTGCACCTTCTCTTATACTCCTGCGGAGCCTTAGTGTTCCTTGGAGTGGAGCAGAGGTTGCTTTTGGAAGGTTCGAAGCTTCCGACTTCTCGGTCGTTTTGCTGTTTGGTAGTCTGTTGGCTCCATTCGCTTTGCTGCTGACCGCGGACCACTGGGATGGTTGTTGTTCGTAGAGGGCGGTGATGCCGGCCTAGGGGTTCTTAGGTGGTTCTTATTGTTGCATTGGGTAGTGTTGGCTTTTGCCTGCTTTTCCTTGTTTGTCGCTGTCTTGTTTAGCGGCTGTCTTTTGCATTCGGCTCCCTTCCACTCACTATGACTTATTGTCTTGTTGAGTGCAAGTTTTGTGGCGCCGGATCTTGTGTATATTGTTGGTTCAAAGCTCAATTTATTATTACCATATACCAAAAAAAAAAAAACACTATCCAACTCAAATTTTATCGTTAGATGGTTTTTTTAAGCGAATAAAATCACTTCCATGTCCACCATACGCAACAATCAATCAATTGATTATATCACACCAAAGGCCATAGTGGATGTGGTCCTCTTCTTGTTGGCATTGAGAATAAGATACTGACGGTACTCGGTGCTCAAATTGATGCCACAACAGCCCACGCATTTTGAAAATGGACGCACTCCTTTTTATGGCTCTTCACCTACCAAAAACTTCACTAAACTTGTAATTTTCTTTTCCAGCAGAAGAGGAGGAATCAAATATGCGTGCCTGTTATTGTTACGGCATGTGTGCATCTACATATTAATCTGGCATCAAATTCCACCTCGGGTATTTTAGATTCTTTTGTATTCGGATCAGCAAAAACTTGTGACGCAATTCGCAATTCACCAATCGACAGCAACTGCAACATTACATTGTTTATCACCAGCTACACCTTATCACCCTCTGCTTTTCTTCTCTTTATGAGCTTCAAATCCATGATACCACCTGCAAATCAACTCTTGTGCTTCCTAAGAGATAATTGTCCTGTCTCGTCAAAATAAATACAAGTTTAGTCGTCATGGTTCATCATAACTTCTGTTCCAAGAACAGAAAGGTCTCATCATCTCAGAGTACATTCGGTAAAATAACGCAGTGTGTCAAAGCAAGAGACCAATGAATTCAGCATTGGCATAACGTCCCCTGGAAGCACCAACAGAGAAAAGGGAAATTGGATCCAAAGGGAAAACGGATCCAGGGATACTATAGGATGAACAAGCATGCCAATGTAGACCTAGACATGATTAGAACTTGAGTTCTTCCAGAGTGAGTGCACTATGAGACAATTCGATTGGCCAGTACATAGTGAAGGACCAGCTTGTTAATTTTTCTGAGGAAGCTGAAGTTGTATAAGTTATCCTGTCATAACTGAGTGGCTTCCTTCACTCAGAAAAGCAAGCTTAGTCAGTCACTTAAATCAGACAAAAGTACATCACGTAACAGTGATGATTGACTGACATGTCAACGGGGTACAAATGAACCAATCGAGTGTTCTCCTTTCAAGACATTCATCCTAAGTGCAATGAAAAAGAAGACTTAATTCACTCGTAATACAATTGCTACTGAATAGACTTCCATATAGAGCAGGTAGGAGCAAGACAGACCAAATGCATGACCCCATATAAAGTGACTACCAAGAATGCATCTTCAGGGCCAATTTCCATCATCTGGCTCAAAAAGCATTGAGACCAGGCAAAGCGGAAACAGAGAAGATGCCTGACAAACACAAAAAGGCATGCAAGGTTTTCCTTGACAGACGAAAAGAAACAAGTTTTCCTCGTCTCCAAAAAGTACGAGCTGACAACAGGCTTATAGCATTACTACAAAAAACAAGTTCAAATGGAACATCTTCTCATCTTCGCATAGATTTTCAACTCCTTGCTTCATATATCAGCAGATCAAATTTTCCCTGTATTAGTTAGAAGCTGTTTGTCTTGAGTTGACGTTTAAGGACACACAAAATGACCAACATTTGTGGTAGAGATACTAGAGAAGATTGGACCAAAAGTATACTTGTAACAATGGCTGAATCATTCTACAACTATGCGTCTACCTAAGGCAGATCGGCAATTACACGGTTAGGCCCTCAAGGTCACTTGTAACTAGGACACTGAAGCTCCTTCGACCACATTATTGAAGAAACTTAAGCTTCTTCAAGTAGACAATCCACCTAGGCAGCCAACAACTAAAAACAAGGACCTAAAGTTGCACTATGATCAGAAACCTTAACCCATGGTTCCCCTTGAGTTCACCCTCTCAAGTCATCAAGCTTCAAGGCTGATCAGTCTTCAAAAACTCCAAAATTATCAGGAGTTCCTTACGTTGATCACATTTTTGCTCCTTCATCTGTTTGAAACCCTGAATATGCCTAGCAACTCAGTTTTTTTTTTTTTTTTGGTCGACGTAGCAACTCAGTTTAAGTCCATGAAAATGCCTTCCCAACATGTAACTAGTTCTATCAAGTTGTGAACTTCCCAAATATGACTTCAGTCCTTCCTCAAATTTTACTAATGGTTATTTTCAAAGATCACTGGTTCTCTTGTTTTCTACGATTTTTCTAAGCTTCATGCTTGATCTGCATACTGGCTGCCTCAATTTATCTAAGAAAGACTGAATCATTGTCTCTGGCTTCTTTGGAAGTCCTCAAGTATTCCCATGTCATATATTGGTCCTATGTACTTGTTTAATAATAATATGGGTATCAAGTCACTTCAACTCGACTAATCTCAATAGATATACGCATAATGCCTGTACACATGCATTGCTAAAAAGAAGCATTGGTCACTATAAACTCACTTATCCACATCCACACCTGATGGAGGCAGCCACCTCCACAGAAAGAAGCATTGGGCTCTCCTTACTTTTTTTTCTACTTAGGGAATCTCATCATCTTATCATTCCTCCAGCTGATCACACCACCAAATCCTCTTCTGTGTCCCCATTTCTCTCTCCATTTTCTGGTGTCCAGTACTATAATGGGATGTAGCAGGCTATTACAGAATAAGAACATCTGTTACAGCAATTACCGAATGCTGTTTCAGGAAGGGGTTCTATTACCACCACTATCAAGCCTAGTTTCATGGCTTTCTAGTGTCAGATCAATGATGTTGCATGTATGATTGACTTGGGGCATTTTAACCTTTTTTTTTCTTAAAGAAGATTTGAGAATTTGATGGGTTACTTATATTGATAGTATTCCGTTTGCATACTTTCACTCTTCTGCATCTTTCTAAGGGGAACGTGGACATGGCAAGTGCAATAAACCACCTGTTGATGCACCCACATAGTTTGTACACAACAATATAGAAACTTACAGAGCAAGATGCTGTCAGAAGTCCTTTCACATTGAGTATGGGCCTTGCATTCCTTCCAACATAATCACCATTTGATTCAATTTGACTTTTGATTTCCTCACGAGCATACATGGCTTGTGATTGACATTGAACTTCTTGGGTTTCCCATGTTACTTGTATTTGAGACTCTAAGCCACTCTGCACTCAGTGTAATGGCCACTCGAGATTTGTTGCCCTTATCATCCTCTTATTGTCAACTATGAAAGAGATAAAGTGTGATACTTGATGAATTGGATCTCCATGGGAAATCTATCCACAAAATGAGCATCTAGATGTCGACAAAAGACTGTTCAATACTAATTCAGTCTTCCCTAACACCAGCTCCAGAATCAATGATACAAGAAACCATTAGAGTACATGTGGCCATGCACTTAGTGCTTAGAGGAATGAAGGATATTGAAATAGACAAGGCCATACTATATCAAGGTGACAAAAAAAACTTTCAATCGTCATGCTAATGAAAAATGAGATATCGTAAGCACAGACGGTAAAAACTTAACCACTTCTAGATTTGATACGTGTACAATGTGATCACCAAGCCAAGCAAATGCTTGATTGTTGCCAATTTTACAGACTCTGTTATTTCAGATGTAAAAGCACTTAGATATGCTGTGTACTTTAATAGTCATGCTGTTGGCTCCCTAATATATGGCTTATAGATTCTTGGTCACCCAATTTGTAACAGGATAAGGTTATCAGCCAGTCAAAACCACAAATTCGGACTCCATACATGTTAAATTTCGGGGTAAATAGTATAACTTCCATCAAGCATTCTTATGGAGGACAAAATTGTCGATTCTGATTCTGAAGGCATAGAGAAGTTTAGCATCAAATCTCCAACAACTTAAATCCCAATTCAGCTTAATTTTCATGGCAAGCAAGTCAATAATCACAATGAGAAGTGCTTCGCCAAGCAGAGAAATTTTCAAATTGAAACTGAAATAGGAAACAGTTACAGTGGCAAAACACCTACAACTATTCTCATAAATATTATAATGAAAAACCCATTCCATCATTCACCAAATCTCAACGTCAAAAGCCCTTTATAAGGGAGGCTGCATCTCATTATCTCCAGCAAAGAATCAACATTATTGAACACTGGTAGTGTACATATTAGACAGGGTCATGTCAACAGGTGCTCGTCGAGCATCATCATACTTAATAAAGAAGGGTTCGATTTCCAAAGACGCCGCTTCTTCTTCGTGATTGCGGATCGAGTCACCATTGGGATCACAACATATACATCAACAGCGCCACATTGCAGCCAAACGACAAGCACTCCCGAGAGGCAATGACAGTCACACAGAAACTAAGTAAAAAATTTGGTTACCACCGACATCCCCACCGAAGATCAGACACCCACCATGCAGCCAGCCAGTCCAGCCCCCTCAAGTGTTGATGTCCCTAATGTTCCTCGCGCAATAGGTGATGACCTCGCAGCCCCGGTTGTAGGGGTTCGCCGTCCCGGCGTGGCAGTTGTAGTACGACGCCCCGGCCGTCGTGCAGGGGACCATGTCCCGCCTCAGCGTCTCGTAGCTGATGTACTTCTTCTGCGGCACCAGCAGCACTCTCCGGCTGGCCTCGGGCGCCAAGTCGTCCACCGCCGTCTCCGCCTCCGACAAGCAGTCCCGCACGCTCTGCGGACGCGCCCGCTTCAGCGCCACGTCGATCTCGCCGCGAGTGCCCAGAACCGGAACGGCATTGCAAACGGTGAGGTGGGTACGGAAGAGGAGGAAGAGGAGGAGGAGGAGGAGGGGGAGGGGTAGGGACAAGGTGGTGGTTCTTGGGTTGAGGTTGAGGCTGATCTGGAGGAGCATCTTGGGTGTGGTTTCTTGAAGGTTGTCTTGGGTTTCTCTTCTTGGTTTGTGTGGTGCTGTTCTTGTGAAGTATAGAGAGAGAGAGAGAGAGAGAGGGATGGAGTACTGCTTTTGGCAATGGTGGTTGGAGGGGGAGGGGGGATCATCAATGCAAGACAGTGGGATCTCGTCTTTTTCGTTGCTGATAATTGCGTTACTGTTTGCCCGCCATCGTGCTTGGAGCGCAAAGATCTTTATCATCCTTCCCCCCACCTGTGACAGAAAAGCTGGAAAAAAACAAGAGAAATAAGAGCCCGCACTTCTATGGGGGTCCCCAGCCGACCCTCCATGATAAGTAGTCGGTACCTAATTCTATTTAAGTTAAATGCCATAAAAAATCTCAAACTCATGCACATGTACATCTATGATAAATAAAAAATAAAATTTTAAATCAATATAACGAATAATCATCACCTATAAAGCACCGACGCTCTCCGATAACCTTCATATCGTTCCGACATATGTCTAACACACTTCGATACACGATCAACAGGCGTCGGAAAATTTGATACGTGGTCAACTCTCTCAACACACTCCGACACGTGAGTTCGAAATTTGACATGTGATTCAAACACGTACGGGGTCAATTTTAAAATTTTTTAAAAAATGAGGGGTCAAAATATAAATATGTAAAAAATAAAAATAAGAAAAATAAGACAAAGAGAAAGACTTCTTGTTATATTTGATGGTGAAATGCAAATTATTTTTTTGGACTTATTGTTAAATGTTAAATTTAATAATAGAATATGGATTGCTTGTTTTGTCTCCAAATTTTATAAATTATTGGAATGGAATTTAATTGAATTTGTCAAATTAAAACAATGAATGATATTAATAAATAGTGAATTAATTTTTTAATGTAAATTCAATCTAGGATCTTTTTTATTATTTATTTATTTATTTATCTGTTAATATGAATCAAATTACTTTGATTGAATAAAAAAAAAAGATAATTTATCATGTATATATAAAAAAAAAATACATTCAATATACAACGTCTAATAATTCTCTATTTTTTAAGAGATGACATGTCGATATATGTTTGTGTCGCATGTTGCATGTTGTGTTAGTGTTACTTAGACTGTCACCTAATATTCGACTTAGTAATTTAACAATAAAATTTAATGAAACTAACTGAAAGTAAATTTATTACAAATGTACGAGTTTATGGTTTTTTTATAAATTTATCCTATATATATCGATTTAGGATTTTCCATGATATTAACCATTATATTTATATTCAAACTTAAGCTCCATTTATTAAATAGAAGATTATTTTCGAGAAACTATTTTTCAATATTTGAATAACGAAAACTAATCGATCTACGAAAAAGATGTTTCATTGACTAAAAACAACAAGCTTAGTTCAAGAGAAAAACATTTTCTTTAAAAATAATTTTTATGAAAAATGTTTTCCTATATTGTAAAATTTTTAGTAAAATAAATACATCATAACGCATTTGGGTGACCATTGATTCACGGAGTGAAATAAGGCATGTGAATGAAATAGATATTTCCCGACGACAGGAACAAGCAGGAATGGAAATGGAGTTGCTATTCTCTAGCTTGGTTTACAAAATGGAATAGTTACTTTATTAATATATTTGTTTCACGAAAAATATATATTTTTGAAAAATATTTTCTCAGAACTAATCATTTGTATTGTTTAAAATAATAAATCAATAAAAATATTTTCATTACTGATAACAATTTATGTCTAAATATTCCCGTAATTCTAAATTTTTCGTGGACTATAAAAATATTTTTCATTATTCATTTTTATAAACGATACAAGCAATTATTTTTTAAAATATTTTCTAAAATATTCATTTTATGCTAAACAAATGGAACATACGTCATTACTTGGTTTACCAGAATTGCTTGGAGAATAACTTAGGAATAATTAAAAAAATATATCAACTTTATCCTTTAATGAGATATCACCAAAGCGTATTTTCTTTTATTAAAATCATTATTGAAGATTATTACAAATTATTAATAGTAGTAGCACTTGTTTGTTCGTTGCTGCAAAATCATTATTCTATTAATATACAAACATAGTTATTTATCTTCCTCCAAAAGCTTGTTATTTTCAATCTATGAAAAAAAAATTCATAAATCAGTTAGTATCCGTTATCCAAACATTGAAAAATTGGAAAACAATTTCCCTGCAAACAATTTTCTTTCAAACTAATGAAGCCTAACATTTGCCAAAAAGTAATACGAGAAAATTAATATCCTACGAAAACCCCAAACTAGTACAGTTGTAACAAATTTATTATAAACTAATTTTTTGACCACCAAAAATCCCAAACTAATACACTTTTGACAAATTTATCCTAAACTACACTTGTAACAAATTTATCCTTTGTTAGTTTCCGTTAAATTTTATTGTCAAATTGTTGAATTGAATGACGCGTAATAATTGATTGGTGTATCAATTTGGGATTCATTCTTTGTTTGTCATAGTTGTGTTATTTTCAGACTCGTGAGCATGGTCCTTATCTTTTTGTGACATTTTAATGCCTATAAAAGGCAAAGAGAATGTAATGTGTTAGACAAAGTCTCTTGAAATAAAGTGCATGTTTGTGAAAATTTTCAATATCTCTCTAAATACCTCTCCTTCTCTAGCCTAGTAGGATCCTCCAAGAAATGCAGCTTAGCTAGTTAGAAACATTACCATCCTAATATCCTTGACTGTTTTTATGCTCTAAACTAATTATCTGAGTAGCTTGTTGCTAAGAGGTTATCCCTGAAGGGTTTGAACAAGGAGTTCGCCCATTATAGGAAGGCATACTTACAACAACTAACTCGGTTTTCCCTAGTTCTAAGCATAGGTCCGCCTATTTATTTATTTTTTTGTATTAAACCACTTTAATGGAGGGTATATTTGTCAAAAATATACCAATTTTGGGTTTTTTGCGACTAAACAAATTAATTTGGAGTAAATTTATTAAAGCGTACCGGTTTTGGGTTTTTTGTAGTCATGTAAATTTGTCATAGTTGTACTAATTTAGAGTTTTTGATTGTAAAAAATTTATTTTGAGATAAATTTGTGATAAATATACAAATTTGGAGTTTTTAGGATATTAATCAAAAAAAATTTTTAATCTACTTCAATGTTGAATTTGTCCCAAATCCGAAGTCACTTTGATGCCCACTTCTTTTCGTCCCTGGACCAGCTAGTGACTCCAACCACCTGTCAATAGCAACTACCTGTTCCTCTCATGATCTTTGATCCAAGGCACGCAAAACTAGACCATCCTTCACCATCAACAGGGGAGTGTCAAGAGCTGAGGAGTTCCCTTCTCATTGCGAGAGTCACAAGCAGGGGATGGTACAAGTATTCTCTTCCACAGGTACATCTCAATTGAGTACATCCTGACATAAAATTGACATAAGTTCCCAAATTACATATGACGTCGAACACTTAGCAAGAATTAATGGCAAAATATCTGATTATATTTAGCGCCTTGTTAGCCCATGGAGTCCTATTGAAATAATAGTCCCAAAAGCACCTCATGATCACAATAAAACGGGTGTGCGTTTGTGTAGAGCTACATGCCTCTAAATGAACCAGCGTATGTAACTTCATTTTCTATGGCCTTATTAAATGAGTGATTTGTCAAAATCCAGATATACAATCATATTATGAGCATGTTGTACAATGGACAAAGATGGTCAATACGAATCCCAAAGAAAGCTGTCATTGATCTCCACCTCCGGCTTTACTCTCACAGCGTGAGCCGCTCCATGCTTTTAGAATTTCTGGACATTCCAGGGCCTGGTCTTTGATCACCATGCACGTCGTACGAGTTTTCCCTGTAACTAGAACAAGCCTCCTCATTCTCCAATGCTCCGGGTCTTTCTGTCAAAAACTGCTCCCAAAACACATCGTTTATTCTACCCGAAGCAGGAGCTATAGTTTGATTGTTGTTTTGAGCCTCAGGCAACGAGGAATTTGTACGCTCTTCATCTGAATTCTTATTCTTCTGGAGAACCCCAAAACCAGATTCTGTGATGCTGGCATTTGACCTTGCATCTGGAGACTTGCTAGTTTCTGAACCTAGCACATTCAAACGATTGAATTGTTGACTGTGGTCAACTTGCAGTAGAGAAGATGCAAGAGTTAGATTTAGTTGGCACGAAACATTGTTATCTCCCTCTTCAGTAGTTGGATTCATGGGCAACGGATGCATCCTTGGGCTTTCATTTACTGGTGGTTTCCTTTGCATAGACGAATCCATCTTGAACGTGAAGGAAGTCCCTGTATCTGAAAGCTCTACTGCTTCAGGTGCACTCAAAAGGCTCTCAGTTCCCATTGGAGTATCTTTAGGGTCACTTTCTGATGTAATTCTCCGTGGGCTTCCCCCATCTTCGTATGAACTATGTGTGCTATTGGAAACCAAATTAATATCCGAAACTGCAGGTGACAACTCGAGCCTGAGCTTATTTGAGAAATCTTGCTGGAAAATATTTCCAAGCTCCAGTCTTGAGCTACTATGAGTATCCAAACTGTTCTCCGCCCCTGGCCTTCCATGATCAGTGTGGGGAAGCCTTCTCTTTTTATTATATGCTGACAGATCCAGAGACTTGATTTTCCGAGTCAGATGTTCAACAAAATTAGGATTCTGGAGATTTTTCTCTAGGAATGCAAGCAAATCCTCCTGCCTCTGCTCCATTCCTCCCATTCGCTGAATAAGTTCCCCCATATGAAGCTTCCCAATAGACTGCTGCTGCTTGAGCCTCGCAATCTTTGCTTCAAGGGCACTTTTATCACGGTTGAGCTTCTCTAGTTCTTCTTCATATGCTGCTCTTTCAGAGTCCACCGTTGAACCTTGAGGCTGACTATGGCTATGGATGGGCTTTCTACGGTGGATGTTTTTGAGAAGATGCTTTTTGTCCTTCACAAAATCTTCATTAGCAAACTCCCATCGCTCAGGATCAATTTTTCGGAATCCCTGAATACAGTTTTCAGTATGAGACAGGCATATTAGAAACCTGAATTTCCTGCAAATGTTGATCCAATCACGATAAGACCACACCCAAGCTGTGATGTAATTGTGTATTTGAATAAGAAGCTTCTCTGTTTATTTAATTCCTCAGTTTCAGAAAGGTGCTTTTGAAGGGCATAAATTCATGTATCCAGAGAAAAACTCAAAGTACAAACACACTAAAGTTCGAGAAGACCAGAAAACACCACAGCAAAATAAAGTAAATAAAAAGAAGCAGCTGAATCAGTAAACATGAATCCTATAAAGCTTGATGAATATTCAGCATCTTTACCAGATTTAACATGAAGCATATCATTATTTCCAAATCCAAAAGGTTAGTTGGTGCCTGATTTTCTTAAGAAAATGATTATAGCATCTGTAGCTGCCTCCGTCTAGAGCTGGCCAGACTGTCAGAAGCTAATTTTCCAAGTAAAAGAACTAACCCTAAAGGACATCCAGCAGAGGTAGCATATAAAAAACTTTGAAGTTATTTTATGAGGCAAAGGCAGTTCACGAATGTTGGAGTCTATATTAAACAAAAAATGTTGCCAATTTTGCCATTAGAGGCACTTCAACATTGCAAGTTCTCTCCCATTATGCCATCATCTCATCTATAGAAAATGTAAACAATTTAACATGGAGATTCCTCTGCGGCAATTTCCGATCAATTCATCTTCACCCTCACAGAAAGCTAAAGATGACTGCTGCGATATTAAAAACACAGAACCTTAACACGAGCTCTAGAGAAGACAATCCACCACATTTAGAACACTGAACGACTCTCCACAGAATGAATGAAGCTCACCTCTTTTAGCCATACAGGAAACTGAGGCAGGGAAAACCCCAGTTTTAATCTCATTTTATGTCATCCAAACATGTAAAACTCTCATTTCCACTGTGATATTGAATTATTTAAAGTCAAATTCTAATATCTTATAATGTTGTTCTCCCTTCTTCAGAAGTAACTTAATTCAGAGAGCATAACTGCTATATAGAGAACTTCCTTTGCTTAACAAACTTTCTACAGAACATCGACATGAGATCACCTCAGAGCACTTCATCATAAGATATATAACCTGGAAAACTCAGTTTTCACTTAGGGTGCGTAGAACACAGAGTGGACAAAGATTGAGTAGGTGTCTGCCAAAAAATTTCTGAGGGCACCCATCCCCCCGTCCCCAAAACCTCTGCAATTTTTTAGTCTGATCACTGGAGACAGCATATGATTAGCTGTTAGATGCTTTTATAGCAGCAGATGCAACTGATGACAGCAGAAGAGAGAGAGAAACATAAAAATGCTAGCAGAAACACAAATCCACTGCACCCTTCCATTGGCTTTTATTGTTCCTCTTTAGTGTTTCCCTCTTTCCATTTATCTTTTCTTTTTCCTCTTACCCTCTCTGACCAGTGGACTGACGAAATTCCAATTTCTTTTTGCTATTATAATGTACTTTTCTATCAAAATTGGTGATAAACCTTTCTGTTTCGTGTTCCACAAACTTGATTTTCCCCCCTGTCCTGAATGTTCTGTAAACAATTTACCATTCATTATGTTAGCATTACTACCCCCTTTAAGAGTAGTTTTACCATTGATAGACTCTATTATTAGGATCCTTTCTAGCTGAGGCTTTAAGTAAAAGATAAGTATTAAATATGAATTTTATAAATGACTATTTAATTATGACAAATAAATGTAAAACTATTGACCGGATCTTTGTACATTAAAATGGTAAAACTGTAAGTTATTTAATGATTTTTCTGTTTGAGCATTTTTAATTTAATATTCGCCCCACCCCACCCCAAAAGAAAAATAAAGAGGAAAAAAACCAGCACCACAAAAAAATATCAGATCCTGCATCCTTCAACAGCCAAAACCAACCTTGATGTTGTTCCCTTCTAGAATTATCCTGGAAGCTGGCATGTCCACCACATAGAATCTAGGATACCGTATACCTTTTTTTTTTTTTTTTGGGTCAAATTTTCCAGTATTGATATAAAAGAAAAATAAAAATCATATAAAATACTCCCTGTTATCTGTCTAAAATAGCTAAAACATAAAATATAAAGTTTAATCGATTCATAAAATAAGAAGATGAAAGACAGATAAAAGTAAAACAATATAACACTTTGATCCCTAATAACCAAGCTTATAGCAATGCCTATCCTCCAAATCCAACCTTTCTGGCTTCATAACCCCTCCAAGAAAGATGACCATTTGATATCATAGATTATCTAAAATCATATTTCAGTAGAGGTTGGGTAAGACCCCATAGCCTAAAACCTACCATTTTTTTTTTCCAATTTCTCAAGTTTTGTATCTTGAAACTAAGTGTCTACTCTCCAATACCCCATCCAATTCCTAACAAACCATTCCGGCTTAGTAGGTTTCCTTGCACATCTCTAGTTTTCCTATGGCCTCCCAAAATATTCTCCCTTCCACCTAGGAGGTTTAACTGAATAAAATTGGCCATGAGAGAAGTCATTGATTCAAATTTTAGACTTAAGCAGTTCTTGTAGACCTAACAAGCCTCCATCAACATGTAACAAGCAGAGAGAAGAATACCACCTCCAGGATATCACCGTCATTTTAATCTCACTTGCACATGAACCGCACAAAGAGATGAAAGCTCCATCAATCAAACAAATCCACCCAGCAAGTAAGTTGCATTTTTCAAGCCAAGTATTTTTTTCAAGCTCACTAAGCTTCCAGTCTCAAAACTAAAGAAGGCCAACAAACCACCGTGTATAGGTAACAGGCATATGCAACTACCATGGAAATGATTAAGTAGACCTTCACAAAAGGGCAAACACTAAAACAGCTAGCCTGGCAACCAGGGCTCACCAGACGCATATCCCAATCCTAGAAAGCTCTAGTTTCAAGAATGAATGGTGCAAGAAAGAATGCTCCAATACCAGGTTGACGTAGGAATTAATGCCAAACTGACCGCTGAATTCCAGATACCTAGCTTTGGCATCATACCCATATAGATCGTGCAAGATTGTAGTTCTTGAATTAGGGAAACGCATAAGGATCAGAAGAAAAGAAAGCAACAACACAAATAATAAACATTAAGAAAGGGAGACACCAGGATTTAGCAAGTTGCTTCCAACTTCATTTGATAGCTAAGTAGTCCAAACCGACCATAGCACGTTGTCAATAGCTATTATGTAGAACGTCTTGCTCTCCTTGAAAAAGAAATCCGTTATGATACATAGGTCTACTTATAACATTAGACAGAGAAATTATTTCCTGAATTTAAGAAATGTATTGAAAATTATCAAAGTGATATCTGTTTCCGAGACCCAAACCAAACCTCACAGTACTCCTTCAAGTGATAATTTCTTCCCGGATTCCTTATTTCCCTCAACCATTTTGAGTGTGGCAACACTAGGAAGCGAGGTAATATTGGCAGTGACGAAAGGCTCAGCTCAAGAGATGCCATTATTAATACATAAACAAAGTGATCATCAGTGGAACAGTGGCAACACATGCTCCCAGAAAGCCCCGAATCAATGTAAAACAAAAGGAACTGCAAAGGGATGTCAAGTCAAATTGGTCCACCAGTCACACTGATCAATCATTATAAATAGTCGAGAAATGACTTCAAGAGACATAAAATGCTGACATTTGCACAGACTTTCAGACATTATCAAAAATTAATTATAAGAAAGCTTATCCATAGTAGACATAATGCACTCATGTAGCAAAAAATTAGTCATCACAGACCCTTAATAGCGGCAAATGAACTTAAGATGCAGAATTCACATTCCTTTCTATCACAACGCGAGAAGAAACTTCTAGCTCAAATTAAAGCACCAAGTCTTCAATCCGACAAGAGAATCAATACCCCCATATCATACACAGGAAAGCAAAACGCCACAGCATAAATTCAGAACAGTAAAACGACCATCAACCCAGTAATCAGAACAAAAAATCCACGACCAATCACGACGTAGCGTCCGACGCACGCATCGAACGCCCGGGAGCGCGACAGCTCGAAACGAAAAGCGGGCTAAGGGTTCCGCGGACTCACGTAGGTGTTGAGCTGCCGGATGAAGCTGGAGAAGTTGTTGTGCTTGAAATAGGTGGGGAGCAGGACGCGGGCGAACTCCGGGGGGTTCCAGACGACGAAGCTCGTCTTGCTGGAGCTCCACGCCACGATCTCGTCCGTCACCGCGTCGTCCACCATCTCGTAGGTCTTCAGGAGGAACGGCGCCGGGCCGCCCCCGCCTCCGCCTCCGGCGGCCGGCGGCGCTGCGTCCATTGCGGCGGGAGGCGGAGGCCGGAATCGATTCGGAGAAGGGTTTTGGGGGATCGAGCGCGGAGCCGGAGAGGAAGAGGGAGAGAATCCGACGATTTGGGGGAGGGGAGTGCGGGTTTGACCGGGTCTGGGTTTTTGGGGGCATCACCTCGTATTGACTTTTCCGACGACGAAGGTTGGACTGTCAAAAAGCCTGGCAGGCCGAACCAGAAGCAACCGAAGGTTCCACCAAACTGTCGTTCGGTAATAAAAAAAAAAAAAAAAAAAAGACACGGATGATGATTGAACTTTGATCTAACCCGTGATCTCCGAAATTTTAATTTGTGAAATGCAAGTCCTTGATCCCGAAACTTATAAACTGTTCAATAGGGTTTCTAAATTTTTCGTACATATACAAAATTTCGTCATTAGAGTATATGAAAATATTTAATGTTGTCTTTGAACTTTTGTTCAATATAAAATGTTGTATATGAATTTCTAAACTATTTAATTTGGTATTTAGGCTTTTGATGCATGTTTAATTTTATCCTTGAACTATGGCCATTTGAAGTAGTATTTTAAGGTCGAATGCTAAACTTGAATTAATGAAATGACAATAGTTCATGGATTCAATTGAATATATACTAAAAGTTTGGAGACTACATTTGACATTAAGGTAAAGTTAAATAACCAATGTGCAGAGATCACATTGAATATTAGGTAAAAGTTCAAGAGCTATTTGTATCATTATGCCAATAATAAATAACCAATCAATAATCTTTATTTTCAATATAATATATTTTTATTATAAATTAGACAACAAATAAATTAACATATCTCATTAGAAAAATGTAATTTTAATATGGTCAATTTCCTCAGCCTAGGAGGGTGAGAATATACCGTAGAGGGTCTATAATTAAAAATACCATTACTTTTTATTTAGAGATTCTTATAAAAGCAAAAGATCAAAAAAAAAATATTAACAAGCATCTTAGATATTTAATAACATAAAACTTGTTTGGTCACGGTTGGATGGTGAGTATAATTATTCGGAGTCGTGACCTGATGCTTTTTAGTTGAGTGCTTTAGAGCAAACCTCGCCCAAAAAAAAAAAAAAATCCTAAAAAGTGATTACGTTCGAAGAATTTAAGAATGCTTGATAATTTTGTTATATAGACCTTAATTTTAGGTCATTTTAATTTAAAAAATCATTTCATATTACATTATACTCTTGCCATCTCGATTTTTAATTTTAGGCAAATTTATAGTTAATGAGTTATCACCCATCCCTTCAAATTCAGGTTGTGTTTATTTTATAAAAATAACCTAACAACGTGACATATAGTGATTAGGTGAGAGTATCGAACATGTTTGATGAAAATAAGGTCTTTGATGTGTTTGCAGATAAATAATCTTGGGACTAGCCAATGATTAAAAAAAAAAACTTCAATATTTACCATCAATAAATTGCATATGAAACCGAACAAATCATTCATTTTAGAGATATTTGCGTCCTTTAAATTGAGAATGCATGTCTTATTTATAGACGCACTAAGACCAAGCTGTCGTTTGGTAACAAAGGAAAAAAAGAAAAAAGTAAAAAAGGGCAAGGATGGTCCTCGTGGGAGAATTACTAAAAAAAATCCTAAACTTATTGCAATTGCACCAATGCAATCCTAAACTTTTTGTTTGCTAATTCAGTCTTAAACTTAATTAAATTCATTTGACCAAATTCAACTAGCTGGCACTGACGTGGATCTTAACGGCTGGCGTACATTGATGTGGCAATTCTTTAATAATATTTTATTTTTCTAAATTATTTTCTTTTTCTTTTTTCTTTTTTTTTCTTTCTTTTTTTTTTTTTTTCTCTTCTTCCTCTTTGGCTTCCTTACTTGCAGTGGCTGGTGAGGCTTCAATGAGGCTCGTCGGCCACTAGGCGAGGGCTACGAAGCCCTCACTGGCGACCTAACCTCAATCTAGGCGAGCGAGGCCAGCCTCACCCTGGTCTTGTTGAGGGCGAAGGCAGCCTTGCCCGCAGCTAGCAAGGCCATGGTGGGCCGGGGTGAAGGTCACTAGTCGTGGGTGAGGTTGCCTTTGCTTGCGGCAAGGCCAGGGCAAAGTTGCCGGCAAGGGTGGGCGAGGCATGGCAAGGGTTGCGACCCTCATTAGCGGCAAAGCTCGCTAGCCACTGCAAGGGAGAAGAAGCCAAAGAAGAAGAAGAGAAAAAGTAAAAGGAAAAAAAAAATAATAATATATATAATATTATTAAAAATTGCCACGTTAGTGTTTGCTAGACGACTGACACCGACCGGCCAAATTTGGCCAGATGGACTAAATTGAGACAATTGCAAAAAGTTTAGGATTAAATTAGCAAAAAAAAAAATTATGACTAAATTGGCACGATTATAATAGATTTAGGATTTTTTTGATAATTCTCTTGGTCCTCGCACTTTGATTCAACGTGAGTGTGTTTGTGTGTGTAACGTGGTCTTCAAACCTATAATTTGTTAAATGTGAGTTGTTGATCCCTAAACTTATAAAGTATTTAATAGGGTCTCTGAACTTTTTGTACATATTCGAAATTTCATTGTTGGACTATAGGAAAATGTTTAATGTTGTCTTTGAACCTTCGTCCAATGTGAAATGTCGTATTTGAACTTCTGAACTATTTAATTTGGTCCCTAAGCTTTTGGTACATGTTTAATTTTATCCTTGAACTATGGCCATTTGGAGTATAGGATACCATCGAGTGTGAAGTAGTATTTTGAGGTCAAACCCTGAACTTGAATTAATATAAGAACAATAGTTTATGAATCAAATTAAACATATACTAAAAGTTTGGGGGACCACATTTCACATTAAGATAAAGTTCAATAATCAATGTTCAAAGATCACATTGAACATTAAGTAAAAGTTTATGGACTATTTGTGTCATTATTCTGATAATAAATACCAAGCAATAATCATATTTTCAATATATTATTTTTTGATTAATAATTAGGCAACGAACAAATTAACATATCTTGCAAGAAAAAGGTAATTCTAATGCGGTCGATTTCCACGGCCTAAAAGGAGGGTGAGAATGTTTCGTAGAGTGTATAATTAAAAATACCATTACTTTTTTTATTTTGAGATTCTTATAAAAGCAAAAGAATAAAAAAAAAATTAACAAGCATCTTACATATTTAATAACATAAACCTTATTTGGTTACGGTCGGATGGTGAGTGTGACCTAATGTTCTTTAATTGACTGCTTTAGAGCAAATCTAGCCAAAATAATTCCAAAAAGTGATTAGCTTCGAAGAATTTGAGAATGCTTGATAATTTTGTTATATTGACCTTATGTTTAGGTCCTTTTTAGTTTAACAAATCACTTCGCATAATATTACACTCTTGCCATCTCGACTTTTAATTTTAGGTAAATTTATGGTCAGTGAGTTATCACCTATCTCTTCAAGTATAGGCTGTGTTTATTTCATGGAAATACCCTAACAACGTGACGCATAGTGATTAGGTGAGAATGCCAAGCGTGTTTAATGAAAATAAGGTGTTTGATGTGTTTGCGGAAAATAATCTTGGGATGAAAGAGTTCGTCACCAAAGAATAAAAGAATATTCCACTAGTCAATGATTAAAAAAAACCTTAATATCTTCCACCAATAAATTGGATATAAAACTGAACGAATCATTCGCTTGAGAAATATTCCCATATAGTATCAACTCAAAATTTGCGTCCTTACAATTGAGAATGCACATCTCATTTATAGACGTACTAAGACGGCCAAAGACTAGGAAACATTAAATGGACTAAGACAAGGAAACAAACACTAAATAAGAAGACTAATCAAAGCAAGCCTACTTAAACTAGAAATCCTACTCAAATTAAGGAAACCTACTTAAATTGTGAAACAACCCTTCCGCCTTAACCCAATTGAATTAACCTTTGTTTTTCAACTGCTAGAAACTCCATCTCAGATGCCTTCCATTCTTTGGACCCTATCTTGGACCCTATCTCCACATAGAACCCCTTTAGATTATGTGATGGCTGAAATTTCCCTTTACTTGCGCAAATATGAGATGGGCTTGGTCGATTGACGAGATTTGAGTTGAGCTTGTAAGTTGTTTGTCTTCAATGGAATTTCCAAGCTCCCATGCTTCCGCATCAAAATGTTTTCAGAGCTTTTCCCTATGTTCGGAGCACGAGAAATGAGTAACTCAATTACAAATATATACTTTTGCAATATAATATCCTTTTCATAACAGGAAAAGTCATTTTCGGCGACCCTTCTTCAATGATGCCCCCACAGCAGTTTCAGAACTTCCACACCATCGAAGTGTGCACAAAAAAAAAAAAAAGAGCAAGTGTTTAAGATGCATTTATTTCGCAAAAAAATATTTTGTAAAATATTTTTAAAAATGAATGATTATATCTCTTATAAAAATGATGAACAGATTCTTCTATGATCATTTATGAAAATATATAGACAAAAATAATTGTCGATAATAAAAATAATTTTAATTGACTAATTATTTTAAACGATACAAATGATGATTTTTAAGAAAATGTTTTCCAAATCACTAATTTTTTCATGAAATAAACCAAGAGATTTACAAAAATATTTCATCTTTCAGAGCGATAATCACAAATTTAAGTTTACAAGAATGAAAATCCATTCACAAATTCACATATGTTTTAAAATAGTAGTTTTTGATATTGTAGTCTTCATAGCTTTTGATTTTTTAGTCTTCCCAGCTTCATTTCTCATCTGTCGATGTCTAAATTCATGCCGTGATTTCTTGTGTTCCTTTTCTTTATCAATGACAATCAGATGGTCGTAATTTGGTATGTCCATGGATTTAGAATTTGCGAGATAACATGCACTTGTGGTAGATCTTTAACTGCAATTATTTATTTGTATTCGCTCAAATTTGATATCCCAAATAGCCAGGCCTCTGTTCTAGTGCCTTGGTCTACGAAAGAAGTAGCACTAGGATATTAAATACGAGTTGCTATTGCAGAAAATACAGACATAATCCCCATCTTTTTTCTTTTGAAAAGCACACAGCCCAATATTGGCGAAGATGGTCCGAATCTCACTCCAATTTGATTTTTTTTATAAGTAAAAATTTTTATATTGACATCCATCTTTAATAGAAGATTGTCCAATAAGGTGAAAATGAAAATGCACATTTTTTTTCTTCTCAATTTTGCTTTATTGATACACATGGTTGCATTTGTCTTAGAGAGGCGATCAGTTCTAGAGTGAGTTAGGGCCTATTTGTTAAAGTTCACGTTCTTTTATTTTTCTATTATTTTGTAATCCGAAACAAAAAAATAACAGAAATTCATTTAGTAAACATCAACTAATTTTTCTATTTCTTGGAATAGAAAAATGGTCAAGAATATATTTGAAATTTTGAAATAGAAATAAGAAGTAAAAAAGTAATTAACAATTTCTAGAAATAAGTTATTTTTTGTTTTCTTCTTCCTTGCCACCCTTTGCCCATCCCCGCTGCCGCTATCCTGGTCATCGCTGATTGACCATCGACAGCGGGCGGAGGTCGACGGGGGGGTGAGTGGTGGCTAGCAATAGTAGGTGGTAAGCAAAGTCGGTCGTCAACGGTAAAGAAGAATAAGAAAAGAAAGAAAGAAAAAAATCTTAAAAAATTATTAAAAAATTAAAATAAATTATACGTTATAAACAAATTTGTAGATCGTACCAAACACATTATTCTTTTTTCCATTCCAAGAATAAAATCTTGTATAGTTATCAAATACGTTCTTTTATTTCTTGGAATAAAAATATTACCAATGGACCTTTAGGGGGTGCATGACAAATCAAATTTTTTGTTCTAGAAACAATTTTTCTATTCTAGACTTGTTTCTAGAATAGAAATCCGTTTGATAAAATTATTTCATTTTTTTATTTCTAAAATAGATTTTTGTTCCGTAAATAGGTTTGGAATAGAAATCAAAAGTAAAAATTTTCTACTTTTCTATTTTTGAAACAGAAATGAGAAATAAAAATTCTTTTTTATCGTTCGTCCTCGTTATTTAACCGGTCGTCCATCCGTCACCGCCAACCACTGTCCACGGTCGGTCGCCGTTGTCATTGGTCATCACCCGCCGGTCACCGCCGCCGTTCAAAAGGGAGAAATTTTGTATCGTTATCAAACGAATTTCTATTTTTAGAGTAGAAATTTTCTGTCGTTATCAAATAAGTATTTTTGCTTAGAAACTCATCTAGAAATAGAAATGGAAAAATCTATTTCTCTTATAGAAATCAATTTCTGGCCAAAATGGTTGTCATTTGCGCCCTATGAATTAAGTAAGGTCAATTGCAAGTTTGTGGAATTGGGAACTAGCACATCTAATCTTGGACCCTGTGAATTAATTTTTTATCCTTTTAATTCCCTACAAGAGTGCAAGTGTGTCTTTTTCTTCAAGCAAGTTGTCATCTTCAAAGTAATTATCTTGACCATGCAATCATCAATCTTCACACTTATTTGAAAGTAAACCTTACAAAACAATTGTTAAACGATTTTAAAACATAACATATGACCTGAAGTAAGCACTAAAAAAGGAGTGAGTTGTGGAAGTATAGGAGGGCCTTGAGTTTATTTTCTACGAACTCATTAATATCTAAATGAACGTTGCTTTTGTCTGGATTTTGAGGCTTTTTGCCCCCAATCATCTTTAGGAAATGTATTAACAAAAATTGTTTTTTTTTAAAAAAAAAGACTATTGGTCCAGTTCGAGTTGTTCGGTCCGCACTCAAAACTGGGAACTGGTTCGATTATCATCAATTTCAAATTTTATGAATCGGAAGCTGTCTAGAATTAATCGATTTAGTTCTATTCTAGTTCTCGGTTTGAATTGAACTAATGTTTACCCCAATTATCTAGGGCATGCTTGCTCAAGATTATATAAAACTTTTCGTGTCAAAATTTAAAATACCACCTCAATTTGAAAAGAAATCACAAAAAATTACCAAAAAAATCAGAAAAAGTTACAAATAAATTAGTGTATCAATATTTTAAAATAATATGAATTAGAGTAAGGTTAGTAGTTCATCAGTTGAAAAGTTTTACCCTTCCCGCTAAGCTCTCTTCCCCCAGTCCACGGCCTCACTCCTGCTTCTCTCTCTCTTTCTCTCTGTGAAGAAAAAATGGTGCTTGTTCAGAGCATCTGCACGCCCCAACCTCTCTCCGCTTCCCTTGCTCCCGTGCTCCGGCCACGTCTCCGCCCGCACTCCCTCTCGCCATCTTCTCTCCGCTTCGACCGCAGCCGTCGCCGCCCGGAACCTCTCCCTCGCATGGCGGCCGCCGCCGACCCTCGCAACCCCAGCGGCGGCGACGGGCCCGGAGAGGCGCCGCCGCCGCCGCCGCGGCTGCCGACCACGAAGCCGCGGAAGACCAGGCGGAGGAGGGGCCGCCGGAGCGAGGCCGACGCGCTCGAGGACTTCATAAGGGGCTCGCTCGACCGGACGTTCGCGTCCATCAGGGAGCAGAATCCCGAGGCGTTCGATGGAGTCGCGGAGGGTGCGGTGATGAAGGAGAAGGATGAGGAGGAGGAGGAGGAGGAGGAGGAGGGAGAGGGGGGCGGCGGAGGTGGAGAAGGGGTTTGTGGTTGAGGAGGAGAGCTCGAGCTGGCCGCTGGATGCGGACGTGGGCTGGGGAATTAGGGCGTCGGAGTATTTCGAGCAGCACCCGATCAAGAATGTGGTCGGAGAAGACGGTTCGGAGATCGACTGGGAAGGGGAGGTGGAGGACAGTTGGGTCAAGGAGATCAACTGCTTGGAGTGGGAGAGCTTCGCTTTCCATCCGAGCCCGTTGGTTGTTCTCGTCTTCGAAAGATACAACAGGTTGGATCATCGAAATCCCCTCATTCTGGACAAGTTGAAGGTTTCCTGTGGCATTAGTGTGAGTAGGTTATGATGTTGTGTGCAGGAAAATATTACGTTGTGTATCAATAACAATATTAGGAGATGGCAAAGAGCTTTTGAGCGATCCAAATGAAAAAAGAAAGAGATAATTTAAGATCATGAATTGAGAGAAATATAGTCTTTGGATAGACTGCGGTGGCAGATTACTGAAATTTAAAGAATTTGGATTTGGATAGTCCATTTTATGCTTATTGTGGGGGATTGTTGCCACGTTCTGTCAGATGAGAGTTCTGATTGACTTGTCAATGTGATAATGCCTTATCCGTTTCTTGGCTGTAGTCCATAATCTGGTCCGCATTTTCGCTTAGCGTATGATATCTTCTTTATATAAGTAATCTTTGAGCCATTTAGAAAATTGAGGCCTCCTTTTCTGTTGTTTCTGATCTTGCAATTAATTGAGGAAGAAATCGTAATCTGTGAATGCTATATTGTGCTGCAGGGCATCTGATAACTGGAAGGTCTTGAAAGAGTTAGAAAATGCCATCAAAGTTTATTGGGGGACGAAAGACCGATTACCACCTCGAGTATGCTATAGTCAGACTTCTTAACTTTAATGGTTGTATTTTCTTTGGTCTTGGAGCATTGCCGGTTCTTGACTTTTAAACCTTTTGTCCTGGTCTTTTCTACCCGGAAACTTAAATACTTGGAGCAGATCATTGCTGATAATCCAGTATAGATTTTGGTGAAGCGTGGTGTTTCTTTCCTCTCTGATTGTCATTGTTGTCATTGTAGGCTGTTAAAGTAGATATGAACATCGAAAGAGACTTGGCATATGCTCTTAAAGTTAAAGAGTGCCCACAAATACTATTTTTACGTGGAAACAGGATTTTGTACAGGGAGAAAGGTAAGATCTGAAACCTTATCTTAATTCATGAGGATGAAAGTTCCCAGTTGCTTTCGATAATCATATCATGATGAAGTTTTTGAAATAGAATCCTTTCCCTTGTCCATACAGAGTTTCGAACAGCTGATGAATTGGTTCATATGATTGCACATTTCTACTATAATGCAAACAGACCTTCATGGGTTGATGGTGCAGCCCTGAATTCACCTTATTAAGTGCAAGTCAGGACCTGACATTTTTCTTCCGGTACAGGTAGCTGGTTTTGATCCTGATATAAAGAGTTTAGTTGCATGCATCCTTTATATGGCTAACTATTGACAATGCCTCTGCTTGATCAGTCAGTATTCCTCTTGATAGGATGAAGAGTGTGTACTAATCAATACATTGTACATGTCATGCAGATAAGAAAGGAACAAACCTTAATGTAACAGACAAGGCGTTATTTATGTGGGCTTTCTTCTTTCTGAGTATTTGACTAGCACTTGTTCGGATTCAAATAGAAAATACAAGGCAATCAGACTGTGGAAGGTGACTGGCCTACTCTTATCCAATTCTTGCTTAACTCCGTCATGCACTTGTTGATCCCATTTAGAAAGGGTTAGCAGGATCTGTGTATCGTCCCCTAGAAGTTAGAAAATTGGATGGTTCAGTTTAAAGCTTGGAGTTCTTATGCTGATAGTTTTCATTGCATTCTGTTTTCTTCAGTTTTGGTTTGGTGATAATCTTTCTGTTACTGTATAGATTGCTTTTAGTCACATGACACTTTTGAATTACTTTTACATTGCTAGTCCACCATATTCAGTGTAATAAAAGTTTTGGAGGAAAACAAATGAATCTGACTTATTGGATTGGTTAGTGCACTTTTGTCTAATGGGTGCTTTGTCACTGAACAAAACTCACTGGATTAATTTGTCATTCCTTCAACTATAGCAAAGGTTGCATGTGGTAGATCATTTATAACACTGTGCACGATAATAGTTATTCTGTTGAACATTTGGCACTTGGCAGTGGCTTTTGGGTTGGGTAGGGGAGCGAAGCATGGATGCTTACCTTCTCCAAAGCTTAAATGGGACTGGATGAGATATATACTCTATCTGGCCAAAAACATAATAAAAAGAAAGAAGGCAGAGTTAGACTGATTGTGTCACGCCTGCGGCAATGATGTGTTGCTCTAGGTGTTTGCATTAGATTAAGTGTGTGAATCCCTGTGGATTTTGCTTTTGCTGGTAATATTCCATCCATCATGAATTCCTACTTTAGTTTTGTTAAAGTTAGTGTGTGAATCCCAGTGGATTGTGCTTTTGATGGTAATATTCCATCCATCATGAATTCCTACTTTAGTTTTGTTAAAGTCAGTGTGTGAATGCCAGTGGATTGTGCTTTTGATGGTAATATTCCATCCATCATGAATTCCTACTTTAGTTTTGTTAAAGTCAGCAGTCTTCTTGGCATGCTTGGGCAACAATCATAATTTAGAACACTTACTTGTGAGTTAATAGAAAACTAGAGATCATTCTTCTTGAAGCCTGCTGAATAGTGAATACATGGGTGTTCTTTGTTATAAGCACATTCTCCACTTTTCTGTTTTCTTTTTCTTTTGAGAACACAAAAAACTTATTTGGTAGAGTTTTCTAACAATTTTTTTTTTTTTTTTTTTGAAAGCACAGAAACCAGTTTTCCAAATATAAAGATGAAACTGGCTCACTTTCGAAGACCACAAATTGTCGTTTTGAGAGTTTTCACCTCTAGTGAAGCACACTATTGAGTGAAAGGGGCAAAAAATCTTTGCCTTTAAAGAAATCGCTCACTTTTCACAGGACCTCCTCTGCCTTTACTGATCGCAGTTCATCTTCAAAACTAAAGCACAAAAATCATCTCTGCTTCGTAAATTCCCACTCTTCAAGTATTTGCAGAATCGTTCACCCAAACTCTGTGTGTGTTTGTATTTGATGCTTCAATAAGGTAAGGAAAATGTTTGATGTAGAATGGAGATCAAGCTAGATGAGAGGATAAAGATACCAGGGCTCTTTGCACTGGTAGACTCTGGGGAGAGCTGTTTGAAGCACAAAGCTTCAAAGTTCTTCATTTCCTGAAAAAAATTCTGAATGTACCCTTCATCAAGTAAGCAACAATATTAATTTTAAAAGAAAATTGGATGATGATGGCCAAAAAAATTAAAGACAATGAGTAAGGTCAATTTTATAGTCATACCGAACATGTTTTCACAATTTAATTCAATAAAGATTTTTATTTGCATTTTGGAAACACAATTTCAGATAAACGGAAGATTGAAAATAGAAAACTTTTCTTGTGTTCATTTTCAATTGAAAATTTTTGTGAACCAAAAGGCCCTTATCGTGCTTCAAAAGGCTGAATAACACATGCTTATAACTGAAGGTGGCTAAGGATGGGTAGGTATTTTCCCCAAAGTTCTCTTGCTTTCTGTGGAAGAGAAAGAAAGCTGAGGTAAATTTGGTTTTAATGAGGCGCTTGATAGACAGTTTTTTACTTTTCCTACAGAATGAAATGGGTTTCTGATGTGTCCTCCTGATTTTAGAAGCTGTAACCAAGTATCTCCTGGTGTTCACTAATTCTCCTTTGCTGTCTTTAGACTCTTTACCATTTTATGCTGGTTTAGAAACTACACTTGGTAGGTGGAAAGGGATGCTTATAGCACAGTTTCTTTATATTTTCACCTGATTACTTATTTGCTAAGCCAACTTTCCTGTTTCTTGCGCTAGAACTTATGCTCAAGCAGGAAGAATATTCCAGATTGCATAAAGTAGCATCTTAGTCTCAGTCCTTTGCTGCACTGAGGAAGCTTTGAAGATAAAATAATGTCTTATACTACAGCACAAAAGAAATTGTGTGCTTATGAGGGGATTGTCTTTTTCGTAGTGCTGAAATTGCCTGTTGATCATGTTAGGGTTGCTATGCTTTCTGGTCAGTGTTGAACCTGTAATTCCCCTAAGTCAATCATACTGTGGCTCTCTTTCTAGCTTAAAAGAGCTAACCATTTGGCAACAATCTACAAATTCTAACGAGGCAGAAAGCCACGAGAGAGAAAGTATGTTCTTATGGTTCCACTATCTTGCATGATAAAATCAAATTATCACTACGACTAAATGATAATTGAGAGCCAAGAGACAACAATGAGGACTAGAGATTCACAATGCAAAAGAAATTCTTAAGCCTATATTCCTGTACCACACTATGTCTCATCATATGCTTGGACTGTAAATCCATTTAAATATTTATGTATGGATTTGTTTTCAATTTGATGTTCACAAGGAAAAGAAAAAGAGAATGATATAGCTATTTATTATAGTCCTTGTGCAGGGAAAATCTGTTATAACTCAAAGTAGTACGTACTCAAGATCCAATGTATGACTATGAAGCATCTCGTGGACACACGCCATGCTCATTCTTCTAATTGTGTGCCCATGCTGTGAATAGGACTAGTAAATGAGAGCCATAAAACTGGAAATAAGCAAGATGCACCATGGACAAAAGAAGTAAATTTAAGAAAGAGCTAAAACAATCTTTGACGTGTGGCAGCGAGTCAATTGGTATCATCAACTTAAACAGCTGCTTCTGCTGTTGACCTACAATGGTTGAGTAGGTTTGATTGCTCATTGAATCAGCAGCATGTAGAGCCAATGGCTGAGTAAACAGTTAATATCAAGAGTATTGGGAACATATTTTCGTTTTTGCGACCTTATTTGATTTTCTATTATGTTCATAATTCTTTATATGAAGTCTGTGCACCTTGAGAAATTGTTGCAATAGTACCAGGTCTTGTTTGGACATGAATTTCCTCTCCTGACTATAGAAGCAGGCAAAGTGGTAGGATATTAAGAAGTTCATTGATATAACCATGGCTGGATGAAAAGTTCTTCCCTAATGACATGGGAAGAGAATGAAGGTATCAAATTCAATAAGGAAGTCCTTTTTCCCCCTCCACTCAATATTAAAGAAGTTGCTCAGCATGAGGAACTTGAATCAACCATATTAGAATAATAAATTAGAATTGTTTCTTGGCACGGTTATGTTTGTTAGTAGGGATGTTTGTAAGAGGAAAAGCAGATTCTTACCAAAATATTGCAAGTGCAGATGGAGGACTGCAATATGTGCTGGAAGCAATTTATCGGATGAAACACAAATGCATTGATACAGGGAGGCCTAAATCAGTGGGAACCATCTTGACATCGGAAGGAAGGAGCTGGCAAGTAACCATTATCCATAACCTGGAATAACTGAGATTCAAAATGGTTGCTTGGCTCGGATTACAACAGGACTTGCTTCTGTGTGGGTTAGTGCAGTCTTTTACTGGTGTTCCGGAAGAATTCTCTGAAATGCTTTTGACTGCAGACTAATTTCCTAGTACAAGTTAATATGAGTTTTTTGGTGGTTCTTGAGAACTTTATTTCAGTTTTTGAAGTAAATTGCTCTTGCATAACTTTTCTGCTGTTTGTGGTGGCTTGTTTTTGCAGAAGAGCTGTGTTCTAAAAATTGTTCAAAGATCATACTGAGGAAATAGATCAACCACATGAGCTTTTTAAGCTGTGAAACATTCACTTTTGTCTGGAGCTTAGACTTTGAGTGGATTGAACTAGGAGAAAGGGAAAACTAGAATAGAAATTCTGATTCCTCTGTTTGTTTGGAAGATGGTGAAAGGAGAGGTGTTGAATTAAAGCTGAAAGAGTTCCCGGGCAGCCCACTTAAACTAATCGTCCCAATATGGGAAAGAAAGTGAACTGATTAGCTAATTGAAGAACAAAAATTACCTAAACTTAAGTCTTTTAACATTTCCCTGAGTTTTGGTCCTATGTCATGTCTGCACCTCCATCCTAAGAGAATGTGTTTGCAACTCTATAATGTCTCCATTTACTACCATATTGTCAACATAAGAAAGGTCTACGTTTTTCTTTGCCAATGAAGTACTGTGAGGTTAAGATAGGAATGGCAAGTATAATTATCGTCTTTCCTCTCATTTCTTCTCCTTTATTTATCATCCTCCTGGACAACAAGAAGAAAGTCTCTCTCTCTCTCTTTCTCTCCATTTTCATTCTTTTCATTACCCTCACCTGGTGAAGTTTCTTCCAAATGCTACCTTTTGTTGAAAAAGATTGAAGAGAAGGTAACAGCAAACATGATTTTGGATATGATCTCAATCATATCATGTGATGATTTTGTACGGGGACCCCTTCCCATTTTTTATGTTGAAGTTCATCAAGTGGCCATTCTTGGGCTCTTTGTCCTCAGTTTTAGGGCCACTATTATCCTCTAAAAGCAATATGGCTTTAGGATTCAGACCACAGTCGATTTAGATCATCAATTCTCATTTTTGATGTCAAATTGTTCCTTCGTGATTCCATTTATGTTCATCTTTGCTTTAGTTTCTCTCTTTCGTCTTTTTTTAGAATGCTGAGAAATTCCTCTTAAGTTGGTTTAGGCATACACTCTTCATGGTTCAATCGGAAGTTATGAGTAGCTATGCTTTGATTTCTGCGCCAGATCGTGGAAACGATTATATTGCTATATAGTGTAAGGATCCTCGAGACACCATGAACTTCGCTGGTCCTTTTGCTATACATGACCCTGCCCTCGTGACTTTTTTGTCTAGTGTGAAGCTATCAATTGAGTTTGGACGATCGTTGAACTCAATGGCTGTCACCCACCGCCCGTGCTTGTTGCCCTTTGACTGTTTTGTACAGCCCTTTAATACGAAATGGTGTAAGAACATTAATCTTTACTGAACATTGCTAATTTTTGCCTAAACATGAGACAAAGAGTGCTCAAAACAGAATGTAAATTTTCTTGATTTTGACATCGTTTGGAGATGGAAAACCATGAGGAAGATCGCAGACTACAAACTTTACTGACGAAAGAAGTTGAATAAGGACCATAAAAGCGACTTCCCTTCATGTAGTGTTTTTGGACCGTCCCTGATTAAGACTTGCCTAGTTCGCTTTCAATTTTTGTGTTGCGAAAATTGTGTTCATGTTTCCCTCGTCTCTGATCGTGACTGGTCGGTTGATGAACGATGCTTGTGAGGGAACATGCATCTTCTTTGACTCTCACATTGGAGTTCAGTTCCTTTCATTTCTAACCTGTTTATCGGAGGAGAATTTCGAAACACATTAAGGTTCCGTTCGTTTCGCAAAAAATAATTTCCAAGAAAATGTTTTCCGAATTTTTCGGCGTTTGTTTTACAGAAAATGAATTTATTGGAAAAAATGTTTTCCATGAAAGGAAAAAAGTCTTTTAAATTAGGGGAAAATGTTTTTAACTTTTCAAAAGTGAAAAACATTTTCCCCATTTGATATCTCTTATCTAACATCTCTACAAATCCCCACTTCTTCCTTTCCTCTTTTTTTTTTTTTTTTTTTTTCTTTTTTTATTAGAATTATTTTTTAATTTTCTTTTTTCTTTTTTAATTCGAATTATTTTTAATTTCTTTTTTTTTTTTTCTTTGTTTCCCATCTTCTTCTTTCTTGGCTAGTCGTTGGCCATTGCTAGATGAACCTTGAGCTCGTCGATCTCAAGCTCGCGCTATGCACTCTTGCTTATCATTTTCTTTATTTACTCTATCCTGCAGTTGTACATTGCTCAAGTAAAGAGCTCTATATGCTTTGTTCCTTTTTTCTTTGTTTATTAGAACATAAAAGACGCAGGGGGAAAACAGATCACTCAACTTTTTTTTTTTTTTTTTGGTAAAAAAAAAAAAATCCATACTAACATTTTTTAGAGTAAATGAGCATTTGTCGATAATGAGAGAACAAAGATATAAAATAAGTTTGTCTGGATTTAAAGGCAAGTTCATATTTGATGAATTTATAGATTGATAAGTGATGCATGTCTAAATGGTGAAGTCTTAGAAAATATTTTTCTTACCAAACACCGGAAAATATTTTCCAAAATATTTTCAGGTTTTAACCGAACACTAAAAATATAGTCATTTTCCTGAAAAATGATTTCTAGAAAAATATTTTTCAGAAATAGCTCATTTTTCGCGAAACGAACAGACCCTACCTTAAGAAATCACTTTCTTTGGTCTTTCATGTCTTCCAGTCACCTTAAGGATTTGATCACAGGGGTCCACATGACATCTTGCACGAGTAAAATTTTTGAGACGTGCACAAGTGTGCATCTCAGGCTAACATACGTCCTTAAATACGATCGCTAATGGGTCAACACGAGATATGCCGCCGATCCAAGAATTTTGGTGCACTAAGTGAACACGCGTCGACATCTCATGCTTTGACCGAAAAGAAAATTATCATGCGCAAACCAATCGATCAAGTTAGGAGCTTGAAATTCATTAGCATGCTTGCAAGCTCAACTGCATGACTCAACGGTGCCTATTATTTTCTGCGATTTTCTCAAATAAAAGAAGGTTAAAATGCACCGGAGATACTTTACATCATACATCAACCATGCGACGCTAGTCCACGACAACTGCCACGCGATGGCGAACTAGTGTTGGCCAACGTGGTCGCCGCCAGGGCTGTTTCCTCCTGGTCCTCCATGGCCGTGATCTCCTCCGGGCTTGCCGCCGTGGCCTCCTCCATGGTCATGTCCATGTCCACCGCCTGGACCTCCATGGCCTCCACCGTGGCCTCCATCATGACCACCGCCATGGCCTCCATCATGACCACCGCCGTGGCCTTTATGGCCTCCACCGTGGCCTCCATCATGACCACCGCCATGGCCTCCATCATGACCACCACCGTGGCCTTTATGGCCTCCACCGTGGCCTCCATCATGACCACCGCCGTGGCCTCCATGGCCTCCACCAGGGCCATGATCACCACCATGGTCATGTCCATGTCGCCGCCTGGACCACCGTGACCTCCACCATGACCACCACCTGGGCCTCCATGGCCTCCACCGTGGACCATGTCCACCGCCGGGGCCGTGCTCGCCGCCGTCGTGATGGCCTTGATCAGACATTTTGGTTGCTCTCTTATCTCGAGGAAAATCTGTTCTTCAAAGGTATGGGTAGCTGAGATTATCTGGTGATTGAAGGCGGGAAGAGACGGGGATTTTTATAGGAAATGAGACTGGGGGAGAATGATCTGGCCGGCGCAAAGGAGTCGTGGAGGAGACCGGTGGTTTGAAGTTGACACCGCCCCATGGCGACTGGTTGGTGTCCCCTTGTCCGAAGGTGACGATAGTCCATGTGTCCCCACGTTGTAGGTTTTATCCATTATCATATCCGCTCTCAGCCTTGTTTTGTCGTCTTGTTACCCGCGAAATTGGGCACATTAATCCACGGACTTAATACACACATTAAATTGAATTTGAATCATCATATCAAGTGGGATTAATATGTAATGGAGTCCACCGTTTCCAATGACTCAAATTCAGTTTAACGCCGTTTGGAGATTAGAGTCATGACGTGAAGATTCCCGGTCCCATCTGATGAATAAAAGTAGATTAAGAAGTTAACCGAACAAAACAAATTAAAGTCAAATCTTGCGGCCCCGGAGGAGCTGTCAAGACTCAATTGCCAAAAGAGAGAGGGAAGGGACCGACACGCTGGCTGGGAGCTTGGCCTAGACGACGACACGGCACGGCTTCGTCGGCCGTGCCGGTGACTTAGGGTATGACGGCAGAGGGTGGTGGCGTGGGCTGCTGCTGTGGCCGAGGTAGAATCGGGTGTTGCGGTTTTTTGTGGGGATCTAGAACAGCTTCTCCCGGGGACTAAAGTTAGACACGTACTTGCGCTCCTACGGCGCACAATATACACGGATCTCTCTTATTTCTTGAATAACTACTCTGCACATCTCGCATACGCTCTTAAGCACCTTTGAGGCCATGTGTAACCTCTCAGTAGCCGATCCTTATCAGGGACTTTCTTGGACGAACTTCGCCTGGTCAATTTTTCAAAGGGATAGAGAAGCATTTAAGGGCATTGTTGATTAGCTGGAGAAAACATATGGATGCGATTGCTTGAGTAGATTTAAGTTCATTTAAAAAAAAAATCCCACAGTATATTCTTTGCCGACAGGCAGAGAAGGGTTCGTTGCAATATAAAATTTTCTTGGATGCTTGGTCCAATTGCCTTTTGCTTTTTTTTTTTTTTTGGTAAATATAAGGTACAAACTAAAAAGAATTAACGTCTAAAATTTACAATCCCAACTTTATCACTAAATAAGATATGAGATAATTCTCTAAGGCTGCGTTTGGCAGTTAGGATAAAATTTATCCTATCCTATGTTTGGTGCTTGATAAAGTTTGATATAAAGGGGATATAGAAAAGATAAAATTGTTCCATGGGGGAGATATGATAAATGTGGATAGGATTTCTAATATCCATAATATAATATTATTATTTTTTGAATAACAAACTTCTTAAATTAACAAAATTAAAATTATATTTCAATATAATTAATATTTGAATTATAATATAAGAAATTCAAAAAAATAATAATTTATTTATTTCAATTTAATCTTATTTTTATTTATGTATTCGATTTTATTCCAATAAATTCAATATATACATATAAATATATATTTATATCTATCACATACTTTAGGTATATTTATTCAATATTTTAGGTATTTTAGTATTTTAGGTATATTAGTACAATTTACTATTTTAAAAACATTATTAGAGAATAATGGAAGAGGAAGGAAGAATTAAAAAAGAAAATAATTAAAAAAGGAGAGGAAAATAAAATAAAAATATAAAATTAAATAGAGTAAGCAAGAGTGTCTCGAGAGATTTCTAACATCTTCGTTTGTAAATTTTTTTATTCATTTGTACTAATATAGCGTTTATACTAAATAATGTATATGATATGATGTGAATATATCCAACTTTATTATTATAATTACTAAATAATAGACATGATATAGCAAAATCCATGAATTTCATATCTTATCTTATCTTATCTTATCTAGTTTAATCCTGATAAAAATTCCGGACAGCCAAATGTATCCTAAGAGGCTGCAAGTAGAACATAATATCATAATGCTTCACAAATGCCTACATTGACAGGCATTTCAGAGGGCTAATTGCCTTTCCCAAAAATGTGAGGAATTTTGAACTTAAAATGAGAGCTCAATAGTCTCTCAATATCCTTAAGAAGTGCTCATCCGGTGTTGTCGGCTATCCTCTCTTAGCTAAGAAGTTTCGTAATAATTTTGGAGTCCATCTCAATGATGAGCTTATGGAAACCTTTTGCTTTATGATGGTAAGTCCCAACCATAGCGCTCATAATTCTACTTGTACATATGAACAAATTCCAAAAAATGAGATAAAATCGCCAAGCTATTCACCCCCTTCATTTCGAAATAACCCTTTAGCTCTTGCAAGTTCATGATTACCTTTAGGTACTCCATTCGTATTCAATTTGATCCATCTCAGAGGTGACCGATCCCAAGCAACCATAATGAAAGAAGTACATGATCCACTTTTAGACAAATTGATCATGGGCAAAGCTATGATTTCCTTCGCGTGTGTTTAGATTACTTGTACAGGGTTGGAAGGAAAAACAAAGCTTTCCTAGAACAATGACTTATTTCGCCATTATAAAAAAAAAAAAAAACTGTATACTCACACCAAAAGTAGTACTCCAATTAAAGTGGGAATTAAATCTCTCGTAGTTAGCCAGGTTGAATTTCAACCATTGAGATAAATTCATTGAGAAGAACTCTTTGAGACAATGTGGTGGGACAAGATTAACCCATATGTTCCAAATAAATGGATAATCCCGCAAAACATGCAACGTTGTTTTCATTGAAGATTCATAATGCAGACTGTAAGGATTACCTTCCAAATTGTGAGACGTTCTCAATTCATTGGTTAATAAGCGTTTATGTGCCGCTAGCCAAATGAAGGTTCTAATATATTGAGGTCCTCTTCACTTCTATATAAGGAGCCATATCCTGTCAGTTTCTTGATTATTGATCCCTCTAATAATTTCACGTGTTGACTTAATAGAGAAAGATCCATTGCTATTACCTTTCCACAATAAAATATCTTTCCCATCAGAGCGGTTTGATTGTCCGAATTCTAAGAATTACATCATCTAGTAAGATTCCTTGGAATAGTGGAAAGTTCCATTTCCCATTCAGCACATAATCATGGACTTTTTTGAAAATGCTTCTCGTCAAGTATTGAGAATGGTCAAGTGGTTTTTCAGTATTTTTATTTGAATGTTAAAAGTGACAGAAGGATCCTCATTTAGTAAATACATTTTATTTTAATAGATAGGGTTAATAAATATCACAAAAACTTTCAAACTAGTATATTTATGTAGCACTTACCCTAAATTAATTTTTGTGTTACAAAAAACTTTAAATTGATACATATGGGTCACATTTACTTCAAAATATGAGGTGTAATAGCACCTTGACTAAACCTTTGCTTATTATGAATGAGATGGATGTAAGGGAAGTTAAAAGGGGAATTGCAGTTGCTTAAACTAGATTTTGGCGGATAGCATGGACGAATTTTCTCAACTAAAAGTGAATATTGAAATAGCAACTTCACCATGTCCTTTTTTCCCCATATGATAATTTAGAGTTTTATTGGCAAAGCGCAAAAGGTGGTTTTATTGGCCACAGGACAAAAAGCAATTCAACAAATGGATCAATCAAGTTCTATCCCCCAGATACTACCACTTTCTTCTGCCCAGTGACAACCTGAGGTGTAATGTTAGCATCAAGGTCAACTGCTTTATGAATGTATTCTGCAACCATAGGTATTATCATTGTCCCAAACAACAAAAAGAAAGTAATTTTCTTCTCTGCCTTTATAAGGTGTAATGAGCTGGGCACTATCTCAGGGAGAAACTCGGGAAAATAGATATGTCTATGACAATGCGGACTATTTACACTGGACAGAAAGACCCCATGAAATTTTATTGTTCCATGGGATTGGCTTGCAGCTCAGGTGGAAGGCAAAGGAGGCCTTCTTTCATGGGGCCTAAGCCATTAGTGAGATATCACTTTGGAACAATTAGAATTTTTTCCTTGTATCATGACCTATAGACTAAGGGATAGACTCAGGTAGATCACTTCTATGGGGTGTAGGCCTCCCAAAAGGTAATGGACCTTAGACATTGTATCGAGGCAATAAATCATGGGGAAGATCACAAACTATAAACTTCTACTAATGAAATAAGTTGGAATGTGGGGCATAGAAGAGACTTTTCTTCATATAGTTGCATGGATAGTCTGATTGAGACTGGCCTAGTTTGCTTTCAATTTTCGTGTTGCGAAGTCCTACGTTTGTGTTTCCATCGTCTCTGATCGCTCTCTGGTCAGTTGAATGATGCTTGCGAGGAAACATGCTTCTCCTCAAACTGGAGTTCTGTTCTGTTCATTTATGACCTGTTTATTGGAGGAGAATTTTAAAGCACATCAACGTAAGAAATCACTTTGTTTGGTCTTTCATGTCTTACAGTCACCTTATCTAAGGATTTACTCGCACAAGGAAAATTGTTGAGATGCACTGTTTGCATGTGCACCTACGTGCATCTCAGGCTAATATACGTCCTTAAATCCGACCATTGATAGGTCCAACACGAGATTTTCTGACGATCCGAGAATTTTGGTGCACTAAGTGTACACGCATCAACATGTCATGCACAAAGCTAGGGATCAAATTAGGAATTCGAAATTCATTAGGATAGTTGCTAGCTCAAGTACTCAAGTACATGAGACTCCACATGATTCTTATTATTTTCTAGTCCTTTTCTTCTCCCAAATAAAAGACGGTTATAATGCTGCGGAGATACTTTACATCACATATTACCCATGTCTAGTCCTCAATAACTGACAAGTGGGGCGAACTAGCTTCAGCCGTGGTGGTGGCCGCCTCCCGGACCACGGTCATGTTCGTCGGGGCGTGACTGCCTCGTCCTCCATGGCCATGATCTTCTCAGGGCTTGCTGCCGGCTCCGCTGCCTGGACCTCCATGGCCTCCCCCAGGACCACCGTGGCCTCCGCCATGACCACCACCCGGGCCTCCATGGCCTCCACCAGGGCCATGATCGCCATGTCCACCACCTGGACCTCCATGGCCTTCGCCATGACCACCACCTGGGCCTCCATGGCCTTCACCAGGGCCATGACCGCCGTGGCCGCCACCATGGTGATGTCCGTGTCCACCGCCGGGACCACCATGGTCTCCGCCAGGACCACCGTGGCCTCCACCAGCGCCACCACCAGGGCCTCCATGGCCTCCGCCAGGGCCATGATCACCGTGTCCACCGCCAGGGCCATGATCACCGTGTCCACCACCTTGACCTCCGTGGCCTTTGCCAAGACCACCATCCGAGCCTCCATGGCCTCCGCCTGGGCCATGATCACCGTGCCCACCACCTGGACCACCGTGGCCTCCACCATGACCACCACCCGGGCCTCCATGGCCTCCGCCCGGGCCGTGATCGCCGTGTCCGCCACCTGGACCTCCGTGGCCTTTGCCATGACCACCACCCGCGCCATGAACACCGTGGTCACCACCATGGCCTCCACCAAGACCACCACCCGGGCCTCCATGGCCTCCGCCCGGGCCGTGATCGCCGTGTCCGCCACCTGGACCACCGTGGCCTCCACCATGACCACCACCCGGGCCTTCATGGCCTCCGCCCGGGCCATGATCGCCGTGTCCACCACCCGGACCACCATGGCCTTCGCCATGACCACCACCCTGGCCTCCATGGCCTCCGCCTGGGCCATGACCACCGGGGCCACCGCCATGTTCATGTCCAGGTCCGCCTGTTGGACCACCATGGCCTCCTCCACCAGGAGCACCACCCGGGCCTCCACCGCCTCCACCAGGGCCATGTCCACCTCCACCACCAAGGCCGTGGCCGCCGCCGCCGTGATGGCCGTGCTCAGACATTTTGGTTACTCTCTATCTCAACGAAATCCTGTTCTCGAAAAGTATGTTGGCTGGGATTGCGTGATGGTTGGAGGTGGGAGATCTAGCGATTTATAAAGGAAATGACAGTGGGGGAGATCATGTGGAGGAAGACCAGTGGGTTGAAGCGTACTGCCACGCGGCGACTGATTGGTGTCCTTTATCTGTAGATGAAAGTTCATGTTCCCCGCATTATAGGCTTGTTCATAATCACATCCGCCTCAGCCATGTCCCTTTTGCTTTTTACTGTCGAAACTGGCAATCATTTAATGGACCTTTCGGCAGTTACATGGCATAAAGCTGATCGATTTACATAGAACGTTTTTCAATCAAGTTTAGATTAAAAAAGACTTGTCTTTATGACGACAGCAAAATTATTTTTCCTAAATCATCAAATAAATATAAATTGATTCTCATTCATCATAAAGTTTTCAATAAAATAAATGTACCATAAAAATTCGACCACGTAATAAGATCTCATTATGCATGCATTTGGTTCAGTTTTACAAATTAACTTAAAGCCAAAGATATTTGAGAAAATGCAAATTGCATGTGGTAAAAACTCTTTGCAAATAGATTATGAGTTCAAGTTGTGTTTGGCAAAAACATTTTTGCGATGTGTTTTGGGTATTTTTTTTTTTTATGTTTTTTTCTTTTATTAAAAAAGCACTCAAACCTTTCATCAGTTTTGACGAGGGGCTATAGCCGCTAGCAAGGGTTGCGCAACCCTAGCAAGGGTCCCTCGAGGTCACATGACCTCGGGCGACCCTTGTCGATCTCGCGAGGGTCATGTGACCTCAGGCAACCACCGCTTAAGGCCACGTGACCTTAGCGAGACCTCGTTCGCCCGTTGCCTGTGTCGAGCAACCCTTGCTAGAGGTTGCCCGAGGTTGAGGGACCTTAACCAGCGATCACTGGCGGCTGTAGCCCTTGGCTAGTTTTGACAAAGGGTTTGGGTCCTTTTTTAATAAAAAAATATAAGGAGGGGATAAATTGGAAATTTGAAAAATTAATGAGTATGGTTTTGGAAGAAAAAATTGGTTTCAACATTTGGCAAAATGCGGCGAAATACTGAAAGTCCAATGTTAGTCCCTGAAAGCCCAATGCTAATAGTTTTCAAGGCCAGCATTCGACCAAAAGGCCCTTGAGAAAATTTGTCAAATACCCTAACATTTCTTCAAAGGGCTTTAGAGGCTAAAAGCCCTTAGGGAAAACTATACCAAATGCATCCAAAGCCTGTTTCGGATCTCCTCACAAAAAACATGCAAACCTCCTCTCTTCTCCTCCTCCTATCCTCATACCTCAGCCACAGCTCCTGCCGCACCACCCTCCGCCATCATACGCTAAGTTACGGCCGCTCCGAGCCAAGCCGTGCCCAAGTCGTGCCACATCGTCAAGGCCGAGCTACTCAGCCATCGTGTCGGCCCCTCCCTCTCCATGTTCACGCTCCGGCAATCGATCCTCGGTGGATTGTCCATGGCAGCGAGACTTAACTTGAGGACGTCGTTATTGTGAGGCTCGGCCAATCAAATTACTTTTAGAAGACAAGTGAAAATCAGTTCGTTCCATTCTTTTCCTTTTCCTTTTTTTTTTTTTTTGACTATTTGGTTTAGGTCAGATCAGCTTTTCCAAAGGACAGAGGCAACAACTTTTCTAAAGGATGGAGACACGTTTAAGATCGTCGTTGAATTTGTGGGGAAAACATATGGATGCCATTGCTTTGAGGAAATTGAAGTTCATTTAATACAATACATAAGGAATTTCCTTGCCGACAGACAGAGAAAGGTTTGTTGCTTTATAAATTTTTCCTGTGTAACTTGGTCCAATTATCCAATGCCAACCCCTCTCACATAAAAAGAGAGACTCAAAAGAATTGAGATAGGGACAATTTAACATCAAGTGAGGTAAAGTAAGATCGATCCAATTATTTAGGACCCTCTCAAATAAAAAGGGAGTGGTGCAGAATTCAAATCCTCACTTCTCAAAAGAATTGAGATATAGACAATTTAACATCAAGTGGGGTAAAGTAAGATCGACAAAAAACAAAACCACGATTAGCATCTAGCACATACCATTTTCTTCCTTTATCCTCTCTCTCTCTATAGAGAATCTCCTCATCTAGGATTGAGACTTTTTCGAATGGTTTTCCAGTATTTGAATGTGAAAAGGGGTATGATGATCCTCATTTAGTGGATAAATTTTTATCTTTTATAGAGTTAATATTAAAAAAAAAAAAATCCCAAACCAATACACTCATATCATGATATCTCTAAATTAATTTTCATATAATAAAAATAAAAAAATCTCAAATCAATACATTCATACCACATTAATTTAAATTAATTTTGTGTCGTAAAAAAAAATCTCAAATTGTTACATTCGTGTTATAAAAAATTTCAAAAATCGGGTTAAATGTGGCACAATTTACTAGTTTGGAGATAAATATGGCACATGTATTCTAATTTGAGATTTTTGTGACAAAAAAATTAATTTGGGGCAAATGTGATACATGTATTTTAGTTTTGAGATTTTTTGTGATATAAAAATAAATTTAAGGTAAATGTAGTACAAGTCTATAGGGTTCGGGGATTTAATTTGAAAAGATAGCTCTAACCATTAATCGATCTTCCAATATCTATTACAAAACTTCTATTATAACTTTTTTTTATAAGGATGATTTATTTAAAAAATGACAAATCGTTTCCCCTCGGTGCAATAGATGCGCTTTCTCTAACGGGTGCGCCGCGACCATGCGTTGTGAGGGCCGTCAAACCAAAAGAACGGCGAGAAAACATATCCAAAACGCTTATGATCGACTTGGTTGGATTAGGACTGTTGAAAATTGTTACATTTATGTCATATTTATTCCAAATTTAGTTGCGAATTCATGAATTGAACCGTAACAAAAATATCAGTCCCCATGACCTGAGGGCGTGTTGCGACATTTTAAAATTTATTGGGGATCGTTTGGTGGGCGAATGAACACTTCAATCTTGCCGTCCAGCACCTTTAAGGGTGTGGTGTGCATGGGACAACGAGTTTTTTTTTTTTTTTTTTTTTTTTTTTTTTTTTTTTTTTTTTTTTTTTTTTTTTTTTTTTTTTTTTTTTTTTTTTTTTTTTTTTTTTTTTTCAGAAATAGTTCTTTTCTATTTCTATTCCGGAGAACAATTTGTGAGTAAAAAGAACCCATTTGATAATTACACAAAATTTCTACTTTTGGAATAGAAAAAAAAAATAAAAATGCGTTGGTAACACAACGATTCTTTTTTGTATTTATTCTTTTTTTATTCTTGCTCATGGATTGTCGGCCGTCGCCGACCGTTGCCGCCGCTGCACGTCCGCCGGTTGCTGGCCGCTGCCGTTGCTGCACGTCCATCGGCTGCCGGCCGCCGACTGCCGCCACCTCTCGCGGCCGCCCGTCCGTCTTCGGCGGCCGATGGGTTGGTGGCGGGCGGCGGTTGGCGGCCGGCGACCGGTAGCGGCGGCGGCCGACGACCGGTGGCGGCGGCAGTGGTGGTCGGCGGTCGGTTGAAGGTGGCTGCGACAAGAGAGAGGAATAAAAGAAAAATAAAAAAGAAAATTGGCTTATTTCTAGAAGTTGTTCCCGGGAACAAGAAGTAACTTTTTTTTGTTTCTCGTTTCTGCTCCAAATCTATTCCCGGGAACAAAAAAAGTAGAGAAATTGTTCCCGGGAACAAATGTTTTACCAAACGGATTTCTGTTCTTTTTTTGTTTCGGGGAACAAAAGAACAGAAATTGGGAGAAACAGAAACGTTACCATGCAGACCCTAAAGGACTGGACAACATGCTTAGAGATGGCCTTTTACCAAGGGTCTCAAGCGGTCCCGGAGCGACCGTTTTACATAGTACACCATCTCTATAAGACGTATTCACGTGTTAGTATCACATCGTAACTTAATTCCTAGCCTCGTGCCTAGTTTAACATGTTAGTGTATATTTAGTAAGTTTAGGATTTTATCTTGTTTATCACAAACAGAAATGAGAAAGATGAACGAAGAAATCGGGTTTGCATTTAGTTAGGAGTTACATCCTAGGTCTAGACTAGACTCGTGCTTAGTCGTAGTCAATTTTTCTTCATATTTCATTGTCGTTATTTAGCGTTAGTAAAAATTTGCATTCATGACTTAAGGCATTAACGTGTTTAACTTCAATCATGGCTCGTGGGGTCATTTCCTGAGGTTCGATAACGAGGTGATGCATATTCTTTACTCGATGCGGATCGAGATTTACTTACTGCATTTTCATTGCTTTGATATTATCGCAACTTACTTGATGCGGCCTTTTTTTTTTTTTTTTAATCATTTGATTGTTGAAGTATTCGGATATTGTTAGACGAGCTTGATTAAGCATGGCCACATAAATTTGCATGTTTACGGGTTAACAGGGGAAGGATTGCATGAAACGTTCTCTAATATCACTTTTCCCGATAGGAGTAAGCAAAATCTTAACAGGGCTTTTGCATGCGAATCAAATAGAAAAAAATTGCACGAAACCAGCAAATCACCGTCACATTTAGTTTTAAATCAGAGAAAATTATCCAAAAAATTTTAAACTTATTGTACGGTGGCCAATTCAGTCCGAAACCTTTCAATTCTTTCAATTCAGTCCTATACCTAGTGTACGGCGTTACATCAGCAATATCCAACAAAAATTAGCTAGAATGACTAAATTGACAATTCGTTAAATGGTTTAGAATTAATTTGGCAAATAGTTTAAAGGTTTAGGACTAAATCGGTACAATCGAAAGGTTTGTGACTGAATTGATAAGTTTTTAAAAGATTTAAAATTGAATTACTAAAATTAAAATGTTTATGACTAAATTGGCCGCTGTACAATAGGTGTAGGACTTTTTGTACAATTTTCCCTTTTAAACTGCGAATGGAAAGTGGTAAATCAGTTTGACAATTAGGTTGCGTTTGTTTCGCGAAGAATAAATAATTTAAAAATATTTTTGTAAAAATAATCGTTTTTATTACTTAAAATTATTAGTCAATGAAAAATGTTTTTATCATCGACAACTATTTATATCCAAGTATTTTTGTGGACAATGAAAATATTTTTCGTTCGTTTATTTTTGCAAGCTATACAAGTAATAAGTTTTTTAGAAAATAAGTTTTTTAGAAAATATTTTTCAAATCAAATGCACTTTCGATATCAATATCTTTCGCTCTTGTAGCTGCAGCAAGAACATGAACCGCAATTCTGAATAACAAAAAAGGCCTGCACGGTCAGATTGCAAGGCAACATCAATTTCACAATTTTGACTAAGCCATATAAGAACATCAATTCGTTCGCCATGTTCATAGCGAGATTCCAAGGTGTTGCGAAAGGATCAAACGCAATATCAATCTTCAACAGAGACGTTAACCTGAAGATCAATATATCGTCTGATATCTATTGTGTTTCCGCCATTGTCGTCAAATGTTGAAGCGGTCCAAATGCTCAGCATGTTATACATATATCTAAATTCAAATCCGCAGACAATTCAAAGGCCCCTTAAGGACACAATTGAACCCTGTTAGTGGCGGCATTAGCAGTGGCAGCGGCGTCAGCGCAGAAGCCAGCCTTAGAAGGAGAAAGGCAGAGATTCACACCCTTTGTGTACGATATACCTTACTAACGAAATTAAAACAAGTCGTGACTATAAAATGTACAGCAATGCATACTTCCCCGTCAGGCAGTTGAAGGGGAAAGTACCTGATAATATGAAAATAAACAGAGACAATGATGAGTTTGAATCTCCAAACCAAAGGTAAATGTACACCTTGCTAATACTGAGCTTGTCAAAACTGACTACAGAGTAAGAAGTTCACAAGAGAATGATCTCAAACTATGCCTGATTTGGGACACTTCATAGCGCACGTCTGACGAGCAGCGGAGTCCAACCTGGAGTCATCTTTAGTGTACACCTTGCAACATACAAAGCTGACGCAGATAGCGGTGAGGCTTCCACTCTAAACCCTTGTATTCCCCCTAAGCATAGCTCGGCAAGATAAAATGCTAAGTGTTCGAGCAGGCAGGAATGTCCAAGGCAATGAGAAACATTAGCAGGTTTAGCGCTTAATGAAATTATACCAGGGCAACATAAGCAAGATTTTGCAGGATGTGGACATTCAAGTTTCCGCCATATCCAAATAGGTTAATAGGGACATCTGCAATCTGAAATCAACTTACTTCTACATTTTGAAATGTCTGAAGCTCTTCACGACAGTAGAAGGAATGAGATTATCCTACAAGCTAGTCTGATCTCACTCATTCATGAGCTGCTGCATACCTTTTTGTCTGAATGAGCTGCTTTGAGAAACCTCAGCATAAAAACATAGGGGTTAGGCAAATTGAGATAAAATTTTCAGCTGCTTTAAGATTGAACTTTCCTGAAAAGATATTACAAAAAGAAGCGATTACATGTTAATAGAGGGAATATTATCCTAAAGAAGATAATGGAAGCAGGTCTTTATCACTCACCCATGGTGATTGAACTCAATCCCTTAATTGAAGCAATTGTGGCTCAAAAGGAAGAGGAAAACAATAAGTGGATTGGCAAGATAGAAGAGAGGCTCCAGCATATGCAGGACTCTGCGACCCAGCTTGTGTGCTAGGGTTCTCGTTCGGAACGAATTGGGAACTTGTGTGCTTTTGAGATTTTTCGAACTGTTGTTATTGGTATCCTATCCGGGGTGGATTTATTTCTTGAGCCGAACTGGCTTATCCAGTGACCTCTTCGTGGTAGAAAAGGAAGAACGGCTTGTGCTTGTGGGGGCAGGCAAAGAGGCACCTGGGCGTAGGTTAATTAATTATTCGAGCCGTGTTGATCAAAACTAGGGCTCTCAAGTTTTTAGTGGATTGATAGCAGAATTGATACACTTGGAAAACAAGGGACTCTTGTGGTTGACATGTGCAATTACCGGGTGTTAATTTTATGGCACCAGCTTTTCCCTTAAGAGTTTAGTGGACATAGAGAGTCAATAAGGTGTTCTCCCTCACAATTAATGGGAAAGTCACGGATGTTCTCATCAAAAGGACCTTCAAGTGGTTTTGTACCGGATTATCGGCATGCTGTTGAATTATATCCGAGGGCTTCGGGCGTTGACACTGTAATGACAGCTTCTGATGATTCATCTAGCCCGAAAAAGAAATGCATTAGCTTGAATTTAGATAGAAGCGATAATTTCGGGGTCTCAATACGAATGTTCTCTTTGGCTAAGATGTAAAGGCTTGAGAGATAGAAAGGTATGAATAAAAATTTCATTGCAAAATATTTTGATTTTAAACTTGTTAGTTCCAAACCCTTGTTGGAACAAGTTCATAAATTGCAAGTGCTTGTCAATAAAATTCATGCCTTTAAGATTAACATTGCAGAATCCTTCCAAGTTGGAGCAATTATTGCAATATTGCCTGCAAGTTGGAAATATTATGGAAAAAGGATGTTGTACAAGTTAGAGGGCATTACTTTGGAACAAGCCAAACACATCTTCAAATTAATGAAGAGTCACGTTTACGTGATAATTCTATTTATGAACCAAGGTGAATGCTGTGGAGGGTGATGGATTTCAATCCAACAACCACCAAAACCTGAATGGAGATTTAAATGAAGGAATTTACACGGAACAATTAGAGGGTTTTTGTCTTCCTGGAAATAAAAGCAAAGTGTGTAAATTAATTAAATCGCATTATGGGATTAAGTGAGCACCTTACCAATGGCATGAATAAAATTGACTTAGTTATATTATCTAGTGGTTTCAAACATAATAGTGTTGATAAGTGTATTTATTCTGACTTCACTAAAGACTATCGTGTTTTAGTGTGCTTATACATTGATGATATGCTTGATTTTGAAACCAATATGACTAGAGTCATTGAGACTAAGAAGTATTTAACTTCCATATTTAAAATAAAAGATTTGAGTGAAGTGGATACTATCTAAGATATTAAAGTTTTAAAAAAATAGTGATGGTTATTCTTTGAGCTAATGTAATTACGTTGAAAAGACGTTTCTAAGTTTCAAAGCAATGAGTACTCCATTTGGTTTAAGTATTAAATTAAATTATGATACTAGTAGAGCTGTAGCACAACTTGAATATGTGAGTATTGTGGGGTCTTTACTTTTTGTAATGCATTGTACTAGATCTGATATTGTCTTTCCTCTATATAAGTTGAGTAGATATACTAATAATCCAAGTATAGAACATTGGAATGCAATTACATGAATTTTTTGTTGTCTTAAAAGAACTAAAAATTCGGGATTGTTCTATGATGATTATTTGGCAGTATTAGAAGGATTTATTGATGCTAGTTGGATTACAAGCGTGGGTGATAAACATTTCACTTCTGGATGGAATTTCACATTAGGTAGATGCGTTGTATCTTGAGCAAGCAAGAAACAAACATGTACAACTCACTCGATGATGAAATTTAAACATATTGCTTTAGCAATTATTAGGAAAGAGACTAAATAGATTAGAAATTTATTGTTGGACATCAGATTATGATATAGTCATATACCTCCCAATTCTATTCATTGTGACAGTCAGGCTACTTTGGCATGATCATATAATGGCACTTATAATGTCAAGTCTAGACACATTAGTCTAAGACATGGATACGTGAGACAACTGAGGATTGTACCATAACAATTGTCCATATTAGGTCAACCAAGAATCTGATTGATCCATGATCTAAGGTTTTACCAAGAGATGTGGGAAAAATAACCTCAAAAGAAATAGAGCTAAAACCTTTTGACTAAAATCACTAGTAATGGTAACCCAACATAATGCTAGTATCTTATTAGTTATAAGGTTTAATGGGTAAAAAAAGTTATCAAAAGTGATTGTTTGATACTAACATGAGCCCGTTTTACATTTTGTAAGCTGAATTATATTCTTACTGAAGTATAATACAAATTAGTAACATGCTTATTAGTTATTGAAACGCATGTAAATACTTCACTTATATGAACTTAGAAGTGATGTCATTTCTTATGAAAGTTAGAGTTGCTTTTTAGAAAACTCTTGAAATAAAAACAAGCTCAAGGCCACAATAGTGCTAAGTAAATTACAGAACATCTAGTTGAAATAAAAGCTTAGTATATATGTATGGTATATCTGATTCTACTATTAAAGTAATAAGTTTAAAGCTATAGCTAGTTGTAATTTTTATAGAATTTTAAGGTATTTGCACTAAGTAAAGGTATAACTCGAAAGCAATTTTTATGTAAGTATATTAATCCTATGAAAACTTTGGTTTTATATTTTTTTTTTAATAAAAATTATTATGTAATTTTGTTATACAAACAAAGTGTGGGGTTGTTGGTAGTTTGTTTGTAAAATAAACTAAAGAAGTGCATTGTTCCACATTAAAAAGATTGAGTGTGCAAGTGGACTAGATTTGGCACTAATCAACGATTATTAATTTTTTATATATTAAAATTCGAATTTATAATAATAAAATAACTGTTGTGTCCTATTGAAATAACGTGACTCTTTATAATAGAGTTATGGTTATTTTATTATTATTTAATTTCGAATTTATTATTGTTGTCTAACGATTATTAGGTGCTCTTGTAATCTTGGAAATATTATATCCGTTTAGGCATATTTATTCACTATTATGCATTCAACATTTTTGTTTAATACAATGTGTATGGCAACATTTTTATTATTGGGAACAATTTTTATTCAAAAATAGTTTTTCTATTTCTACTCCTTTTTATTTCTACTCCCTAGACGGGTTTCTAAATAGAATAACATGTTTGGTAACAGCATAAAATTTCTATTCCCAATTTTTTCATTTAATTATAAAAATGTCGATGATGATTTAACAATTCATGTTTGGATAAAACTAGACTTTTGTAAGAATTTAACTGATCAAAACATTCTAAAATGGCCTCATAAAATCCATTGTAATAGTTAGTCAAAGATTGATGGTTGAAAATGACATAGAGCATCCCACTGATTTATAACTCACAATATGAAGAGGTTAATAGTAAATCGTTAGGCATCACAATAAACAGGTGCATAGACATTCTGAGCTTTTTTAGCTGTAAGAAGAAGAACAAATGTTGCTCGGTGGAATGGGCAAAGACGAAACCATAGAGAATTAAGGCGATCCTAAAGTTGGTGCGCTCATTTGCATAAACTCATCAAACCTTCAAGCGAATGGCAACAAAAATCCATGTAGTACAATCTTATTCAATCCTTATAAACACAAGATAAATGATAATGCAAAAGACTTATTTAGAGCCATCTAATATTTTATTAAAACAAAATTGCATATGATCTTAAAGAATGTCTTCAATAGAATCTTAAGGGAAGAAGACATTCTCTCAGTGGAGTCGCCAAACTATCGGAATCTAGTATTGTCTCTAAAAGAAAACGGCATTAAAAAATTCATATGGTAAAGCCTTAAGAGCTTATTTAATTTTTATTCCAATTTTAATCAAAAGGATTTTCACACTTTTTATGCTAAACTAATTATGAACTAGAATTAACAATAATAAATATAGCAAAACTACTCAAAATCGAATTTCTAATTTTTTTTTTCCAAATTTATGAATTTTAGATTTTTTTTATTTCAAAAAATGGAGACTCAGATCAGACCAAGATTCGGACCTTATGTTGATTGTGTAAAAACAAACATTGGGTTATGCGGAGCTTGTTTCTCTAAAATGACCTTATTTCTCTTTTTATTCATGGGAACAAAGAAGTGGATTTTTTTTACTTATTATTTCTGTTGCAAATTTATTCTCTAGCCATTGATCTATTCGGGGGAATAATAAAATTAATTGACGTATAAAACAGATTTATGTTCTTTTTTTATTCCTGGAAACGAAAGAATAGAAAAACCAAAAAAAAATGTAAATGTTACCAAACAAGCTTAGCTTCCACTTTCATTTCTTTCAAAAGATATACAACAATTATTTTCAATTATTTCCCTTTGAGAGTTTCTAGAGAAATACCTAGATTATTATATAGTATTCTCATTTGAGATTTTGTTATATACTGGAGGATTTTTGTTAATAACCATTAGAAACGTTGTGGGTTGAATAATTTCTTAAAGAGAGTGAATTTACACCTCAAAGTCTAATTCCATTATTTCCAAACAAATTCATCCCATATGTTGACTTGTGCACGACATTATTGGATGTCGTCATGATTGGTCGACCACCAAAGCTTCAAACGGAAATCATTGCTACCTTGGTCTGCTCCAAATATGGATGCATGATCCAAAGTATTGCTCCATGTCAGACAAAATTCTTGAGATGCGTAGCATCCTGGACCAAAATAAGCCCTTGCAATTATCACCTTCGTGCGAGCCATCTCAAAGATGGGTGCATTACCCGCTACGCTAGTGAGCACAACAAGTGTAGTCACGTTGTTTTACCTCCTCTACCTCCTCACGCAATACACGATAGTCTCTTTGACATCGTCCTCGAGGATACCAATTCGAATGTTCACAGCATGATGCAATCCCTTGGTGGACCCGATCCACTAATTGAGTTTGAATGATGGCCCTAGGCCATTTAGGGCATTCACCTTAGTTTCCAAATCCCCATTCTGTTTTTAATATTGGGTTGTTTGCGTTTCGACCATGACTCCAAAGTCCTTCGCTATAATTTAAGCTTTGATATCGAATGTCATGGTCTAGGTGTTAGTTATATGCGATAAAGCAACCATGTAATAGTTACATGTTAGGAATTATTTAATAACAAATAAATACTCATTCATTGTCCTAGTTATATGAATAAATCCATAAAATCAGTTATAACTTAACTTATTCTTAAGGTGTTAAGAGTATGTGTGACAAGTTTACAGTTATGCTAAATCTTTAAAAAGTTCCCAGTCAATGGATCATTGAGAGAATATTGATAATCATGTTAAGATCGATGTGTTCTCAAACTTCACCATTCAATATTGGATACTTGAGGGGATGATGAGTCACAAGTCATTGGTTATTACGATATCCGAGTTAGAACACAAGTGCTTGTCTTGGACAAGTTCACTGAACGTGACATGCATGTAACAATTGGCAACATTGAAGCTTTTAGTAGGGTCAATGTCTGATCGTTCATGCTTTGGTTTGGTAGAAGATCCTTAAACCTGAGGAACAATGCTGACTTGTATGTTGAACCGTTATGGTTCAAAGTGCGTATACTAACGCTTCGTCGAACTGTCTCTGTACTTGATGGTCGTAGTTTGTTCACATACGAAGGCACATGCATGCGCAATATAGAATCTGACTTCTTGTTATATATCGATATACAAGATTAATTTCCAATGTGATCTAATCATGACATTGTATTGAAATCCTCAGCTAGGGTTATAATTGGAGAATGAATAGTTCATGTTTGGAAGAGATACACGTCAATTAGATTTGGGCATATGATCGAATTAGTGGCTTGACTAATAATTCCATGGCTTTTGTTCGATTGGGACATGGTGAGATAGAAGGATCGAATTACATGATTGCCAGAGTGACAAGTTCATTATGTTATTGAAACATTTCATATTGTTTGGGTATTTATGATATATTGCTAGTTGTCACTCATGGTTTGTAGAAACAAGAGATTGATCTGGACAATCAGTTCTCCTAGTTGTGCTAATGTGTTAGTATAAGTCTTACTGCCATCTCAGTGATAAACCTATGAATGTCACACACCATAACCAATTAGAATGACGTTTGAATGAGAGAGACAATATTACAAATATGTTTGTAGTTGAGCCAATTAGATTGAATCAGGCTAAAAATAAAATATCTTAAAAGGGGCTTTAGACTTTGCAAAGTCTGAAGCGGGTTTCAAACTTTACGGCTGAATCAAAGATTTGAAACACATTCAAATTCAATGACTGAATTAATAATTTGAAGTGAGATCATAATTAATAGATGCATTAATGATCTGAAGTGAGTTCAAAATTAATTAAATCATTAATAATCTAAAGTGAGTTCGGAATCAATAGCCAAATTAATTATTGAAACGGTTTCAGACTTAATTTTTGAAGTGACGTCCTCATTCTTTTTGAAGGGCAATTTAATGAAAAACTTTTAATTTTTCCATATAGAATTGGAACATCTGCCAAGAAACTCTAAGTGGTTTTCAACGCATAACTCCAGAAGGGCTGGATGATCGAATCAAGGGTTTCAAGCTAGATCAAACAGTCTCTAAGTCTCTAAAAATTCTCGAAACTTCCAAGGTCTGAGTTAGGATATCCTAGCTAATGATGATGTGCCGATTTGGGAATGTGTCACACCCCGAACCCCGAGACACGTGAACAACCCGCCATGGTCATACAAATGCGACATCCCCAGGTGGTGTCGCCGACCCAATTAATTTATTATGCGCATACGGAACGTGCTATAAAACCCCTGACAAAAACTCACGAGATAGGAAAACAAGAGATCAACACATTCATAAACAAGCGTACTGCCATAGATAAACATCATTCCATAGATTACATATATACCAAAATGGTCAGCTTACAAAAAGGGATCGGTTCACCAAAAGAATGAGCGATCCTAAGACTACTAGTCGGACTCGCTCTTCGATCCCACTTCAGAATGAGCAGCCTCCGGAGACGAGGGGTCCTCCACCCTACCATCGGGAGGGTCATCTACTCCTTCTCCTAGGATGGCTTCCATGACAGAGATGAAATATCAAAACTACTAAGTGGACCAATCCTGAAACCATTGGGCCCAAGACGAAACCAAGCCCTATGTCTATGAGGTACCCTAACAGCCAAGCCCTCCTGGACCCAGACCGTGGTCCTAACCAGCTCATAGATCCAATGGCCCTTAGGATCGGGACAACTGAACTTCTGCTTCGTACTATGCACGGGAAGATCGTAACGCTCCGGGGGTTCTGCCATCTATGGTCCTGAAATTTTGGCCCACAACGGGGTGAGACATTGTCTCAGCAAGTTCAACCCCCTAAACCCCTATTAGAAAGAAAATACACCCCGGGTGGCCTAGCCACCTCACACAGAAGACTTACCTCGTCTTAATTCATTCCTGCAGGTTAGAACAATTTATACCACAAAATCTCAGGCAATCATGAGAATTTAAAACAATTGGAACACCAACACTTTCATATAAACCACAATCGCACTCATCACACATTCCAATTATTTTTCACCGCCACACAAGGGCATAGCCTACTCGCAATTCAGCTATCTACTGACATTAATTGCCAGGCATCACCTCCCTCCCCTTGGAGAGCGGCTTTGTCTCTACGTTGACGGCATTCCCGAAGGAGCATAGGTCCAGTTGGCCTAACCTCTCTCGCGACCCGAGCCTCGTCACTACACCGACGGCGAACCAAAGGAATACAGTCCAGGTTGGCTTAGCCACTTTGCGACCGAGTCATTCAACCAAAGACACGATAATCAAAACCGACCTTCGGACACTCCACATTTCATTCATATACTCAAATTACAATATTAATCCTTAACATCCAATTTTTGCATCAAAACCCGACTCTTGGGTTTTTATGAGTAAAATCCCTATTTGTCGCATTAAATAGTCGATTTGCCACATCCATTCACCAAATTCAAATTCTAAATGCACAGCAGCGATCAACACGAAATTCTAAGCAATTGAGGTCAAAAATAATTTTTTAATTTTTTTTTCAGAATATAAGATATTATAAAAATTCTAGAATTTCGAAGTATTTAATTAAATAAAAAATAAACCCTTTTATGTCCCATCAATAGTTAAAATAATATAACCACTCAATTATCTCTAATTAAACATATTCTAATCAATCACACCCCTTAATCTAATCCACAATTAAAATAAACTAATCTAAGCACCTAAACTTACTTAACTTAGACTAAGCACACTTAGGGCATCATTAACCCTCTAATCAAGATTTAGTGAGTTAAACTCACCGGAATCGCTTTCCGACGAGTCCCCGGCGAAGAGGACGGCGAGCCCGACGACAAACCTTCTCGGGGCGACGCCAAAGGAGGCCAGGAAGACACCCAAAGTGGGCCTTGAAGTCCTAGATCTAGGTTGGAAGTCCGGTCCCGTCCAAGGCCGAACGGAGGAGATTCGGAGGCGGTTCGGGCGAGAAACCGGCGGAGGCGGGCGGCGCGGCTCGAGCGGGAGGAGGCGGCGGCTCCGGCGGTCCTTCGGTGACCTTGGCGGCGACGGCAACGGCTGGCGGAGGGGAGCTCGAGACGACGAAGGGCGCGGCGGAGGCGTCCCATGGTCGGACGGCGAGCGGACGGCGACGGACGGCGGCGGCGGCGCGCGGCGGCCGCGGCGGCGACGGCTGCGACGGACGGGCGGCCGGCGAAGGGGCGGTGTCGGCTGGCTTGGCTTGCCGGATCTGCTCTCTTCCTCCCGCCTCTCTCTCTCCTCCCAAGCTAGAGGTTGAAGATGATGTTGATGGGTGCTCCTTTCCAAGAAGCAATCTCCACTCTCCACTTGTCAATTTCTTCTTCAATTTGGCCAACCACCATGACATCACCTGATGTCATCTTCCACTAACTAAAATCCCCACAACTTCATGCCAATGGGTGCAATTGCTTTCTCCGCCGGGGCATGAAATTTTGTACAACAATTCCTTCCATTCCAATCAATCCTCTTCCAATTGAGCCCAATTAAAATCCATAAATTAATCCAATGTTCCTAATAAGGTTTGTGACATAACCAGACTTCCAATTGCTGAATTCACTTTCAATTTCACGGTTAATTTCACTCTGGCACGATATTAGCGCGTCCTAAGCTTTTTAGAAATTTTCGTGCATTTGACCTGTGGTTGATCAATTCAAGCCACAATGTATATCTTTGACACATTGGCAACTCTCGGTTGTCGTAGAAATCTCAAGGTTTCAGTTACGGACACAGGGGACCCAATCGACAGAAAAGCCGACCCAGTGCCGACCGACAAGAACAGTGCAATCTGGTGGAATCACCCACACTTGATCATTTGCTTCTATCGAGTCGACCTATCTCCGGTCTCTAATCGATTTTTAACTGTGCCATAATGACCCTTGCAGATTAGCTTGGTCGAAAGGTCGTTTCCTAGTCAAATTCTCGAGTCTAATGCATTATAATCTCTTACCGGCTTCACCCGATAAATTAGTTTTCACATGAGTGGCCAACTTAAGGAAAAAGAACAATATGTGCAAAGATGAAATGCCCATCTAAATTTTACGGAAAATAGAATTGGAAAAATCGGGATGTCACAGAATGGGAATCCGATAATCCAAGTAGTAATGGTGCACTATTGAAAGAACTAAATTTTGATGGGTTTACTCCTTATTTGGTTGGAAAAAGTGTTTCTAGATGTAGAAGTAAAATACCAGGTATGAGGTTTCTAATATTCTTTAGGAAGAAGCTTTGGATCAAGGATAGAAGAGTCTGTGACAGCTTAAATTTTTTTTCAGATTTCGCTTTCGATTAAATAAATCGGACATTTCATCGACGCGCCGAAAGTACTATTCTCTGAGCTGATCACTCACGCGATAACTGGACTATTTGGGGAAGCAATCAAGGAATCTAAATGCAATGGATTTGAGAATTCAACCAGGAATCGACTGCTCGATCGTGTCAATCTGCAAGGGTCATTACGGCACTGTCAAAAATCGATCAGAGACCGGAGATAGGTCGATTCGACTGAGATATGTGATTAGAGTGTGGGTGATTCCACTTAATTGCAAAATACTCGTCGATCGGCATTAGACCGATTTTTCTATCGTTTTGGTACCCGTGGCTGTATTTGAAACCTCGAGATTTTCACGACAACCGAGAGTCACCAATGTGTCGAAGATGTACAATGTGACTTGAGATAAATCTATCACGGATCAATTGCACCAAAAAAATTCCTAAAAGTTACCCGGTAGACTAGGTCACGCTAAAAGCGTGCCGGATTGAAATTAAACGTGGATTTGAACCCGATTTCACAGATTGAAAGTTCTGTGGTGTCACGATCTATTTTAAGAACGTTGACTCATCCTCCGAAGATTTTGCAAAGATTCCGGGATTTTTGCGGAAAACCGTTTCGGACGTTGCGAAAAATTAGCGGAAATTCGGATGGGCTAAATTAAAGGAAATTTGGACTTCCAAGCCGAGCTTTTGAGTGTTAGGGACTTACAGAAAATTGCTCATGATTTTTCTTTATCAAAATTGGACCTCAATTTAGGGAATTGAGTGAGGAAATTTAAGACTAAAAATAGAAATTCGGAGCTTTACAAGGGTCAGCAATTTTGGGCTTCAAAATTTGTTAATTTGGAGAATTTATAAGTTGGAAAGTATTAGGGAACATATAAGATAATATTGAAGATTTTTGGGGACAAGCATTTGTGGAATTTGGACCATTTCTCTTAATTTTTCTACCTTATCCCCTACTGGTCTCTCTCTTTTCTATAAACGACATCATCTCTCCCTCTCTCTGTTCGATTCACTACCGCCTGCATCTGCCGTTTGCCCCACGACGCCACTTCTTTCCATCTTCAATTTTTCTTTTCACCAACTGAAACCCCAGCTTGCTGCCGCATCCACCAACTTTTGTTCCCTGATCAACCTTCCACTTTGAAGATCGTTGCTGCTCCTTTTGATTCAACGCCACCTTACCAGTCAACAAAGGAAATCTACTGTTGACCGAAGAAGCCCCCAAGAGCTGCATCGGCGTCTGCTCGATCTCTCGGTAACGACGCAAGCTGCATCTCCACGGACGTCTTCGCCAGCAGCTGCTTTCATCCATGCGTCATTAGTTCGCGTATCTTCAAGCCATCCGCGTCTCCAGCAAAGACAGCAGCTCACGTTTTCCTCTGTCCGCATGTCCATGTTTCCTCGGTCAGCCCATGTCCCCATCGTGGTCTTCTCTAGCGAACATGTCTTCCCAGCTCGCAAGAAGCGAGCCCGTGATTCCAGCAACTTTGGCCCATGTCCATCAGTCCAACAATTTGCTATGGCCAAGACTTGAAACCCACGTGAATTTCCAATAGCCCAAAAGTCCAGCAGTTCAGCCACTTAAAGCTTGGCCCAGTTCAGTGTTCCCAGCAGCCTTCAGCCCAGCGAATTTGGTCCAACGAAGCCCAACAAGTTTTTGTTTTCAGCAAGCCCAAGTGTTTAGCCCGTTGAGTCCAACTTTGAAACCCGTATCTTCAGCCCATTTTCAGTCTTGAACAGCCCAAGAAGCAGGCCCAAGCCCAGCTTTTTGCTGTGGGCTTGCAAGGCTTTTGGGCTTGGCCCGAGTGTCCGCCAACACCGCCGAAAATTTGGATTCCGGCCGCCTTCGCGCCATCGTTGTGGTGATCCGGCCTTCACATTTAATCAAGTGAGTTTTACTCACTAATCCCTTCTTAGTATACTAATGATGCTTAGGGGTTGATTATATTTAATTAAGTGCAATTAGGTGGTTAGATTAGAGTAGAATAATTAAATTAGGAATTTACCTATGCATGTTAGGAGAATGGTTAGTGTAATTAGCAAGTAGACATGTCCTATTAATTATTGAACGATACTTGGAATTTTTCCGGGTTCGTTTCGGAGTTCAATCGGGCATTACGAGCCTAAATTGATTTATTATTATTTAATAATTAATTTTTGAAATTAATTAATTAATTATCTATTTTTCGAAAATTAGGCTGGGATAGCCAACGACTGAGATTTTATGCTGATTGTTGTGGTGCAGTCTATTTATTTAATTAAGCTTTATTTTGTGCTAAAATGAATTATTTGTGAATTTAGGATTTATTTTCTAAATTAAATAATTTTGGTTATTAATTGAAATATAACCGGGATCGGTTGACAGTGCCAAAAATATTTTGGTGGACTACAGAAAATAGTGGAATTTATGGAAAGGAAAAATATGATATTTTGGTTAAGGCCGACTGTGTGCCCACACACGATATTTTATCGAGTATGATAAAATAGTGAGAGAAAATATTGTATGACATGGCTCGGTGATCGGTTATGTCGCTTTGGCGAATAAGTCGCCTTAGAGAATGTACATGAATTGTTGATTATATACATCAGCTGGAAAAGGCATGTGGCTTGGCGATTAGTACTTCACCTTGGTGTATAAGTCGCCTTAGAGAATGCACGTGGCTTGGTAATTTGGTATATCGCTTTAGAGAATGCATGTGGCTCGGTGATTTAGTACGTCGCCTTGGCAAATAGGTCGCCTTAGAGAATGCACGGGGCTGGTGATTAGTATGTCGCATTGGCGAATAAGTCACCTTAGAGAATGCACGTGGCTCGGTGATTAAGTATGTCACCTTGGCGAATAAGTCGCCTTAGAGAATGCACGTGGCTCGGTGACTAAGTATATTATACTGGAAATGTTATAGTATGGATGGAAATGATCGAGGGATGGTCCGACTGACATGTAATCGACTAGGTCGATTGATTGAGATATCGATCCATGATAATATGATTGGGTGCCTATTTGAACTGTGCTAATGTGCAGATGGAATTTGAGGCCAAGGTAAGTCCTTTATCCCGTGCGTGCATAGGCAGCCCATAGTGTATTGGTTCCCTAATCGGGTCTTAGGAGGGTAGAACTCACTAAGACGTTGTCTCATTGGTTATTATATAACCATTTCAGGCTCGTAGATGGCAGTACCTCTACCTCCTCCCATGTGTTTTGGTATACCGGAGAAAATCACCGAACAAAAGTTCCATGTGCCGATGCTTGGGCACGCCGAAGGCTTGGAGTACGTAATGGTGAAATCTATCATCTGGGTGGATGTGGGTAGAACCCAAAAGGTGCCCCATCAGTATCAAGCATGGTATCGTTATTATAGCGATGGGCGAAGAGTGGGCCCGGTACCGGAATTTGAGGTGCCTGTGTATGCTTTGGAAGTAGTGTATGGGAAGGGCATTGTAGAGCCTAGAGGTGGAGAGGTGATTGACCTAGTGGCTCCCGTCCTTGAAGGCCCACGATCATCTGAGTATCCCATGGTAGGTTACAGCGAGAACGTAGAAGGAGGAAAGATCGTCGAGCAAGAGGAGAATCCAGATGAAGACTGAGCGGAGGACTGAAACCCCACTCCTGTTTCGCAAAATGAAAGGATGGGCACGCGTTCGAAGATTAGGGTGTGACAGAGTCTATACCAGTGTTTTTGAGTATAATGAGGGGAATGGGTTTAGAGGATTGTGATGGAAGGAGCTGGATAAGAACATATGGCTTGAAAGAAAGAGCTTTTTCTTTGCTGACCTGGATGCATGAGAATTGGTCTTAGCTTGCTGGAGAGGATGATGGTTCATAAAAAAAGAACATGCCCTTGTGGGTAGAATAATCTCATTAATCTTCACTATTTTCTAAGAAAGTTTCTATGGCACAAATAGTTTTGTCAGAAGGTTCATCTTCAAGAGAGAAGACTGACTCAAGATCATCTTTTACTAGAGAGATACCAGTTTTCTTGTGGATGGCGTCCACAAGATCCATACTTTTTTTGTGGACTTGTGGACAATTTTTTACAAAAATTCCTTTATGACCACAAATGAAATAGCGATATTTCTTCTTCCTTCTACCAAATGATCTCCTTGATGGTATCGACGACTCTTTTTAAGAAACTTCCATTTTCCTTTCTTTCTTCTGGACAAATGCTTTCGGAAACGCTTCTCTTTCTTGTTTGGACAATCATAAGAAGAATCTCTATGACCACATTTGATTTGGCGGCCTAGTCTTTTGGAGGCCTTGCCCAACATCTTGTTGTTTTCTAAGAATTTCTTGAATGCATTTTTCTTGAGGCGTAATTCGTCAAGGGTTCCATAAATCCCTTGCTAGATTTCTCTGAAGGAAGCATCTACGGTTCTCCGATTCTTTGATTGAAAATACTTGTCAACCATATTGCCAATTTGCTTTTGCACAAATGACAAGAATACCAATTTGAGAGCTGGATCTCCACCAAGGGTATAGTAGAGCTTCATCATTCCTTGTAAATGTCTATCAAGATCTTTTTGTTCATAAGAGTAGCATTTTCTCTCAGATAATTCTTTCTTTTTTTGCTCTATGAGATCCTCTGGTCTCTCGATAAAATAAAGGTGAAGAATGTGAATCGGCTTGTCAAAATATTGTGCTAAGAAAGTATCATGATCTGTTGGAGCAAGAGCCAACCACTAATCTAGCAAGCTGCTTGTAAATTTGGTAGTAAACTATAGGAGAATATGAAACTGGTCATTTTCTAGATAAGTAGTTTTGGTGTTCATCTAGGCATAGAACTCTTGTAGCCTAGCATGCCACTTGTGATATGATATATCATCAAGTGTGAAGGTGAGATTGGAGATTTTATTCCCAAAATTAGTATTTTGGAAGGGAAAATCTATCATGTTTTCTTCATCTCTTTCTTCAAATTGCATCATGAAGCTAATGGGGGCTTGTTTAGGAAGAGGTTGAGGCTATTCATTATTCATGGAAGTGGATGATGTATTGTTTGATAGGGTTGAGCAATTGGATCGGGTTTACCCGGAACCCGACAGACCACCCGCAAAATCAGTTCGAGTTCCTAGTAGAATCGATTCCAATTTTTGGGAACCGGTTAGAACCGGTCCAGTTTCCGGTTCCGAGTGAAGACCCACCCAGGAACCGGATTGGTTTAGGATTCGGTTTTTAGATATTCCTTAAAAAAAACCCTAAGCATTATGCCCCCCTCTCAGTCTCTCTCTTTTTGTGCGATTGAAATCCTGCCCCCCTCTCTCTCAATCACAGCAGTGTTTCTCTCTCAATCTCTCTTCAAGCTTCGTGCGATCCCGATCCTGTAGAACCGGTTGCTGGGCAACCCTAGTCAAAGGGAAGGAGCAGGGTAAAGACTTTCACGAGGACGGGGGGAATCGGAGGGAGAGAGGAGAGGGACCGGTGACGTTTGGAGCAATTTTTTTAAACGGTTCTAACTCCTCCTCCTTGTGAAGCCCTGGCAACAATTGCTGAGCAACCCTGGATCCGCTGCGCCCTCACTAGTCACCACCATCATCGCTAGCCGGTTTGCCTCTCATTGGCGCCCCATAGGAACGCAACTCGCTGTCCCCTCTCGTCCGCTTGTCATCTCTTGTTGGTGGGTTTGTGACTCCACTCTAGTCTGAGTGTTATTATCACTTCTTTGCATTTATTGTGCCACTTGCGTGTTAACAATAGTCCGAACTCACTAAAATGAAGAAACTCATGATTGGTTTATAATTTGTTAACGTATGGATCATTTGATGGTCAAGAGAGTGCTCCTTCGGCTTCATTATGTAAATTAGTGAAGCAACTGAATCTAACCGATAGCTGGATAGTATTAGAAATTAGAGATTTTGTCAATAAGCATGAATTCGCAATTGGAGATGTGGGCAACACGTGAGATCTCCTGGTGGCGAGGCGGGAGTGTTCTGTTGATGTTACAGATGAATCCAAAGAAAGTATATGTAGTGACGTTTGAAGCTGTGACCACTTTGGTGGGCTCCAATCTAACGTGGTTCAATCATATACTTCCTAATTTTAGGTCAAGCTCCTTTATCTAGCACTCTTTTTCAATGATGCAAAGTAAACAAATTTTTGGCAGTAGTTAGAGAAATGGATCTTTCCGACTTCCAATCACCAGTCTTCATGACAAACACAATACAATTTGAGCACATGGGGACGACCCCATGCACGCTTTCGGAGTTTCCTTTGCATGTATTGCAGCATGTGAAATGGTACTCTTATAAAAAAAATAGGTACCCTTGGATCAAGTAAGGGCATAACCGTAAATCCTGAAAGCACAATTCATTTCTCTTTTCTGTGGTGAAAAATGAGTGGTTGTTCTATTCCATGATGAATTTGCTGAACTCAATTACTTGTGCCAGGCTTAGGTAGAGTGGGAACAAAGACACCAACTCATTCACCATCGCAAGTTGACAGGTAATGTGGATAAAGTTGAAATTGCAATTACCATGCTTTACGAATTAGGATGTTGATTTAGATATATACAGTAATATATAACTAGTTATGCGCTCTGTGGTTAACTACTGTATGAATTTATTCTTTTCCATTTCCACCTAGCAACTACTCATTTATGTGACTTACCGAAAATTGCACTGTTAACTACCTGTAGGTCTCCAATTGGAATAATAATTAGAATCATTTGACTATTTTGGCCATTTGGTTTTGGCTTTGTTGGTTATATGGGGATAATGTAATGGAAATTGACTAGCAAAAGGAGGATCCAGTTAATAAAGAGAAACCTCAAATGAACATGAAGGCTTGGTGCAGCTCATGAAATATCTGCATAAATCAAAATGCAAAAACTTATGTCCAAACTATTCGACTTCATCATCTCCAAGATCATTACTACTGCAAGGTCTGCATATCGACCTTGCTTCAATTTCTCCAAAGTTGATGTGAAGATTCTTATGATTTCCTTGTAGGTCTCCGTTGTCCTTATCTGGGGCTGATTTGCTCTTTCTGCTTTCAGTCGATGGATCAAGACAAAATATATTAATGGAAGTGGATGGACATAATGAAATGAGTCCGCTCATAAAATTGCCATTCCATGGAGCTAATGAAGTAAAATCTACAACCGTGGGTGCGACAAACAAGGTGAGGGCACCTAACTCTCGTCCTCCTTTGGGGAAAAAGCAAGCTAATTAATCAGAGACTTAGGATAATTTTTCAAGAATCATAGATGAGAAAACACAAAAAACCGTTAGGGTGAAGTGCATTCATTGTGGGGTTGAATATGTGTATAATGTTGATCATGGAACGTCTACTATGTGGAAGCACTTGAAAAAGTGCAAAAAGTATCCTCATGCAGAGAAAAAGCAAATGTTGCTTACATCATGTAAGGGAGATGTGACTGGCGAGGAAGGGGAAAATACTATTAGTGGTGATAGCGTCTTGACGACGTGGAAGTTTGATCAAGAACGTTGTAGGCACATACTTGCCCGGATGATTATAATTGATTAACAACTGTTTTCCATGGTTGAGCATGTTGGTTTTCGCGATTTTGTCACCGAATTACAGCCTCTTTTCCAACATCTTTCAAGATTTACGGTGGCTAGAGATTGTATGAAATTGTACCTGAGTGAAAAAACTTATTTGAAAGCTTCCTTTGGTAAGCTTAAATCTAGGATTGCACTCACAACTGACATGTAGAGTTCCATTCAAAATTTGAACTACTTATGTCTCATTGCACATTTTAATGATGAAAATTGGAAGTGCATAAAAAAAACATAAATTTTGTGGTAATGCATAGTCACAAGGTAAGGAGATTGGGAAAATGGTGGAGAAATGTATTCATGACTGGGCAATAGAAAAATAGATATCCACAATAACCGTAGATAATGCTAGTTCAAATGATGTGGCCGTTGATTATTTGAAGGAAAATTTTTCAAGAGAAGGGTTTTTTATTTTGAATGGCGATGCTTTACATATGAGGTGCACTGCTCACATACTTAACTTAATAGTAAGAGATGAATTGAATGAGGTGCGTGATTTTATTACACGTATCCGAAATGTAGTTAGGTATGTGAAAAGTTCTCCTGCTAGAGCTAAGACATTCCAGTCTTATATTGAGAGTGAGAAGATTGCATATAAAAGTTTAGTCTGTCTTGATGTTGCCACTAGATGGAACTCTACATACATGATGTTAGACAACCGCCATAAAGTTCAGGAAAGCTTTTGAAATGATGGAAGAAGTTGATTCATTTTTCTTAAGAGAGATTGACAATGATGCTCCTCAAGATGAAGATTGGGAAAATGTCATCATTCTTTCTAAATTTCTGAAATGGTTTTATGATGCAACCAAAAGGATGTTGGGGAGTTCATATATTACTTCAAATGATTATTTTGAGGGGATGGCTATGTTGTATATATATTTGAATAATGCGGCGAATTCCTTGAACCCAAAGCTTCAAGCTATATGTATAAAAATGAAAGAGAAGTTTGACAAGTATTATAGGAGTCTAGATAAAGTAATTATGATGGTGTTGATTGCGGTTGCATTGGCTCCTACAAAAAAGTTGAATTACGTGAAGTTTTGTTTTGAACAAATTTATAATGATGAAGCAAAAATTGATGAGATGCATAATAAAGTGAAGGTTGCCTTGGAACGTTTATATAAATTTTATGAGCAATCTTTTGATGGTTCTTCTAGTAAAGAAAATTTTAGTGGTTCAAGTGTGAGTAATAGTAGCAGTGTTTCAAATGCCGATATTGATGACAATGAGTGTGAAATCCATGCTCAGCATAAAAGCTTTCTCCATGCGAAGAAAAGAGTGTTGGATGAAAACAAATATGAGCTTGATCGGTATCTTGAAGTTGAAAGTGAAGATGTCCTTAATCTCGATCTTTTAATGTGGTGGAAGAGTACTATGTCAAAGTATAAAATCTTATCTTTAATGGCTCGAGATGTTTTGTCTATTCTCGTGACTACCGTTGCTTCCGAGTCGACTTTTAGTATGTCGGGACATGTACTTGACGGTTTTCGAAGTTCTTTTACTCCTAAAGTGGTGGAAGGTTTGATTTGCACTCAAGATTGGTTGAGAGCTGTTCGTGTGCCAATCAATGTTGAAGAGTGTATCGAGAATGCGAAAAAGTTTGAGGCGGGTAAGTCGTATATATTTCTTTCTATCTTGTAATTCATTCACATAACTATCTATTAAGTGAATGATTTATTTAATCTCTTTTTCGGTTTTTAGATTTGGATTGTCTTACCGAAGACATTATCATTGGAAAATAGACTTCATTTTGTGGAAACTCCAATTTTGTGGTAAGTAAATAGACTTTATTAAACCATAAATTTTGCATACGCTGTTTATCTGAAGCAATATCCACCATAGTGAGTATGCTCACTTTACTTCCTGGTTCATACTAGAAGATGCATCTGGGTTGAATGGATTTGTGACTTTTTCTTTTTAAGATGAATTGACGATTTCACATCTGACTCGGCGCAGGATTGTGTCATTAGATCATCGTCATGCTTTGCTATCTCGGAATGTTATTTATTAGCCTTTGCATATTCTCCGCGTGCTCTCTGTACTCAGGAGGCGGAACCAAAATCAAAGGTGCAAATGCATGGAAGGCTAGTCCCTTGTTGTGAGCACTTCATTTCTAGCTGTGCACGCCCCAATCATACTCTCTTTAACAATATTTTTGTTTATTTTCTATTGGGTTGCTTATAAAGCAGAGAATACTTGAGGATATTAATGCAGCAATGAACCTCTGGCTAAGTATCAAGAATTCGGATGGTTGCTCTTTGGATGAAGATGACAGCGTGTTAGCAGAAATATCGACACCCAGACCCCTGGAGTTGAAAGGGACACTTAAGTGCCAAAAGTTACGAAAGTGATACTTAAGTGCCAAAATCGGAGCAAAATGGATCACTTAAGTGCCATCGACAAGAAAATCCGGCCAAAACGCTGACGTGGCAATTTTCCAGCGAGCTGCGCGCAAAACGACGTCATTTTGCATGCTGATGTGGCTAAACAGTGTCAAAACAACGTTGTTTTGGTGATGAGGTGATAAATAATTAATATAATAATTAATTAAATTAAAGTTTAAAAATTAATTAATTAATTAATTAAAAAAAGAGAGGCAGTCGACAGCTGAGGGCTCAGCCCTTGCCGCCGCCTCCCCTTTGTTGCTAGGAAGGTGGGGGAGTGTCGGCCGGGGCCGCTAAGCCTTGGTCGGGGGCGGGCGGTGAGGGCCCCGGATCGGGGGTGAGGGTCGCGACCCTCCCCCGATTCGGCGAGGGTCACCGGCCCTCACCGGGCTGACCTAAGGGCAACCCAAGGGTCGTCGCCTACTGGGGGGTCACCCTCGTCGGCCCTCCCCGGATGCGGGGAGGGCCGCGACCCTCGCCCCAGATCTGGGCGAGGGCACGTAGGCCCTCGCCGCCGGTCGGTTGGGCCTTCTAGCCCCGGCCAAGGCTTAGCGGCCCCGGCGGACACTCCCCCACCTTCCCGAGGACAAAGGGGAGGCGGCGGTGGGGAGGCTGCCTCCCTCCTCCTCCTCCTTTAAAAAAAAATATTAATTAATTAAATTTTTAAATTTTAATTTAATTAATTATTATACAAAAATTCGAATTATACTAAAAGGACGTCATTTTTGTGTGTGGTTTGCTGAATCAGACTTCCGGCGAGCCACGTAAGTGAAAAAATTAATAAAAAAAATGCCACATAGGATTTCTAGCGAGGTTCGCCGAATATGGCACTCAAGTGTCTCGTTTTTTATAAAAAGTTGCACTTAAGTGTCCATTTCGTAAATTTTGATACTTAAGTATCCATTTGTGTCAACTTTTGGCACTTGAGGCGTTCTTTTGCCCAGAAATATCACTACCATTATTATATAATATTGTCGATATTTTTTCATTGAAGGTATTTTGAAGTAATACATGCTCAGAGAGGAACTACTGTGAATGATTTTCATTATTGTTTGCTTATTCTTCTTCTTCTTCTTCTTCTTCTTCTTCTTCTTTTTCTTCTTCCTCTTCCTTTTTTTTTCTTTTTTCAAAGTGGTGTTTTTTTATGCATTTCCAGGGTTGCTCTTCATTAAGCCATAAAATATTTAAGCTGATGATTGGATATTTTAAGTTGCAGAATTTAGAGCCACAAAAAGTACTTGACCCTCTTATGGGAGTCCATAAGGATGAGTCATGCCCTTTGCTTCTCACCCATTATTGAGGCATTTATAACAGTTCTTTTAGAACAACGTGGTGAAATCTTCAAGTCTATGGATCATTGGATGTGTTGTCTTAAGGAATTGCAATCGTTGTTAGTAGGGTTTTGGAATATCCTCTCATCATTACTACCGCTTTATTGCAAGGAATCTTGCTGTGAAATTACCCTAGAACCATATATTGGAGGTGATCGAGTTAAGGAGGCAGCCGTGGGACTTCTTTCAAGTGTATTTTCCAATGATTATGTTGTTTTCTCGAGTATTAATATAAAATTAGAAGTCGTATAGGATATTAGATGGTAATAAAACAAGTTCCAGTGGAAACAGGGTTGACCTTGGAACTGGATCGGAAAAACAGGCAGTCCGGGTACAGGGTCCAAAAAGGGGAATCGGTTATAACACGGTCGGGTACAGGGTTCAGATCTGGACCCTACCCACCCTGGACCCGATCACCCCTATTGTCTGACTCAGACACAAAAGCTTCAGAGTATGAATCTTGTATATACTGGATTTTGTCACGACCTACTATGGTGATACTCGTCTTGGCATGTTCTCTCATAAACAACTCAAGGGGGTTGGACATCATGTATGAAGATGGAGGGTCAGGTGGTGGAGGCTCAGACTGTTTTAATTTTGCCAGTTCTTCCATTGATTTGGTTATAGATTTCAATTTTTGTTCTGCTAAGAACCTTTCTTTGATGGCCCTCATGTCATCCCTACAAGCAGGAGCGGTTTGATTTAAACTAGAAGTAAAGACGGAAAGGATGGAGTAATGGTGGAACTCAAAGGGAGGAATGAATATTTTTCTCACAAAGAGGAAAATAATGGATCAAAGATAAAGGTAGAAGAAGAGGGGTTGTGTTTCCTCTCTTGGCTGGTTTGGAGTTCTTTGATTGTTTATGAAATCTTTCTACTTCAACTGACTGGTCATCAAGGTAATGTCTAGGTCTTATTAACCCAATTTTTATTTTTTGTAGCTTTGTCTAATAAAATTGAAGAAGTTTGTTTTGGAACACTGAAGTCTAATCTATCTATTGATAGGCACAATCTAGTTGAGTTTTGACTTCTCCCATTTCGCTTTGGACTTCAACCACTTGAGTTTTGAGAACATTAAAGCTCACTTGTTGTTCGGACCTCAATGAGGTAAGGGCCTTGTTTTGGACTAAGGCATTTTTCATTTGCCAATTTATGACCAATTCCGGAGGACCGAGCTCTGTGGTAGTTCCACTAGAATTAATTCTAGTGGGATTGGGAATCTTGGGAATTGTACCTAGTTGGACTTGTGAATTTTTCCGAATGTGGAAACTCAAACTCACTAACCATGCAAATGTGGGAAGGGGTAAATGGCTCGGGAGGATTTGGTTCGGCTGATTTGCATAATTGAAAGATGTCTAGATCACAAATCGGATTTTTCTTGGCCCATTTGAGGATAGGTTTGTAGCATAGTTTAACGGGAGAAGAAAGTTGTGGTCTTCTCTTCGGAGGGTTTTAAGAAACCAATGGTTTTGATTTTTTAGAAGAGCCATAAAACACCAAAAATTGGTATCTTCCTTCATTTTCTCCAAGTGGCTCAGTAGAAGGGTCCTTCTCTTGTCATTTCTAGAAGAATGGATGTTTGGATTTCCGTTTTCTTCTGGAAGGCCTATCATCATCATCAGGATCTGGTATCATATAGACCTGGCAATCTACATCCCATGGGCAATGCCTCGAAATAGGGTCTTTGAAATAAACTATAGGATCTCCTTCAAAATCAAAGGGTTGTATTTCAAGTTTGTCACCTTCTAAGCTTTCTAATTCGTCTAGAACATATGGCATCATCGTAAGGATGGTTGGAAAGATAGAAATTTTTGGCTTCTCATGAGAGTGTTCGAATTTTGATGACTATAAAGCCATCTTTGTTTTTGGCGAACTTTGATTTTATAGCTTGAATGGGTTTGGAATTTTGATGGAGCTTTTCACAATTAGTCACCCAAGTATCTAGAAGGAGCTTAACTAACTCAAAGTGAGGGACTTTTCTAGGCACATGGATGCAAGATGGTGTTTGATTGCTGTCAACAGAAATGAATAGAGCATCATCTGTTGAAGATAGCTCTAGATCCAAGATGTGATATTGGACTCGATCCACCATTTGGTAATGAAGGGTTGTAGCAATTGAATTAGCAATTTGGGGTGCTCTAGTTAATTGCAACTAGACCTTTAAGGCATCAAGGACTCGAGGATCGGACAAGGCCTTATTGAAGGTACGAAAAAGGGTAATAGAGACTGTGCCAGCATTGAGGGTAATCTCAACCGTTCCTGTGCAAGCACGTTGATATTTGAGGAACCGAATGTGAAGGAGCACCATTCTAGCAGCCACTGGAAGGCCTTTTCGTTCATGAAAGTTAAAGTAAGATGGACTGCTCCGAGATGGAGATGTGTATACTCTTGGGAATGCCATTGTTGGACAACTTCAGGAGGAAAATGACGATTAAGAAAATGTTCTTGTTGAGTAGTGGGAATAGGATGCTAATCAAAACGTGTGAACTGGATATACTCATTGACATCTTTTGGAGTATGTTTGATGAGTTTTTTAATGGAACATATGGAGGAAAAGAGTGGGGTTTTGAAAATGTAGAATATGAATTTATTAGAGGGAGTTGAGTGCTAAAAACCCTATAATCCTTATTGAGGTAAATGATAAAGGTAATCAAGCTTTGAGGAAGTACATTTCCTAAAGGTAAAAAGATCTAAAGACAAATGTACATTTATCACAATAGATTATTATTATTTTTTTTTTGATAAATTATTGATCACGTAATTTAGCATGACGGTGGTTTTATGCGCGGCTTTATCACAATAGATTATTGATCGGTCATAATGATAAGAAATTCTTCCCATCAGTTATGTGACTTCATCACAGAAGAATGATGTTAATAATTTGAGATAAATTAGGACACCATAATAAGATAAAGGATTTCTCTATTCCCAAATTAACATAACTTGAGTAAATTGCTGCAATTTTCCACCTTCCCCCCCTTTTCATCCACCGAGTAACAAGATATTAATGTGTTATATAAGAAAAACAAAAAAATAATAATAATTTATGTGGCTTAGAGAAGGCCGAACTATAAAACGTTATCTTTGTTTTTTGCAATATCAAGACTAGTGACAGGGACAGGCGCCTGTCGGCAGAGTTACATGCACCGTCCCCATCTTCTGCAAATCAATCACGTTTCGAACCTTTAAAATATAAAAGAGTATCAAAGATAAAAAAATGGCCGGTGGCGGGAATAATTCAAGGCTAAATTAAAAAAAAAAAACTGAAAGAAAGTTTATGAAAGTGGAGGATGAAAATGGAGTGCGAATGTAAAGGGGAAAATATGAATGAATGTGAAGAAATTGCAAAAATCGCCGATGTTTTATTGTCTGGCACTGTCTATTTTTAATCCTTGTACTTTGACTTGTGACGATTTTGGACTCTGAAGTAATATTTGAATCAAAATTATGAGACAAATTTCATATTTCATATCAAAACTTAGATGGAAATTACTGATCGAGCACTAGATGTGAACATTGGCCCCGAGGTGGTGTACTAAAATAAAGTTGAGAGAGGGCTACCAAAAAAAAAAAAAAAAAAGTGGTCCCTATGTACAATTTCTCATATTCAATTTGGGAACAAAAGAAATGGTCCCTATGTACTATTGCTCATATTCAATTTGGGTTGATGTCCTTTATTGGATAATAGATGTGATCTACTTTATTTTTACGATGGACATGATCTTCGAGCTGATCTTCAATTGCAATTTTTCGGACAAACTTTGTACTTTCTAATCCAAGTGAAAATGAAAAGCAGATGCTAAGTGGTAAAGATTAATTATATAGCATTGAAGGTTTTCTTAACATGTAGCATCTAGGGAAATTCTCAGCTATTGAAACTTAATGTCCATTTTCTTAACCTTTAACGAGCCTTTGGGAACTTCCTCCATGTTTTCCTTTTTTTTTTTTTTTTTTTTTTTTTTTTGGACCTTAGTGGCCATTTTTAGTCATTTTCGTTTTTTTTTTCTATCTGCAATTAGAGTTATCGAGTTGTACCATTATTTCTTTTAGTTTTCAAGTATTTTTATGTCTTTGGGAACTTCACACTCTTTTTTGGTCTTTTCTTTTTATTTTCAACCTTTTCTTTGTTTATCTTTATTTCTTGAAATTTACTAGCCTTTTTTTTTCTCATCTTATTTTGGTCTTTTCTATTTCTTGAATCTCTAGGATTACACGATCAATTTCATCCAATAGGATTATTAATGATATATTATGGATTGACACAAAATTGACTTGAATATGTTTAGTCTTGATCCAAACATGTTAACTTCATCTCAAATTCGAATCATATTATCATCGCGTGTCAAAAATTGCCACCTTATTACTAGATGGAAAAGAAATCGAAAATTTAGAGAGAAAGGTTCTTTCCTATTTTCAGTAAAATAGATGGGAGATGCAACCTACACGTCTACTATTGGCAGGAAATAAAAAAGGTGTCCGTGGGGAATGGTGATTAATTTTTTTACTGTTTCTGTTTTACTAATGACTCAAGCAAATTTGAGACATTGGATCCTTTTACCGCTTTGAAGATTCAAATTCGATAATCTGAAAAACAATTCGAACATTCTCATGCTGATAATTTCTTAAATGAGGAGCATTTTCACAAAAAAATGAAAAAAATGAAAAAAAGAGAGTGGATAAAGGAAAAAGAATGGCACGTGTCATTTTTATGAAGCAACGAACCCTTCTCTGTCTGTCGGCAAGGAAATCCACGTGAGATTGTATTAAATGAAATTCAGTTTCGTCGAGCAATCACGTCCATATGTTTGTCCCCACAAATCAACGATGATCTCAAACGTGTCTCTATCCTTTTGAATAGCTGATGGCCTTTCTCCTTTGGAAAAGTTGAAGCGACATGATCCAAAAGAAAAAGACGAAAAGTTGAACGAACCGATTTATTTGTCTTCTTTAAAGTAATTTGATTGGCCTAGCCCCTGCGACAACGATATCATCTAGTCGAGCCGAGTCTCGTGGCCATGGAGGGTCGTCGAGACTCGATTGCAAGAGCATGAAAATGGCGAGGAAGGGGCAAAGACGATGGCTTGGGTAGCTCGGCCTAGACGACGAGGCACAGCTTGGCCGATAGTGGTGGCGACTTAGGGTACGGAGGCGGAGGGTGGTGGCACAGAGGCTGTGGCTGAAGTATGAGGAGATTGGTTTGGGGGGGGGGAGCGAGGAGTTTTGGGTGTTAGTTTTTCTTTTTTTCTTTTTTTGGGGGATCTAGAACGGGTTTTTTCCAGGGACTACAGTTAGACAAGTACGGCGATCCTTGGGGATGGGATACCCACGTAAACCGAACACCTAACCTAAAACACACATTGAATTGGAAAGACTTGATAGGAAAACAAGGTGCAAAAGCTAATGAAAATTGGACAGGACAACCTTGACATTGGTTGAGCATGTCTTCTTCCTATCTCATTACTGGATTTCTGGACAAATATGGAGCAGCAGCCACTCCCAAATCGTTTATGCTTTGTTCAGTGAACTTCTTGATCTAATTTTATTCCTCAAACGGGCCTTGAATTCTAAGGCATGATTTTCACCTCCGGACGGTGTAAAACTGAATTCGAGCCGTAGAAAATTGATGGCCTCCATGTCAATCCCACTTGATAGAATGGTCCAAATTCAGTTTGACACGCCCGCTAAGTCTGCACAAGAAAACGAAAAATGGCCGACGCGGATGCGATAATGTATAGAGGCTGAAACGCGGGGAACATTAACTCCTTAGAAAAATACCAATCAGTCGCCGCGTGGCAGTACACTTCAAGCCAGTGGTCCTCATCCACGTGACTCCTTGGCCACCAGTCAGATATTTTCCCTTATAAATCCCCATAACCCCCGCCTTCGATCACCACCCATCATCTCAGCTAGCAACGCACCTTTGGAGGCCAAGATTTCCTTGAGAGAGAGTCACCAAAATGTCTGATCACGGCCATCACGGCGGAGGCGGGCACGGAGGTCCTGGAGGTGGTGGCCCTGGCGGAGGCGGCCATGGAGGTCCAGGAGGCGGTGGCCATGGAGGTCCAGGAGGCGGCCATGGAGGCCCAGGAGGCGGTGGCCCTGGCGGAGGCCATGGTGGTCCAGGTGGCGGACACGGACATGACCATGGCGGCAAGCCCGGAGGAGATCACGGCCATGGCGGACCAGGCGGACCGGGCGGACCAGGCGGGCAAGGCCCCGGCGGACATGGCCCTGGTGGCCACGGTCCTGGGGGCGGCCACCACCACGGCAGATGCTAGTTGGTGGACTAGCGTCCTATCGTTTATATGTGATGTAAAGTATCTCCGGTGCCTTTTAATTATCTTCTATTTGAGGTTAAAAAAAAAAAAAAAGCACAAAAAAACTAATAAGCACCATGTGGAGTCAGTCTTGTAATTGTGCTTGCAAGTATCCTAATGAATTTCGAGGTTCCTAATATGATCTGTAGCTTTGTGCATGAGATGTCCTCGAACCTCATTCAAGAAACAGGTTACAAATGAAAGAAACAGAATTCCGATTTAAGATAAGCATGTTTTTTCACAAGCATCGTTCATGACCAGTCAAGACGAGACAATAGAAACATGAGCACAGTGCTCCCCATTACTTCTGATTATGAACAAGAAAATGAAAACAAACTAGGTCGGTCTCCATTAGTCACGATCCAAACACATTATATGAACACAAGTTTCTCTTATGCCCTTTCGTCCCCTCATCAACTCCTTCCGTCAGTGAAGTTCATAGTCTTGCGAGCTTCGACGTGGTTTCTCATCTCCACACGATGTCAAAGCCGACGAAGTTCACGTTCTGTTTTGAGTTCTCTTCATTTAATTTTTCGGCAGAAATTAGAGATGTTCGATAAAAAAATTAATATAATCCCCATTTTGCATCAAAGGGCTGTACGAAACGGTCAAAGGGTGGGGCCATATGTTGCAAAAGGATCAGCAAAAGATTGGGGTGTCTTGAGGGTATTCTTTACTACATAGCAAGATCATGGGTTCTTCGATCTGGTGCAGAAATAACAATTTAGCTACTCGTGAGTTCTGGTTCAGTGTATGCATAAACTAACTTAAGAGGGATTCTAAAGCATTTCCAAAATATAAAAAGTGAAACTTAAGCAATGGAGAACATAAATAAGATCACCAAGGGAAAATTTGGCGTCAAAAATGAAATTCGATGATCTGAATCGACTTTGGTGAAATTACTAGAGCAATATTGCTTTGAAAGGATGATAGTGGCCATAAAACTGAGAACAAGGATGTAACATCAATTGGCTACTCGATGAACTCCAACATAAAAAATGAGAAAAGGGTGCAAGCACAATATCATCATGTTAAATTGACTGAGATTATAACCGAAATCATGTTCATCATTACCTCCTCTTCAATCCTTTTCAACAAAAGGTAGTGCTGGGAAGAAATTCAGGAGGCGAGGCAAATGAAAATGGAGAGAGAGAGAAGAGAGAGAGAGAGAGAGAGAGAGAGAAGGAAAAAGATTTCTTTTTGTAGCAGTCCAAATGCTCAGCATGTTATGCATATATCTAACTTCAAATCCGCAGACAATTCAAAGGCCCCTTAAGGACAAAATTGAACCCTGTTAGTGGCAGCATTAGCAGTGGCGGCGTCGGCGCAAAAGCCAGCCTTAGAAGGAGAAAGGCAGAGATTCACACTCTTTATGTGCTATATACCTTACTAACGAAACTAAAACAAGTCGTGACTGCAAAATGTACAGCAATGCACACTTCCCCGTCAGGCAATTGAAGGGGAAAGTACCTGATAATATGAAAATAAACAGAGACAATGATGAGTTTGAATCTCCAAACCAAAGGTAAATGTACACCTTGCTAATACTGAGCTTGTCAAAACTGACTACAGAGTAAGAAGTTCACAAGAGAATGATCTCAAAAAGATCTATGCCTGATTTGGGACACTTCATAGCGCCCGTCTGACGAGCAGCGGAGTCCAACCTGGAGTCATCTTTAGTGTACACCTTGCAACATACAAAGTTGACGTGGATAGCGGTGAAGGCTTCCACTCTAAACCCTTGTAATCCCCCTAAGCAAAGCTCGGCAAGATAAAATGCTAAGTGTTTGAGCAGGCAGGAGTGACCAAGGCAATGAGAAGCATTAGCAGGTTTAGCGCTTAATGAAATTATTCCAGGGCAACATAAGCAAGATTTTGCAGGATGTGGACATTCAAGTTTCCGCCATATCCAAATAGGTTAATAGGAACATCTGCAATCTGAAATTAACTTACTTCTACATTTTGAAATGTCCGAAGCTCTTCACGACAGTAGAAGGAATGAGATTATCCTCCATGCTAGTCTGATCTCACTCATTCATGAGCTGCTGCATTCCTTTTTGTCTGAATGAGCTGCTTTGAGAAACCTCAGCATAAAAACATAGGGGGTAGGCAAATTGAGATGAAATTTTCAGCTGCTTTAAGATTGAACTTTCCTGAAAAAATATTACAAAAAGAAGCCATTACATGTTAATAGAGGCAATATTTTCCTGAAGAAGAAAATGGAAGCAGGTCTTTATCGCTCACCCATATTGATTGAACTCAATCCCTTAATTGAAGCAATTGTGGCTCAAAAGGAAGAAGAAAACAATAAGTGGATTGGCAAGATAGAAGAGAGGCTCCAGTTTATGCAGGACTCTGCGACCCAGGTGACAGGAGATTTCTCTCACTCTGCCAAGCTGAGGTGGTATTGGGGATCTGAAGATTTATTTGAAATACTATGTGCTGAAGATGTCATGGTACGTCAAAGATGAGTCCCCCATGATTCAAAACGAAAGCTTATCTAGACCAGAGCAAAAGGCACAGGCAAATTCTTCATTTTCAACTCTACCTGGAGCTACCGCTGGAACTTCTTATAGAAATTTGGTGATCACTTCTAAAAGTAGTCACTCGGTAGGCCAAGATGCACTTTTTTGGTTTCAGTCGATCACAAAGAAAGGGAAAGAGCACAGAACAGGCTTTTGGTATGTCATGCTCGTTATATTGTCTCTAAGTTTTCCGTGGAGTGTTTTAGGTAGTCACCTGCTGAACCCCTCATTTTTTTTTTTTTTTTTTTTTTTTTTTTTTTTTTTTTTTTTTTTTTTTTTTTTTTTTTTTCAGGTTCTCTGATTTTGTTCTGAAGGCTGACCACATAGCGAATTTTAGTACTTCTCCTTGTATCCCACATTTCTAATAAGAAACAGCATTGAAACTAGAATTTTTCTTATACTGCAATAGAATTGCTTCAACTAAACGAAGATTTAATAGCACCTTGACTAAACCTTTGTTTACTATGGGATGGATGTAAAGAAAGTTAAAAGGGGAACTGCAGTTCCGAAACTAGATTTTGGTTCTATAGCATGGACGAATTTTCTCAACTAAGCGTAAGCAACTTCACCATGTCCCTTTTTCCCCTAGTGATAAATTAGAGTTTAATTGGCAAAACGCACAAGCTGGTTCTATTCTATTGCCACTCCTGCTACAAAAAGAAATCTCTTTCTCTCTCTCTCTCTCCATTTTCATTCTTTTCATTTGCCTCGCCTCCTGAATTTCTTCCCAGCACTACCTTTTGTTGAAAAGGATTGAAGAGGAGGTAATGATGAACATGATTTCGGTTATAATCTCAGTCAATTTGACATAATGATATTGTGCTTGCACCCTTTTCTCATTTTTGATGTTGGAGTTCATCGAGTAGCCAATTGATGTTACATCCTTGTTCTCAGTTTTAGGGCCGCTATCATCCTTTCAAAGTAATATTGCTCTAGGAATTTCACCAAAGTCGATTCAGATCATCAAATTTCATTTTTGACGCCAAATTTTCCCTTGGTGATCTTATTTATGTTCTCCCTTGCTTAAGTTTCACTTTTCATATTTTGGAAATGCTTTAGAATCCCTCTTAAGTTGGTTTATGCATACACTGAACCAGAACTCACGAGTAGCTAAATTGTTGTTTCTGCACCAGATCGAAGAACCCTTGATCTTCCTATGTACTAAAGAATACCCTCAAGACACCCCAAACTTTTGCTGATCCTTTTGCAACATATGGCCCCACCCTTTGACCGTTTCGTACAGCCCTTTGATGCAAAATGGTGATTATATTGATTTTTATCGAACATCTCTAATTTCTGCGGAAAAATTAAATAAAGAGAACTCAAAACAGAACGTGAACTTCGTCGACTTTGACATCGTGTGGAGATGAGAAACCGCTGAAGATCGCAGGACTATGAACTTCACTAACGGAAGGAGGTGATGAGGGGACGAAAGGGCATAAGAGAAACTTTTGTTCATATAATGTGTTTGGATCGTGACTAATGGAGACCGACCTAGTTTGTTTTCATTTTCTTGTTCATAATCAGAAGTAATGGGGAGCACTGTGCTCATGTTTCTATTGTCTCGTCGTGACTGGTCATGAACGATGCTTGTGAAAAAACATGCTTATCTTAAATCGGAATTCTGTTTCTTTCATTTGTAACCTGTTTCTTGAATGAGGTTCGAGGACATCTCATGCACAAAGCTACAGATCATATTAGGAACCTTGAAATTCATTAGGATACTTGCAAGCGCAATTACAAGACTGACTTCACATGGTGCTTATTAGTTTTTTTGTGCTTTTTTTTTAACCTCAAATAAAAGATGGTTAAAAGGCACCGGAGATACTTTACATCACATATAAACGATAGGATGCTAGTCCACCAACTAGCATCTGCCATGGTGGTGGTCGCCCCCAGGACCGTGGCCACCAGGGCCATGTCCGCCGGGGCCTTGCCCTCCTGGTCCGCCTGGTCCGCCATGGCCGTGATCTCCTCCGGGCTTGCCGCCTGGACCACCCTGGCCTCCGCCAGGACCACCATGGCCTCCGCCAGGGCCACCGCCTCCTGGGCCTCCATGGCCTCCGCCAGGGCCACCACCTCCAGGACCTCCGTGCCCGCCTCCGCCGTGATGGCCGTGATCAGACATTTTGGTGACTCTCTCTCAAGGAAATCTTGGCCTCCAAATGTGCGTTGCTAGCTGAGATGATGGGCGGTGATCGAAGGCTGGGGATATGGGGATTTATATAGGAAAATATCTGACTGGTGGCCAAGGAGTCACGTGGATGAGGACCAGTGGCTTGAAGTGTACTGCCACGCGGCGACTGATTGGTATTTTTCTAAGGAGTTAATGTTCCCCGCGTTTCAGCCTCTATCCATTATCGCATCCGCGTTGGCCATTTTTCGTTTTCTTGTGCAGACTCTGCGGGGGGTATCAAACTGAATTTGGACCACTCTATAAAGTGGGATTGACATGGAGGCCATCAATTTTCTACGGCTCGAATTCAGTTTTACACCGTCCGGAGGTGAAAATCATGCCTTTGAATTCAAGGCCCGTTTGAGGAATAAAATTAGATCAAGAAGTTCACTGAACAAAACATAAATGATTTGGGAGTGGCTCCTGCTCCATATTTGTCCAGAAATCCAATAATGAGATAGGAAGAAGACATGCTCAACCAATGTCAAGGTGGTCCTGTCCAATTTTCATTAGCTTTTGCACCTTGATTTCCTATCAAGTCTTTCCAATTCGATGTATGGTTTAGGTTAGGTGTTCGGTTTAGGTGGATATCCCGTCCCCAATGATTGCCATACTTGTCTAACTCTAGTCCCCGGAAAAAACCCATTCTAGATCCCCCCAAAAAAAGAAAAACTTAACACCCAATCCTCCTCCCTCTCCCCCAACCAATTTCCTCAAACCTCAGCCACAGCCTCTGCGCCACCACCCTCCGCCTCCTCCGTATCCTAAGTTGCCACCACCACGGCCAAGCCGTGCCTCGTCGTCTAGGCTGAGCTACCCAAGCCATCGTCTTGGCCCTCCCTCGCTATTTTCATGCTCTTGCAATCGAGTCTTGACGGCTCCTCCATGGCCATGAGATTAGACTCGACTCGACTCGATGATATCGTTGTTGCAGGGGTAGGCCAATCAAATTACTTAAAGAAGACAAATAAATCGGTTCGTTCAACTTTTTTCGTCTTTTTCTTTTGGATCATGTCGCTTCAACTTTTCCAAAGGAGAAAGGCCATCAACTATTCGAAAGGATAGAGACACGTTTGAGATCATCGTTGATTTGTGGGGACAAACATATGGACGTGATTGCTCGACGAAACTGAATTTCATTTAATACAATCGCAGGTGGATTTCCTTGCCGACAGACAGAGAAGGGCTTGTTGCTTCATATAAATGACACGGGCCATTCTTCTTCCTTTATCCACTCTCTTTTTTTTCATTTTTTTTTTATTTTTTGTGAAAATGCTCCTCATTTAAGAAATTATCAGCCTGAGAATGTTCGAATTGTTTTTCAGAATATCGAATTTGAATCTTAAAAGCGGTGAAAGGATCCAATGTCTCAAATTTGCTTGAGTCATTAGTAAAACAGAAAAAGAAAAAAAAAGTAATCACCAACCCGTCACATACACCTTTTTGTTTCCTGCCCATAGTAGACGTGTAGGTTGCATCTCCCTTCTCTTTTACTTATAAAATAGAAAAGAACCTTTCTCTCTAAATTTTTTATTTCTTTTCCATCTAGTAATAAGGTGGCAATTTTTGACACGAGATGATAATATGATTCAAACTTGAGATGAAGTTAACATGTTTGGATCAAGACTAAATATATTCAAGTCAATTTTGTGTCAATCCATAATATATCATTAATAATCTTGTTGGATGAAAATGATCGTGTAACCCCGGAGATTCATGAAATAGAAAAGACCAAAATAAGATGAGAAAAAAAAAAGGCTAGTAAATTTCAAGAAATAAAGAGAAACAAAGAAAAGGTTGAAATAGTAAAAAGAAAAGACCAAAAAAGAGTGAAGTTCTCAAAGACATAAAAATACTTGAAAACTAAAAGAAATAATGGTACAACTCAATAACTCTAATTGCAGATTGAAAATTAAAAAAAAACGAAAATGACTAAAAATGGCCACTAAGGTCCAAATTATAAAAAAAGAAAAAGAAAAAAAAAAAAAAAAAGGAAAACATGGAGGAAGTTCCCAAAGTTTCGTTAAAGGTTAAGAATACGGACATTAAGTTTCAATAGTTGGGAATTTCCCTAGATGCTGCATGTTAAGAAAACCTTCAACGCTATATAATTAATCTTTACCACTTATCATCTAATTTTCATTTTCACTTGGATTATAAAGTATAAAGTTTGCCTGAAAAATTACAATCGAAGATCAGCTCGAAGATCATGTCCATCGTAAAAATAAAGTAGATCATATCTGTTATCCAATAAAGTACATCAACCCAAATTGAATATGAGCAAAGGTACATAGGGACCATTTCTTTTGTTCCCAAATTGAATATGAGAAATTGTACATAGGGACCACTTTTTTTCTTTTTTTTTGTAGCCCTCTCTCAACTTTATTTTAGTACTCCACCTTAGGGCCAATGTTCACATCCAGTGCCCAATCGATAATTTCCATCTAAGTTTTGATACAAAATATGAAATTTGTCGCTTAATTTTGACTCAAATATTACTTTAGAGTCCAAAATCGTCACAAGTAAAAGTACAAGGACTAAAAATAGACAGTTCCAGACAATAAAACATCGGCGATTTTTACAATTTCTTCACTTTCATTCATATTTTCCCCTTTACATTCGCACTCCATTTTCAACCTCCACTTTCATAATACACGCACTTTCTTTCAGCTTTTCTATTTTATCCTTGAATTATTCCCGCCACCGGCCATTTTTATATCTTTGATACTCTTTTATATTTTAAAGGTTAGAAACGTGATTGATTTGCCGAAGACGGGGACGGTGTATGTAACTCTACCGACAGGCGCCTGTCCCCGTCACTAGCCTGATATTGCAAAATAAGATAACGTTTTATAGTTCGGCGTTCTCTAAGCCACATAAATTATTATTATTATTTTTTGTTTTTCTTATATAGAACACATTAATATCTTGTTACTCAGTGGATGGGGGGGGGGAGACGGTAGAATTGCAGCAATTTACTCAAGTTATGTTAATTTGGAAATAGAGAGATCCTTTATCTTATTATGGTGTCCTAATTTATCTCAAATTATTAACATCATTCTTCTTTGACGAAGTATCATAACTAATGGGAAGAATTTCTTATCATTATGACCAATCAATAATCTATTGTGATAAATGTACCTTTGTCTTTAGATCTTTTTACCTTCAGGAAATCTACTTCCTCGAAGCTTGATTATCTTTATCACATACCTCAATAAGGATTATAGGGTTTTTAGCACTCAACTCCCTCTAATAAATTAATATTATGCATTTTCAAAACCCCACTCTTTTTCTCCATCTGTTCCATTAAAAAACTGATCAAACATACTTCAAAAGATGTCAAGGAGTATATCCAGTTTACTCGTTTTGATTAGCATCATATTCCCACTACTCAGCAAGAACATTTTCTTAATCTTCATTTTCCTCCTGAACTTGTCCAACAATGGCATTCCCAAGAGTATACACATCTCCATCTTGGAGCAGTCCATCTTACTTTAACCTTTCATGAATGAAAAGGCTTTCCAGTGGCTATTAGAATGGTGATCCTTCACATTCAGTTCCTCAAATACCAATGTGCTTGCATAGGAACAGTTGAGATTACCCTTGATGCTGGCATAGTCTCTGTTACCCTTTTTCGTACCTTCAATAAGGCCTTGTCCAATCCTCGATTCCTTGATGCCTTAAAGGTCTAGTTGCAAATAACTAGAGCACCCCTAAACTGCTAATTCAATTGTTGCAACCCTTCATTACCAAATGGTGGATCGAGTCCAAAATCACGCCTTGAATCTAGAGCTATTTTCGACAAACGATGCTCTATTCATTTCTGTCAACAGCAATCAAACACCATCTTGCATCCACGTGCCTAGAAAAATCCCTCACATTGAGTTAGTTAAGCTCCTCCCAGATACTTGGGTGACTAACTGTGAAAAGCTCCATCAAAATTCCAAACCCATTCAAGCTATAAAATCAAAGTTCACTAAAAACAAATATGGCTTTATAGTCATAAAAATTCGAACACTCTCATGAGAAGCCAAAAATTTATATCTTTCCAACCATCCTTACCATGATGCCACATGTTCCAGACGAACCAGAAAGCTTAGAAGGTGACAAACTTGGTGACAAACTTGAAATACAAGCCTTTGATTTTGAAGGAGATCCTATAGTTTATTTCAAAGACCCTATTTCGGGGCATTGCCCATGGGATGTAGATTGTCAGGTCTACATGATACCTGATCCTAATGATGATGATAGGCCTTCTAGAAGAAAACGGAAATCCAAACATCCATTCTTCTAGAAATGATAGGAGAAGGACCCTTCTATTGGGCCACTTGGAGAAAATGAAGGAAGATACCAATTTTTGGTGTCTTGTGGCTCTTCTAAAAAATCAAAAGCATTTTCTTCAAACCCTCCGAAGAGAAGACCACAACCTTCTTCTCCTGTTAAACCATGCTACAAACCTATCCTCAAATGGGCCAAGAAAAATCCGACTTGTGATGTAGACATCTTTCAATTTTGCAAATCAAAAGAACCAAATCGTCCCGAGCCATTTACCCCTTCCCACATTTGCATGGTTAATGAGTTTGAGTTTCCACATTCGGAAAAATTCACAAGTCCAACTAGGTACAATGCCCAAGATTCCCAATCCCACTAGAATTAATTCTAGTGGAACTACCAGAGAGCTCAGTCCCCCGGAATTTGTCATAAATTGGCAAACGGAAAATGCCTTAGTCCAAAACAAGGCCCTTACCACATTGAGGTCCAAACAACAAGCGGGCTTCAATGTTCTCAAAACTCAAGTGGTTGAATTCCAAAGCGAAGTGGGAGAAGTCAAAACTCGACTAGATTGTGTCTATCAACAGATAGATTAGACTTCAGCGGTCCAAAACAAACTTCTTCAACTTTATTAGACAAAGATACAAAAAATAGAAGTTGGGTTCATAAGACCTAGACATTACCTTGATGATTGGTTAGTTTAAGTAGAAAGACTTCAGAAACAATCAAAGAGCTCCAAACCAGCCAAGAGAGGAAACACAACCCCTCTTCTTCTACCTTTATCTTTGATCCATTATTTTCCTCTTCATGAGAAAAATATTCATTCCTCCCTTTGAGTTCCACCATTACTCTATCCTTTTTGTCTTTACTTTCTAGTTTAAATCAAACCACTCCTGCTCGTAGGCATGATGTCAGGGCCATCAAAGAAAGGTTCTTAGCATAACAAAAACTGAAATCTATAGCCAAATCAGTAGAAGAACTGGCAAAATTAAAACAGTTTGAGCCTCCACCACTTGACCCTCCATCTTCATACATGATCTCCAACCCCCTTGAGTTGTTTATGAGAGAACATGCCAAGACGAGCATCACCATAGTAGGTTGTGACAAAATCCAGTATAGACAAGATTCATACTCTGAAGCTTTTGTGTCTGAGTTAGACAATACATCATCCACTTCCATGGACGATTAATAGCCTCAACCTCTTCATAAACAAGCCCCCATTAGCTTCATGATGCAATCTGAAGAAAGAGATGAAGAAAACATGACAGATTTTCCCTTATAGAATACTAATTTTGGGAATAAAATCTTCAATCTCACCTTCACACTTGATGATATATCATATCACAAGTGGCATGCTAGGCTACAAGAGTTCTATGCCTTGATGAACGCCAAAACTACTGATCTAGAAAATGACCAGTTTCATATTCTCCTAGAGTTTACTGTCGGATTTACAAGTAGCTTGCTAGATTAGTGGTTGGCTCTTGCTCCAACAGATCATGATATGTTCTTAGCATAAGATTTTGACTAGGTGATTCACATTCTTCACCTTTAGTTTAGCAGGAGACTAGAGGATCTTGTAGAGCTAAAAAAGAAAGAATTCTCTTTTAGAGAAAATGCTATTCTTATGAACAAAAGATCTTGATAGACATTTGCAAGGAATGATGAAGCTCTACTATACCCTTGGTGGAGATCCAGCTCTCAAATTGGTATTCTTGTCATCCGTGCCAAAGCAAATTGGCAATATGGTTGACAAGTATCTCCAATCAAAGAATCGGATAACCTTAGATGCTTCTTTCAGAGAAATTTAGCAAGGGATTCATGGAACCCTTGACGAATTATGTCTCAAGAAAAAGGCATTCAAGAAATTCTTAGAAAACAACAAGATGTTGGGCAAGGCCTCCAAAAGACTAGACCGCATATCAAATGTGGCCATAGAGATTCTTCTTGTGATAATCCAAACACGAAAGAAAAGCATTTCCGAAAGCATTCTTCCAAAAGAAAGAAAGGAAAATGGAAGTTTCTTAAAAAGAGTCGTTGATACCATCAAGGAGATCATTTGGTAAAAAGAAGAAGAAAGATCGCTATTTCATATGTGGTCATAAAGGACTTTTTGCAAAAAATTGTCCAAAAGTCCACAAAAAAAGTATGGATCTTGTGGACACCATCCACAAGAAAATTGGTATCTCTCTGGTAAAAGATGATCTTGAGTTGGTCTTCTCTCTTGAAAATGAACCTTTCGACAAAACTATTTGTGCCATATAAAATTTCTCAGAAAATAGTGAAGATGAAGGAGATTATTTTGCCCACAAAGGCATGTTCTTTTTTGATGAACCATCATCCTCTCTAGCAAGCCAAGACCAATTGTCATCCATCCAGGTCAGCAAAGAAAAAGCTCTTTCTTTCAAGCCATATGTTCCTATCCAGCTCCTTCCATCTCAATCCTCTATACCCATTCCGCTCATTGTACTAAAAAACATTGGTGTAGACTCTTCTATCCTTGATCTAAAGCTTATTATTGAAGAATATTGGCAACCTCATACCTGGTATTTTACTTCTACATCTGGAAATACTTTTCCAACCAAATAAGGAGTAAACCCATCAAAATTCAGTTCTTTCAATAGTGCATTGTTACTACTTGGATTATCGGATTCTCATTCCCAATTTGGCACATCATCATTAGCTGGGATATCCTAACTCAGACCTTGGAAGTTTCGAGAATTTTTAGATACTTAGAGACTTTGTTTGATCTAGCCTGAAACCCTTGATTCAATCATCCAGCCCTTATGGAGTCATGCGCTAAAAACCACTTAGAGTTTCTTGGTAGATGTTCCAAGTCTTTGTGGAAAAATTAAGAGTTTTTCATTAAATTGCCCTTCAAAAAGAATGAGGATGTCAACCTAACTTGAGCAAGCTACACGGGAATGAATCCATGACACCTTTAATTAGCCTAGAAAGAATGCAAATATCTCGTCCAACAATGACTTATTGAGCCCACAAACTCAGTGAGCATGTGAAGCATTTTATATGGAAAAATGTGCTGAAAAAGTCAGAGGAAAAAAGAGATTGGTCATCAATTATCAACATCTTAAAATGTTTTTCCAAGATGATAAGTTTCCCTTATTTAACAAAAAAAAAACCTTTATTCTCTTGTCTGTCAAATGCAAAAATTTACTCTAAATTCGACTTGAAAGTAGGACTCTAGCAACTTGGAATCCACTTAGAAGACAGACATAAGACAACATTTTGGATACTAAACAAACACTTCAATTGGAAGGTCCTTCCTTTTGGATTAACGACAAAACTCTCATTATTTTAAAAGGCCATGTGCAAGATATTCCATCCAATGGTGTAGGTGCATGGATCTACATTAATGACATATTGCTCTATAGCGAAGAGGAAGAGTCTCACTGTAAGTTGCTCATCCAATTTTGCTCATATTGTCAAGTAGAATGATATTATGTTATTACTGAAAAAGACGAAGAATGCCCATACGAAGATTGAATTTCTATGGTATGCGGCTCGAGGATGGCGCATTCCAACCAAGTGATCATATTGCCAAAAAAAAACTATTCAAGTTCCCATTTAGAATCTCTTCCACAAACAAAGCCAACAATTCCTTTGAATAGTTAACCACTTCAGGGATTTTGTTCCTAAGATCACTAGGTATATGCATCCATTGCAAAAAAATACTAATGAAAGACCTACGTCCTTGGGGACTTTCACAAACTAAGGTAGTCCAATCACTCAAACAAAAGTTAGAATTTTTACCTTCTCTTCATATTCCCTTTCAAGGAAAAAGAATTCTCTAGATTGATGATAGTAACAAATATTGAGCAACTATTCTTTTCAAAGAACAGCTGACGGTAAGAGTAGAATCCGTGGATACAAGAGTGGAAGATTATCCTAAGTAGAAATTCATTACCAAAGAAATCTTGATTGTTAAATATGTGATTAAGAAATTTGGATCCCATCTTATAGGTCATCATTTTCTTATCGAATTGGACATGTCTTCCTTTCCCAAGATGTTGAAATTCAAACAGAAGACAATTCTACACCCACAGCTTCTGAGGTGGACATAATGGTTTTCCAAATACTCCTTTGAGACCAAACAAATTGCGGGAAAAAAGAATATGCTTACAGATTTTCTATTTAGGCCAGATCAAGCTCCAGTGAGTTTTATCATGTATCAAATACAACAGCCAATGGCCAAATTCGAGCTCAACTAATGTGCCAAAATGGTTGAGCAAGGAATATCCTCCTGAAATTCCAGGACTCATTAAAGGTAATATTGTCTTTGAAAGCTTAAATGATCTGTTATGGGTTTATTAGCTAAGAATCATCAACAGATATGGTGGATTATGTTTGAAACCCTTGGGTCCTAAGTATCCATTCATATATCGTTTAATCATTCCATCCATGGACCCGTTTCCTGAAGACCTTAAATGGCTCCTTTGGTATATGCTTAATTTGCATACAATAGCTGTCGAATTTCCTATAGCTAAAATGCCTTTCATCATTAGCCAGATTATCCAAAGACAATAAGATTTTGCAAATTTGGGAGAATTCTTGTCATGGTTTAAACCTTTAGGAACCTAGAGACTAGTTTTAAAAGAACAAATAAAAGTTTACCAGCCAAATCCAAAACTTCACACCTTAATTATCTTTCATAGGTCGTGGATGTTTCTTAGGCCAAGTGGAGATCTTCACCAAACTTTGGCAAAGGTTGGTGTCTCTACTTTCAAGCCTCAACCAGGAACAAACGATATTTTCAAAACCCTCCTAGCAAAGTCAAGTAAATCCCATAGGAATATAAGGAACTTCAGAGAATTTTGTACCAACACAATAGGGTAATTCCTCCATAAATTTGACAAGAAGGTAACACAATTTGACAACACACTAATCCAAAGTTTCCTGAAGTAAGTCACCAAATTCATCAAGCCTTAAGAGAATATCATGGAGAAGATCTCAGTTTTGACCATGATGAAGCATTCACTTTTTCCTCCCAAGATCCATGGGGTGGGCCACTAGCCCATGACCCATACTTATCTGAATTCCTCTACACAGATTTATAGTTGGCTTCCACCACTTTCGAAAATTAATCTCACTAGCCTAGCCCTAGAAAAACTAGTCCTCTCCCTTTAAGAAAACAAGAACATATTGTCCATATTCATTAGGAATCCTTGACGACCTTGTTGCTGATAAGCTTTTGTCATAATGGGAGATTGATAGCCTTATTCGCGCCTTTTGCAAAGCAAAAGACGAAGATGGCTCAGATAGCTCAACATACAACACTAAAAGGATTCATTAATAAGATATGGTAGCGTGCTTTGTGCTTTACCAAGTGCTTTAGTAGGCTTGGTGTGGAGTGTGCGTTGTTTGTAGTGCTTTAAGCATCTTTCGTACTTTGTGGCTTTTGTATCTATTGTTTGTAGCATCATTAGAAGGACCTATCCTCTAGATGCCTTGTGATGTTTGATGCAGCTCATACCTATATAAGGTAATGTATTGTATATTGAAGGGGCAAACTAGCCTTCCCTAAATAAACCCATATTCTGATATCGTTCATGGCTTTCTAAGTCCTTTTTCTTCCTCCACTAGAATGGCTTATTCTGATTAGAACTTTGTTGTTAGCTTGGTAAGATAGTATGGTTCTAAGTATGCTCTCCACTTATCATTTTATAGAACCCGTGGATAAGAAAATCTGACATTCTAAGGTCCATATTCAAGAGTAAAGGGTTAGGAAACTAAAAGAAAATCCCTTGAAGAATGGCTTGTGGTGCCTGTTAGTTGGGAATAGCATACCTATTTCAACATTTTGTTCTTGAGACTCTACCTACCCAACATCAAAGAGGCACGTGTCTAGAACCCGCACACAGATTAAGACATATAAACAATTGACTGGCCATTAATTTGGCCTATCCGTGTAGCCCTAACCCTGCCTAAACAGTTTACACGTAATTAATAGAATTTAAACATATGATCTCAACTTCGTGAAGTGAAGTTTCCTTTGTCAAGTCTCCAAGAGATAATCACCCAAAAAGTCCTAACCTTATTGCACATTGGCAAATTTAGTCTAAAACTTTTTAATTTGGGCAAATTAATCATAAACCTTTTAAAGATTTATCAATGTAGTCCTTTCGGTCAATTTGGCCAGAAATCGTTGATGTAGACATCGATAATCCTACATGGCACGATTAATACTAACATGAACCAATTTGCAATTTTAAAAAAAAATCTAATTTTTTCTTCCTTTCTTCCTTTTTGTTCTCTTTCCTTTTTCTTTTTGTTTTCTCTTATTTTCCTCTGTCAATCACCAAGTCCTCAACGAGGTTGGCCACAAGCAAGGGTCGCCCTTGCCGGCACAACTCTCACTAAAGGTTGGTGTTTGGCAAAGTTAACCCTTGCTAGATCCAATTAGGGCAACCCTCGTCTATGGTAAATGACCTCTGCAAAGCATCACCATTACTGAAAAAAAAAAAAGAAGAAGAAGGAAAAAGAAGAGTAAAATTTCAAGAAATTCTAAAAAGAATTATAAAAATCATTCATGTTAGCATTGATAGTGCCAACTTTATAAAGGACTTTTGCTAGTGTGTGTGTGTGTGTGTGTTTTTTTTTTTTTTTGAAGAATCTAAAACCTTTGCCTGCAAACTTAGCCATTGGTGAGTCAAATCATCCGTCAGCCAACCCTACTTAAGGTCACTTGGGTTCCCGTGACCCCAAGCCAAGCGACGGTCACTTGGGATCTTGCGAACCACACATTGCTTGAGGACCTTCGACAAGGTTGGCTATTGTTAGCAACATGAATCCTTGTCGGTGATGTCGCGTGAGGTGGATACATTTTCGGAATAATGAAAACTTAAGAGAGGACAAAGTTGAAAGATAAAAAATGTATTTGTATTTCGGAAATGCTCACAACTCAAAGCACACCCGGACTTGCTTTGGGCTTAGAGGTGTCCGGAAATGTAATTACATATTCCCAAAACTCTCCAAATAAATTACCAAATGGTATATGCATTTGTTCAAAAGCCTTTAAATCCAAGGGGTTTTGAAAAAGTGTTTTCCAAATGCATTTGTAAAATACGCCCATCTAATAAACTCTTTAAAAAAACTTTTGTCGGTGGCTTGAGGATCATCTCTCACGTATTGAAACGCACCTTGGCCTTACGCACATATTAAATTTAGGGCGAAATAAGGAATCTCTGACAGAAAGCATTGCCCATACTTTAATACTAGTCAGCATCATGTGCGAAAGAGCCGACAGCATTTCAAAAGCAAAGAAAATTTTCAGTCTTTTTGTACTCTTGTAGGATACGATATTGAAGTGTAAGAACCGAACCGACGTTCAAACGATCGGAGGATCCTATGCCAAGTTATGTAAATTTTGACTTCTTGGTACCAAGACTTTCATCTTCAAGAGGAAAGAAATTTGCAAGGAAATCAAAAGGGATTGCAATCGTAAGTTCTTAATGAGCCGAATGATGCTAAGTACAAAGAGCAACGTAAAGGGGCTGTCCGCCACCCTACGGACGGTTCCCTACACGACGCGTGCAGATTCATGTGTATCCACAGGAGATCGATCAAATTGAAGCAATTCCTCATGTAAGTAAAAAGGATTTCCTAAAGCTTGGTAGTGTTTCTCATGTCTCTGAAAGACCTTAGGGCTTGCTAATAAATCTTCTGGGCCTTACTCCAGTTCATATGAAGCTCGTCTTACTTTCCTTTTGGGCTTCTAAGTGGGTCAACCCCATTCCAATTAAGAATTTCGCAACCTGTCTCGTTCTACAACTGCCTTGCTTTTGGGCTTTACATGTACCCGGACCAACTAAGAATCCTCCTCTTTCCAACTCTTAGTCTTGGTCATGTCTTTTTACCTCTGGAGTGCTTCTAAGGGTTCTTGGGGGAACCGATTGCCAATCCCTCGATGAACATCGGATAAAAAAAGAGAGCAAATCTCCTCCATTAACTGTAAAATTTTTTGGTTTTTGAGTGTTACGTCATTTTGTTTAGAAATTATGAAAATTCATAGAGAGTTGCCATCAATTACGAGCCGAGGTTTCCCCCCAAAGAAGTCTTCTTTTTCACTAGGACTGCGAGGATTGCTAAGTCATTGCAAGTCTTGTGGCATGTACTTGTAACATTACTAATTGCTAATCAATTATTATACGAGACGTGGGGGCCCAAATGATAGTAGACCTGGTCTGCCTAGCTGCAAAGCCATGAATGATGGGCCAAGCCTAGTCTCCCAACCAGTTCGGCTACTTTACTCGAGTCTGCCTATTTCTCAATATCAGAGATAGACGCCTTATGTAGTTCTTGTTCTTTTCTTAACATGAACAAGGGGAAAATCTGCGTCGCGATCGTCGTCGTCTTTCTGCCAGTTGTGCTGGACAGCAATCGCCATGGGAGAGTGGGAGAAGGATTCGAAATGAATGCATGAACATGGGATCGAAACCTCATCGCCAAGCGGGCACCCTGCCGTGAGTCAGGGGATGACAATCAATGGGCCTGAACTTTCTTTTCTTTCTTTCTTTCTTTTTTTTTTTTTTTTTTTTTTTTTTTTGAAACACGAGCATCCATATCTTCTGATCCACTCATTCCAATTAGATGCACGTAAACTGTCATGCCCACTTACATCGGGATGAGGCTCCTCCTGTAAGTTGATAGACATGACTCTAGGTTACCTTAGTTGAGATATGTTGTGACTCGGTATGGCATCCACCACTTTCAAATGAAACACTTAATTACTTAATAATCAAGAATTCAATGTGATACGATTCCAATGGAGGACCATGTAAATATCTACTTTTGAAATAGACCAAATGATCGGCGTGGCAGCTCACGACTCTGCTTGGGCGGCTTGGCGCAGCCCAAAATTTTTATATAAAAAAAGGTTTTCCTCAACGGTGGGCTTGGGCAACAAATAGGTCTGATATAAGGGCTTGGCTTAGACCTGCCCATCGGCCATTTCCATAGTACGACATTACTAAATCATGTAAGAAACTAGATTACAACACTAGATGTAATCGATTATATTTCTGTCAAAATTATGTGTATAGGATGCATGCAAGAAAAAGTTCCAAAAAAGTCATAAACATTTTAATTGAGCTTAATCATAAAAATTTTGCATTTGTGCTCATGAGTTTATCTGATCAACAAATTAAAATTGATTGAATTGACTTAATTTAGCATAAATGCAAAAATGCTTAAAACTAAATTTATTCAATTGAAAAATTCAAAATTCAATTGACACTAATATAATATATTTTGGATTTTTTTTTTCTCTCGTGCGTGCAAAGCGCAGAACCCCATGGAAAACTGGAGAATAATGGAGCGAGCGACTGAAAATACGACTCCTACCCTAAAACCCTGACAGGACTTTGGGGGTGCAAGTATGGAAGAACCCTAGGGCTATTATTATTACGGGAGTGTCGGCAGAAGTGTACTGTGGAAAGCAACCATACGGGGCCTCGATTTTCGAACGCTGCCGCCCGATGGTGGGCTACGACACGCACCTTTGCTCGCTATGTGAGAGACAGCTTTTGTGGATACGAGACCTGATTTCTGCAATGTCTTGTGCTCAAGACATGGAGACTCTGCAGAAAAGAGGGACTAAAGGTAAAGAGAAAAAGGTTAGATTTGACCCCTTTTGTGCTCCCGTCTTTTGAGAAATGATCATCCTCGCGAGGAAAAGAAAACCCTTGATTTTAATTAGTACCCAATACCATAAAAAAAAGACTCCAAATTTCTTCCAAGACGATACTAAAATCCCGAACTTTTTTGAAATCACGAAAGATCTTCATATTTGTATATGTGATCCAAAAGTACCCTCCAACACAATTTTGTCCAAGACGGCTATTGAAAATCTCACATAATGACATGGGTGTATAGCGGGAGGCAAATGGAGATGACATGAATCTGAAAAAAAGAAAAAGAAAATCTTACTGAAAAGCCTACAATTTATCCGGCGTGGCACCCATACCATTAACTTTTATTAGTACTCACACCATCAAAAACTTTAAAATACATTCAGTTCGACGTGATACCAATACTCTCAATACTCTGAACTTTTTTTGGGTCATGAAAAATCCTCAAATTTGTATATGTGATCCAAAAGCACCTTTAAGTATAATTTCGTCTTAGATGGCTGTTGAAAATTTCACATGATGAATTGGGTGGATGACGGCAAGCTAATGGAAATGATGTGAATCTGAAAAATCCCACCTAGAAGTCTTCACTTTATTTGGCATGACTCTTGTGCCGCTAACTTATTTCTTCGTGCTACCAATACCCACAAATTTGTACAAGTGATCCAGAAGATACACGCAAACTCAATCCGGAAAAGTTAACCTATGCACATATGTGATTCAAATGGCCGGTCGTTACTTAATTGTCGGGGATTTTACATTTGTAGAAACTCATCTCTTCACGGACATAACGTGAAACCTGGTGCATAGGACCAGAAATGTGGGGTCCCCGTTACCAAAGTTAAGACATGAACGGTCGTTTTGTAATTGTTTAGACATTTCTTTTATGTAAGTGCCGAGAACTGCATGTGATCCTCAATGCATGCCTTGGATCAGAGTCTGCGGTGGAATTTCGTGCACTACTTAGCAGATTAAAGTAACTCTATCCGGGTGGCTTCTATGATCTTGTTTGCAAAAAAAAAAAAAAAAAAATGGACTTGCTGTAAATTTCTTGAATTTTTCATAATGTACAAAAAAATGCCATAAGTTTGATTGCAACTTATGAATAGTAATTTTATTTTATGATTCATAACTTATTTCTAGTTGTCGTGCACTCGTAATAGTAATTATATATATGTACGGTAATTTATTTAAAAAAACACATGGTAATTAATCAATGGCATAGTTTATTGCCTCAAATTGTCGAAATTGTCGACCGGAATTTATTGTAAATTGCTTCACAATTTGCACGGCGTCAAACGGTACCTTGACAAGTGTTTTTATATCAAGGACCTTGGCCAATTAAAGTGCTCTTTGGGAATTGACGTGACGTGAACGAATTTAGGATTATTTATGTGTCAGAGAAAGTATGTACTTGTGGCGGCACACTAGCAGCTACATCAACGACTTCTCCGATGAAGGAGCAGCATCGGTTAGATTCAACAACTGGACTTGCCATGATGGTCCCAAGTCACTATCGTCAATTAGTGTGATGTTTATTTGATGTTGGAAAACACTCCTATGAGATTTTGATGATTATTAAACTATCTCTGTTATTAATAGTTATAATGATGAATGCACATAGCGAAATTGCTTACCATTATCAATGATTCTACCCATCAACAAAGACAATATAACTCTTGACTTTCAATGAATAAGCATCAATGAGATTAGATCTCATGTTAGCTTGAAAGGACCAGTCAAGATAGCAATTTTGGAAATCTTTGGTATTGATAAAGTTGGAAAACATGATTGATCTTAACATTATGTGTCACTTAGTCGATATCGTCATTGAATATAATTAGTCGAGTCACTTACAATCAACGCCAATAATAGTGTGTAATAGATTGCAATAGTGATATATTAGGTCTGATGATAGTGAGATACACACCGGAAGAAAATCATTGATGGTTTAAAAAGAGCTATTGAAGCTTTGGATTCTGTAGCTAAAAAATTGGGTCAAGTATTCGATAAGCAGTTGATAATTTTTTTAGGCAACACAACTATAGCCATTTTGGAAAATTTGCTCTGGTGAGTGGTGTGATCATAATTTTTTATGTTTGATAATAATATTTAGGATTTAACGTTAAGTATTATTTAGTTTGGAGTTTTGGGTTGACATATAGGGAATCTTAGTTTAGTCGATTGCTTTGCGAGGTGCGAAGGATGATCTTCCACAATCGTTATTGCCCACAGTCCGATACGTTAGAATTAAAAAATAGATATTGACGTGTACATTGATTGTGTAAAGCGACGGTCATTAACCTATTGCTTTAGTACCTGTTGACGAGGCCCGACACACTCTGAAATACGTTTTAGATGATTTTCAAGTTTTAAAATTTAGTGAGCTGAGAATTTCCCAACATCTGTTATTTTTCATTAATGACTTTAGTGAGTCCAAATTTTTTTTTCTAATTTACTAGTGTTTGAAACGAATACCGACTTTTTTCTTTATGTATGAATTTACTAGATATCTTGGTAACTTAACAAAATATCTATTTTGAAATGAGCAATTTATCACTTTCTAATTGAAACACTCCTCACTCAATGTCAATCAATTGTTTTTAATTTCAAGCCATTATTACTTTTGATCTTGGTTGCTTATTCTTATCTCTTGATAACTCCTGGTCTCTTAAATTCATTCCCCTTGACCATATCATTGAATGGAGTTATATGATTATGACACTGGTAAATTTTTATTTGAACCTCTTTAGCTCATAAATGCTTTTGATGACTCATTTATGCATTTTACTTGACTAAAGAAGCTCTCTCTTTTCTCAATTAAAATGTCTCCTTTTAGCCACCCTCATTAAGCCACTTGTAACTTATGAACTGGAACATCTATCCCTCTCTTTTACAGGTAGTTTTTTTTACTCAAACCCATCATTATATTTAAGGTTAGTTACTTATTCTTATCCTTTTGTACTTCATGAAAGTCTTCTTGATTGTGTGAAAAGCCTAGCTCTAATTAGAGAGCGTTAACCTATTCTTGTAAAGAAAGAGAGAGTTACATGCCACTTTTCTTTCTCTCTCATTTCCCACTCTTTTAAAGCAAAGGCAAATGTCTCATGCTTGTATTTTTAAAGCTTCTAGTTTGATATTTCAAGTTTGTATAGGTTGAATTTTTAGGCTTCTTCTTTATCTTATCAAATTAGTTTTGTTGTTTAAAAAGATCGTGACTTGTTAATTTATGTTCTTGATTATTTTTCTTTGAAGGAAATCAAAGATTTGATTTTTGCTCCAGTCATTTTCATGGTAAGTGGAAACTCTAAAGCCTAAGTTAGATGGATCTACTTAGTTCTCTTGACTTGGTTGTTTGATGGTTGTTAATTTTAGTTTAAACTTGGATGTTAACTGTGAGAAGGTTATAACAATTACATGACAAATCAATGAATTTCTATATGTTGAGGTTGTAACTAATCAACTTCCATGAGATGTGGTAGTAGATTAAACCCAAAAATGATATTTTCATGATTCAACTAAATTACCAATTTACTAATTAAGCATTTTGTCAATTATTATGCCGTCGATGTTATGTTGTTGATTATTTGGGTTATCGATGTTCATATGGTTGATTCTTTGATAATGTTATCATTTGCTTACATGAGAAATGACAAGAGGTAAGCATCTCATAATTATTATTCGCATATGCGATCATTGAAAGTGCAATGTAATTTTATTCCAAAACAAAATTGCATGAAAAAATATTGTGTATCGGATGTCAATTTTTGAAACGAACGTTGATTTCATTGTTGATGTAAGAGAGATCATATGATTATAATGTTATTATGTGCATTTTTGCTATGTGAGTAAATATAAAGAGTATCATGAAAAGTTATGTCCATCGCTTACATATTAGTGGCAACGATGCCCCGGAGTTGGGGTGCCCCGTAAAGTCGGGATGCCTCAGGAGTGTTTGGGATGCCTTGGAGTGGAGATGTCCCGTGTGTTGGGATGCCCTAGAGTTGGGATGCTCCAAGAATCGGGATGAAATGAGATAAAATTATTAATATGATGCGTGACTATATGCATACATGTCTATTAATGAACTAATTGGTCATAATCATGTATCACAATGTGTTATGTCATCCGCTTGCATTTGAGTGAATAATCCTACATGATATTGTTCATGGTTTCTATAGACATAACATGATATGTAAATTAATGCATCCATTTATTTAATTGTCTCTCATAGTTATTTAGTATGCGCTTGGGATCGTTGTGCTTTGCACGTACCAGGTTAAGTGGTAAGGTGATCTTCTACCTTAGACTTAGAGCCTTCATTTACTGAGTTTTGGCTCACCTCATATTTTTCAGATTTATAGGATGGATCACCCTCCACTTTGCGGTTTGAAGTTCCTATATATTTTGGTTGCGATTACTATGATGTGCTTGTACCAAAATTGTCAATAGTATATACTAAGTATAGTTTTATTGTATGGGTCATTGCAAGATTATTAGAGTGGGTTCCCATTGATTTGTCACTAGTACTAGAACATCATAGGTGAGTTAATTGTATCGTTAATGGGCTTTGATGGTCCTTTTGGTTTCAATGGTGATGGCTTGTTGATTGGCAAGGTTTGTTGATTTGTAGTTTAAGAGTTCAGGAGCTTTTAGATTAACGCTTCTGAAGACCTCTTGTAAGGCTTGGATCAAAATGTGATTAAAGTGGAAACGGGTTTTTGTGTAGTAAGTTTCAATGTATTAGTTGAGGTTAAATTATTTGTTCAATTGAGGATAAATTATTCATTTATCATATTGAAGTATAGTTAAATTATATTCACACATGAGGTTTAAATTGTATGGAAATTTAGGTCATTACAAGTAAAGCGATTGTAGGAGCAATCTAGATATTGGTAAAGTACCTCCCAACGACTCTTAAACAGCTAGCTAATCATCCATGAAGGTCTCCAATGGATATATTGAAAACCTGAGTATATAAGGAGTACTAGTGCTGTGAAGAGGGAAGGTTGGAAAAACAAAATATGTGAAATTGTCATTGCTCTTGATTTGTAAACCTCGTTGTACTTGGCTTAGCATTGTTATATCTTATAGTCAAGTGAAAAAGAGTAAGTACAATATTTGTGTATCCCCATAGTGTGAACTATTAAATGAAGGGAACTACACAAGGCATTGATAACTTGCACCGCTGTTTACTGGAGGAATCCAACTGCCATTTAGGATGATAGTTTGAGAGTGGATGTGGGCTTGGTAATAAGTTGAATCACTATACATCTTTGTATAATCTAGTTATTATACTTTGATTTACTCACTAGCATTACACATACTGATCTGTTTGCAATAGAATCTTGAGTGCCGATTGTTTAATATTTTGCAAAAGTTTTAATCCATTAGCAGTCAACCTATTCATTCCCCATTCTAGGTTGCTTTGTTAGCCCCAAAATTTGGTATTAGAGCTTTGTTACTTGTTTATTGAGGGATAAGTATAGCAAGAGTGCCATAACTTTCGTATGACGCTTATTTGAGTGTTATAATTTTTTTCTCACTCATTTAAGTGCTATATTGGAGTAAAATCGATAATTTGAGTGCCACTTCTAACAAATCGTCCTACATGGAATTTTTGCATTTTTAAAATTTTGATTTTTGTTGCGGCACTTAGGTGATCGATTTTTGACATATATGAAACTTAAATGATTGAAAAAAATTACAACAATTATCCACATCGGCACTAGTAATGCCTCGTATGATAATCGGTATCCATGTCGGATCTTCTAGTTAGATGAATCGCAATGGCACTTAAGTGATCAATTTTTCAAATTTGTGGCACTTAATTGAATGCAAAAAAAAAAAAAAAAAAAAGTTATGGCCTTCAAGCAAGTGCCTCACGAAAGTTGTGGCCTTGTCCCATTTATTGAAGTGCATTACTTCTAAGCAAATAGATATGTTTATATAGCTAACCTTGGTAGCTTTTTTGCTTATGACTCATGCTTCCAATCACCTTATTTTGATGGAATAGATTATAGCTATTGGAAGCGGCGCATGCGAGCGTATACAAGCTTATATAGAAGCAACTGATCTTCAGACGTGGGAAGTCATCAAGAATGGTCTTGTTGTTCCAAAGAGAATGCTTGCACTGGCTGCTCAACAAGAAGGCAAAAATCAACTTATAGTTGAAGCTATTTGTCAGAAAAGTAGAAAGTTATTGGGATTTGAGAAAATTGTATATTGCTTTCACTTGGTCTTTCAGTATGTAATTACAACCTATTTATAATACAAGATGTCTAAATAATTTAGGGAAGAAAAATATACACGATATCCCAAAGATATACAAAATATTCCCACAAAATATTCCCTATAATCAAAATCAATCAAGATCAATTAGCATCAGCAACGGTATCTTCAACACTCCCCCTCAAGCTTGGCGGTCTATACACATCAAGGACGCCTAGCTTGTTTAGTAGATACGAATGTTGCCTTTGACATAAGGCCTTGGTAAAAATGTCTGCGGGTTGCTCTGTCGTTCTTATCCCTCTTGTTCTGATCACCCCATTTTGGATCTTGTCTCGGATGAAGTGACAATCAATTTCTATATGCTTCGTCCTTTCATGGAATATTGGGTTCATTGCAAGCTTTAGTGTAGCATCATTATCACAAAATAGGACAGTGGGCTCTTTTAACTGTACGCCAAGGTTTTGAAGAAGACCTCTTATCCAGACTATCTCACAACTAGTCTTTGCCATTGCTCGATATTTTGCCTCGGCGGATGATAAAAATACGGTTGATTGCTTCTTCGTTTTCCATGAAATCAGAGAACCCCCCAGTTTTATACAGAAGCCTGTAACTGATCTTCTATTCATGGGACAAGTAGCATAATCCGTGTCACAATATGCTGTCATCTCCATATTGTTGTCTCGAGACAGCAATATTCCCAATCCGGGACATCCTTTCAAGTATTTTATGACCTTCAATGTTGCATTCATATGAGACTATTTCGGAGCTTGCATAAATTGACTAAGAATCTAGACTGCATAACAGATGTCTGGCCTAGTCATGATCAAATAGATAAGTTTCCCAACGAGTCTTTGATAAGCAGAAGGATCTTTAAGCAAAGGATCCTTGTTTATGGGTGACAATCCTTTGTCATATTCAGCTGTTGTTAACATGATATTCTGATCGATTGGAATAATAGCTGGTTTAGATCCCGACAAAGCTGCTTCCGATACAATTTCTAAGACAGATTTCTATTGGCTAAGACAGATGCCTTTATTTGACCGCGCAATTTCTATCCCAAGAAAGTATTTGGGAGATCCAAAATCCTTAATATGAAATGTAGAATGCAAATACTCCTTGAATCTCTCAATGGCAGACGCATCATTTCCCATAATGAGTATATCATCAACATATATAAGGAAGTAGATTGACGACGTACCTTGATTCCATGTGAATAAAGCATAGTCATGCTTAGATTGCTGGAATTTTGCAGTTGCAAGTGCATTGGTAAACTTGGCATACCATTGACGAGAAGCCTGTTTGAGTCCATATAGGGATTTACGAAGACGACACATGCTGTCCTCCCCTTGTCTGTGAAATCCCGGTGGAATATCCATATAAATTTTTTCTTCAAGATCCCCATGTAAAAAAGCATTGTGGACATCTATTTGATGAAGAGGCCAATCACGAATGGCGACAATGGAAAGAAAGGATCGTACGGTGACTTATTTGGCAACAGGAGAGAAAGTTTCCGTATAATCAAATCCTTCCTTCTGGGCGAATCCCTTCGCAACTAATCTGGCTTTGTAACGCTCAATGGATCCGTCTGCCTTGTATTTGATCTTGTATACCCATGTGCAGCTTATGGGTCTACGATGGGGAGGTAAACGAACAATATCCCAAGTCTCGTTCTCCATGAGAGCTTGTAACTCATCTTTCATAGCTTGTTGCCAACGAGGATCCTTGGCGGCTTCATCATAGGATGAGGGTTCCTATTGCTCAGAAATTCTACTAACGTAGCATCTATGTTCAAGGGAGAGATGAGCAAAACTAACATAGGAGGAAATAGGATATTGTGTATCATATTTTTTTGAAGAGGAACAAATGTAATCTGTTGTCCATGTTGGTGGTCGAATTGTGTGTTTCGATCGCCGAGGATTAACTGGTTCAGATGGAACATCAACCTGTGGATCTGTAGGAGGATTATTTGCCAGAATATAGGATTCCGAGGATTCGGGTCTTGCAAATATTGTTGAAGGAAGACTAGATATTTCATTATCCCCTTTCGGCGCAGCATCTGTATTGACATCAGAAGATGTTATAGGCGATATTACTTGCGGAAGCATAATCATAGGTGCCTGTGGAGGATCATCTTCATTCAAAAATGGACGAGAAGACGTAGGGGAATCGTCTTGTTGATATGAAGATAGCCTATCCTTGAAAGGAAAAACATCTTCATGGAACATGACATCTTTGCCAACGAAGAATCTTCTGGTACATGGATCAAGAACCAAGTATCCTTTTTGTAGGATAGAATATCCCATAAAATATGCATGGAAGGGTGCGGGGACCTAATTTGTCCCGAGGGCCCATGATAGATACATAGCATAAACACCCAAAAATGTGAAGGTGATGAATGTCGGGACGTTTCCCAAACAATAACTCGAATGGAGTCTTTCCATTTAAAAATCGAGATGGCATTTGATTGATTTGGTATGCCACTGTGACCACACAGTCCACCCAGAACGTTTCAGGAATTGAAGCTTGATACTTAAGGGCTCAAGCAACTTCTAACAAATGACGGTGTTTTCTTTCTACAATCCCGTTTTGTTGAGGAGTATAGACACAAGAGCTCTCGTGAAGAATGCCATTGGAAATGAACCATGAAGAACATTCATGATTAAAGAATTCATGAGCATTATCAGTGCGAATGCGTTGTACGAATTTGTTAAACTGATTTTTGATTAGGATAAGAAAATTTTTGAAATGTGAAAGTACTTGAGCCTTGGATTGCATAAGAAAAACCCAAGTTGCTCGAGTATGATCATCCATGATGGTGAGAAAGAAGCGTGACCCATCACGATGGGGGGTGTGATATGGGCCCCAGATATCCATGTGCAAGAGTGAGAAGGCTCTATTAGCACGTGATGTACTTTGTGGAAAAGGCATTCTAGACTGTTTAGCTAATGGGCATATAGGGCATTTGGGATGAGGAAAAGCAGCCACTATGGCCTAGACGCTGATGAGATAAAGAGACATTTTTATTAAAATTGGCATTACATAAGATGCTCTTATTGAAAGGAAAGTTCTTTGGAATTGCTGTCCAGAAATAAAGTCCCTCAAAATTTCTACCCAAGCCCATCAGTGTCCTAGTCAAAGGGGCTTGAAAGAGACAGACATCAGAATCAAAGAGGACTTGACAAAAGTTGTCTTCACAAATTTTAGATACGGAAATGAGATTAAATTGAAAATTGGGAATGAAAATGACATTTTTTAGTGTGATTGAAGGGCTAAGCTTTTCGACCAAAAAAAAAAAAAAAAAAAGAAGGGCTAAGCTCAACATCCCCAATTTTATCTACCGAAATATCACTACCATTTGGAAGACAAACAGAAGTACGAGTTGAGAACTTGTCTAATTTTGAAAAGAAACGTTCATCATAGACTATATGGTCACTAGCACTTGAATCAATAATCCATGCTTTGCTCGAAATATTACTCATCAAACAGTAAGAAATACCTGCATAGCTAGGCATCTTTTCTTGAATTCCCATCTGATTTAGGGCCCTCATGATTTGTTGGAGTTGATCATTGTCGATGGGTTGATTCACCTTAGCATTTGTTGCAACAAAAAAATCTCGTTCTTTCTTTACCCCTGGTCTTCCATGCAATTTCCAACAATTTTCTTTGGTATGGTAAGGTTTTTTGCAATAATCACAAAATTTACCTTTCCATTTGTTTGAATTATTTCTATTCGACGATGTGGCCGAATTTTGGCCGTTGGATCACTTCAAGACAGATGCTAAGGAGCCGTCGGATCGGGGCGCCGCAAGGACGAAGGGTGAGCCGTCCAATCTTGCGAAGGAGCCTCCACCGTCAGATCCGAAGATCAAATCTCAGCCATTCGTCCCTCGCGAGCCGCCCGAGCCATCCGATCTTGCGAAATAATCATGGCCGTCCATTTGAGGGAAATAAAAACCATCTTCTTCTTCCTCCCGCAACCCTAGCACCCCTGGTTTCTTCGACTATCCTCCATGGTTGGACCTTGAAGTCACCGGTCGGTGCTCCGACGAAGCCTTGGCCGTGAGTACGACACGGTCACCCGTCTTCACATACTCGGACGCCGCTAGCCTCTGAGATCCTTCCTGAACCGCAAGCTAGTATATGCGGCCGAGCAGAGGAACCGAATCCATGGCCAATATATGGCTGCGAACGGTAAGTATGACTCATTTAGAATGAGTAGGAACCTTGTGACCTTCTCTCGGTCCTTCATGGTTCAGTATTGAGTCAAGGTCGTCTCGGGTCCCTCCAATTTCTCTTCTGCCATTTCAAGTTTGTTTCATAGGGCAGATAGTTTGTTGTAGATGGCCAAGATCGAAAAATTTCCCTGTTTGAGATCTGATAAGGCTTGAGTCAGTGTGAAGATTTTAGCCCTATCTAGCTTCCAGTACATCTCTCGTAAATTCTCCCAAAAAAATTTCGCATCTTCGGTAGGTGGCACGCCGGCGGCAACCTTCACTGTGAGGCAATTCCCTATCCAGGTTCGAACGAGCTGGTTGCACTTTCGCCATTGTCGTGCAAGTCGGTCGTCGGATGGGATCGGGACCGTGCTGTCCAAAAAACCTTCTTTGTCCTTGGTTACAAGGGCTCGCCGAAGTTCGCGAGACCACAAGGAGTAGTTCTCTGGTCCCGACAATTGCTGGGAGATTAGTCGCAGCTCCGGTTCGTCGGTGGTGGCGGTGAATAATGGGCCTCCAGGTTCTAACTAGCCTCCGATGAAACCCGCAAAAGGGAAAAAACCGGGTTTGTAGGTCGGGTAGGGATTCCTCCGAAACCCGGTGGACCCGACCCACCGTGACCCGAGAAGGACCAACCCGCCCCATTTCCGGGGACCGCCCCAGCGACGCACGATGGGCTTTCTTTCAGCCCACCATTTCTTCTAGGTTCTTTTTGAGTTGGGCTCTGAGTTGGGCCTCCTTGGTTCGGCTGAATTGGTACAGGTACCCATTGAATATATGGGCCTGCAAAGACATTTCCAGGATGAAATCCTAAGTTGGGCTGCACGAGGTCTGATTGACCTTCATTTTCTAATGGATTCGTTTGATACTCTGTAGGGACACTGCCTCTACTTTGATTGTCGAGAGACTGTTGATCTCCCTCATATACACCAGAAGTTGAATCCTCAATCTTCGACATGATGCCTCCCTAAAGAAAAAAAAAAAAAAAGAAAAGAAAAAGAGCATTGCGGAAGCTAGGCCAACACGGGAGGCTCTGATACCATGTTAGAAAAGTAGAAAGCTATTGGGATTTGGGAAAATTGTATATTGCTTTCACTTGATCTTTCAGTATGTAATTACAACCTATTTATAATACAAGATGTCTAAATAATTTAGGGAAGAAAAATATACATGATATCCTAAAGATCTACAAAATATTCTCACAAAATATTCCCTATAATCAAAATCAATCAAGATCAATTAGCATCGCCAATAGTATCTTCAACACTATTGATGTTGCCGCAGCCTTGAAGAAGCTTAAAGGAGCAAGGCACATACTTTATCGCTCCCACCCTCCCCTTTATCGCACTCTCATAATGCTCAAGCAAGGCATATGCTTTATCGTGCCCTCTCTCCTTCTCTCCCCTTTTAAGTTTAACATAATTTCTTTATGTATTTAGTTAAAGAAATATGGGATCAACTCCAAATAACATTTGAAGGAATTGAACGTGTGTGAGAAACAAATTTGAACATCCTCTTAGGAAACTATGAATTGTTCAAAATCAAGTATGATGAGACAGTTATTGAAATGTTCACAAGATTCATTGTCCTCATGAATGGTCTTGCTAATTAAGGAAAGATCTTCATTGATGTTGAGAAAGTGAACTAGATCTTGAGATCACTATCTAAGGAGTTGAGTCAAGAATACATTTTTGCAAGTGATATAAATACTCTCTGTTTTAAAAAAAATATTTTTCAAATTATTTATTCTTCGCGAAACAAATACAACCTAAATCACAAGGGGACATTAGAGTTCCAATCAGCTCATCTATAGAGATAGCTTGAATCCTCATTTTCTCTTTGAATAAAAAATATTTTAATCATTAGCTAAAATGTTTAGATATAAATTATTATCAATAATAAAATATTTTTTTATTGACTTGTCATTTCAAGTGATACAAATAATTATTTAAAAAGTTAATTTTGCAATCGTTTATTTTTCTCAAAATAATAAGGCATCCCTTTCCCTCCTTACGGTGTATCGCGGTATTCTAGCAGCTGTCCAGTGCGTTCGGCTTTCAATCTTAGCATGGTCTATTGGGCTAATCACCCCCCTAATTAAAGCTAAGTAATAATTAGGCTCTTACCTTTCCTTTTCAATTTGACCCGGCCAGTCAGCTAAGACACCGAACTTGACTCAAAAGGCCGTTATTCATGCCGCCATTAATGCAATCTCGACTTCAGCTCCCATGGCGTAACTCTTCTATCTCCTCCTGCAGAACCCCTGTCTGTCTGTCTGTCTGTCTCTCTCTAATCATCCCACGTTTGGCCTTCTTCAGGCAGGACCCTCTTACCTTGCCGTCCCCTCTTGGCATCCGTGGAAACGTCTCACTGTTGAAGCTGTCGTGTCTTGGAACACGCTCATCTGGCTCTGAGCGAAACCGGGAAGAGATGCTGGAGAAGAAGGGTCAGTACGGCCACCAAGTCTGGTTCGTCGTCCTCATTTCTTCTCTGCTGTGTTTCCTTTTACTGTTTTCCTCTGATCGTTCGTTCTTGAGCGGGGGCGGCGGCGGCAACGGCGGGGTCACTTTCTTCGTCGACAATTATGAGAATTCCATCAGCACCCGCAAGCCCAAGCCGCTTCCGTCGGCCGGAAGTCCTAACAAGACCATCGGTTCAGCCCCCATCGACAAAGGGTCGCTCCTTAAAGCAAACAGTAAAGCAAGAGATCGTGAGGTCCCTAATGATGGTCTTAGTCCACCAGACGTCACTGTGGGGGACAAATCTGATGACGATTCGGTTTCGCCCACTAGCCAGAGCAGTGAACATGAAAGTCTCGACATGGGTCTTGATGGAGATTCATGCTCTGGCAGATTCATTTACGTTCATGATCTCCCGAGCAGGTTCAATGATGACCTGCTTCGGAAGTGCGAGTCGCTGACCAGAGGGACGAATGTGACCATGTGTCCGTACATCGAAAACCTAGGCATGGGTCCTGCTGTGGCCGATTCCCGAGGGGTGTTGTTGAACAACAGCTGGTTCAGGACGAACCAGTTCCTACTGGAAGTTATTTTCCATAACAAGATGAAGCAGTATAAGTGCCTGACTAATGATTCGTCGCTCGCTTCGGCGATTTATGTGCCGTACTATGCAGGGCTGGACATTAGCCAGTACCTCTGGAGTTCCAACATATCGGTGAGGGACGCCACGGCCTTCGATCTAGTCGGGTGGTTGTCCGGGAGACCAGAGTGGAGGCGGATTTCGGGTCGAGACCATTTCCTCGTAGCGGGTAGGATAGCGTGGGATTTCAGGAGACAGGCTGATGATCCGTCCTATTGGGGGAGTAAACTGATGTTCTTGCCACAATCTCAGAACATGACGATGTTGTCGGTGGAGTCGAGTGTTTGGAACAACGATTTCGCGATCCCGTACCCGACTTATTTCCATCCTTCGAAGGGTGCTGAAGTTGCACAATGGCAAGATAGAATGAGAAAGCAGGAGAGAAAGTACCTGTTTGCTTTTGCGGGCGCTCCGCGACCTGAACTTGAGTTCACTATCCGGGGAGAGATCATTAACCAGTGTCTTGCGTCGAATGGGAAATGCAAGTTGCTTAACTGCAGTTCCAGCACAAATAATTGCGATGACCCAGTTAATGTGATGAAGGTGTTTCGTAGCTCGGTTTTCTGTTTACAACCACGGGGAGACTCTTACACTAGGCGGTCGACATTTGACTCGATTTTGGCCGGGTGCATTCCTGTGTTTTTCCATTCTGGCACAGCTTATGTGCAATATGTATGGCATTTACCAAGAGATCATACTAAATATTCCGTATTTATCCCATTGGATGAGGCCAAGAAGGTTAGCATTGAACCAATACTCCAAAGCATTCCAGAGAATGAAGTGTTGGCCATGAGAGAGGAGGTTATACGGCTGATTCCGAGGATGGTTTATGCAGATCCCAGGTCTAAAGAACGGAACTTCGATGATGCATTTGATGTAGCCATTAAGGGAGTTTTAGAGAGGATAGGAAAAGTAAGGAAAGCGATTGTGAGCGGTGGCGATCCCAGTATTGGTTTTGCTGAGCAAAACCATCAAAAATTCAACTTCCCCAGGTCCGATCCAGAAAAATGGGAAAGAAGGCGCTAAGCAGGGAAATCCTATATGCAGCCGGAAGCAGAATTGGTCGATTTTTATAGGCCTCTCTCAAACCCCCTGTGAGGACTTGTGTTGTTGATCCTGTGAGTATGTCGATAATGAGTGTAGCTCTGTTTGCCAAAAAGGGGGTATACTATACTTAGATCTTATATATGCAACCATATAATTCAACGAGAGATTCATTTTGAGGATGGACATTGCAAGATGGCTCTTTTTCATTTTCAAATTTAATCATTCTACTCAAATTATTATTGAACATTCTGATTAAGAGGCAAGACCTCAGTATCTCTCCACGCGATCTTAGCAAAACAAATTGATTCCAGTCTTTTTGCCAAATTCAAAATGAGCTATCTTCAGATGTCCAAACCTATTAAATGAACTAAATTCTCGTCTCACAAAATTCACACGTTTTTCACTCCAGTAGCAAAAAATTGCAGGTTCTTCCTCACATTTTTCTTTAATCTGTAGAATCAATCTTTGGTTTTCGTCTGTTTTTTTGGGTGAGTGATGTTCCATGTGGATTGAAGAACAACCAAGAGAACTAATCTGCTATGAGCTCTCAGATATGATGAATTTCAATCTTGGATTTCTATAACTATTCCATCTTGCACTTGAATTCTATGATACAAATCGTTAGGACATAGCTGTCTAGGCCTTACCGCAAACGCTATGCTGCTTCTACTATCATTCACGTCAAACTATAGACAGGCTGTCCAAGACAGCCATTTATGTATTCTGAGGTCCACCAACTATGAAAGCATTAAAGCATCCCGAGCAAGCTCCAGTATTGGACATTGCAGAGATTTCCCCTTCGCATGTGACATAGCCCAAGAGGACTTCAATTTTCAGTCAGGAGAAAGAAATTTGCACCCTTCGGCGCGGCTCCCGAAACAGGGCAGGAGAAGGGAAGAACTATTTTTCCGTTCTGAAGCTAAAGTCACAAATAAACAAGATCTACTCATGCGACTAAGTTCATCTGTCCCGCAAAGACAGAAGCACGAATGAGCGTTTATGAAACTTTGGACATGGTGAATTTGTCTCCCTAAGCGATGCCACTCATGCCCCTCAAGTAGATTGCAGCTCTTACCGATGTCGAGGAGGACACTAGAAGCCTTTTTGGCAGACACTCCGTCTTCAATATTATTTATTGGATGTTTAAGCAAATTCAATGATTTTCACGTGTGGCTGGATTCTGGAAAGGAACGAATATGGAGCGGACTGTGTTGCATTATGGTCCTTGGAACAAAGGAGGTTTAGTCAGACCAAAAATTGTCCAGCAAAACCTTTGTATTAACGATACAGTAATAACACTCGTAAGCAATGAATAACAGTGAGTCTGCATGACTGCAGCACATAAACAGTAGTCTGCTTCAGATTACTGGTAAATCTTTGTTCAGGGTGTCGTAAGGTTATCACTGCTATGTCGTGTACGCATGTCTTGACGCGGCCTGCTTTTTCCTAATAGCAAAGCCCGTAATGAACGGAAAGCACCATGCTCAACGTTGACAGGAACGTAACCCTACTCACATGATGTTATTTAAGTATGATGCATATGGTATTATCGCCATCACATGAACTAATTTATCTGGAAGGAAAGGAGCAAGTGAATATAATTGGGAAGCATTTCTCTTTTCCTTGGTTTTTAAACGGCCTATAAAACAGTATCATCGAGAACTGTCTGGTCAGATTGGTTCTGGAAAGCATCGTCTTCTAACTCGTTAATTGGGCTCTCATCAGCCCCTGATGGTTACCCAAACCTATATTACTACATTTTTACCAGAGGAACTAAAGTTGGTCTTTTAAATTCTCTACAAAGAGTTGCAAATGTCCTTTCGAGATCTGTAGCCATGGCTCTTTGGCCTTCACAATTTGACTACATCTCTCACAGTTTTCCTTAATCTTGTCATCACTGACCTCCTCCATCTTATCCATTATTTTTAGCTTTTCTACGCGCTAATAAAGGCCCGGAATACCTCAAGCTGCCTGGTCAAGCCATGAATCAGAAGGATGGCCACATTTAAGTCCTCAACAGATAGAGCACATTTAAAAAAATCCAGCAATTCACACTAAAGACCCAAATTGAAATACCGCTAGTTACAGATTGAATTCTTTTGGTCAACGAGTTACAGCCAAACTGAACCAGCTTCAGGAAAAACTAGGACCACAACATGGATATTCTTAGGTCCCCCGCACCCAGATCAATGAGTTAGCAGATAGTTTCTTTCAGCAAACACCAAGAAACATTATCCGAGTTAGATTCAAGCATCCTGGTGGATGTCAATCTCTCCAACGATATCCACAATTTGGGTTGCAGCAGACGAAGAACAGCGTCATACCTTCCTCCCCTCTAGCAGTGGCCTGAATAATGACAGATGAGATTGTCAGCGTATACCAGAAAGAGACAGGCATAAGCCATGACTACAGTAACCATCAGAAGGACCTAGATATGGAAAGATCCTGAATATTTTTCCATTCCTTTCGTCCATTTTGCTACCTTTCCTTAGAGAAGGCGAGGGGTCTAAAAAATACATAATCACCATGCATTTTCTCATATTTACTCACTCAACTATGCACTCTTTAATCCTCATTCAATATTTATCACATCTCAATTTTCAATACATGAAGAGTGAACCTAATGAGGAGATGGTTGCCATTAAACATTATAGAGCTGCTTTCTAGGAAACAATTTTCGTATCGGCAATCCCTCTTCTGGTGCCTCCTCTCAAATATGCCAAAATCAGAAGCGACTCTTCATTCTTTCCATATCAAATGACAGATCCCCCATTTTCTACTATGGGGGATCACTCTTTTGTTCCTTGAAGGGTGAAGGATTATTACCACTACTACTGCCTGTCAAGATTGTGATTTGGTCGATTGACCGACTCAAAACATTTTCCTAGTCTCAAAGAATTCATATATCACAAAGCAAGAGTTCCCTGGATATGTGCAGTGAGAAGGCACTTCTTTTGCAGTTAATCCATTTGACGTATGACTTATTAATCCACAAAATACATGAGACAGATTGATGCAGGCATTGCCAAGTCATGCTCCTTGGATTTTTCAAAGAATCTGTAGTTTTTAGAAAACCATATGAAATTTCTCTGAACATAATATTTATTCAAGGAAATAACCTAATTAAGGAGAGTAATGAGATCCAACATGCCATTTTTTCACTAGGTATCCAAAAGACAGATAGACCACATCTTACAACTACCACAATTCCTTCCTTTTCAAGATCCATAATCAAGAGATGCTACTACCTAGATCAGATTCCAGAATCAGTCTGTAGAGTCCAAGATTCAAGATATAGAACTAAATTAGCAGAATTTCATTCCAAAGTGCAGTATGAGCAATTTCACCTGGAAGAATACAGCTTCGCCATGGTTGCATTGAGCACAGCGTACAGATTTTGTACGAGGTAAAGTTGGATCTGCTGCTACATCCTGCAAAACTTGAGTGCGCTCCCCGACGGAGTGATGTATCTCATTTCTGTAGACACAATTGTCATCGGCAACCTCCTGAATGGATGATACAGACCTCATGAGAAAAATAGAGAGTAGAACTAAATCATATTGAAGACCCAGTATATGAAATTCAAACATGTGAGACAACCTCTGATTTTTTCATTCTCAAAACTAGCAGAACGATCGTCATATTTTTCTCCATAACCAATCTTTACAGAAGTGAAAGAAGAAGATATCAGCTCCTTTAAGCATATTGCCATTAGAAATGATGCTTAGACAATGCTGACAAGAAAAGAACAACAGCAACAATAACAAATAATGCCTATTTCAGCAATAGGTCCACTACAGGGAAACTCCATCCCCCTCTGCAGTCTTATATAGAAAGTCCAAATGGATTAGCAGGACATTTCAACGAAAGAGTAACATCCACATTATTGGACATTTATTATTAAGGTTGAAGGTATACCGTCAGACACAAGCGCGCGCGCGCACAATACATATATATTGACAAGCTTTAAAAGTCATGAGACATGTCTCCGCCATCCCTAGCAGCAATTCCCACAACTAGCAAATCTATCATCCCCCCTAAGTAACAATTGCTTAATCTATATGGACCAGGAAGTATGGAGTAAAAGAAATGACATGGTCAGTTAAGTCAGATACAAACTATAATGAACATTATAGAATTCGATGCTTGGAGTCAGCACGCATTTTTCCCCCTTTTCTCCAAGAACTGATTAGGAAACCATGGTGAAATTATCAACTTACAAACACGGGTTTAAAGGGTTAAATTTCCCTAAATGGTCTGTCTTGAATAAGAAGACAACAGAGCACCGACACGGTTGTCACACTAAACTGGAGTCAAAATTTACATGACATACTTAACTAAAACAACTGAACCTCAAGGCCACTATTGATCCATTAAATCTTTAATTATTGCAGCTGTTAGGACAAGCAATCTGCACAATTAGCCAGCCACAATTCATGCAGCCTCTTTATATAGTCGTATATGCCAGTGTTTGGTACAATCATACTGCATATACATCGCCTGCATCCCAGCTTCAACTTTTGTCTGCCTGCAAGCATGCATGCTTGCGTCTATACTTGCTTATTAACTGATTTACTAAGATGAATGAGTTGAAGAGTAATTACCGATATAGATCAAAGGATACTTGGAATTGGACAGGAGGAGACTCTAATTGGCAGTAAATGATCGCCTTATACATATGTGTAGCAGAGAAGACCTTATCTCTAGGAATTCGAACAATTAATTGAAGGTCTCACTCTTGCAATTGCTCTCTCATGCAAATGCAGGTTTGCAGATTTGAAATTGTACCAAACCAATAATATACCAAAGTTAATGATTATGTTTGTCTGGTTTGAGTTTGAGTTTGAGTTTGAGTTTGATCAAACCAAAGTTACAAAATAGATAACTTTGGTTCGGACATGTACACCGAAGTGACCCCAAACTCTCCTACATGTCTTACTCTTCACGAAATAAATTCGCGACCAAAAACAGGCAAGCAAACAAACATCACCTCTTTAAGCTTTCGAAAGGAATCAGTACTGTTCCCAAAAACAACGATTCTCTGCCCGATGTTTGCCAGAGAATTTGACATTTTCAAATGTTCTGCTGTAAATAAAGAGCCAAGAAAATACATGGCCACCCTGAAGTTCGAGCTCGGGTCCCTAAAGGGCTCCAAATAGTTCGTTTACTACCGGCTTACGAGCATTTGCATCAAGTGGCGAATAATTAGTCACAGTTCGCATCACACCAGTAAAACCCACTCAAGAAATTTTCTTTTGCCTGGAAAAAAAGGAAGAAACACTCCAAATCGAACCTTTAAACTAGCAATGCACAGCATACTTCCAATTCAAAAAGAAAAAAATCGTGGGTCATCTCCAATGACACCAAAATTCGCACGCCACTAAATAAACCCAGTGATCATACGCCCCCCCATCAATAAAAACCCCAACACCTGACCTGGTGCTCGCAGTTGCGGCAAGCGAAGAGGAGGATCTTCTGCTCCCTATCTTCCTTGGGGTACAGTATGTTGTTGCTGCGAACGGAACAAGAACGGGGATCACGCTCCGCGCACGGTGCAAGAAAACGCGAGAAAGAGGACCGCAGAGGAACAGGGGAACTGACCATTCGCAGCAGAATTTCATGGTACTCATCCTGAACGAATTGGGGGGAAGCCGATCGCTTCGATTCTTCCGCTACGACGGAGGAGGATGCTCGTTGTGCCGGAGCAGGAGCGACGAAAGGCAGGAAGGAAGGAAGGAAGGAAGGAGAGTGATGCTCGTTGAGGAAGACGTCCAGAGGCTTTGAGGGGGAAATGTACGCGAGGGTTTTAGATTTGTGTATGTTGAGGGGGTTAATGGAGTGGAGAAGCACTAATAAATATCACTAAACCCAAACCCCCCAAAAAAAGATCACTAAATATATAAAAATGATAATAATAAAAGAGCAGCCCTTCAACAATCATTTAGACAAAAAAATAGGATAATTACAGATGGTCCATAAAATTTTATAAAACAATGCTCCTAACGTGTAATATGAATAATGAACTAAACCCAAACCCCCCAAAAAAAGATCACTAAATATATAAAAATGATAATAATAAAAGAGCAGCCCTTCAACAATCATTTAGACAAAAAAATAGGATAATTACACAGACATAAAATTTTAATCAATTAATATGATTCATGAACCTTTGAACTAAACCCAAACCCCCCAAAAAAAAATCACTAAATATATAAAAATGATAATAATAAAAGAGCAGCCCTTCAACAATCATTTAGACAAAAAAATAGGATAATTACACAGATGGTCCATAAAATTTTATCCAATGTACAATGCTCCTAACGTGTAATATGATTCATGAACCTTTGATTAATATTTCATCATATATTATCTTTTCATTAATTCAAGTTAAGGGACGATAAGGGATTGCATTAGGCAAATTAAAAGTTGAAGGACGACATTGCACATTAGGTTAAAGTTCAAAGATCATATTGAATAAATTAAATATTCAAAAGCAAAATTATATGGCGGGCCAAAGTAAAAAAAATGAAAAAAAGAAAAAAATCATAAAAAATTCAAAAAATATTAAAATAATATTTAAAAATGTTTACGTCGATGTCAACCGTATTACGTAAGTAATTTTTCATAAAAAAATGGTCAGATTGACTCAATTGACAAAAGTTGAAAGGATTTATGATTTAATTGATAAAATTAAAATATTTAGAACTGAATTAATAAAAGTACAAAAATTTAAGATTTTTCGAATAATTATCCTTGCTAGAGACCGTACTAGATTTTTGTTGGACATTCTATAGAAAATGGATCAACAAATCAACAAGAGACGTCAAATGCGTTAGATGAGTTTCGTATTTGGGGAATGAATTTCTTTGAAGTACATATGTATTTTGGGCCGATGGGATAAAATGTTAGGGGATCCCAATGAGGCGGTGGGGTCAACGGACCAAATTTCAAACGCCGACATTGGAAGACCTTCTTATACGCTGTTAGCAATTTAGCACCCGCCTGAATGTTGTGGAAAACATGTGAATTCAAACTATGTTGCCTCATCAGCACGAGAAATTATCACATACCGCGTGGTAGTTGTCTCTCGGTTCTGTAGCGCCGAAACTTTCTTGAAGCGCCTCACCCACAGCAAATCTCCATTTGAATCCCCTTTCTCTTCACGAAGAGCTCTCTCAGACCTCTTCGACCACAATTACGTCTCATTTCCGTGTCTATCCCAAAACCCTAAGCAACTGGTTAGAACTTAGAGCTAATAATGACGACGACGACGGTTCTATACCAACTCTGGAAAGGAGATATCATAGCTAACAAGGAAATCGACGACTTCACTTTAAATAGAACTGTACAAATATAAGCCGTGGCGGGATTTAATCGACGACAGGGTCTAGAAAATACAGACTCTACGATGGAACCCAACGTAAACAAATTATGTCGGAATTTAATTGACAATAAAGCTTGACAACGCAAAGTTGGTACATCACAATTTAATTAACAAGGTTAGACTCATGATAAAGATATACGTTGGAATTTAATCGGCGATGTGAATATGAAAGATAAAAATACATGGCAAGAAAGTAAAAATAACTTAAAGATGGTAAATTCGATTATGCAAATATGAAAGATAAAAATACGTTGTAGGAAAGTAAAAATAGTTTAAAGATAGTAAATTTGTTTGATTTGTATGGGGCTCCTCAATAGACTAATGATGGCATTTATGGTGGTTATGCCATAATCATTTTCGATTAGTACTCCTATAGTTGTAGCTACCCCTTTTCCTCTGAAAACTCTATGCTCAAATTCTCATGATGCCGCAGTCTTGCCTTCAGATGGTTGTTTCTTTAAAAACATGTGGCGGTTGCTCCACCACCATCATTACTTTGTTCAGAGTGGCTCGAAACTTGTAACAACACCTTGCGACCCTTTTTACATTCAGCCTTTTTTGGCACCTTGACAATCTTATTGACCTTGCCAATTGATACCCTTGTTACACGTCATCATATATCGACAACTAATTTATAACAATCATCGATGTGTGCTAATATCGACGCCGGTCTTAGTCATTGATGATGAGTCACATGCTTGACAGTATTTAAGCGCTTTAGTCATATCAACCACCCGTCCACTTTTTGGTGCAACCACTTACTAATTCATTGGATTAAGTTTCACTCCTTCGAATGCTGAAATGACAATCACTAGAACAAGATTGTACTACTATTGGTATTTCATAGGATGGTAACATTTGTGTAGAGACTTCGGTTGTGATAATCATTTTATTTGTCAGTAAACTTCAGTGGTTTGGCTTTTGTTCTAGCCTTGGTACTAATTTACTTTGACTATGCTAATGCTTCTGACCCATAGATTACTTGGCAATGGCTTAGTATCTAACATAAAATAAACTTTTATGAAATGCGAAAAGCCACAATAATCACCAGATTTATGACCTCACTGGCTTGACTTAGGCCGGGGAAGGAAAGGAGAACTAAAATATAAGATTGCAGGACAGTTCGAAGCAATCAATAGCTCACTTTATTTTATTTTATTCTTGCATAAATGATCAGTATGATAATGATTGAGTAATATTGCTTCTTTGGCCCAAATCAAGGAATCCCACGATGTGAAATGGTTCTCATTTTATTGTTGATCAGAGATTTCTCTTCCCCTTGAATAATAAGGTTTCTCGGAGATTTTGGCGTGATCAGTTAATGAGTATCACGTCTCAATCACTCGATCGATTCACTAATCCATCATTCTCTATCATGCATGATGATTGCTCATAGCAGCAATCCCTTCTAGCTGGAAGAATTCTTGTGTGACGCAGATGCATAAATCGCCGCTGCTCTTTGACGAGTTCCATAGGGCAGCCCTTAGTTTGGTCCGGTTGCGTGCAGGGCTATTTGATCCTATTCGATCAACTTCATAAGCCATAGATAGCGTGCTAGCGCGTCTGCTCTTCCCCTATAAATGAGCGGGACTTCATCCAAACTTGCCATTAACTGGGCGAGGCCGCCTTCTTTTCTGGGCTTAAGCAGTAAATTCTAACATAATCAAAAAAAGCTTAAGCGGTGGGAGATGTTTTATTTTCTTGATCGCCAATTTGGGTTGCGGCAGTTACTTGAATGAGAAAGAAAGCATATGCCATTGCCGGCGATGATGGGTGCTGTTGAAACCCTTAATCTCTAAATTGGATAAGGTCAAATTGTTCATGCATGCCAATGGTGCTGTCAATGAGCTCAGTACTACATATCATTTCTCGTTCAAAACCTTCAGATCTGAATAACACATGGAAATCATCTGCCTGAGACGACGCCTCAGCGATATCATCACATAGTGTACCATAGTATACTGGTACCGAGGCAGTACAAAGAAACTTTCTTTAACCTTCGCAACACTTCAACCACTACTGCTGAGCATCCAACGACGTTACCCAAAAAGATAAAAACTGGTGGGAACCAATATATAGAAATCCCCAAGGCACAATATTGCCGACGTGGCGTCGTTGTTGTCCAAGCCCCAACTTCAAGCGTCCTCTCTAGTCTGCAGTCAGAGCGAGAGTGCCGAGTTTCTCGGTTATCGGAGTCGGGGACGCTGCCGCGACTTCCTGCTCCTGTTCTGGTTGCCCCATACAGGGATGACGCCTCCCGCATCTGCCATGCGCATGGCGCCTCCCTTTGTAACCATGACTGTGACCAGGACGATGACCATGACGACCATGTACGGAAGGTCTATGCCCATGTCCTGAAGGACCCCTCAGATGATGCCCACGTCCGTGTCCGCGTACTCCATGACCATGACATGACCCCCACAGACTGAAAGACCGCTCAGATGATGTCCATGTCCATGACCCCCATGTCCTAACACACCCCTCAGATGATGCCCATGTCCATGATCTCCATCTCCTCCGAGACCATTCCTGCTGAGAAGTTCTCCTACTAGGCAACCGTGCCCGCCACGATGCCCATGTCGGTCTCTATTACCCATCCCATGATGATGATGTTGACCGTGATGATGCCTTCCCTCGTGAGCCATCCTCATTTTCATCCTCTGTTTAGTCAACCCCCCGACTCCGTTTCAGTCTTGACAGAGGAATAGTTCTCTGGATGATGAGAGATGAAAGGAAGAGAGGGCCTCACTTTTATAGGGGGTTTAGAGGCGGTGGTATAACTGTAGCACCCCATGATTTTGGCAGTCTTTTCACACGACTCTTGTCTGCCAAATTTCTCGGCTTAGCTACTAAGTATTTGAGCAATCCGTGTGAACGCTGTGGATGAATACTTTTCAACTACGGACGAAGGAAAATGTGGTCATGCGTTGCCTTGGGGAGCAAGTTCACGCGGGAATGAAATAATGGTGGTCGCTCTCTCTGTATTGAGATATGGGACCAGAGATGGGGACGCGGATGTCGACACCTTCTCATTTGCGGCTGGACGGTTCTGGCTTGGTTAGATGAGCAGGTAAATTTTGCTCCTTTGGGCCGCAAAAAGAACAGCGATTGAGGGGTTGGAGACTACCGACCAAAAAAAAGGGGTGCAGACTTGCTCTCGTGGATCTGATTTCGTTTTGTGCTTATTTAATTAACCATTCTTTTGATTTTACTGAGCATACCCTTCAATGCAGTTAAAACGATTATCAACTGATTAGTGGAGCTACAAAGTGTTATAACTTTATATTGTTGAGCTAGATGTCTCTCTATTCAATGCAGTAACACCTTATGATTTCATTACAGTAAGCTTCACAATCTCATCACCTTCGAATGCCAAAACTACGATTAGCAGTGCAAGATTGCACTGCTAATTGTATCTCATAGGACTGTAAGATTTGTATACGAACTTTGGTTTTGAAAGTAAATTTATTTGTAAGTGACTTTCAATGGTTTGGCTTTTGTTCCAGTCTTTTGAGGGAGCCTTGGTACTAAGTTTCTTAACTATGTCAATGCATCTTGCCCATAAGAAGATTACTTGACAATCAATTAGTAACTAACTGTAAATCGACTTTTATGAAATGTGAAAGGCCACAATAACCACCCATTGATGACCTTGCTCGCTTGACGTAGGGTACAGAAGGGGGGACAACTAAATACAACATTGTGCATTTTGAAGCAATCGATAGCTTATTTTAGAGATAAATATACTAAAAGTCGTAAAACTTATCCCAAAAGTGCAATTGAATTGTATAATTTTCAAAAAATGCAATCAAATGTAAAACTCATTAATGCCGCTACCACCCAACATTGGAGGGGCCAATAGGGCTAGCCTAGATTTGAGTTGAGGGTGCCCAAATCTGGGCAATGTTGGCCCCAAGCGAGGGCTGGTGACCCTTGCTGGCCCTCACCTTGGGCCAACGCAACTCACCCAAATTTGGGCGACATCGGCCCTTGCCGGCCTTGGGTGAGGTCTTATCGGTCTTAGGCGAGGGCCAAAATTACCTAGATCAAGGTGAGCCTCACTCAAGTCCTGAGAGCGCCGGCCGCTCTCCCCCTAAGGTTGCTACTTTGTCAGCCCCTCCAGCAATGAGCAGCGGTGGTGGTGCCCTCTTGGCAAGGCGTCCCCCTTTTTTCCATTGTTGTTTTGTAAATTAAATATCCACTTCTCGAAATGGTTATGAAGATCTAAATCTAATCAAAGGAAATAATCAAAGAAAGTCCAACTTTGGGTGGCGAGTATGTTAGGCGAAACTTTCTTACTTTAGCTGAGGGATTTGAATTAGGCTCCCGCAATCGTATTTCGCCCAAGATGAAACAAGTCTAACTTATTATAGCTATCGCCCTACTTAATAAAAATAGACTTCCATCTGTGAATCTTGTTCCTTTTCCTTTCGGACTGATCAAATTGGTAAATTAGCAAAAGATTTCATAATAATAAGTTTCTGGGCTTAACTAGTAGAAGATGTTCGATTTCTTAATCGCCAATTTGGGTTGCCGGAGTTACTTGAATGACAAAGATGGAGAGCATATGCCATTGTCCGTGATGTTTGCTGTTAAAGCCCCTATCTCTCAATTAATTCTGGTCAATTTGTATAGGCATTCCAATGGCGCTCTCGAGGAGCTCAGTAACATATCAGTTCTAGTTCATAACCTTCAAATCTTCTGCATATAATATATGGAATCATTTGATCCGAAACCTCAAACGACGGATCCCATCACACTAATTTTCAGTGTACCATTGAATAATATTGGTACACAAACAGTACAGAGAAACTTCCATCAACCTCCACAACACTTCAAACAGCTGAATCTGATCATCCAGCGAAACTACTCAAAAAGATAAAATAGGTATTGGTTACTGGTAGGAGCCAAAACATGAACTCCCCAAGACACATTTATTGCTGACACGGCGTCAATACTGTCCAAGACCCAACTCCAAGCGTCCTCTCTAGTCGGCAGTCAGAGCGAGAGTATCGAGTTGCTCGGTTATTGGAGTTGGTGTTGGAGCCACGACTTCCTGTTCTTGTTGCTGCTCCTGTTCCTGTTCCGGTTCCGGTTGCTCTGTACTGGTATAACGCCTCCCGAACCGACCATGCGCATGGCACCTCCTCCCTTTGTGCCCATGACTGTGACCTTTGCAATGACCATGATGACCATGTTTGAGAAGTCCATGCCCGTGGACTAAAAGAACCCTCACATGATGCCCATGTCCGAGAGTACCGAGTTGCTTGGTTATCAGATCTGGCGTCGCAGCCACGACTTCCAGCTCCTGTTGCTTCTCTTGCTCCTGTTTCGGTTCTGACTGCTCCGTACAGGTATGATGCCTCCCAAACCGGCCATGCGCATGGCACCTCCTCCCTTTGTGAACATGACCTTGACCTTTGCAATGACCATGATGACCATGTTTGAAAAGTCCATGCCCATGGACTAGAAGAACCCTCGCATGATGCCCATGTCCAAGAGTATCGAGTTCCTCGGTTATTGGAGTTGGCGTCGCAGCCACAACTTCTTGTTCCTGTTGCTGCTCCTGTTCCTGCTCCGGTTCTGGTTGCTCCATACAGGTGTGACGCCTTCCGCACCAGTCATGCGCATGGCCCTCCCTCCCTTTGTGACCATGGTCGTGACCTTTGAGATGACCATGATGACCATGTTTGAAAAGTCCATGCCCATGGACTAATGGAACCCTCACATCATGCCCATGTCCATGTCCATGGAACCCATGACCCCTATGTCCTTTGAGACCATGCCCAAAGAGAAGTCCTACATGGGGGCCATGCCCACCATGATGCCCATCTCCGCCTCCGTTACCCATCCCAAGATGACGATGTTGACCGTGGTTATGCCTTCCCTCGTGACCCATTCTCATCTTCATCCTCTGTTTCGTATATAACCCCGACTCTGTTTCAGTCTTGACACAAGAATAGCTGTCTGGATGATGAGAGATTAGAGGAAGAGAGGCCCTTATTTATAGAGTTTCACGAGGCGGTGGTTCAACTGCAGCAGTCTATCAAACATGGCGATATTTTCACACGCCTCTGCCAAATTTCATAGCTTAGCCATTAAGTACTTAAGCAATCCGTGTGAACCACGGCAAACGCCGTCGAGTGTTCGTCTTGGGGAGCAAGTTCGCGCCTGAATTAATCAATGGAGGTCGGTGGCCCTGCTTAGGGACATTGACCAGAGGCGTGGATGTCGACGCGTTCTAATGTGCGGCTCCGCGTTTATGGCTTGGTGTGCACGTAGCATGAGGAAATAACATTGCTCCTTTGGCTACGAAAAAGAAACCGATTGAATTGGAGATTTGTTCTGTGAATCCGATATCCTTTTGTCCTTATTTTATTAACTAGACGTTTGCTTCTATTAGGCACACCCTTCAATGCAGTTAAATAAACTATCAACCTCCCCAAGAAAAAGCAACGCATTTGTTTCCTGATGACATTTGAGGAAGGGACTATACTTTAACTTTTTGCCGAAACAACACAGTGATATTATAATTGATTTAATTAATCTAATTTTGATTATTAAAAACCAATGACAAATTTAATCAGAAGAGGATTGGGGCCATGTTTTCCTCCTACAATAAGAACCTAAAGATAACACTTCTTTATGAGAAGCGAAAAGATTTTGTTTGGCGAATGGAGGACTAGAAGTAAGATTTGTGTATAAACATGCCATACTGTTGGGCGGGGTCTCTCATCCTTTCTTGGATGAACTTGTTTTAGGCTACTTTGATAGTTGTTAACATGACTCCTTGTCACGATGTGGACTCTGCTTTTCTAAGGATTGAAATTGATTGAACTAGCTCATAGAATTTTGAAAGCGGTGAACTCCCCATCATTTTCCAATCCAGTCGTCCGAATACGTGATTTGTGGGGATCTCATTCAACCTGGGCCGATACCTTGATTTGGTGTCCTTCTTGCCATTTCAATTAATGAAATCTCTTTATTAAATGCATGGCACGCCATATGTGATTGAATGCCAGGAAAAATATGAATAGTTGATCCCTTGAGGCATGGCCGCACGAGCAAAGGCATCTAATTAAACTTGGGTGGAGGTTTGACACATGATCAACTCGCTTTTCCTTGCGCACGGGCCTTAGCCTTATTTTTGCTTCCTTAACCATCCATAACCCTCTATTTTTTTCTTTTAAGCACAAGTCAGTAATAGCACTATACTGCTTCATAAGAAGGATGATTTTACACGGGCTGCTTTAAACGACTTGCCTTAGACAAATTGCCTTTATAGGGCTTTGGGCTTCCATTCCAAGTGGGCAATAATTCATCACGTGGTAGTGAAATTAGTTTGCAGGTACTCTGTAGTTCTCCACTTCTTGCAATGGCTATGATGATCTAATAAGAGGAAATAACCAAAGAAAGTTCGACTTCGGGTGTTGATCATGTAGGCAATTTTTTTTTTTTTTTCAAGATATTGATTGGTCAAGATCTTTGATCTCTGTCGAGAATTAATGAAAAATATGAAATGAATAACCCCATTGTGCCCTTTGATGATTAAGCTTCGTAATTAGCTCTTCGTTAGTAGTTCTGCCTAAGTTTGATTGGTTACTTAAAGGGCTATCTAATCCGATCAAATTAAAAACTGCCATTCATTAGTGAGGCCTTTTTTTTTTTGGTGAAAACAAGTAAATGATGAATGTTGCCAGTCTTCGCCTCCAACCCAATCAGGAGAGAACTCAAGAAGACAGTAAAAAAATAAGTAAATAAAAATGAATTAGAAGAACCCATATTTCAAATGAACAAATTCAAATTTGAAATGGATCTTTCTAATTCTCGAAGAATGAGGGGCAAGGAGGTTGATTGAGAAAGATCTATTGTTCTTATTATAAGATTGTAATTGGATCTGCAAATGTTTGGTAAAAAGAAGAATCTTCTCCTTTGAGAATAATCCGAAATGGAAAGTTTTTGATTATGGTATAAAAACGTAACTAACTTGATCTTAATTACTCTTTAGGATGGACTAAAAGAAGGGAGGAGATTCTCGAATAAGGAAAAGAACCCAATGACTTCAAAAGAGGAGCCATATGATGCGAAAATCTCATGTACAATGCTGTAGAGTGGGGATAAAGATGACTTATATGTCAACTTTTCAACTATCACCCCCCAAAAAAACCAAACTCTGCCTTACATAAAGTTGCTAGAATCTGAGTAACCACTAGATTTGAAATCATTGCTCATATACCTGGTATTGGTCATAATTCACAAGAATAATCTGTAGCCTTACTTTACCGTGTAATTTTAACGAGCTGGTACTTTATCTATAAATCTTGCTCCTTTTTCTTGCGGATTGATCAAATTGGTACATTAGCAAAAGATTTCATAATAATAAGTTTCTGGGCTTAACCAATAGAAGTCTTCAACTTGATCGCCAACTTGGGTTGCCAGAGTTCCCAAACATTTGCCGAAGTTACTTGAATGACAAAGATGGAAAGCATATGCCCTTGTCGGCGATGGTGCTCTTAAAGTCCTTATCTCTGAATTAATTCTGGTCAATTTGTTCACGCATGCCAATAGGGCTCTCAATGAGCTCAGTAACATATCATCTCTTCTTCAGAACCTTTAAATCTTCTGCTTAAAATGTATGGAATCATTTGATCCGACAACTTGAACGACAAATACCATCACATTAATTTTAGTGTACCATCCCATAATATTGGTACACAATCAGTATAGAGAAACTTCCATCAACCTCCACAACACTTCAAGCAACTGAAGTTGTTCATCCGACGAAACTATGCAAAAGGATAAAACCGGCATTCGTCACTGGTAGGAGCCAAAACATGAAATTCCGAAGACACGTTTATTGCTGACATGGCGTCGTTATTGTCCAAGACCCCACTCCAAGCTTCTTCTCTCTGCTCAGCAGCCAGAGCAAGGGTACCGAGTTGCTCTATTATCAGAGTTGGTGTTGCAGCCGTGACTTCTGGTTCCTGTTCCTGTTCCTGTTCTGGTTCTTGTTGCATCATATACAGTTATGACGCCTCCAGCACCGACCGTGCGCATGGTGCCTCCCTTTGTGACCATGACCGTGACCATGGCGATGACCATGTTTGATAGGTCCACTCCCATGGATGAAAAGATCCTTCAATGATGCCCGTGTCCATGTCCATGACGCCCATGACCCCCTTGTTATAATATTTTATTATTTCAAATGTGATCTCAATATTGTATTTCTCAATTAATTTCGATTTAATGCCCAATTTATTACCTGTGTTTATTACCTAATATTTGCTTGTTAATATATTACCATAATGGTCTTGATGAAAGACGTCTATAACGTAATAAACAGAATAAAACGTAGGTCGTCTAGTACAAACCCCAATCACTATAAAAAAACACACCATCACATTTGATGGATATTGGCTAGTGGAACATGATATACAAATTTGGTGATTCCATATTCACATATAGATCACGCTCCATGCATCCGGATAAACATTTGAGACTTTCCATATTTGTAGATTTTCATTAATGGCTGGAGGTATGTAAATCATTATGCTTCCACAAATCAATCCCGAATTATGCACGTATTTGATTGTGAATGATAGATATGGATCGTAAGGTTTTATTTAGATTTAGTCTTATAGTTAGTGTCAGAGCATGTTTATAATCCCTGCCTTGGTGAAAATTTAGGAATTTTTGTATGCTTTCACTAAATTATGTATGGGTAAAATTCGGATCTTTGGTGGCTTGGAACGGAATTTCAAATTCCGGTCAAATTTGAGCGACCAACCACATGATAACGGATTTGCATGGTCATACCGCCATTAGGTAGAAAACCCTTAAGATTATTAAGCATATTCTTGATCATCGGAGGTTAATCGAGCGATGAAATTTTCGGTGGTTAGGGTTTTAAGACAGATAGTTTTAGGCTTAATTCCGATCAATTCATAGGCTATTTTTGCCGAATCTTAGAACTATACATTCATCCCGGCATTGCCTTCGAAACTCATTGATCAATTTGGTTGGACATGGGCTGTGGAAGAAGACTCAGGAGGCGGAACGGAGGTTGGTTGTGGCATAGCATGAAGGAAGAACAAAAATTGTGGAAAGAAGGCATTGCATGTGCCCCAGCGCATGGAGGGGCTCACGCGCCCATGGATATGTGGCTGGCGTGTGCAACGCACGCGCTTGAGAGGGGAGCGGTGAGCGCGTGCAATGCACATGCCCGAGAGCCATAAATCGGCGCGCGTGGTGGTTTTTCCATTATGTCCCTCTATATATTGCAAAATTCTGATTCTGCCCTCACTTGCGTAAAATTCCAATCTTGCCCCTCCACATTAGTAAAATTCTGATTTTGCCCCTGTTGGGCGTGGAAATTTACAGTTCTACCCTTTTGGGCGTAAAATTCCCATTTTACCCCTTACAAGTGAAATTCCAATTATGTCTTTGTGGGTAAAATTACAATTTTAACCCTTTTTACACTTGATTTTACTGTTTTGCCCTTACATGTAATTTTTGAATATTTTCTAGTAAAATTAAATGTCTAGTTGTCCATATATATTTAATTAATTGAAGATTAGCTACAACATATTTGATTATATTAAACTATATATTAAGAGCTTATGGATCACATACAATCAAAAGGACATTGATTGTAATTAGTCACATTAATATTTTGAATTTTATCTTAGAGGAATTTTCAATATATTAATGTGATTAATTATGATGAAATATTATTTTATCTTTCTTAATTTACCCAGAGGGATTAAGGAAGGGAATATAATTTTGATAGTTTCATCATAAAGTAATTATGAATCTATTTAAATTAGAAACTTAGCCCACATGCAATTTTTGATGTTATGGGATTCTTATTTTATAACATATTTACATTGATGAAATATGATTTAAGGTTATTTGCCTCAAATGTATTTTACTTTGATTATAATGCAGTCTTACTATCTACGATTAGTTCTGGTATAATTGTTCCCGAGTTTAATGGAAATAACTATAAAGAATTGAGGAAATTAATTCTTCTTCAATCGGGGTGCATGGATCTTGATTATGCTCTACGGTTAGACGAACCATGTAAACCTACTGAGGATAGCACTTGAGCTGAGTATACTCTTTATACACAATGGGAGTGGTCCAACTGTCTTAGTATGATGTACATAAAGATAAAACTCCCTGCTAGTATTAGTGGTTCAGTCATTCGGCATAACAATGCCAAGAAATTGTTGGAAGCTATTGATGCACAATATAAGTCTTCAGAAAAGGCGTATGCCATGACGCTAATTATGAAATTCTCAAAGTTGAAGCCTACCAGTATAAGAGGTGTATGTGAGCATATCATGAAGATGAAGGATATTGCAGCCAGTTGAAGAATCTTGAGGTTGGGATATCAGATTCATTTCTTATGTACTATATCTTGTACACTCTCCCACAAGAGTATGCCTCTTTTAAGATCTCTTACAATACACACAACACTAAATGATCAATGAATGAACTTATGACCATATGTGTTCAAGAGGAAGAGAGGCTGCCAATGGAGAAAGGAGAAAGTGCTCATATGGCAACTTATGATAAGTATAAAGGCAAGGCAAGCGAAAAGGAAAAGGTAAAATGCCTCTATCTCCCAAAGTTGGCCATTAAGAAGGAATCCAAATGTTTCTTTAGTAAAAAGAAGGGGTACATAAAGAAGGATTGTACCAAATTTAAGGCCTAGCTCAAGAAGAAAGGTAACCTAATTTCATGTGTTTGTTATAAATCTAATATGGTTGATGTGGGTCACAACACTTCGTGAATTGATTCTAGTTTTACAATCAACATTTCAAATTCATTGCAAGGTTTTCAGAACCAGCGGAAACTAGCGGGAAGTGAACAAAGTATCTATCCAGGAAACAAGATGCGCTCGCGTGTGGAAGCTATTGTGATATGTAGATTAGTTCTCAATAGTGGTTTTGTTTTAAATTTAGAAATGATCTTTTATATTCCTAGTTTCTCTAGGAATTTAATTTCAGTTTCAAGATTTGTGCCTTTGGGATATTTATTTGAATTTTCAAGTTCAACATTCAGTTTATTGTATAAATATAAAATTGTTGAGAGTGATATTTTGTCTGACGGTCTTTTTCGAATTAATTTACAAGACAATGCCATTTATAATGCAATAAACGTTCACGATAATGCTGGCATAAAAAGATGTGTTGTGAATGAGGATTTCTTTATGTTGTGATACTGGAGATTAAAACATATCTCCATCGATAAAATTAAGCGATTAGTAAATGATGGAGTACTTAGTACTCTAAATTTTACTGATTATGACACTTGTGTGGACTACATAAGGGGAAAGCAAACCAATAAGTCAAAGAAATGTGCCAAAATGAGTATAGAAATATTAGAAATCATACATATAGATATTTGTAGTCCAAATATGGGTTCAAATGGTCAGAGATACTTTATCTCTTTCAAAGACTATTATTCACGATTCATGTATCTTTACTTACTTCGTAATAAGCACGAAGCACTGGATGCCTTTATGGTATCTAAAACCAAAGTAGATAAATAATATGGTAAGCAAATTAAGATTGTGAGATCAAATAGAGGTGGAGAATACTATGGTAGATACACTGAATATGGATAAGCACCTGGTCAATTTGCAAAGTTTCTTAAACAGTATGTGATTATTACTCAATATACTATGCCTAGTTCTCTAGATCAAAATGATGTAGCAAAAAGAGAAACCAAACTTTATTGGACATGGTGCGGAGTATGCTTAGCAACTCTGAACTTCCTAAGTCCTTGTGGATTTAGGCTCTTAAAACGGTAGTGTATTTGGGGATGCTAGTCTGAAGGAAGAGTCTATAATCCACAAGAAAATAAGTTAGACCCAATGACTATAAGTGGATATTTTGTTGGATATGCCGAAAAGTCCAAGGGATATAAGTTTTATTGTCTATCTCACACCACTAGATTTGTGGAATCGAGAAACGCTAAATTTTTTGAGAATGACTTGATCAATAGGAATGATCAATTCAAGGATATTGTTCTCGAAGAAGATTATTTAGATACTTAACCTTCCACCTCAGGTACTAGGTTGATTGTTGTTTACAACGCACCTTCAGTTTAACCGACCGTTGAGCAACTAATCATTGAAGATCCACAAGTTGTTGATATTGATTCGGTAGGCCTAACTTTTCAGCAATTACCAGATACTGCTGAGCTTCCAGTTGAACAACAAACTCCTCGGGAGGATGTTGATGCAACATTAAGAAGGTCTACTAGAATGAATAAATCAGCAATCTCTAGTGACTACATTGTGTATCTGCAAGAATCTGAATATAATGTTGGAGTTGAAAATGATCCTAAGACGTTTTTACAAGTCATGAGTTGTGATAAATCAAAGGAGTAAAGGTATCTGCTCATCTAAACGTGCACACCAAGCCCGAAATGCGGAGCCGCAAAATCAGAACGCGCCGACACCAGCCTCCATTACACTGTTCGGGCGTGGACTTGCTCCCCCAAGACAACAACACCCCGACGACATTTTCCAGTCGTTCCTAGTTTTCAAGGGCGTTGATGCGGATTGCTCGAATACTTGTTAGCAAAGAGGCGTGTGAAAAGATGGCCAAAGTTGATAAGTCTGCTACAGCTGAACCAACGCCTCGTAAATCTCGATAAGTAAGGGACTTCTCTTCCTCTCGTCTCTCATCATCCAGACAGCTAATCCTCTGTCAAGACTGAAACAGAATCGGGGGATTATATACTGAACAGAGGATGAAGATGAGAATGGCTCACGAGGGAAGGCACTATCATGGGATTGGCAACGGAGGGGGACATGGGCATCATATGAGGGGTGGTGTTGGACATGGGGGCCATGGTCATGGATATGGGCATCATCTGATGGGTCTTTTAGTCCATTGGGGTCACGGAGACAACCGATTGAAGTTTTTTCTTTTTTTGGTCTAAAACCGATTGAAGTTGGAGACCTTCTCTGTGAACTGATTTCTCTTTGTGCTTATCTTATTGACCATGTGTTTCATCTTATTTGGTGTACTCTTCAATGCAGTCGAAATAATTACCAACTGGTTAGAACTTAGAGCTAATAATGACGACGAGGACGACGATAGAATAATAAGCAATAATTTGTTTTTTGAAAACATTTTAAAGAGAAACTATGCTTATTTTTACAATGTAACTTCTTTTTTTTTTTTTTTGCCAAAACAACACAATGACACAATTATTGGTTTAATTAAACAGATTTAAATTATTATTATTAAGCTAATTACAATTTTAATTATAAGAGAAAATTGGCACCATATTTTCCTCCTATAATAAGAAATGAAAGATAAACACATTTTTCTATGACATTTTCTTTTGTTTCAAAATTATGAATTATGTTAATTTTTGTTTTTGAAATAACTGTTCATATTGTCAACCTAAATATCACCATTCAATGCATTGACAGCGTTCTGTTTCACCTGAATTTATTGGTGACGAAATAACCTTTTATCGAAAATTGTACGGTTTTTATTTGAAGGAGACCGGTTCTATACCAACTATGGAAAGGAGATATCATAGCTAACAAAGAAATCAACGACTTCACTTTAAATGGAACTGTACAAACTTAAACCGTGTCGGGATTTAATCGACAACAGGGTCTAGAAAATACAGACTACTATGGAACCCAACGTAAACAAATTATGCCGGAATTTAATTGACAATAAAGCTTGACAACACAAAGTTGGTACATCAGAATTTAATTAACAATGTGACACTCATGATAAAGATACATGTTGGAATTTAATCAGTGATGCGAATATGAAAGATAAAGATACATTGCAAGAAAGTAAAAATAACTTAAAGATAGTAAATTTGATTACGCAGATATGAAAGATAAAAATATGTTGTAGGCAAGTAAAAGTAATTTAAAGATAGTAAATTTGTTTGATTTGTATGGGGCTCTTCAATAGACGAATGATGGTATTTATAGTGGTTGTGCCATAATCATCTTCGATTAGTTCTTCTACAGTTGTAACTACCCCTTTTTCTCTGAAAACTTTGTGCTCGTATTCTCATGATGCCGCGATCTTGCCTTCAGATGATTGTTCCTTTAAAAACATGTGGCGGTTGCTCCACAACCTTCATTACTTTGTTCGAAGTGGCTTGAAACTTGTAACAACGCCTTGCTACCCTTTTTACGTTCAGCTTTTTTTTTGGCACCTTGACAATTTTATTGACCTTACCAATTGATACCCTTGTTACACTTCTTCATATATCGCCAACTAATTGATAACAATCATCGATGTGTGCTAATATCAACGCCAGTCTAAGTCATCGATGATGAGTCACATGCTTGACAGTATCTAACGCTTTAGTCATATCAACGACCTGTCCACTTTTTGGTGTAACCACTTACTAATTCATTGGATTAAGTTTCACTCCTTCGAATGCTAAAATGACAATCACTAGAACAAGATTGTACTACTATTTGTATTTCATAGGATGGTGACATTTGTGTAGAGACTTCGGTTCTGATAATCATTTTATTTCAGTAATCTTCAGTGGTTTGGCTTTTGTTCTAGCCTTGGTACTAATTTACTTTAACTATGCTAATGCTTCTGACCCATAGATTACTTGGCAATGGCTTAGTATCTAACAGAAAATAAACTTCTATGAAATGCGAAAAGCCACAATAATCACCAAATTAATGACCTCACTGGCTTGACTTAGGCCGGGGAAGGAAAGGAGAACTAAAATATAAGATTGCAGGACAGTTCGAAGCAATCAATAGCTCACTTTATTTTATTTTTGCATAAATGATCAGTATGATAATGATTGAGTAATATTACTTCTTTGGCCCAAATCAAGGAATCCCTTATATACGATGTAAAATGGTTCTCATTTTATTGTTGATCAGAGATTTCTCTTCCCCTCGAATAAAAAGGTTTCTCGGAGATTTTGGCGTGATCAGTTATTGAGTATCACATCTTAATCACTCAACCGATTCACTAAACCATCATTCTCTATCATGCATGATGATTGCTCATAGCAGCAATCCCTTCTAGCTGGAAGAATTCTCGTGTGACGCAGATGCATAAATCGTCGCTGCTCTTTGACGAGTTCTTAGGCCAACCCTTAGTTTGGTCCGGTTGCGTGAAGGGCTATTTGATCCGATTCGATCAACTTCATAAGGCATAGATAGCGTGCTAGCGCGTTTGCTCTTCCTCTATATATGAGGGAGACTTCATCCGAACCTGCCATTAACTGGGCGAGGCCGCCTTCCTTTCTGGGCTTAAGCAGTAAATTCTAACATAATAAAAAAAAGCTTAACCGGTGGGAAATGTTTTATTTTCTTGATCGCTAATTTGGGTTGCGGCAGTTACTTGAATGAGAAAGAAAGCATATGCCATTGTCGGCGATGGGTGCTGTTGAAGCCCTTAATCTCTAAATTGGATCAGGTCAAATTGTTCATGCAAGCCAATGGTGCTCTCAATGAGCTCAGTACTACACATCATTTCTCGTTCAAAACCTTCAGATCTGAATAACACATATGGAAATCATCTGTCTGAGCCGACGCCTCAGCGATGTCATCACATAGTGTACCATATACTGGTACAGAGGCAGTACAAAGAAACTTTCTTTAACCTCCGCAACACTTCAACCACTGCTGAGCAACCCCCGACGATACCCAATAAGATAAAAAGTGGTAGGAACCAATATATAGAAATCCCCAAGGCAAAATATTGCCGACGTGGCGTCGTTATTGTCCAATCCCCGACTTTAAGCGTCCTCTCCAGTCTGTAGTCAGAGCGAGAGTGCCAAGTTGCTCGGTTATCGGAGTCGGGGTCGCTGCCGCGACTTCCTGCTCCTGTTCTGGTTGCCCCATACAGGGATGACGCCTCCCGCATCTGCCATGCGCATGGCGCCTCCCTTTGTAACCATGACTGTGACCAGGACGATGACCATGACGACCATGTATGGAAGGTCCATGCCCATGTCCTGAAGGACCCCTCAGATGATGCCCACGTCCGTGTCCGCATACTCCATGACCATGACCATGACCCCCACAGACTGAAAGACCGCTCAGATGATGTCCATGTCCATGTCCATGACCATGACCATGACCATGACGTCCTAACACACCCCTCAGATGATGCCCATGTCCATGATCTCCATCTCCTTCGAGACCATTGATGCTGAGAAGTTCTCCTACTAGGCAACCGTGCCCGCCACGATGCCCATGTCGGTCTCCATTTCCCATCCCATGATGATGATGTTGACCGTGATGATGCATTCCCTCGTGAGCCATGCTCATTTTCATCCTCTGTTTAGTCAACCCCCAACTCCGTTTCAGTCTTGACAGAGGAATAGTTCTCTGGATGATGAGAGATGAAAGGAAGAGAGGGCCTCACTTTTATAGGGGGTTTAGAGGTGGTGGTTTAACGGGACCATGTTGGATGCAAAACGCACATTCCCAAGATCTCCATAACCAGAACAAGAATATGCATAATTGAGTAGAGAGATTAACGCACCATTTTTGGGATACATCGTTCTTGAAGCGAAAGCGAAAAACTGATGTTCCGCGCACAAGTCATTCTCCTCTATTGCCCTCTGTATCATTGGCTCAATGAGGCGGCCCCCTCACCTTTAGTGTTAGGTAAACGCTCATTATGTGAGGATACATGTGAGAATTAGGGTTAGAGGAGAGAGTTAAGCACTATTTATAGAGTTTCCAGCCAGACCCTCTCATTACGGGTCAGGCTCAACTCGGCCCACACTAGCCAGCCCCATATTAAACTAATTAAGAAACATTCTATCTCACCTTAGACCAACCCGGTTTTACGGGTAAATTACACTATCAATTAATGTAGTCCACATTAGGAAAACTCTTACATTTTCCCACTTGGACTATATTAATTGAAATCGTACTGTATGTGCACACATTGGTCTAGAGATAATTCTTAATAGTCAATTCTGTCCCGTAAAGTCTCAAATATCGAATCATGGCGGTAACTACATGTATACACACAAAGCCTTCCACAGTCACGAGTGCTTTCAACTTCCACAGTCACGAGTGCTTTCAACTTTATTGATATGGATTCAATATGGTAGTGTGTCAAATGAATAACATCTCTCATAGAGAGATCCCATTTGTCAGTCACCATTCTCTTATCTTAAGCGTCACAAAAACTTGTGCCACTAGAGAATGTCTTTATGGTTCTAATGAACCCACATATGCCTTATCCTTACGGTTAACATTTCTTTATGTATAACAAGGCATATGCACAAGGCTAATAACCAGATGCCCCTAACCTTCACTCAAGATTTATACAATACCTTGAGAGTTTATCAATATGTATTCAACATAATAACAACACATTCAAAAATATTCTATTGAATGCAAAAGTTGATACATATCAAACCGTTACAAAGTGTAAGAAACACAGATGAAACCTTTATCAGAGTAAAGCCAAAATAGCTCCCACTAAACAACAGCATTTCATGATGCTCCTAGGCCCATGCTAATGACATGTCGCTCAAATACACATGGGCATAGGTCTTTAGTTAGTGAATCTGCAACCATATCATCTGTGGAAAGATGTTATATTATAACGTCACATTTCTGTACCGTTTCTTTATGGTAAAAAATTTTGACCGTCATATATTTAGACCCCTTGAGACATCTGTTGTTAATAAATAATACTACAAATTTATTGTCTCAATACAACCGTATGGGTCTACCCATAAAGTTAAAAACAGTCAACTCCTTAATGAGATTCCGGAGCCTAATAGCCCCAAGTAACAGTCTAAAAAAATGTTACAAACTATGCTTACATAGTAGAAGATGACATAGAGCGTTATTTATTGCACTTCCTGCTAACATAAATATGTATTCTGTTATTGATATTATATCATCCTAATAGCCAGCAAAGTTGACATCTAAAAATCCTACTAGCTGCAAGAATTGAACATATCTATATATTAACATATAATCATTTGTCCTCTTTAAGTACCTTAAAACCATTTTGGCAGCAACCTAGTGATCGCGTCCTGGATTTGACTGATATCTGCCTAGAAGTCTCGTTATAAAGACGATATTTAGTCTATTACAAATTCGAGCATACATTATACTTTTAAGTGCACTTACACAATGTACACCATTTAATTAGATTTTCTTAATATCTAAATAATGACAATGTGATAGATTGAGTCCATCACCCTTAACAACATGAGCAATTCCTGGCTTGCAATGATGTATATTGAATAATTCCAAAATACGATCAGCAAATGCCCTTCGAGAAAATCTAATATACTATGGCAAAATCAATCCTTACGGACCTCAATACAAATGATAAAAGATGTCTCAAGGTCACTACTTGTAAGCGAAATATCATGTACAAAGAGTATGAGAAAAATAAATTTCCTCCCACTGACCTTGCAATATATTGAATTATTTTGTTCCCAATTGAACAAAATAACAACACTATGAAACTTTAATAATATTATCTGGAAACTTGCTTAAGACCATGAATAAGATTTTTCAGTCTACACACAAGTTTACTTAAAACATGTGCTGCAAAATCTTCCGATTGCACTATATAGATTTTGTATCTATTTGGCGTAAGTTTCTATCAAAAAGAGCTATTAATGACACGTTCACTCTGAAAGAATCTTTAAAAGATATTAGAAAGAAATAATTATTTCTTCACTATAAACTATCCACCCCTCTTTCAGAGTGAAAACTTTATCATCTTTTATGGCATCTAATCACATACTTGATTGAGAATAAGAAACGGCATTTATATATGTCGCTAAATCAACCATGTAGTGGATATTGTAATCATGCTCTCATAGATAAACTATATAGTCTAATGGGATAACTGACCGTCTTTCCCTAACATATCTCTTGATACAATCACTTCATTATGCACTTGAGAAGTTTGAGAAATTTCATCATAAACTATATCAAGAATAATACCTTGAACCTCAACAAGTTTAGTCTATGGTACAGGAGATTCCATAATTATCAGTATAGGCAAAGACAAAAACACAGTAACCTCCATCATACTATTATCTTTAATAGTTTGAGAGCAGCTATCATCTACAATTACGTTGATCTCTAGAAACTTTACTGTATGTGATTCCATAATTCTTGTACCTTCTTTAGAGTTATAAAAATAATACCCCTTTCAACAATCTATGTAAGATATAAAATAATTCCGAGTGGATCTGAATTGCAACGCACTTAAAATTGGATTAGATAATCTCACTTCTACATGACACCTCTATATTTTAATATGATTCAAGTTAAAATTATGTCAATCCATAATTCAAAAGAAGTTTATGGAACAACTTTGGTAAGAAACAAGTTTTGTATATGAAAAAATTGCTTTCAAAATATTAGCCCACAAAAGACCGAATAAATTAGTCTTACCATCATACTCATCACCATGTTAATTATGGTGTAATTATGCCTTTTAGGCAAATCTTTTTGTCAGGGTTAGGCATAGTAAATTAAGTTACCATCCCAGAATTTACCAAGTATTTGACAAATGACCCTTTAAGCTATTCCGCATTGTCATACTTGCCTAAATACTCACTGCCACTATTAAACTTGACAACCTTTAAGACTAATTTATTCTCTATCTTGGTAATTTTACTTCCACAATAATCAATAGAAGTATTTAGATAACCATTAAGAGTAGACAAAATATCAATATTATCAACTTTTCTACTCTTTCTTTAAACATGTATGAGATTATTCCTTAAATAGAAAACTTTTGGAAACAACCTTTTGAACCTTATATGAGACGTATATATCATTAGGACTTTAAACACAATCTTTGCAGATGTGTCCTAATTACGGTATTAGATAAGACATAATTTCAAGCCACTAAGGCTTCCATCATCTTTTAGTAGTGCAGTCAGTAGACAAGCCACTTTTCAAGTGTTCCAAAATGGAACGCTTCATGGATAATAACCAAATTCTATTGCTATTTTCCCAAGCAGCAAATCATATGTCCACAACTTAAAATTTGAAGCAGTAAAAACCTCAATAATAGTGGAGTTATTAATTACAAAAAATGTGACTGAAAAACAAGCAATGTATATAATTAGCATCATGTGAGCACTGTGTAACTTGACGTACAAGTACACATCCAGAGAGTTACACACATAATGATATAATCACTTTTGGGCAGAATACATGACATGCAGTTGTACACTCCCACATGATAGTGGTTATGAGAATATATTCCAATTTTCGTGAATTCATCACCTTTGGGCATATGAACCACTAGGATTAGTCACTCATCCACCACATCATCATGTATCCCTCAATAAACTAATACATAATCACCTCCTTTGAGAGTATGACTACGCATTAGACCAGGAGACATCACAATCAATATACGAGACCGAAATTTCTCAAACCCAATCAAGCGTGCCACTTTGGCGGTCATTACTCAATTGAATTCTTGAAACTCTCTCATACCAGGGATATAAACTTTACATCTCACATTCACCATATATATGTGATTTTGACTTTAGTGATAGGGGCAGTAAATCACAAAAATCACATATCATGCTAATTACACTACTTTATTCATTAATAAAAGTCAATTATACTTATATATAAATAACCTGTTTTGACAGACTCCAATGAGATCACCGATCACAGCAACACAAGAAACTTCTCATAACATAGAAGAAAACGTTTCTTGTGCACCTAGATTACAAATTACCAAAACAACATAAAGAAGAATGCTGATCCAGAGGATCTATCACAAGTTAACATCAATAGCAATACAGGATACCCTAGATCGACAATCCTAACAGCTGATGCTCATGAGTTTCATAAGGTAAACTATGACTCCAAGGTCAACACTGATTTATTAGTTAATTTTAAGTAACAAATGATCATTGCATTAACCAGTGGCCTATAAATTGAGTCAAACCACAGAACCAAATATCTAAACAATAGATACTATTACTCTGCGTAAATATTTTCATACTTCTTAACCATAAAAAAAATGTTAAACTTGATGGACAACAAGTGACCAGATAAGTTTAGGTACAGTATCCAATTTAAATGATATGCATTACCCACATTCAGCAAATGTGTTAATTAGTACAATCAATTTGGTTACGAGTTCTTAAGATGTCCATCATTCAAAGGTTACCAGCGTGTAAAGAAGTATACTTGAGTAACAAAAGTTTCATAACCTTTAATGTTTCTCATCATCTCAATACATAACTCAATTACTATCCCATAATAGTTATATCTCATTAAGCCAGCTGCAGTTCACAATAAATTTTAATTTTTATTAATGAGTCGCACCTTTATAATATTTATGTGATAACATACCTGTAACCCAACACTTGTATTTCCAAAATCACAGAAAATACAAGAAAAATACACAAAAATACACTAAAAATACGCGTATTTAGGGTTTCATATGTATTTTCACATTCATAAAATCATCAAACATATAAAATAAATACACCATAAGATAGAGAATGGTCAGATGAACCCAACGCCACCATCCACGTGCCGATCCGACACTCCACGCGCCAACACGCGCCGCCTGAGTGCGCGGCGCGTGGAGCGCGCGCAAGCCACGCCCCACACATGGGAGCGCATGAGGGCGTGTGGCCACGTGTGGGGCGCGTCTCCGACGCCGTGGTGGCGCATGGGGGCATGTGGGACCTCCGTCGGCGACGCGCTGCCCTTGGTCTTACTTGTCTCGACAAGCCCAATCCGAATTTGTGATTTAATTTTATTTTTATTGAACAAAAAATCACGAAAATCACAAATTAGGACAAAAATTCCATACGTTCGAGTTCTAGGGTTATGGTTACTCTGATACCATATGTTGGATGCAAAACGCACGTTCCCAAGATCTCCATAACCAGAACAAGAACATGTATAATTGAGCAAAGAAATTAACGCACCTGTTTTGGGATACATCGTTCTTGAAGCGGAAGCGGAAAACTGATGTTCCACGCACAAGTTCTTCTTCTCTATTGCCCTCCGTATCACTGGCTCAATGAGGCGGCCCTCTCACCTTCAACGTTAGGTAAACGCTCCTTATGTGAGGATACATGTGAGAATTAGAGTTAGAGGACAGACTTGAGCACTATTTATAGAGTTTCCAGCCAGGCCCCCTCATTACGGGTCAAGCTCAACTCGGCCTATACTAGCCAGCTCCATATTAGATTAATTAAGAAACCTTCTATCTCACCTTAGACCAACCCCGTTTTACGGTAATCGTAAAATAGTTTATTACAATATCAATTAATGTAGTCCACATTAGGAAAACTCTTACATAGCACCCCATGATTTTGGCATTCTTTTCACACGACTCTTGTCTGCCAAATTTCTCGGATTAGCTACTAAGTATTTGAGCAATCCGTGTGAACGCTGTGGATGAATACTCTCCAACTACGGACGAAGGAAAATGTGGTCATGTGTTGCCTTGGGGAGCAAGTTCACGCGGGAATGAAATAGTGGTGGTCGCTCTCTCTCGTTGAGATAAGGGAGCAGAGATGGGGACGCGGATGTCGACACCTTCTCATTTGCGGCTGGACGGTTCTGGCTTGGTTAGATGAGCAGATAAATTTTGCTACTTTGGGCCGCAAAAAGAACAGCGATTTGGGGGCTGGAGACTACCGACCAAAAAAAAGGGGTGCAGACTTGCTCTCGTGGATCTGATTTCGTTTTGTGCTTATTTAATTAACCATTCTTTTGATTTTACTGAGCATACCTGCACTGCTAATTGTATCTCGTAGGACTATAAGATTTGTATACGAACTTTGGTTTTGAAAATAAATTTACTTGTAAGTGACTTTCAATGGTTTGGCTTTTGTTCTAGTCTTTTGAGGGAGCCTTGGTTGTAAGTTACTTAACTATGTCAATGCATCTTGCCCATAAGAAGATTACTTGACAATCAATTAGTACCTAACTGTAAATCGACTTTTATGAAATGTGAAAGGCCACAATAACCACCCATCGATGACCTTGCTCGCTTGACGTAGGGTGGTAGAGAAGGGGAGGACAACTAAATAAAAGATTGCGCAATTTGAAGCAATCAATAGCTTATTTTAGAGATAAGTACACTAAAAGTCTTAAAATTTATCGCAAAAGTGCAATTGAATTGTATAATTTTCAAAAAATGCAATCAAATGTAAAACTTATTAATGCCGCCACCACCCAACATTGGAGAGGCTGATAGGGCTAGCCTAGATTTGAGTTGAGGGTGCCCAAATTTGGGCGATGTTGGCCCCAAGCAAGGGCTGGTGACCCTCGCTGGCCCTCACCTTGGGCCAGCGCAACTCGCCTAGATTTGGGTGACATTGGCCCTTGCCAGCCTTGGGTGAGGCCTTATCGGTCTCAAGCGAGGGCCAAAATTACCCAGATCTGGGTGAGCCTCACTCAAGTCCCGAGAACGCAGGCCGCCCTCCCTCTTAGGTTGCTACTTTGTCGGCCCCTCTGGCAGTGGGCAGCAGCGGCGGCGCCCTCCTGGCAAGGCGTCCCCCTTTTTTTCCATTGTTGTTTTGTAAATTAAATCTCCACTTCTCGAAATGGTTATGCAGATCTAAATCTAATCAAAGGAAATAATCAAAGAAAGTCCAACTTTGGGTGGCGAGTATGTTTGGCGAAACTTTCTTACTTAGCTGAGGGATTTGAATTAGGCCCCCGCAATCGTATTTCGCCCAAGATGAAACAAGTCTATTTTATTATAGCTATCGCCCTACTTAATAAAAATAGACTTCCATCTGTGAATCTTGTTCCTTTTCCTTTCGGACTGATCAAATTGGTAAATTAGCAAAAGATTTCATAATAATAAGTTTCTGGGCTTAACTAATAAATGTTCGATTTCTTGATCGCCAATTTGGGTTGCCAGAGTTACTTGAATGACAAAGATGGAGAGCATACGCCATTGTCCGTGATGTTTGCTGTTAAAGCCCCTATCTCTCAATTAATTCTGGTCAATTTGTTTAGCCATGCCAATGGCGCTCTCGAGGAGCTCAGTAACACATCAGTTCTAGTTCAGAACCTTCAAATCTTCTGCATATAATATATGGAATCATTTGATCCAAAACCTCAAATGACAGATACCATCACACTAATTTTCAGTGTACCACTGAATAATATTGGTACACAAACAGTAGAGAAACTTCCATCAACCTCCACAACACTTCAAACAGTTGACTCTTGAATCTGATCATCCAGCGAAACTACTCAAAAAGATAAAACAGGTATTGGTTACTGGTAGGAGCCAAAACATGAAATCCCCAAGACACATTTATTGCTGACACAGCGTCATTACTGTCCAAGACCCAACTCCAAGCGTCCTCTCTAGTCGGCAGTCAGAGCGAGAGTATCGAGTTGCTCGGCTATTGGAGTTGGTGTCGCAGCCACGACTTCCTGTTCTTGTTGCTGCTCCTGTTCCTGTTCCGGTTCCAGTTGCTCTGCACAGGTATAACGCCTCCCGAACCGACCATGCGCATGGCACCTCCTCCCTTTGTGCCCATGACTGTGACCTTTGCAATGACCATGATGACCATGTTTGAGAAGTCCATTTCCGTGGACTAAAAGAACCCTCACATGACGCCCATGTCCGAGAGTACCGAGTTGCTTGGTTATCAGAGTTGGCGTCGCAGCCACGACTTCCTGCTCCTGTTGCTGCTCTTGCTCCTGTTCCGGTTCTGATTGCTCCGTCCAGGTATGATGCCTCCCAAACTGGCCATGCGCATGGCACCTCCATCCTTTGTGAACATGACCTTGACCTTTGCAATGACCATGATGACCATGTTTGAAAAGTCCATGCCCATGGACTAGAAGAACCCTCGCATGATGCCCATGTCCAAGAGTATCGAGTTGCTCGGTTATTGGAGTTGGCGTCGCAGCCACGACTTCTTGTTCCTGTTGCTGCTCCTGTTCCTGCTCCGGTTCCGGTTGCTCCATACAGGTGCGAGGCCTCCCGCACTGGTCATGCGCATGGCCCTCCCTCCCATTGTGACCATGGTCGTGACCTTTGCGATGACCATGATGGCCATGTTTGAAAAGTCCATGCCCATGGACCAATGGAACCCTCACATGATGCCCATGTCCATGTCCATGTCCATGAAACCCATGACCCTTATGTCCTTTGAGACCATGCCCAAAGAGAAGTCCTACATGGGGACCATGCCCACCATGATGCCCATCTCCGCCTCCGTTACCCATCCCATGATGACGATGTCGACCGTGATTATGCCTTCCCTCGTGACCCATTATCATCTTCATCCTCTGTTTCGTATATAACCCCGACTCTGTTTCACTCTTGACACAAGAATAGCTGTCTGGATGATGAGAGATGAGAGGAAGAGAGGCCCTTATTTATAGAGTTTCACGAGGCGGTGGTTGAATTGCAGCAGTCTACCAAACATGGCGATCTTTTCACACGCCTCTCTGCCAAATTTCATAGCTTAGCCATTAAGTACTTAAGCAATCCGTGTGAACCGCGGCAAACGCCGTCGAGTGTTTGTCTTGGGGAGCAAGTTCGCGCCTGAATTAATCAATGGAGGTCGGCGGCCCTGCTTTGGGACATTGACAAGAGACGTGGATGTCGACGCGTTCTAATGTGCGGCTCCGCGTTTATGGCTTGGTGTGCACGTAGCATGAGGAAATAACATTGCTCCATTGGAGATTTGCTCTGTGAATCCGATTTCCTTTTGTCCTTATTTTATGAACTAGACGTTTGATTCTATTAGGCATACCCTTCAATGCAGTTAAATCAACTATCAACCTCCCCAAGAAAAGGCAACGCATTTGTTTCCTGATGACATTTGAGGAAGGAACCATACTTTAACTTTTTGCCGAAACAACACATTGATATTATAATTGATTTAATTAATCTAATTTTGATTATTAAAAACCAATGACAAATTTAATGAGAAGCAAAAAGATTTTGTTTGGCGAATGGACGACTAGAAGTAAGATTTGTGTATAAACATGCCATGCTGTTGGGCGGGGTCTCTCATCCATTCTTGGGTCCTTTCTTGGATGAACTTGTTTTAGGCTACTTTGATAGTTGTTAACATGACTCCTTGTAACCGACCAAAAAAAAAAAACGACTCCTTGTCACGACGTGGACTTTGCTTTTCTAAGGATTGAAATTGATTGAACTAGCTCATAAAATTTGAAAGCGGAGAACTCCCCATCATTCCCAATCCAGTCCTCCGAATACGTGATTTGTGGGGATCTCATTCAACCTGGGCCGATATCTTGATTTGGTGTCCTTCTTGCCATTTCAATCAATTAAATCTCTTTATTAAAGGCATGGCATGCCATATGTGATTGAATGCCAGGAAAAATATGAATAGTTGATCCCTTGAGGCATGGCCGCACGAGCAAAGGCATCTAATTAAACTAGGGTGGAGCTTTGACACATGATCAACTCGCTTTTCCTTGCGCACGGGCCTTGGCCTTATTTTTGCTTCCTTAACCATCCATAACCCTCTATTTTTTTCTTCTAAGCACAAGTTAGTAATAGCACTATACTGCTTCATAAGAAGGATGCTTTTACACGGGCTGCTTTAAACGACTTGCCTTTATAGGGCTTTGGGCTTCCATTCCAAGTTGGCAATAATTCATCACGTGGTAGTGAAATTAGTTTGCAAATACTCTGTAGTTCTCCACTTCTTGCAATGGTTATGATGATTTATTGAGGAAATAACCAAAGAAAGTTCGACTTCGGGTGTTGATTATGTAGGCAAATTTTTTTTCAGTTTTTTCATGATTTGATTGCTCTAGATCTTTGATCTCTGTCGAGAATCAATGAAAAATATGAAATGAATAACCCCTTCGTGCCCCTTGATGATTAAGCTTCGTAATTAGCTCTTCGTTAGCAATTCTGCCTAAGTTTGATTGGTTACTTAAAGGGCTATCTAATCCGATCAAACTAAAAACTGCCATTCATTGGTGAGGCCTTCTTTTTTTGTGAAAACAAGTAAATGATGAATGTTGCCAGTCTCCGCCTCCAACCCAATCAGGAGAGAACTCAAGAAGACAGTAAAAAAATAAGTAAATAAAAATGAATTAGAAGAACCCAAATTTCAAATGAACAAATTCAAATTTGAAATGGATCTTTCTAATTCTTAAAGAATGAGGGGCAAGGAGGTTGATTGAGAAAGATCTTTTGCTCTTATTATAAGATTGTGATTGGATCCGCAAATTTTTGGTAAAAAGAAGAATCTTCTCATTTGAGAATAATCTGAAATGGAAAGTGTTTAATTAGAGTATGAAAACGTAATTGAATTGATCTTAATTACTCTTTAGGATGGAGTGAAAGAAGGGAGGAGATACTCAAATAAGGAAAAGAACCCAATGACTTCAAAAGAATTGTACGAGGAGCCATATGAGGCGAAAATCTAATGTACAATGCTGTAGAGAGGCAATAAAGATGACTTATATGTCAACTTGTCCACTATCACCCCAAAAAAAAACCAAACTTTGCCTTACATAAAGTTGCTAGAATACGATTAACCATTGAATTTGAAATCACTGCTCATATACCTGGTATTGGTCATAATTCACAAGAATATTCGGTAGCCGCACTTTACTTTGTAATTTTAATGAGCTGATACTTTATCTATAAATCTTGCTCCTTTTTCTTGCGGATTGATCAAACTGGTACATTAGCAAAAGATTTCATAATAATAATTTTCTGGGCTTAACCAGTAGAAGTCTTCAACTTGATCGCCAACTTGGGTTGGCAGAGTTCCCAAATATTTGCCGAAGTTACTTGAATGACAAAGATGGAAAGCATATGCCCTTGTCGGCGATAATTGCTCTTAAAGCCCTTATCTCTCAATTAATTCTAGTCAATTTGTTCACGCATGCCAATAGTGCTCTCAATGAGCTCAGTAACATATCATCTCTTCTTCAGCACCTTCAAACCATCTGCTAAAAATGTAGGGAATCATTTGATCCGACACCTCGAACGACAAATACCATCACATTAATTTTAGTGTACCATCCCATAATATTGGTACACAAACAGTATAGAGAAACTTCTATCAACCTCTGCAACACTTCAAGCAATGCCGTAAGGAGTGCTAACTTAGTAGTGGGTCTTTCACCCACCCTCACTCACCCGAGGCACGAGAGGCTACTATACCTGCCTATCCCGTGGTAGCAAGAGCCGAAGTCCTGACGTGGTGTCTACCTTCATCACCGTGAGGCCCTCTAATTCCCTATTTATCTGTCTTCCTGACAGAGAGAGAATATAGGGGTGACATTGCGGGGTCTCTCACCCCAAGGCGAATCTCCCTTTTGTTTCTTCCCCTTAAGCCTTTTAAGGACTTGCTCAGGTCCATCCCATAATATTGGTACACAAACAGTATAGAGAAACTTTATTGTCCAAGACCCAACTCCAAGCTTCCTCTCTCTACTCAGCAGCCAGAGCAAGGGTATTGAGTTGCTCTGTTATTAGAGTCGGCGTTGCAGCCACGACTTCCGGCACCTGGCTGTGCGCATGGTGCCTCCCTTTGTGACCATGACTGTGACCATGTTTGATAGGTCACTCCCATGGATGAAAAGGCCCCTCAGATGATGCCCAAGTCCATGTCCATGACACCCATGACCCCCTTGTTATAATATTTTACTATTTCAAATGTGATCTCAATATTGTATTTCCCAATTAATTTCGATTTATTGCCCAATTTATTACGTGTGTTTATTACGTGATATTTGTCTGTTAATATGTTATCATAACAATCTTGATGGAAGACGTCGATAACGTAAGAAACAGAATAAAACGTCAGGTTGTGTAGACCAAACCCCAATCACTATAGAAAACTCACCATCACGTTTGAGGGATATTGACTAGTGGAACATAATATACAGATATGGTGATTCCATATTCACATATCAATCACGCTCCATGCATCCGAATAAGCATTTGAGATTTTTCATATTTGCAAATTTTATCAATGGCTAGAGGTATTTAAATCATTATGTTTCCGCAAATCAATCCCGAATTATGCACGCATTTGATTATGAATGATAGATCGGGATCGTCAAGTTTTATTTAGATTTAGTCTTACAGTTAGTATTAGGGCATGTTTATAATCCCTGCCTTGGTGAAAATTTGGGAATTTTTGTATGCTTTCACTGAATTATGTATGGGTAAAATTCAAATCTTTGGTGGCTTGGAACAGAATTTCAAATTCCGGTCAAATTCGGGCGACCCACCATGCGATAACGGATCTACATGGTCATACCGCCATTAGGTAGAAAACCCTTAAGATTATTCAGCATATTACTGATCATCGGAGGTTAATCGAGCGATGAAATTTTTGATGGTTAGGGTTTTATGGCAAATTGTTTTGGACTTAATTCCGGTCAATTTATAGGCTGTTTTTGCCAAATCTTAGAACTATACATTCATCCCGGCGTTGTCTTTTAAACCCATTGATCAACTTGGTTGGACATGGGCTGTGGAAGAAGACCTAAGCAGCGGAATGGAGGTTGGTCGCGGCAAAGGATGGTGGAAGAACAAAAATTGCAGAAAGAAGGTGTTGCACGTGCCCGAGCACATGGAGGGGCGCACACGCCCATGTCTGCGGCTGGCGCGTGCGACGCACGCGTTTGAGAGGGGAGCGGCGGGTGTGTGCAATGCACGTGCTTGAGAGCCACAAATCGGCGCGAGTGGTGGTTTCTTCGTTATGCCCCTCTATATATTGGAGAATTTTGATTCTACCCTTGCCTGTGTAAAAATATGATCTTGCCTCTCCGCATTAAGTAAAATTACAATTCTGCCCCCAGCTACCTAAAATTTTGATTTTGCCCCTGCTGGGCATGGAAATTTACGGTTTTGCCCCTTTGGGCGGAAAATTCCCATTTTACCCCTTACAAGTGAAATTTCAATTCTGTCTTTGCGGGTAAAATTACAATTTTAGCCATTTTTACACGTGATTTTACTGTTTTGCCCTTACATGTAGTTTTTGAATATTTTCTAGTAAAATTAAATGTCTAGTTATCTGTATATATTTAATTAATTGAAGATTAGCCATATAATTTTTTATTATATTAAACTAAATATATTAAGAGATTATGGATCACATACAATCAAAAGGACATTGATTGTGATTAGTCACATTAATATTATGAATTTTATCTCAAAGGAATTTTCAATATATTAATGTGATTAATTAGGATGAAATATTATTTTATCTTTCTTAATTTACCCACAAGGATTAAGGGAATATAATTTTGATAGTTTCATCATGAAGTAATTATGAATCTATTTAAATTAGAAACTTAGCCTACATGCAGTTTTTGATGTTATGTAAGTCATATTTTATAGTATATTTACATTGGTACAATATGATTTAAGTTTATTTGCCTCAAATGTATTGATACATAAGTTTTACTTTGATTATGATGCAGTCTTACCATCTACGATTAGTTCTGGTATAATTGTTCCCAAGTTTAATTGAAAGAACTATAAAGAATGGAGGGAATTAATTTTTCTTCACTTGGATGCATGGATCTTGATTATGCTCTACGGTCAGACGAACCACGTGAACCTACTGAGGATAGCACTCGAGCTGAGTATACTGTTTATACATAATGAGAGTGGTCCAACCGTCTTAGTGTGATGTACATAAAGATAAAACTTTCTGCTAGTATTAATGGTTTAGTCATTCAGCATAATAATACCAAGGAATTGCTGGAGGCTATTGATGCATAATTTGAGTCTTCAGAAAAGGCGCATGCTATGATCCTAATTATGAAGTTCTCAAAGTTGAAGTCTACCAGTGTAAGAGGTGTGCGTGAGCACATCATGAAGATGATGGATATTGCAGCTAGCTGAAGAATCTTGAGGTTGGGATATCAGAATCCTTTCTTGTGCACTATATTTTGAACACTCTCCCACAAGAGTATGCCTCTTTCAAGATCTCTTACAATACACATAACACTAAATGGTCAATTAATGAACTTATGACCATGTGTGTTCAAGAGGAAGAGAGACTACTAATGGAGAAAGGAGAAAGTGCTTATATGGCAACACGGGATAAGTACAAAGGCAAGGCAAGCAAAAAGGAGAAGGTAAAATGCCTTTATCTCCCCAAGCTAGGCATTAAGAAGGAATCCAAGTGTGTCTTCTGTAAAAAAAAAAGGGCACATGAAGAAAGACTGTGTCAAATTTAAGGTCTGGCTTAAGAAGAAAGGTAACATACTCTCATGTGTTTGTTATGAATCTAATATGGTTTATGTGAGTCACAACACTTGGTGGATTGATTCTGGTTCTACAATCTACATTTCAAATTCCTTGCAGGGTTTTCAGAACCAGCAGAAAGTGAACAAAGCATCTATTCAGGAAACAAAGATGCACTCACGTGTGAAAGCTATTGGGACATGTAGATTAATTCTCAATATTGACTTTGTTTTGAATTTAGAAATGATCTTTTATATTCCTAGTTTCTCTAATAATTTAATTTTATGGACAAAGTACACCCCAAGTGCCAAAACTTGGCACAGAGAGACACTTAAGTTCCAAAAATTTGGAAAGTGACACTCAAGTGCCAATATCGGAGCAAAATGGATCACTTAAGTGTCAATCCGGCCAAAATGCTGACGTGGCGATTTTTCGGCCAAGGAAGTGCAAAACGACGTCGTTTTGGTGCTGACGTGGTAAGAAAATTAATATAAAAATTAATAAAATTAAATTTAAAACTAAATTTATTTAAAATATTTAAAAATAAAATAAAAATATTAAAAAAAATAAAAATTAAAAAGGGGGGGCTCAGCCCTCAGCCGCTTGCTTCTCTCTCTTTTTTTGTTTTTGTTTTTTTTAAATTTTTTGTTTTTTAAATATTTTTATTTTTATTTTATTGATTTTTATATTAATTTTTTTACCACGTCGACACCAAAACGGCGTCGTTTTGGCGGCTCTCGCCCCCCCTTTGCCTCTCTCTCCCTTTTTTTTTGTTTTTGTTTTTTTTTTTTAATTTTTTGTTTTTTAATATTTTTACTTTATTTTTAAATGTTTTAAATAAATTTAATTTTAAAGTTAATTTTATTAATTTTTATATTAATTTTTTTACCACATCAGCACCAAAACGACATCGTTTTTGTATTGTCTAGCCACGTCAGCGTGCAAAACGACGTTGTTTTGTACTTGCTTCGCCGAAAAATCTCCATGTCGACATTTTGGCCGGATTGGCACTTAAATGATCCATTTTGCTCCAATTTTGGCACTTAAGTGTCACTTTTTAAACTTTTGGCACTTAAGTATCCCTCCGTGCCAAGTTTTGGCACTCTAGGTGTCTGTACCTCTTAATTTTACTTTCAAAACTTGTACCTTTAGGATACTCCTTTGAATTTTCAAGTTCACCATTCAATTTATTGTATAAATCTGAAATTGTTGAGAGTGATATTTTGTCTGACGGTCTCTTTCGAATTAATTTATAAGATAATGCCATTTATAATGCAATAAACGTTCACGATAATATTGGCATAAAGCGATGTGTTGTGAATGAGTATTTCTTTATATTGTGGCATCAGAGATTGTGACATATCTCCATTAATAGAATTAAGCGATTAGTAAATGATGTACTTAGTACTCTCAATTTTACTGATTATGACATTTGTGTGGACTACATAAGGAGAAAGCAGACCAATAAGTCAAAGAAATGTATCAAAAGGAGTACGGAAATATTAAAATTCATACATATAAATATTTGTAGTCCAAATATGGGCTCAAATGGTCAGAAATACTTAATCTCTTTCATAGACTATTATTCATGATTCATGTATCTTTACTTGCTTTGTAATAAGCACGAAGCGCTGGATGCCGTTAAGGTATTTAAAACTGAAGTAGAGAAACAATGTGGTAAGCAAATTAAGATCGTAAAATGAGATATAGGTGGAGAATATTATGATGGATACACTGAAGATGGACAAGTACCTAGTCAATTTGCGAAGTTTCTTGAAGAGTATGGATTATTGCCCAATATATTATGTCTGGTTCTCCGGATCAAAATGATGTAATAGAAAGAAGAAACCGATCTTTATTGGGCATGGTGGAGAGTATGCTTAGCAGCTCTGAACTTCCTAAGTCCTTGTTGACTGAGGCTCTTAAAACAACAGTGTACATATTAAACCGAGTTCCTATCAAGGCCGTTCCAAAGATACCTTTTGAGTTATTTAAGGGTTGGAAATCTAGTTTGCGACATGTACGCATTTGGGGATGCCCGTTTGAAGTAAGAGTCTACAATCCACAAGAAAAAAAGTTAGATTCAAAGACTATAAGTGGATATTTTCTTGGACATGCTGAAAAGTCCAAGGGATACAGGTTTTATTGTCCATCTCACACCACTAGATTTGTAGAATTGAGAAACACTAAGTTTCTTGAGAATGACTTGATCAGTGGGAATAATCAATTCAAGGACCTTGTTCCCGAAGAAGATCATTTAGATACTCAACCTTTCACTTCAAGTACTGGGTTGGTTGTTATTTACAACGCCCCTTCAATTTAACCGACCGTTGAACAACTAATCTTTGAAGATCCACAAGTTGCTGATATTGATCTGGTAGACCCAATTGTTCAGCAATTACTAGATACTGTTGAGCTTCCAGTTGAACAACAAACTCCTCAGGAGAATGTTGATGCAACATTAAGAAAGTCTACTAGAATGAAGAAATCAATAATCCCTAGTGACTACATTGTATCTGCAAGAATCTAACTGTAATGTTGGAGCTGAAAATGATCCTAAGACATTTTCACAAGTCATGAGTTGTAATAAATCTAATTTGCGATACAATGCCATTAAATAGAGATGAATTCTATGGCATCTAATAGAGTCTGAGGTTTAGTTGAGTTGCTTGATGGTGCGAAGGCCGTTGGTTGTAAATATGTCTTCAAAACTAAAAATGTTTCATTATGCAATATTGAGAGATACAAAGCCAGACTCATTGCCAAGGGATTCACTCAAAAGGAATGAATTGATTATACGGAGACTTTTTCTCCTGTATCTAAAAAAGATTCTCTTTGTATTATTTTGGTATTGGTAGCTCATTATGATATGGAGTAACATTAAATGGATGTGAAAATGGCGTTCCTTGATGGTAAACTAGAGGAAGTGGTTTACATGAAACAACCAGAAGGAATCTTCTCTAGTGTGGTAAGCATTTGGTGTGCAAGTTTAAGGGGTCTCTATATGGCCTGAAACAAGCATCCCGCCAATGGTACTTAAGGTTCCATGAGGTCATCTCTTTATTTGATTTTGTAGATAATGTCATGGATCAATGTATATACCACAAGGTTAGTGGAAGCAAAATTTGTTTCCTTGTGCTATATGTGTAATTTTACTTGCAATCAATGATAATGGATTGTTATATGAGGTATAACAAATCCTTTCTAAGAGCTTTGATATGAAGGATATGGGTGAGGCATCTTATGTCATTGGCATTAAGATCCATAGAGATAGATCTCCATGTATATTAGGATTATCTCAAGAAACCTATATCAATAAAGCCTTAGAGAGATTTTGGATGAAAGATTGTTCACCAAGTATAGCACCCATTGTCAAGGGTGACAGATTTAATTTGAGCTAGTGTCCAAAGAATGATTTTGAAAGGAAACAAGTGAAGAACATTCCATATGCTTCTGATGTTGGAAGCTTGACGTATGTTCAAGTTTGCACTCGACCTAACATTGCTTTCGCTATGGGAATGTTAGAAAGATATTAGAGTAACTCAAAGATGGACCATTGGAGAGCTACAAATAAGGTGATGAGGTACCTCCAAGAAACGAAGAGACATATGCTTATGTATAGACAGATGAATAGCTTGGAGGTAGTTGGTTACTTGGATTCAGACTTTACTAGCTGCGTTGATTCCTATAAATCAACATCGAGATATATTTTTATATTTGCTGGTAGAGCTGTATCCCGTAGAAGTGTGAAACAGACCTTGGTTGCCACTTCCTCTATGGAGACAGAGTTCGTTTCCTGTCTCGAGACCACCTCACATGGTGTGTAGTTGAAAATTTTTGTGTCGAGGCTTAGAGTTATGGATTCCATTGTTAGGCCATTGAGAATGTTTTGCGACAATTCAGCTGTAGTCTTCGTGGCTAAGAACCACAAAAGTGGTAGTTGAAGTAAGCACATCGAAAACACGTATTTAGCTATTAGGGAACGCGTTAAAGAGAAGAAAGTAATCATAGAACACACAAGTATTGGATTGATGATAGCTGATTCTTTAACTAAAGACATGCCACCAATGAGTTATAAGAATCATGTATTCAAAATGGGCATTGGTCAAATCCTATAAAGTTTTTTTTTGTTTGAAAGAATTTGTGAGACTTTTGTTTATTTGCAATGTTTTTCTCAATACAGTTGTATACATTCAGTTATTCTGAGAAAAAAATTACGTTTGACCTGGAGTAAACATAAAGTTTATTCATTAAGTTATTTGATCACATATGTGCTGATGAAATACATAGTGATACATGAAAAACAATACTCGCTCTAAGAGGACTCATCGCTGTGATTCATGTGTTTTATTTTAGTATGAAGTTTATGTGGGTTTGGGTTGATATTTCATTTGATGGAATATTGGGATTAAGTGAGAGAATGTTATAATATTTTATTATTTCAAATGTGATCCTAGTATTGTATTTCCCAATTAATTCAGATTTATTGTCCAATTTATTACCTACGTTTATTACGTGATATTTGCCCGTTAATATGTTACCATAATTGTCTTGATGAAAGACGTTGGTAACATAAGAAATGGAATAAAACGTCAGGTCGTTTAGTTCAAACCCCAATTATTATAGAAAATACATCATCACGTTTGGAGGGGTATTAGTTAGTGGAATATGACGTACAAATCTGGTAATTCTATATTTGTAGATTGATCACACTCCGTTCATCCGGACAAACATTTGGGTTTTTTGTATTTGCAGATTTTTATCAATGGCTGGAGGTATGTCGATCATTATGTTTCCGCAAATCAATCTCAAAGTATTTGTTTGTGAATGATAGATCGGGATCATTAGGTTTTATTTAGATTTAGTCTTACAGCCCTTGCACCAAAACTCCCCTCAGATGAAGCCCATGTCCATGACGCCCATGTCCTCCGAGACCATGCACAAAGAGAAGTCCTACTACGTGGTGACCATGCTCGCCATGATGCCTATCTCCACCTCTATTAGCCTTCCGTGATGATGCCTTCCCTCATTAGCCATTCTCATCTTCATCTTTTGTTTTGTATATCCCCCCGACTCTGTTTCAGTTTTAACACTAGAATAGCTGCCTGGATTATGAGACATGAGAGGAAGAGAGGCCCTTATTTATAGAGGTTCACGAGGCGGTGGTTTAGCTGTAGTAGTCTGTCAACTTTGGCCATCTTTTCACTTACGTAGCGCCGATACTGATACGCGACATGCGACACGATACGACACACCAACACGTCATTTCTCAAAAATTAGAGAATTTCGTCACGTTATATATTAAATATATTTTTATATATAAATGCATAAATAAATAAATAAATAATAAAAAGAGCCTAGAATTAATTTACATTAAAAACATTAATCCAACATTTGTTAATATCATTCATTATTTTAATTTGACAAATTCAACTATATCACATTGCAATAGTCCACAAAACTTGGAGAAAAAAAAAGTAATCCATATTCTACTATCAAATTTAGGGATACATGTACTACATGTCGTAAAATTTATTACGAAAATGCAATCGAGTCCTAAAACTTATTAAATTGGTGCAATCGAGTCCTTCCATTAACAATGTTAATTTTTTGATGGAAAATGCTAAAGTAGTTTTTTTAAATTAATTAATTTATCATACGTGGTAATTTTTTATTACTTTTTTTAAATCTTATTTAAAAATAGTAAAAAAAAAAACTAAATTTACTCTAAAAAAATGGAAAAAAAGGTAAGGTCGTGAAAAAAAAAGGCAGGTGGATGGCTAGGAATAATTCTAAAAAAAAATTACAAAATTGGCAAAAAAAAGAAAAAAAAAAGGCACGGTCATGAAAAAAAAAGGCACGGCCATGGGTGGCTGGACATGCCGCTGCCATTGTCGGAGAGGGCCGACGAGGTTGCTGGCCCTAGGTGGCGAAGGGTGGGTGGCCCTCGTCGCCCTAGGCGAGGCTCGAGCGAGGCTCGCCCAAAGCTGGGTGACATTGGCCCTTGCCTATGGCCAACGAGCCTCCCTAGCCCTAGGCGAGGCCTCGCTAGCCCTAGGTGAGGGCTGGCGACCCTCGATAGGCCCGAGCGAGGGCGCGGCGTTGCCTAGATCTATGCAAGTCTTGCTAGCCCTTGCTTGGTCGGCGATGGCCTCACCTGGGCCAACGAAGGCCGCTCCTCCATTGCCACCTATGGTTGGCGAGGTCGCCAGCCCCCTCCAACGGTGGCAGCGGCGCCCAGATCCCTACTTTTTTTTTTTTTTCATATATTTATACTTTGACCCCTTAAGTATTGAAAATTTTTAAAATTGACCCCGTGCGTGTTGGAATCACGTGTCGAAGCATGTCAGTTGACTACATGTCGGATTTTCCGACACTCGTTGATCGCGTGTTGGAGCGTATTAGACACATGTCGGAGTATCGGACACGACACGAAGGTCCCGGAGAGTGTTGGTGCTACATAGGTTTTCACACGCCTCTTAGCTATTAAGTATTCAAGCAATGCGTGTCGATGTTCTTGAAAACTAGGAACGATGGGAAAATGTCGTCGGATGTTGTTTTGTCGGATGTTTTGGAGAGTAAGTTACTGCCTGAATAAAAGTAAGGGAGGTCTCCGTTGGTGTCGACGCGTTCTGATTTGTGGCTCCACATTTCGAGCTTGGCGTGCACGTTAGATGAGCATATACTTTTCTCCTTTGGGCCAGAAAAAGACAACCGACTGAATTGGAGACCACCTATGTGCTATGAAGTACAGACATGTTGCCCGTACTTCCGTGTCGTGTCCGACACGTGTCGGAGCGTGTCAGACACGTCAACACGCTCGGACACGGTCGGACACGCGGTCAACTTTTCTCAACACGTGTGTCGACGCGTGTCCGGAAGACTGATGGAGGGTGGAGGTAAGGGAGGGCGAGGGAGCAGAGGCTACGAGCGACGGCGAGAGACGGCTAGAGAAAGAGCCGAACGGAGAGAAAGAAGAGAGAGAAAGCAAACTCCCGCCGGCGTGACGAAGCCACGAACGGACCATTGAGACGGCGAGAGACGGCCAGAGAGAGTAGCGAGGGCCGCCACTGTTGCGATGGATCGGCGACGAGGAGGAGGAGGAGAAGGATCAAGAGTAAGAGGAGAGGAAGGTCGTCGTGCGGCAAGGAGGAGGAGGAGAAAGATCAAGAGGAAGAGGAGAGGAAGGGGTTGTGCGGCGAGTGGTAAAGGAGGAGGAAAATGAGGGTGGCTAGGGTTTTTGATAACGGAACTAAAAAATAAAAATAAAAAGGGGGACAATGGCGTGACTTTTGAGTTTTCGGGGAGGGGAAGTGACTGACAGCCTGTTTGTCAGTGGTGGGGGAGGGAAAAAAGAAATAAATTTGGGTTGGAGGGAAATGGACGAAGGAAAGAAGGGGTGGATCTTTGGGGATTTTTTTTTTAATTGGAAAATTAAATAAATGAAATTAAAAAATAATTTTGAAAAATAAAAGTATTGAATTTTGAATAATGATAAATTGTGGTAATTGTAGAAAATCATGGATTTATTTAAATAAATTGATTCTAATTTCTTATTAATTATTAGTTTCATCCATAACTTTTGTTAAAATTAAAAACATGTTTCGCATTAACTATGAATATATCTTTCGAATTTCAAATGAATTGATTTATTAATATTATCAGTGTAAATTTATTATAGGCTTTTTTTATTAATTATTTATTTATGAATTTGAATCAAATTAATTAAAAATAAAAATATTCATTTAATATACAACGTGTCGCAACGTGTCGGAATTCTCTATTTTTTTAGAAATGACGTGTCGACTTGTCGTGTCATGTCGTGTCACGTGTACGTATCGCGTGTCGGTGCTACTTAGCCTATGTGCATCTGATTTCTTTTTGTGCTTATTTTATTGACCATATGTTTGATTTTATTAGGTGTATTCTTCAATGCAATTAAAATAATTATCAACTGGTTAGAACTTAGAGCTACCACCAATAATAATAATAATAATAATGATAATAATAATAATAATAGTAATAATAATAATAATAATAATAATAATAATAATTAATATTATTTATTATTATTACTATTATTATTATTATTATTATTATTATTATTATTATTATTATTATTATTATTATTATTATTATTATTATTGTTATAAGCAATATATTTGTTTCTTGAAAAAATTTTAAAGAGAAACTATGCGTATGTTTACAATGTAACTGTTATTTGCCAAAACAACACTATGACACAATTATTGGTTTAATTAAGAAGATTTTAATTATTATAACACATTACAAATTTTTTTACTGAAAAAATCCACGTTATATTTTTTTCCTCGTATAATAAGAAATCAAAGATAAACTCATTTTTCTATATAAAATTTTGTTTTGTTTCAAATTATGAATTATGTTACTTTCTATTTTTTGAAATAATTATTCATATTGTCGAGCTAAATGTTACTATTCAATGCATTGACACCTTACTATTTTGCTGGAATTTATCCCGTTATCATATACCTTTCACCAAAAGTCGTTCTTTGATATTCATTTGAAGGGGACAAGTTCTGGGCCAACTCTAAATGGGAAATATCACATGTAACTAGGAAATCAACGACTTTACTTCAAACAAAACTATATGAACCCAAATCGTGCCAGATTTTATTCAATTACAACCCCTGGAAAATATTGACTCCATAATGAAATCGAATGTAAACAAATTATGTTGAAATTTGATTGATGATAAAACTTGAGAATGCAAAAATGTTATGTTAGAATGTGTTTGGCGTGACACCTATGATAAAGATATACACCAGAATTTGATCGATGATGCGGATCTAAGAACTACAGCTAAGAACATGTTGGAATTTAATTGATGCCACGAATCTGAAAGATAAGTATAGTGCATAAAAGTAAAGATAACTAAAAGATAGTAAATTTGTTTGATTTATGGGAGGGCGCTTCGGCAGAATAATGTTGGTATTTATAGTGGTTGTGCCAGTCTTTGAGCAATTCTCCTGCAGTTGTGCCACATTCCTTTTACTTGCGAAAACTTTGTGCTCATACTCTTGTGATACCACAATCTTGCCTTTAGGCAGTTGTTCCTACAAAACACGTGCAAGTTGCTCCACGACCTTCATTACTTTGTTCTTAGTGGTTTCAAACTTGTAACAGTGCCTTGCGACCCTTTCTGTGTTTAGCTTTTTTCTGGTACCTTGACAATGTTATTGATCTTGCTATCCATTGTTTGTCATTGATAACTACAAGTTGTCATATATCAACAACTGATTGATAACAATCATCAATGGTTGCCAATATCGACACCAATCTTGATTGTCGATGATGAATCACGTGTTTGATAATAACACTTCACTCGCATGTGTACTCATTGTCAACCTATCCAATTTTTGGTGCAAACACTGACTAATTCATTGGATTAAATTTCACAAACTTTATTCCCTTGGAATGCTAAAACGATCATTAGTAATACAATATTGTACTACTTATTGTATTTCATACGATGGTAACATTTGTGTAGGAACTTCGGTTGTGAAAATCAAATTATTTGTAGGTGAGCTTTAATGGTTTGGCTTTTGTTCTGGTCTTTTGAGAGAGCCTCGGCACTAAATTACTTTTAACTATGCCAAACCTCACACATAGACAGATTACTTGACGACGGCTTAGTATCTAACCGTAAATAAACTTTTATGAAATGCAAAAATCACCAGATTTTTACAACCTTAATCGCTTGGCTTAGGCCGGGGAAGGAGAGGAGAACTAAAATATAAGATTGCAGGACAGTTCGAAGCAACCAATAGCTTACTTTATTTTATTTTATTTTTGCATAATCAATCAGTATGATAATGATAGAGTAATATTGCGTCTTTGGCCCAAATCAAGAAATTTCTTAGATACGATGTAAAATGGTTCTTGTTTTATTGTTGATAAGAGATTTCTCTTACCCTTGTATAGTAAGGGCTCTTGGAGATTTTGACATGATCGGTTAATGAGTACCACGTCTCTGTCACTCAATTGGTCCACTAATCCATCATTCTCTATTCTGTGTGATGATCGCTCATAGTAGCAATCCCTTCTAGCCGAAAGAAATACTACGTGACGCGGATGCATAAACCCCTACTGCTCCTTGATGAGTTCCGTAGGCCAGCAATTCGTTGGTAAGTTTGCGCCTAGTTTGCCTCCAAGGGGCTGGTGGAGTGGTAGGGGCTTGGGCGGTGGGTGATTGATCCCAAGTTCAAGTCCCTCTGCCCTCCATCTTACAATATCCTCGACTTACATGTAGGCTAGTCTATAGGACCAGGTTAGTTCTCCTCCGGTTGGTGCCTGACCGGTCGGACCCTTATAGTGCGGCCGGTGCAGGAGTCCAGGTCATCAGGGGAAAAAAAGAAGAAGGTTTGCTCCTAGTTTGGTTTGGTTAGTTAAATGGCTATTTGATCCCATCAACTTCATAAGCCATAGATAGCGTGCTAGTGCGCGTGCTCTTTCCCTATATATGAGTGAGTATTCATCCAAACCTATCGTTGGTTGGGCGAGGCCGCTTTCTTTTCTGGCTTAAGCCGTAAATTCTATCGTAATCGAAAAAAAGCTTAATCGTTGGGAGATGTTTTGTTTTCTTGATCGCCAATTTGGGTTGCTGCAGTTACTTGAATGAGAAAGAAAGCATATGCCATTGTCGGCGGTGGGTGCTGTCAAAGCCCTTCATCTCTAAATTGGATCAGGTCAAATTGTTCACGCATGCCGATGGTGCCCTCGATGAGCTCAGTAACATATATCATTTTTGGTTTAAAACCTTCGGATCTGAATAACACATACGGAAATCATCTGTCTGATCCGACGCCTCAGCGTACACAAACAATACAAAGAAACTTTCTTTAACCTCTGCAACACATCAGCCATTGCTGATCATCCAAGGAAATTACCCAAAAAGATAAAACTGGTAGGATCCAATAAATAGAAATCCCCAAGACACAATATTGCTGACACGGCGTCGTTATTGTTCAAGCCCCAATTTCAAGCGTCCTCTCTAGTCTGCAGTCAGAGCGAGAGTGCCGAGTTGCTCGGTTATCGGAGTGGGGGACGCAGCCGCGACTTCCTGCTCCTGTTCTGGTTGCACCGTACTAGGATGACGCCTCCCGCATCCGCCATGCGCATGGTGCCTCCCTTTGTGACCATGACCGTGACCATGGCGATGACCATGGTGACCATGTATGGCAGGTCCATGCCCATGTCCTAAAAGACCCCTCAGATGATGCCCACGTCCGTGTCTATGTCCATGTCCTCCATGGACTAAAAGACCCCTCAGATGATGCCCATGTCCGTGTCCATGACCATGACCATGACCCCCATGTCCTAACAGACCCCTCAGATGAGGTCCATGTCCATGACCCCTATCTCCTCCAAGACCATTCCCGCAGAGAAGTTCTCCTGCTTGGCGACCATGCCCACCATGATGCCCATGTCGGCCTCTGTTACCCATCCCATGATGTTGGTGTCGACCGTGATGATGCCTTCCCTCGTGAGCCATTCCCATTTTCATCCTCTGTTTAGTCTATCCCCCAACTCCGTTTCAGTCTTGACAGAGGAATAGTTCTCTGGTTGATGGAGACGAAAGGAAGAGAGGGCCTTACTTATATAGAGGTTTAGAGGCGGTGGTTTTAACCGTAGCACTAATGATTTCGGCAATCTTTTCACACGCCTCTTCTCTGCCACATTTCTTGGCTTCGCTAGCAATCCGTGTGAACGCGGTGGATGAATACTTTTCAACCATGAACGACGGAAAATTTCGTCATGTGTTGCCTTGGGGAGCAAGTTCACGCGTGAATGAATTAATGGAGGTCGCTCTCTCTGCGTGGAGATATAGGACCAGAGATGGGGACGGGGGACGTCGGCACCTCCTCATTTTGCGGCTGGACGGTTCTGGCTTGCTCCTTTGGGCCACAAAAAGAGAAGTGATTGAAGTGGTGGAGAGTCTGGAGACTTGCTCCTCTGGATCTGATTTCTTTTTGTGCTTATTTTATTGACCCTTTATTTGATTTTATTAGGCGTACCCTTCAATGCAATTAAAATGATTATAAACTGATTAGAAGTTAGAGCTACGAAGTGTTGTAACTTCATATTGTTGAGCTAAATGTCTCTATTCAATGCATTAACACCTTATGATTTCATTGGAGTAAGCTTCACAATCTCATATCCTTCGAATGCTAATACTACAATTATTAGTACAAGATTGTATTACTAATTGTATCTCATAGGATTGTAAGATTTGGGTTTAAACTTCGGTTGTGAAAATAAAATTACTTGTCAGTATATATCAACGGTTTGGCTTTTGTTCTAATCTTTTGAGGGAGCCTTACCAAGTTACCTTTGACTATGTCAATGCACTTGCCCATAGATAGATTACATGATGATTGCTTAGTATCTAACTGTAAATCGACTTTTATGAAATGGAAAAGGCCACGATAATCACCACATTGATGACCTTGCTCGCTTGACTTTGGGCGGAGAAGGGTAGGACAACTAAATATAAGATTGCGCAGTTTGAAGCAATCCATAGCTTATTTTAATGAGAGAGGGCGTAGTGGATCCGGACGTTCTGACTAGTCAAATTAGCTGTGAATTGCAACGCCGCGTTAAGTATTCAAGCCCATTACGTGACAAATTGGAGTAATTTTTTGAATTAGGGCAAATTTGAAAATATCAATTTTGAACTATGAGATTCGATTGAGGAATTGTCGAGCTAGGGCATTATGGAGTTATGGGGTTTAACGAAAATAAATTACAAAAATACAAGTTGATCAAAACAAAATTCTGAACTTTCGTGTGTGAGTTATGCTTAACGAACAATACATTTAATAGAAAATATGAATATCCATTATATATGGAGAATTACCAAAAAAGTCCTAAACATATTGCAATTATGCCAATTCAGTCATAAATTTTTTTTTGGCCAATTTAGTCCTAAATATTTTACAATTGTGCCAATTCAGTCAATCCGGCCAAAATTGGCCGGTTAGCGCTGACGTGAACGCCAGCCGAGGACAGCTGGCCGGCAAACGCTGATGTGGCAATTTTTTTATATTTTATTTCTAATTTTTTTTTGAATTTTTGAATTTTTTTTCTTTTTTTTCCCCACCTTCTTCTCCCTCTGGCCGGTCGTCGGCCAGAGGCAAGGGCCGGCGAGGTCAGCCTCGGCGGCCACTGGTGAAGGCGAGCCTCGCCCAGCGATGGCGGCCTCGCCGGCCACCGTCGCCAGATCTAGCGAGGCTCGACCTCGCCATGGCTAGGCGGGGCCGAGCCTCGCCGTCCAGATCTGGCGACGGTGGCCTCGTCGTCGCTGGGCGAGGCTAACCTTGCTGACCCTCGCCTCTGGCCGGCCGGCGCAGGCCAGAGGAAGAAGAAGGTGGGAAAAAAAATTCAAAAATTCAAAAAAAAAAATCGAAAATTAGAAAAAAAAAATAAATAAAAATAAAAAAAAGTTGCCACATCAGCATTTGTCGACCAACTGTCCTCGGCGGGCGTCCATGTCGGCGCCGGCCAGCCAATTTTAGTCGGATGGACTGAATTGGCACAATTGTAAAAGGTTTAGGACTAAATTAGCCCAAAAAAAAATTATGACTGAATTGGCACAATTGTAATAGGTTTATGATTTTTTTGGTATTCTCCCCCATTATATACTAGTCTCTTCATCAGCACGCATGAGTGGATTCAATGATGATTGAGCGTGGTTACTCAAGTCATTCATTGGAGTAGTGTTTTACTTGAATTTTGATATCATTATTTTCGGTTAAATTATGGGAATACAAGTGTGTCGGCTTGAGTGATTTTCGTAAGTTGGTGCTAATCTTTTTTAAGTAAGTGATGCTATCTCTTCCATAAATATGTAAAACTCATGTCTTAAAGTTATAATGATATATACATATATATATATATATATATAGCATATTTTTTTGCATAAAAATTTTGATTGGACATTTACTACTTTTCGGTTATTTATGACAGGTTTGAGGCATGTTTTAGAAAAGTCGATTCGAAACATCATTAGCTTACAAAATGAATTCCAAAATGGGGCGAGAAAGGTCTTGTGAAATGTAGATTTAACTTGATGAAAGGGGTTGAAAAAATCTATATAATTTTGGTTTGCGAAACTTTTTGATAAAAGAATTACCAAAAACTCTTGACTTAGAGTATGATTTATGAAATGTCATTTGCATGGATTTGTGAAATGCTATATGAAATTCATTTTATTTGATAAATTGAGTTCCAAAAATTGATTTGATCGGGTATGCGAAACTGGTGAACAAGATGAGTTATGGTTTTGATTGTAGGATTGTTGGATAATAGGTTTAAGATCATGTCACTATAATTAGAACTCATTGAGGAAGGGGTATGCATATTGCTATCAAGACGTCTTTCTAGGTCGAACCACTAGCTAATATGGGTGGTAGACCTAGCTAGGGGGGGGGGTGAACTTGGTTGTCTTTGTCACGGGCGTTAAGCATGATTATATTTAGATATTAAGCATTAGATTAGTTGATGAAATGGATTATCGACGTTTGAATGGATAAGATTAATCAATGGAGTAGGTTATTGATATGTGAGTTAATGAGATTGATCAGTAGAATGGACCATTGATTTTTTTTTTTTTGTTTTGATATTACCGATATTATGAGTATTTTCGATTTGTATAAAACTTTGTTAAAAAGATAGAAGTCGTTTTGAGCTCGTACACATGCTATATCATGGATTTAAAATGAATGAGTTTCAGTATGGTTTTATAAACATGCATAATGGGTGCTTGATCTGCTTAGAAAAAATACGCACTACTCACTAAGTTGTGATTGCTCACTAATTTCCTTCCCAAATTTTCTTTTTAATTTTCTCGGTTACCGGCCAATAAAATGATATCAATATCGACGGGAACTTTTGAAAGTTGGATTTTTTTGTACAGTTTGAGGCTGTGCCCTTTAGGAGGAAGGATGACTATGTCACTCAAAACTATTATCCAAAACTAGGAGATGTCAATACGCTTGGAATACCAGAATGAAGAAGTTGAACACTTAGTTTACCATGGAGCTTGAAAAGACTAGAAGGACCTTGTGCAAAAGCGGCTCTGACGAAGTAGAAGATATGTCGCGCGCTTCTACAACCTTGGATAAGAAGACGTTTTCCAATTTGATTCAAATCAAATTGAGGCCTAGCAGCCACTTTCAAGGTCTAGATCCCACAGAAACAACCTGAAAAAAATCGGAGCAATGTTTCCTTTTCCGTGCAAGAAGTCGAAGAATCAGACAGCCGGCACAAGCAAAGGCCTTCGTTTGTGAAAATCTTTCCTTTGCTTGGGAAAAACTAACTTGACATGTAGTTTGTAGGTCTGCTAATGGCTTTTTCACCTAGAGATGGTTTCACACGACTAATTTAAAGATTGGAAGGCTCTTAAGGGGATCAAGGATTGCTGAGGACTTGGGCAGGAATCAGAATTTCTTTTTCTCTGTTTTTGAATACTCTCGTACTTATACTTGTGAAAAGCTGCTGATTTTCAAGTTGGTATTCTTGGTAAGGGTTGTGGTTCTTGTAATCTTTACAAAGGAAGATTCTTGTTGTTGTGTAATCCGTTAAGTTTTTCCATAGAAGCAGTGGCTTTCGAAAGCTAAAGTGCTTGAAATCCTTGCCTCTATGATTCAAAGACAGATTATAGTGGTGAAGGATTTTCATGTAAAGAAATTATTAGTGGCTGTTACTATAGGAGAATGAACGTAGGCCTAATAAAAGGGTGAATCACTATACATTTGTTTGCAAAATTTCTCTCTTAGACTGTTATTTGCTGCTTTAAAGAAACATTTGTATCCACAACTATTTTTCATTTACAAAAGAATATTTGCAAATCTTTGGCAAAAAAGTTTTTCCTAAAACGAGCAATTTACTCCTTTTTTTTTATTGCTGTGTTAGCCTTATCAATTCAATGCCTTCAAATGAGTGCCTCTAGCTCTCGAAGACGGTATGAAATATTGTCAAGCAAAGTCTCTCATCCTTTCTAAAATCCTTCCTTGGATGAACTCGTTTTGGGCTACTTTGATACTTATTCACATGACTCTTGATGGCGATGCAGAATCGTTAATTTTGTAAGGATTGGAATTGATCGAACTAGCTATTGCAATTTAAAATCAAAGGACTCCTTATCCTTTCCAATTCGATCCTTCTAATATGTGCTATGTGGGAATCTCAACCAACCTTCCCGCTTCCTGCTTTGGTTGTCCCTCTTGGCATTTCAGTCAATTAATTCTCTCCATTAAGGGCATGGCATGCTAGATATGATAGAATGAAAGGGCCGGCATGAACGGGTGATCCACGTCGGAGAGAGAGGTAGCCTCATGGGCAAAGGCATTCAAGTATACCTGAGTGGAGCTTTAACATGGCGATCAACTTGCCTTTCCTTGCCGGCTAGCCTTGACCTTATTTTTTCTTCCTTCACCACCCACAACCCTTCTTCTAAGCATATATAGTTAGTCATGGTGCTAGACGTCTTCACATGAAGACTTCTACACGAGCTGCTTTAAACGACTTGACTAAGACGAACTGCCTTAGTACAGCTTTAGGCTTCCATTCCTACTGGTGCAATAATTCATCACGTCTTAGTGAATTCAGTTCGAAAATGCTCCATAGTTCCCCACTTGCTGAAATGATTATGAAGATCTAATCAAAGAAAGTCGACTTTAGGTGGCAAGCTTGGTAGGCAAAACTTTCTTACTTTACTTGAGGGATTTGAATTAGGCCCCTGCAATTGTATTTCACCTAAGATGAAACAAGTTTATTTTATTGAGCTTTACTAGCATAATAGTCATTGAGGTACTGTGAGAATAACAGTTTATTGTGAGTCATAAATTCTTGAAAATGTGAGTCCCACAACAATTTATAATTATTTGTGATTTGATTTTTTATGGTCCAGAATAAACTGTTATTCTCACAATAAATTAAAGACTGTCAATCATTTATCTATTTCTATTTTATTATTGCTATCTCCTCACTTAAAAAAAATAGTCCCATGATTACCATCGCTCAAGACCTTTAATTTCTACTGAGACAGTAAAATTATGAAATGCATAGATCCCCACTGCCCTTTGATGAGTAAGCTTCGTAATTCAGCTCTTCGTTGGTCGGTCTGCCAAGATATATTTGATTTCCTGAAAGTAATCTAATCCGATCACCATACATTGGCGAGGCCTTCTTTTCTCTGAAGACACCACCGATAAATGAGGAACTTCACTGGCCTTCACCTCCGACTCGACCAAGAGAGGACTCAGGGTCAAGCCACCCTTTACTGAGTGACTATAGCTTTTACTTCATCTGTGAATCTTGTTCCTTTTTCTTATTGGACTGATCAAAATGATACATTTGCAAAAGATTTTGTAATAATAAGTTTCGGGGCTTACGCCGTATATTCTTACAAAATCGGCAAAAGCTTTATGGTGAAAGATGTTTAATAACTGGATCGCCAATTTGGATAGCCGTAGTTACTTGAAGGACAAGGATGGGAAGCATATGCGATTGTCCATGACAGGTGCTCTCAGAGCCCTTAATCTCTCAATTCAATATCGTCAATTTGTTCATGAACGCATACCAATGGTGATCTCGATGAGCTCAGCGTCATATCATTTCTAATTTAGAACCTCCAAATCTTATGCATAAAACATATGGAAACATTTGATCCAATGCCACAGATGACCAATATCATCATGTTAATATTTAGTGTGCCATCATATAATGTCGGTACACAATCAGCACAAAGAAACTTCCTTCAACCTCCACAACACTTCAATAGCCGAATCTGATTTTCCAACGAAATTACACACAGAAAGATAAAACTGGTAATGGTTATTGGTAGGAACCAAAACACGAAATCCCCAAGGCACATAATTGCCGACATGATGTCCTTGTTGTCCAAGACCCAACTCCAAGCGTCCTCTCTAGTCGGCAGTCGGAGCGAGAGTACCGAGCTGCTCACTAATCGGAGTGGGCGTCCCATTCGCGACTTCCCGTTCCTGTTGCTGTTCCGGTTGTCCCATAGAGGGATGACGCCTCCCGCACTGGCCATGCGCATGGCGCGTCCCTTTGTGGCCATGGCCGTTACCATGGCGATGACCATGATGACCATCTTTGAAAAGTCCATGCCCATGGCCTAAAAGACCCCTCAGATGATGCTCATGTCCATGACCATGACCCCGGTGTCCTCTGAGACCATGCCCAAAGATAAATCCTCCTACGTGGGGTCCATGCCCGCCATGATGCCCAGGTCCGCCTCCGTTACCCATCCCGTGATGACGATGTCGTACATGATGATGCCTTCCCTCGTGAGCCATTCTCATCATCATTCTCCGTTTAGTATTATCCGCCAACACTGTTTCAATCTGGGCAGACGAAGAGCTGTCTGGATGAAGGGAGATGAGAGGAAGAGAGGCCCCCTATTTATAAGGGTTCATCAGGCGGTGGTTCAACTGTAGCATTCTACCGTTTGTAGCCATCTTTTCGCACGCCTCTTAGCCATCAAGCATCAAGCAGTCCGTGTGAACGCTATGAAAGCTTGTCAAACTACGGACGATGGCAAAGGCCGTCGAGTGTTTGTCTCGGGGAGCAACTTCGCGCGTGAATGAATCAATGGAGGTCGGTGGCCCTGCTTTGGGACATTTGACCAGGGCCACCGACCACAGCTGTGGATATCGACACGTTCTGTTGTGCGGCTTCAGGTTCTGGCATGGTGTGCACGCAGGGTGAGGAGATAGACGTTGCTTCTTTGGGCCTCAGAAAGAAAAGGATTGAATTGGAGACATTACAATTGAATGCAAGGACAGATATAGACAGGTGATACGCGAAGGTATGGTCGCAAGAGCAAAGACATCTAATTAAACTGGGTTGGAGCTTTGACACATGATCAACTCGCTTTTCCTTGCGCATTGGCCTTGGCCTTATTTTTCTTCCTTAACCACCCATAACCCTCTATCTTTTTCTGCTAAGCATATATTTAGTCATAGCGCTATATGGCTTCATAAGAAAAATGCTTTTACACGAGCTGCTTCAAACGACTTGCCTTAAACGAATTGCCTTTATAGGGCGACGGGCCTCCATTACAAGTGGAGCAATAATTCATCACGTCATAGTGAAGTTAGTTTGCAACTACTCTATAGTTCTCCACTTCTTGAAATGGTTCTGATGATCTAATAAGAGGAAATAACCAAAGAAGGTTCAACTTCAAGTGGTGACTATGTAGGCAAAATGTTTCTAAGTTTAGTCGTGATATCGATTGCTCAAACGTTTGATCTCTATTAAAATCCGATGAAAATGCGAAATGAATAACCCCTTGATGAGTAAGATTCCTAATTCAACTCTTCGTTAGTGGATCTGCCCAGCTTTGGTCGGTTGCTTGAAGGGCTATCTGATCCGATCAAATTAAAATCTGCCATTCATTGGTGAGGCCTTTCTTTCTTTGAATTCTGGTAAATGATGAACTTTGCCGGCCTTCACCTCCAACCCGATCAAGAGAGGACTCAAGGTCAAGCCACACTTTTCAGTGTAATTATTACGATTAATTTAGCTGACATTACATTTGTGAATCTTGTTCCTTCTTCTTGCAAACTAATCAAATTGGTACATTTGCAAAAGTTATCATAATAATAAATTTCTGGGCTTCATCAGCAGAAGATGTTTGATTTCTTGATCGGCAATTTGGGTTGCCGTAGTTTCTTGAATGACAAGGTTGGAAAGCATATGCCGTTGTCCGTGATGTTTGCCGTTAAAGCCCATATCTCTCAATTAATTCTGGTCAATCTGTTCATGCATGCCAATGGTGCTCTCCAAGAGCTCAGCAACATATCATTTCTAATTCAGAACCTTCAAATCTTCTGCATAAATTATATGGAATCATTTGATCCGAAGCCTCAAACAACGGATACCATGATACTAATTTTTAGTGTACCATTGCATAATATTGATACACAAATGGTATAGAGAAACTTCCATTGAACTCCACAGCACCCATTATAACCTCGACAACACTTCAAAGAGCTGAATCTGATCATCCAGCCAAACTACCAAAAAGATAAAACTGGTATTGGTTACTGGTAGGAGCCAAAACACGAAATCTCCAAGACACATTTATTGCTGGCACTGCGTCTTTACTGTCCAAGACCCAAACTCCATATATCCTCTCTAGTCAGCTGTCAAAGCGAGAGTACCGAGTTGCTCCGTTATTGGAGTTGGCGTCGCAGCTGCAACTTCCTGTCCCTGTTCCGGTTCCAGTTGCTCCATACAGGTATGACGCCTTCCGCACCGGCCATGCGCATGGCACCTCCTGCCTTTGTGACCATGACCGTGACCACCACGATGACTATGTTTGAAAAGTCCATGCCCATGGACTAAAAGAACCCTCACATGATGCCCATGTCCATGTCCATGACCCCCATGCCCCAAAACACCACCCCTTAGAGGAAGCCCATGTCCATGTCCAGGACACCCATTTCCTCCGAGATCATGCCCAAAGAGAAGTCCTCCTACGTGCGGACCATGACCGCCATGATGTCCATCTCTGCCTCCGTTATCCATCCCACGATGACGATGTCGACCGTGATTATGCCTTCCCACCTGACCCATTCTCATCTTCATCCTCTGTTTAGTATATCGCCCCGACTCTGTCTCGGTCTTGACACAGGTATAGCTGTCTGGATGATGAGAGATGAGAGTGAGGGAGGCCCTTATGTATAGAGGTTCAGCAGGCGGTGCTTCAGCTGTAGCAGTCTATCAATTATGGCGATCTTTTCACACGCCTCTTCTCTGCCAAATTTCATAGCTTAGCTATTAAGTAAGCAAGCAATCCGTGGGAACCACGGCAAATGCCGTCAAGGGTTTGTCTTGGGGAGCAAGTTCGGGCGTGAATGATTCAATGAAGATCGGCGGCCCTGCTTTGGGACATTGATCAGGGCCACCGACCAGAGATGTGGATATCGACACGCTCTGTTGTGCGGCTCCAGGTTCTGGCATGGTATGCACGTGGGGTTGCTCCTTCGGGCCTCGCAAAGAAAACGATTGAATTGGAGACTTGCTCTGTGAATCCGATTTCCTTTTGTCCTTATTTTATTAACTACTGGTATGATTTTATTGGGCATACCTTTCAATGCAGTTAAAATAACAATCTCCCCCCCAAAAAAAAGGCATCTTATTTTTTTCGTGATGACATTTGAGGAAGAAACTATACTTTTAACTTTGGAAGAAGTGCAATGAAAGTTCTAAAACTTGTCAGAAATTTGCAATTGAATCCTAAAATTTACAAAAAGTGCAATCAAATTCCAAAACTTGTCAAATTAATTCAAATCAAATTCTAAAGTTAACACTATCAAATTTATTAACGAAAAACATTGACATTGCGCTTTTTAATCACTTCCCTCTGCTACATGGCAAATACTTTAAGAAAAAATATCCACATCCACGAAACGACGTGATTTTGTATTATTGTCTCTTTCCCTCCCTCCCACTATTATTGTCTCTTCCCCCCAGCATCATCTCCTTCCTTCTTTCTTCTCTAAACCATAAGCCCCAATTTGCTAAAACATATCTTCTTTCTTCTTCCCAAATTGAAGTCCTCCGAACCCTAAGCCCAAACTTAACGTCGTCTCTCTCCCTCTAAATGAAATTGACACTTAGTCTCCCTTTAAGCCCCAAATCAAGTTCAATGATCTGGAGTACCCTCGCGATTTGGGTCCCCTCGCCCATCGTCATCTGGAGTTCAATCATGATATGGAGTTCATAGAGTTCGAGTTTTATGCCCATTGTGAGTTCGTGTTCTCTTCTTTAATGATCGCGAGTTTGTGCGAAGACCTATCCTACAAGAGTCCTGCTGGCGGAGCAAGAAGTGTTGACAATAGAGATAGAGATAGCGACGACTCCTCCTCCTCGCACAATTATCACTCTCTACATTATAGCTTTTGGGTATCTTACAGTGTAATTTGCAACTACTAGTTTTGCATGCTTTAATAATTCAAAATTTTCATGGTAAAGCTACGATTTCTTTTGTTTCTAGGCTTTTTTGATGTCATGATGCCACTGGAAACATGAGAGATAAATAGGTAGGGTATTTCTGCTTATCGTCATTTGAGTATCGGACAGGTGCTTTTGATTCTTTGCAAGTTAATCTCTACGTCGTCATTTAAGCATTTTGCACATCGCTTGCCATTGTTGTTTTTCATTCTCCAATACTAGCAACAAATTAAAACATTTATGCAATGTAAAGTAACTTCTACTTGTCTGTTCATCCAGTACATATGAAAAGAGAGATGTTTTTGGGAGATGAAAAACATCTCCTGAATCTCTCAAGTAAATACATTGCATTATGCAGATGTTACTACCTAAGAGATTAAGGAGATGTTTTTCATTGCGTTATGCTAAAGAAGCACAAGCCTTAGCAGAGAATAAGTAATAAAAACTCATATGGATAGAATATATGTGTACATCTAGTGCTTGTATTTGTTCTCTATTTATATATGTTGCTTCAGCTAATAATGTGTTTCACCTAACAATCTATTTAGAGGGAAGAAAGACACTAAAAGTGCCAAAATTTGTGTACGGCGCTCGCTTTAGTACTAAAAGTTTTTTTTTATTATTACTTAAGTGCCAAATTTTTGGAAAAACAATCCTTTTAGTGCCAACTTCGGTCTGTTTGGCCGGAAAATCCGACATGGTCTTTTCTTATTAGTTTCTTAAGGCGACGTGGCTCATCGGAGAGTCCAGTCGGCATCTAAACTCTAAAACGATGCCCTCTAGTACTTGTCCACTAAATAAGAACCCTAAATCCCCAAATTGAAAGAAAAAACCCCAAATTTCAAACCCTAACCGACCATTGAACCCAACTCACTTCTATTTCGATTTGCCCCAAAATTAATAGCTCAATCTTACAAATAGAGAGCAAGAGCTTTAACAAGGGCTCATAACCCCAATTTTCCCCTCGCGAGCCATAATTTTCTCTCACGAACCCTAATTTTCCCTCCAATTGTGTGACACAAAGAGAGAAATGCACCTTTACCATGGATGGCAAGGCAAGCGACAGTGAGCAGATGGTGAGTGAAGGCGAGTATGTGATGATAAGCAAGTGACGACAAGTAAGTGACATGTAGAGATGTGACGAGGCCAGCCTTTTTACTCAAGTTCAAATGACGTCGCTTTTGCCTTGGATGGCGTGCAATGTCGTTTTGTTCATTACTCAACCATGTTGGACTGAACGACGTTGTTTTGCATTGCTACATGGACTGGGTTTTTAAAAATATAAGATATGTCACTTAAAATTTTACATACAAATACCACTTAATCAATTTGGCCGGAATTTCTCGTTGTTGGTAGTTAAATGATCGTTTTTTTTTTTTTCGATTTGATACTTAAGTGAGTGAACGAAAAATTTTGGCACTAAAATGAGCACAGCATCGTACACAACTTTTGGCACTTCTAGTGTCTTTCTCCACTATTTAAAGATCCTTTGGTAATATACTTATATTAAGATCTTATTAAATAATCATAATATAGGTAATATACTTCTATTAGGTTCCTATAATATGACTACTTGAAGAATGAGGCTACCAATATCTAAATCCACGTAACTCCTAATGAGGTCGAGTTGGAACCAACGTGCTATTGTGGCCTTCAATTGCCAATTCTTACGGCAAAGACAAGGAAAAATGCAAGAAGAAGGTTCCATGGATGTGCTAAGTTTGATGGTATAGGTTGCTACGATTTCTTCATGTGGGTTAATCCATAGATACTAGATTGAGCAAGCGACATGATAGTACTCTTGGCACATTTTCGAAATTGTCTCATCAACTGTTTTCCTTTGTATCTTTGACCCCAAGTGATATATATGTGCCTTACACACATCTTATGTTCTACATTTGGCAAAAGTTCAGCTTCGAAAGATCTAAGACCTTGACAAATACTAAAAAAAAGAAAAAAGAAAGAAAAGAAACAAAGACAAAAGCAAAACATTAATATTGATAAGCATTGTAAATAGTGTCGTGGTCAATTTTCAAAATGAGTCCTAAATAAGCATTGGATACCTTTTGTTGGTCACTTATCAAAGCCCAACCATTGCCATTACACATATTGAGATCTAACTTCAACAATTCGATAAACCAAGTTTATATGTCCTTATTCTCAATTCTTACCTGCCCATGCTACTAGATACATTTGATTGTTAGCATCTCTCTCTACAATACACAACAACTCACCGTTGATCAAATCCCAAGAAACACCTATCTAATCCAATGATCTTTCTAAATCTAGCCAAAAAACCTTTCTTGCAAGTATCAAAGCAAATGTAAGCCCTATCAAATAATGGTAATAAATTTGGAAGTGGCCTTTCAACTTTTATTCTAAATTGCTTGCGGAGCTTGTAGTGTAAAGCTCTTCTAAGTAGTCATACATCTGTGCATACTCCTTCTTATAATTGCCTTGCAGTTCCTTCAACACTTTTGGCTTTGTATACCTACACCAACTCAAAGTGACATTGACTCCCAACTATTATCTAACTAATTTCTTCAACTCGAGTGCATTGATTTTATGCATTACAGAAATGAGAACCATGAATTGCTTAGCTAAGTAGGCACTAGAAGCTCTCTTATTCTCGAAAGTGATACTGCATATATTCTCATCTATATAACTTTTCAAATGACATGACCCAATCTTGCTATCGAGAGCTCTATAAATTATCCAATTACAATTTTTTTGGCACATCTAGCTCTTACAAATCTTTTTGTGTTCTTAGTGTTTTTTATTGCTCTTTGCCCTACCATAGAGTACCTCAAAATTTTATCTTTGAACTCATTTGCATCCTTAAATGTAATGCCAATAATAATTCCCAAATTTGTACCATTTTGCTCATATGATGGGAACTTCAACTCCTTGAAATAGCAACATCAACCTCTTCATCACCCTCATTATTTAAACTTGATTGAAGACTGTCTTCCTCATTTGAACTTTGTTTCATACCCAAAAGCATCTACCAACTAAGCCTCATCCACAACCAGTGATTAAGAAGTACCAGTTGCCTCATTGTAAGCGTCATTTTAGCCTATGTCTCGCTAAAAATTCATTTAATTTTCTCCTTGCATCAACTAGTTCAAAATCATCAGCGTCACTCGATCGTGTCACTTGATTGTTCCACATCCACCAAATTACATGCATCATCATCCTCACCCTCATCCAAATCTCTATTAGCAACTTCAACCCAATTCCCATCATTATCAATGTTTCCAGTCACATTTTCAAACACATTACTAGCCAAATTATCAACTCTTTCTATTCATATTATTAATACCTCCAATTTCCATCTTAGGGCCCCCTATTCCAGCTCCTATCTCTTCATCATTAACATGCTCAACATACAGGTCAACGTCTTCAAAGTGCAGATGATGATAAAAAAGATCTATCAATCACATTAGAATTATCCCATAAATACCTAAGAGTTAACCCGTCTTCAAGAGTTGTACTTCCAAAAAACTCTGTAAAAGAGTTCCTCTATTTCACACAAAGCCAAAACCTCAATAGCTTCAATTATATAAGACAGTGAACCATTACCTAAACTTATTTCAACAATATCAACCTATCCACCCACGTATTCTAAGGGCAATCCAACTTGAAATTTACCTCCAAAGAAAATAGTGACATAAACTTTGTCCTCGATTATTGGACCTACAAGGTAAAAAGCAAAAGAGCTCTTTCAATCGTCAAATTATGTAGACTTGTTCAAGTTCTGAATTGAACATATTTAAAAAAAAAAAAAACTCTAACAATTAATATAAGAAAAGCAAATTAGCATAATGAGTTACATAACCACAATACAACTACGTGATCAATAGTGAGAGGGAGGGACCTGTTGTCGCCTTTTGGTGGGCTCCTCCTTTTCCCTTTCCATAATATGTTTTTCATCGAGGTGGCATCAGAATTAGGTCTCATATCCATAAATATGAACTCAGATCGAATTGAGAGATTATAACTATATATGAATTGGATCTCGGAGATGTTTTTCATCTCTTATAAACATCTCTTCTTTCATTGTGTGTATGTAGAAGATTTATGAGATGCCAAGTATGCCAAAAGATTGAGTTCACTTTGTGCTTCTTTTGCATTACACAATGAAAGCTATCTCTATTTTCATATGCACTAGATGAACAGACAAGCAAAAATTACTTTATATTGCAAAAATGTTTTAATTTGTTGCTAGTACCGGAGAATGCAAAACAACCTTTGCAAGCCATGCGCGAAATGCTTAATGACGACGTAGAGATTAATTTGGAAATAATCAAAAGCGCCTCTCCGATACCCAAATGACAACAAGCAAAAATACTTTATCTATTTATCTCTCATGTTCCTAGTGATATCCACGATATTAAAAAAAAAAAAAAAAAGAGCTGGGAAAAAAGAAGAAATTGTAGCATTACCATGAAAATCTTGAATTATTAAAGCATGCAAAATTGGTAATTGCGAATTACACTATAAGATACCCAAATGCTATAATGCAAAAAGTAATACCTACACGAGGAGGAGTTGCCGTCGTCGTCCCTATCTCTATCGTCGATAACGCTTGCTCCGTCATTGAGACTCCCACAGGATAGGTCTTCGCACGAACTCACGATCATCAAAGAAGAGAACACAAATTCACGATAGGCATCAAACTTGAAATCTATGAACTCCATATGACAATGGGAATTGAACTCCAACTCGCAAGGGCGTTGGAGAAAATATCTTCAAGTGATTTTGATAATATCCAAACTATCCTTAGTATATTACTTATCATTATGTATGTAGATGTTTGGACCAAATGACTACGCAATATCCAGGGTGTGATTCATTGGAAAGAAGTTCACAATGTTCTGTTATGACAAACAGCACCAATCAACCTAAAAGATTAGTAGTTGATAATTTTTATGTCGAAGCTGTAAAGATCAGGTCAATAGTGATGTAACAACCAAGTATATTTGATGATGTCATTGGGTTAACTAAGTATCCATTGAAAGACTTGGATTCACACAGTAGTAGAATCCAGATAAAGCATGTAATAGGTCAATTAGGTCATCTGATTGATCAGTCAAAGACTATACTGAGAAGACAGTAGTAATTGTTATTTTTGGTTAATCTGTGGAGGTTTAAGGAAAGAAACTGTATGGGTAATACCTTCCCTGGACAACAACTCAATGGAAACTCTCCAACGGTTATCTGCTTCTCTAATTCATCTTTAATGAATAGATTGAGGAAGAATATAAAAAAGAAGATCATAGAAAACTAAAGAGAGTGTGCGACATAAAAAATCGAGAAGCTGATCTCCTGTTGTTCTTAGCTATAAGCTCTTTGTCATACTATTTTGATATTCATGTTGTTTAACGAGCAAGAGATTAAGTGTACAAATGTAAGAATAGCAGCTAAGTCCAAATAGTGGTATTTATCATGTAAATGATTAGTGTTAGCCCTTTGTAACTTTCCAAGCAAATTGTTAGTAGACTCTAGCCCATTTTGAGGCTATTAGTCTAAAGAGTGGATGTAAGCTTGTAGATAAAGCCGAACCACTATAACTTTTTGTGCCCCACCGTTTTCATTACATTTACATATATTGGCATATAGCTAGTTAACGTTTTCTCAAACATTAAGTTGAGCTTATCTTTATTTAGCGATTAACTAATTTCCGCAAAAAATCACTAAAGTTCAAAATCAACCTATTATTGTTAGCCACCACCAAAGGGGACCCAAATCACGAGGGAACTCCAGATTGTCGAACATGATTTGGGGCTTAGGGTACAAAGGGAGATTGAATTTGAATTTCGTTCAGAGAGAGAGAGATAATGATAAGTTTGGGCTTAGGGTTCAAAGGACATCGATTTGGGAAGAAGAAAAAGACATGTTTCAGCAAAATTTAGGGCTTATGGTTCAAGAAGGAAGAAGAAACAACACTTGGGGGGGGGGGGGCGGGGGCAAGGAGGGAAGAGGCGACAATCAAGAAGAAAGAGGGACGCCCAAAATGATGTTGTTTGTGGACGTGGATATTTTTCCTTAAACTATTTGCCACGTAGGAGAGAAGTGATTAAAGACACCACGTCAGCGCCACGTCAACGTTTTCCATTAATAAATTTAATGGTGTTAACTTTAGGACTCGATTGAACCAATTTGATAAATTTTAGAATTTCATTGTACATTTTGCAAGTTTTAGAATTCAATTGCACTTTCTTGACAAATTTTAGGACTTCAATTGCCCTTATCCCTTTAACTTTTTGCCAAAATAACACGATGACATTATACTTGATTTGATTAAGCTAATTTTGATAATTAAAACACTAGTGACAATTTTAATCACAAGGGGATTGGGCCATGTTTTCGTCCTAGAGTAAGTACTTAAAGAAAAATAAATGCTTTTATGAAAACCAAAATAAATTCGTTTTGAGCATGGATGACTAGAACATGTCATAGCGTACCACTAATTGTATTTTAGAGGATTGTAAGATTTGTGTGTAAACATGCCATAATGTCTTGCAGGGTCTCTCATCCTTTCTTGGATGAACTTGTTCGAGGCTACTTTGATAGTTGTTAACATAGCTCCTTATCACGATGCATAGACTTTGCTTTTCAAGGATTGAAATCGATTGAACTAACTCATACAATTTGAAAGCGGAGAACTCCTTATCGTTTCCAATCTAGTCACGCAAAAATGTGAATTGTGGGAATCTCACCAACCCAGTCCGGTACCTTGATTTGGTGTCTCTCTTGCCATTTCAATTAATTAAATCTCTCTATTAAAGGCATGGCATGCCAGATATGATTGAATGCAAGGACAAATATGAACAGGTGATCTGCGGAGGTATGGCCGCATGAGCAAAGGCATCTAATTGAACTCAGTTGGAGCTTTGACACATGATCAACTCACTTTTCCTTGCCCACCGGCCTTGGCCTTCTTTTTGCTTCCTTTACCACCTACAACCCTCTGTTCTCTTCTAAGCATGTAGTTAGTCATAGCGCTATACGGCTTCATACGCAGACTGCTTTTACACGAGCTGCTTTAAAGGACTTGCCTTAGACGAACTGCCTTTATACGGCTTCGGGCTTCTATTCCTAGTGGTGCAGTCATTCATCACGTCGTAGTGAAGTCAGTTTGCAAATGCTCTATAGTTCTCCACTTCCTGAAATGGTTCCGTCGATCTAATCAGAGGAAATAACCAAAGAAAGTTTGACTTCGAGTGGTGAGCATGTAGGGAAAATGTTTTTTAGTTTACTTTTGATATCGCTTGCTCAAGACCTTTATTCTCTATCGAGACCAGATGATGCCCCTTGATGAGTAAGCTTCAAAGAAGGCTAGGCTCCTCGAACCTTCTTTTAGAGCTTCCCCTTTCTTCGGGCTCCTCTCGATCTTATTCGTAGTTGGGAAGGGGGAAGGAGTTCAGCTCTCCGTTAGTGGTCTGCGCAGGTTTGATTGGCTGTTTGAAGGGCTATCTGATCCCATCGAGTTAAAATCTGCCATTCATTGGTGAGGCCTTCTTTTGAGTGAAAACCGGTGAATGATGAACTTTGCCGGTCTTTGCCTCCATTTTCGATCAGGAAAAGACTCAAGGTGAAGCCACACTTTATTGCGTAACTACTACAAACAATTTACCTGATACTTCATCTGTGAATCTTGTTCCTTTTTCTTAAGGACTGATCAAATTGGTACATTAGCACAAAATTTCATAATAATAAGTTTATGGGCTTAAGTAGTCGAAGATGTTCGATTTCTTGATGGCCATTTTGGCTTCCCGGAGTTCCCAAATCTTTTGCCGGAGTTACTTAATTGACAGAGATGGAAAGCACATGCCATTGTCCGCCATATTTGGTGTTAAAGCCCTTATCTCTTATTTAATTCTGGTCAATTTGTTCATGCATACCAATGGTGCTCTCGAAGAGCTTAGCAACATAATATTTCTAATTCAGAACCTTCAAATCTTCTGCATAAAATATGTGGAATCATTCGATCCGAAGCCTCAGACTACAGACACCATCACACTAATTTTTAGTGTACCATTGCATAATATTTGTACACAAGCAGTACAGAGAAACTTCCATGAACCTCCACATCACCCATCGACGTTTACAACACTTCAAACAGCCGAATCTGATCATCCAGCGAAACCACCCAAAAAGACAACTGATATTAATTATTGGTAGGAGCCACAACCCGAAATCCCCGAGACATATTTATTGCCGACATGTCGTCGCTACTATTCAAGACCCAACTCCAAGCGTCCTCTCTAGTCAGCAGTCAGAGCAAGAATACCGAGTTGCTCGGCTATCGGAGTCGGCGTCACAGCCGTGATTTCCTGTTCCTGTTGCTGCTCTTGTTCCTGTTCCGATTCCAGTTCTGGTTGCTCCATACACATGTGATGCTTCCCGCAGCGGCCATGCGCATGGCGCCTCCCTTTGTGACCATGACAGTGACCTTTGCAATGACTATGATGACCATGTTTGAAAAGTCCGTGCCCATGGACTAAAAGAACCCTCACATGATGCCCATGTCTATTTCCATGACCCCCATGCCCCAAAACACCCCTCAGATGAAGCCCATGTCCAAGACACCCACGTCCTCCGAGACCATGCCCAAAGACAAGTCCTCCTACATGGGGACCATGCCCGCCTTGATGCCCGTGTCTGCCTCCCTTACCCATCCCATGATGACGATGTCGACCGTGACGATGCCCTCCCTCGTGAACCATTCTCATCTTCATCCTCTGTTTAGTGTATCCCCCCGGCTCTGATTCAGTCTTGATACAGGAATAGCCGTCTAAATGATGAGAGATGAGAGGAAGAGAGGCCTTTATTTATAGAGGTTCAGTAGACGGTGGTTCGGCTGTAGCAACCTATCAAACACGGCGATCTCTTCACGCGCCTCTTCTCTGCCAAATTGCTTGGCTTAGCTACTAAGTAGTTAAGCAATCCGTGTGAACGCTGGGGAAACCTACTAAAACTGCGAGCGATTGGAAAATGTCGTCGTGTGTAGTCTTGGGGAGCAAGTTCCGGCGTGAACGTGTCAATGGAGGTCGACGTCGGCACGTTCTGATTTGCGGCTCCACGCGTCTCGCTTGGAGTGCACGTTAGGTGAGGAGATGATGCTGCCTTTGGACCACAATAATTTATTTCTCGATTACGTTTTAAATAGAAATTATACTTTAAGGATGCCTTTGTTGCGCTGGTTCTAAAAAATATATATTTTTTAAAAATAATCATTTATATTATTGATTACGCAAACAAAAAAAATCATGATAAATTATTATCTAATGAAACGTTTTTATTAACTAATTATTTCAAACTACCACTTTTTAGGAATGTATATTCCAAAACATATACTTTTTGCAAAATAAATGAAACTTAAAAGTGTAATTTTTTTGCCTGATGACATTATTGTTAATTTAATTAAGAGAGTTTTAATCAATAAAAACCAATGATAATTTTTTATCGGGGAGGGTTGGCGCCTGTTTTCCTCCTATAATAGGAAATCAAAGATAAGACACATTTCTTTCCATAAAAAAAAATAATAATAATAATAATCCAAAATAATGGATTATGTTAATTTTTGTTTATAAAATAACTAATTATACTACTGAGGTGAATGTCACTATTTGATACATCAGTACGTTACGATTTCATTGGACTAAGTTTCACGATTTCATCTCCTTGGAATGCTAAAACGACACAATTACTAGCACTAGATGGTACTACTAGTCCTATTTCATAGGATTGTAACATTTCAGTGAAAATCAAATAATTTGTCAGTGAATTTCATTCAATGGTTTGACTTTTGTTTCAGTCTTCTGAGGGAGCCTTAATACTAAATTACTTTTGACTATGTCAATGCATTTTAAACGCAGATAGATTACTTGACCGTGGCTTAGTATATAACTCTAAATATAGTTTTATCAAATGTGAAAAGCCACGGTAATCGCTACATTGATGACCATAATCTATGTATACACATAACGCAAGGTGATTAGAAAGCTAATTGCAATTATGCCAACTAAGCAAAGGAAAAAAGTGCCACATTATGCTCTGTTAAGTTCTACTTAGTTTGTTTTACTTGAAATGCATTAATTAATTCCAAAGTAATAATTCTTAAAAAAGAGGGTTTGCTTAATGCCATTAAATAGAAAGTTTCCTTCTATATTGTATTCTTTTAGGAAATTATGACTAATATTAAGAAGCATTCCTATCTTTGTAATAATTAGTTATTTGGGCTTAGGCCCCTGCTGTTTCAAAAGAAAAAATAATACTATAAGCATCCCAATCTATGCAAAAATAAATGCGAAAATTGAGTTGAGATTAGGCTGAATTTAAGTAAAATCGTACATCTTGCGACACCAGTCGTACATACAAATGTATTATAAGTAACTATGACTTCATTATAAACAATATATCATGTGATGGATGTATATCTTTAACTTTAGAAACCCAATACTTCATAATACCGATTTTAAAATTAGTTTCTTTAGGTTTTACAATATAACATGTAATAGAATAAAATAATCTTTTTTTAATGATAACTTGTTGGATGGTGTTGTGCTTCTCTCATCCCAAAAGCTAATTCAAAGGATGAAACTTCCATTCACACTTGTAAATCAACCACTAACCCCTTCCATAATCGATGTGGGATAAACTTAAATGTGAGTAAAGGAATGACAATTGCTTAAAAAATGGCAATAAAGCAATCGTGTTGAATTATATGTAAAAATAAGTCAACGGCAAAATCAGTATAATATTTATACATGTAATATAATAGGAACATAAACTCGATCTAATGAGTAAAAAGTGAATTTATAAGCAAGCGACTTCAATGTAGGCTGACTCTATTTCCACAGCTGTACAATTGAGATCTCCGTAAAGCCCCCCATCCATTAGGGAAGTTTTGACCGTGGCCTCTACTTGTTTTCACATCTCCAACATCTTGTCTTCCGTTTGTACTCTAAAAGATTATGCTATTGAAGTAAACGGTGGTGCATTCAATTTCAAATTGGTGTTGGAGTTAGAGATCTTGAACTTAATTCCTCACATCCCCATTTCACCCATCTAAGGGTTCTCCTTTCATTTTTAGGCATTCTGAAAATTCTTTTGCTCGAATGCATCAGATTAGCATCCCTCGATAGTACCAAGTTAAGACTTCATTCATTTCGTGAAAATGTGCCATTTCTGGAGATTATTTTTTAAGAAGCCATTTTTAGGAAAATAACTATATTGTCTAGTATTCAACTAAAATCTGAAAATAAAACAGAAAATGTTTCTACCTTCAATAAGGAAAATCTTTTCCTACATGCACTCATTTTCAATCGTTTTTTGTATTATTTTTAAATGTTTTTTTTAAAATTTTGTTCCTTTCCTTTTTCTTCTTCTTCCTTGGCCTTTTTTTTTTCCTTTTCTTTTTTTCCAACTCTTCTTCTTCCTTGGCCTTGGCCGGTCGCCGACTACAGCGACTATCAACAACTGACCATTGGCGAGCTCCGGCCTATGGTGAGGCTCAAGCTCGCTGGCTTTGCCAAATCAGGCGAGGCAGAGCCTCGCCAACCTGTGGCAAGGTTGGAACTTGCCAATGGCAGGTCGTTGGATGTTGCCATGGTCAGCCACTAGCCAATGAAGAAGAAGAAGAAAAAAAGAAAAAAGAAAAACTCATTTTTTAAGAAAATAACAAAGAAAAATCATAAAATTAAAATGAAAATGTGTTTAGTAAAAGAAAGTAAGGTGGAAGAAGTAAGTAAGGTGGAAGAAGTTATGGAACATATTTTTCACTTTTCAAAAATAGAAAACATATTCCCCACTTTGAAGGTGTTTTTAATAGCGGAAAATATTTCCTTAACTATAATATGTGCTTTGCCCCTATGTGCTCTGAGTTTGTGAGATTAAGATGAAAAGGATCAAAACTGAAACAAAAATGGAGAGAGTGAGGAAGGATGGGAGAAGGGAAAAGAAAACAGAGACCTAAGGGGTGCATGGTAACATTTCTATTTTTTGGTTTTTTATGTTCTTTTATTCTAGAAAGAACAAAAATCTGTTTGGTTATTTAACTAATTTTTTACTCTTCTAAATAGAAAAGTAACTGGAGAATAAATTTGGAATAAAAATAAGGAGGAAAAAAAGTAGCTTCTTGTTCTTGGAAACAATATCTCAAAATAATTCATTTTCTTTTCTTCTTCCTCTCTCGCAGTTTGCCGCCCCTTGCTACTCACAGCCGCCTACCTCCACTAGTCGCTTCACCGGTCGCTAGTTGCCGTCCGCCACCTGCCGCCCCTGATGACGTCCGCTAAAGGAGGAGCAAGAAGAAGGAGTAGAAGAAAGAAAAAAAAAAATCTAAAAAAAAATTATTAAAAAATTTAAAAAAAAAATCTACGTTATAAAAGAAATTATGGGTCATACCAAACACATTCCTATTATTTTTCTATTTCAAGAATACAAATTTTCTATAGTTAACAAACACATCTTTTACTTAAAAATTGTTTTAGGAAATAGAAATAAGAAAAGACATATTTCTGAAAAGAAATTGTTTCTCAGAAAAAAAAAAATTACTAGACGCACACCTAATGTTCTTTCCTTCAATGTGGAGGGGCAAATTAAGCAAGTTCATCACAAATTTGAGTAAGGCTGTGTTCCACGTGATGCTCTCTCTTAATTTTTTTTGTCTCATGTATCGACTTTCATTATAATTGTACCCACTATAGCTCCAAAACTACAAATTTAAAGAAGAATTTTGGGTAAATACAAATTCTCAAAAAAATTAAAAGACAAAAGCCCATTTGAAGCGTGGGCACATGCACTAGTAATCATTATTCTCAAAATATGAGCACTCTAATAGATTAAACTTTTGAAATAAACGGTTGGGTATTCAATTTGAATTAGTATTAGAATAAAAAATCTCAAGTTTTTCCTCACGTTCCACTTCACCCATTTATGGGTTCCCCTTTTATAATGAGCAATGAGTTAAAAAAAAAATCGCTACATTCATCAAATTTGCATGTCTAGAGCCTTCCTCATTGAAACGTGAGTGAGAGTGCTAAGAGATAAAGTATATATGATACCGCTCTTTATGGCATAAACTTTCGGAGAAAACAGATGGGCATTGAACTTCTAACTCAGACCATCGTATCCAAGCACGAGTTAAAGATTCAAATCTTGACACTTCCTCTCAAGCTCTCTGCTCATATTATTGGGTTCCCTCCTTGCCCGTACAAAAGAGGAGCCTTATCCTTCCTCTCCTAGATGAGTCCTTCGGAGAGCAAGTTCGCGCGTGAATGAATCAATGGAGGTCGGTGGACGTTGACCAGAGATGTGGATGTCGACACGTTCTGATGTGCGGCTCCACGTTTCTGGCTTGGTGTGCCCGTAGGATGGGGAGATAACATTGCTTTTTTAGGCCACAGATTGAGTTGGAGAGACTTGCTCTGTTTATCCAATTTCCTTTTCTCCTTATTGTATTAACTACATGTTTGATTTTATTAGGCATACCCTTCAATGCGGTTAAAATAACTATCAACCTCCCCAAGAAAAGGCGACGCCTTTGTTCCTTGATGACATTTGAGGAAGAAACTATACTTTTAACTCTACTGCCAAAACAACACGATGACATTGTAATTGATTTGATTAAGCTAATTTTGATTATTAAAAGACTAATGACAATTTTAATCACTAGAGGATTGGGGCCATGTTTTCCTCCTGTAATATGTACTTAAAGATAAACACATGTTTTTAAGAAAACCAAAAAAAAAAAAAATTCGTTTGGAGCATGGATGACTAGAACATATGGTAGGGTACTACTAATTGTTTTTCAAAGGATTGTAAAATTTGTGTGTAAATATGCCATGCCGTCGGGCAGGGTCTCTCATCCTTTCTTGGATGAACTTGTTGGAGGCTACTTTGACAGTTGTTAACGTGACTCCTTATCACAAGGAGTAGACTTTGTTTTTCTAATAATTGAAATCGATTGAACTAGCTCATAAAATTTAAAGCGGTGAACTCCTTATCGTTTCCGATCCGATGACGCAAATACGTGATTTATGGGAATCTCAACCAACCTGGTCTGGTACCTTGATCTGGTGTCCCTATTGCCATTTCAATTAATTAAATCTCTCCATTAAAGGCATGGCACGCCGGATATGATTGAATGCTTGGAGAGATACGGACAGGTGATTCATGGAGCCATGGCCGCACGAGCAAAGGCATCTAATTAAACTCGGCCAAAGCTTTGACACATGATCAACTCACTTTTCCTCGCACATTGGCCTTGGCCTTATTTTTGCTTCCTTAACCACCCATAACCCTCTGTTTTTTTCTTCTGAGCATATAGTTAGTCATATGACTATTCGGCTTCATAAGAAGATTGCTTTTACATGAGCTGCTTTTAATAAATTGCCTCAGACAAACCGCCTTTATAGGGCATTGGGCTTCCATTCCAAGTGATGCGATAATTCATCAAGCCGTAGTCAAGTTAGTTGGTGAATCCTTTATAGTTCTCCACTTCTTGAAATGGTTCTGATGATCTGATAAGAGGAAATAACCAAAGAAAGATCGACTTACGGTGATGAATATGTAGGCAAAATGTTTCTTAGTTTACTAGTGATATCAATTACTCAAGACCTTTGATCTCTATCGAGACTGTGAAATGAATAACCCCTCCTTACCCCTTGATGAGTAAGTATCGTAATTCAACTCTTGGTTAGTAGGTCTGCCCAGGTTTGACTGGTTGCTCAAAGGGCTACCTGATCTGATCAAATTAAAATCTGCCATTCATTGGTTTGGCCTTCTTTTCTGTGAAAACTGGTAAAAGATGAACTTTGCCGGTCTTCGCCTCCAGCCCGATCAGGAGAGGATTCAAGGTCAAGGCACACTTTACTATGTAATTACTACGAACGATTCAGCTTATACTTCATCTGTGAATCTTCTTCCTTTTTCTTACGGACTGATCCAATTGGTGCATTGACAAAAGATATCATAATAATAAGTTTATGGGCTTTAAGTAGTAGAAGAAGTTCGATTTCTTGATCGTCAATTTGGGTTGCCGGGTTCCCAAATCTTTTGCCGGAGTTACTTGAATGACAAGATGGAAAGCATATGCCATTGTCCGCGATGTTTGCTGTTAAAACCCTTACCTATCAATTAATTCTGGTCAATTTGCTCTTGCATGCCAATGACGCTCTCGAAGAGATCAGCAACGTATCATTTCTAATTCAGAACATAACTCAGAACCTTCAAATCTTCTGCATAAAATATATGGAATCATTTGACTGGAGTGAAGTCGTAACAAGCTAGCCGTACTGGAAGGTGCGGCTGGATCACCTCCTTTTCAGGGAGAGCTAAAGCTTGTTGGTCCGAAACCTCAAATGACCGATACCATCACACTAATTTTTAATGTACCATCGCATAATATCGGTACACAAGCTGTATAGAGAAACTTCCATTGACCTCCACAACACCCATCAACCTCCACAACACTTCAAACCGTTGAATCTGATCATCCAACGAAACAACCCAAAAAGATAAAACGCGTACTGATTATTGGTAGGAGCCAACACACGAAATCTCCAAAACATATTCATCGCTAACACGGGCGTCGCTGATATTTAAGACCCAGCTCCAAGTGGCCACCTCCCTAATCAGCAGTCAGAGCGAGAGTACCGAGTTGCTCGGTTATCGGAGTCGGCGTCGCAGCTGCTACTTCCTGTTCCTGTTGCTGTTCTTGTTCCTGATCCGGTTGCTCCATACAGATATGACGCCCCCCGCAGCGGCCATGCGCATGGCGCCCTTTGTGACCATGACCGTGACCTTTGCAATGACCATGATGACCATGTTTGAAAAGTCCATGTCCATGGACTAAAAGAACCCTCACATGATGCCCATGTCCATGTCCACAACCCCCATGCCCCAAAACACCGCTCAGGTGAAGCCCCTGTCCATGTCCATGACACCCATGTCCTCCGAGACCATGCCCAAAGAGGAGTCCTCCTCCGTGGGGACCATGCCCCCCATGATGCACGTGTCGCGCCCCGTTACCCATCCCATGATGACGATGTCGACCGTGATGATGCCTTCCCTCGTGAACCGTTCTCATCTTCATCCTCTGTTTAGTATATCCCCTTGGCTCTGATTCAATCTGGATACAGGAATAGCCGTCTAAATGATGAGAGATGAACGGAAGAGGGACCTTCTATTTATAGAGGTTCAGTAACCGGTGGTTTGGCTGCAGCAGCCTATCAAATACAACGATCTCTTCACACGCCTCTTCTCTGCCAAATTTCTTAGCTTGGCTATTAAGTACTTAAGCGATCAGTGGGAACGCTATGGAAACTTGTCAAACTGCGAACGATGGAAATTGTCGCCATGCGTTGCCTTGGGGAGCAAGTTCAAGCGTGTGAATGTGTCGTGTCAATGGAGGTCGCTTTCTCTCTGCGTAGGGAAACGGGACCAGAGATGGGGATGGGGGATGTCGGCAAGTTCTGATTTGCGCTTCCACGCGTCTCGCTTGGAGTGCACGTTCGGTGAGAAGATAATGTTGTTCCTTTGGGCCACGATAATTTATTTCGTGATAACATTTTAAATAGAAATTATACTTTAAGGTTGCCTGTTTTCCTTTGGTCCCAAGTTTCGTTTGGGTCCCAATTCCAATATGACCCTCATGCCTCATTAGCCCATATTGCTCTCGAAAGAATACCTATGATATAACAAAATATATTTAATTGATTAATTATTTCAAATGGCTATTTTAAAGAAAATATTTATAAAATATTCTCTCTTTTTTTTTGCAAAATAAATAGAGCTTAAAAGTGAATTTTTTTTTCAAATGACATTATTGCTAATTTAATTAAGATATTTTTAATCAATAAAGAACTAATGATAGTTTTAATCAAAGGGTTGGCGCCATGTTTTCCTCCTATAATAAGAAATCAAAATAGACACGTTTTTTCAAGGAAAAACAAAAATATTTTTTTCCTCCAAAATAATGAATTATGTCAATTTTTTTCCCAAAAAAACTAATTATACTATTGAGGTGAATTTCACTATTCGATGCATCAGCACCTTATGACTTCATTGGACTAAGTTTCACGATCTCATCTCCTTTGAATGCTAAAACTACATTTACGAGTCCAAGATTGTATTACTAAGTGTATTTCATAGGATTTTAACATTTGGGTATAAACTTCATAGAGAATATCGAATTATTAGTTAGTGAATTTTAGTGTTATGGCTTTTATTCTAGTCTTTTGGTGATGGTTTAGTATTTACTAATTATGTCAATGCATCGTATCTACAAATAGATTACTTGACAGATTACTTGACGATGATTTAGTATCTTGTCTCCATACATTAGGCAGGTTTTGACTATGGTCTCTACTCGTCTTCACATCTCCAATATCTTATCTCCAGTTTACAATAATATATAAAACTTTTGAAGTAAATGGTTGCACGTTTAATTTCTAATTGGTATTGGAGCTTGAAATCTCAAGGTTAATTCCCCATCTATGGATTCCCCTTTCATTATAGCCTTTTTAGGCAACAAGTTTTGAAAATTCCTTGTGTTCAAATGCATCGGATTAGTGTACAGGGTAAGAGTGTGCAAAAGAACCAGGACCCGCCCAAACCGCTCAAAACTAAACCGGAACCACACGAAACCGGTGGTTCCTAAAAGAACTGGTCCGGTTCCCGATTCTAATTTATAGGAACCGGTGGGTACCAATCCAGTTCTTGATTCCATGGGCGGATCCTCCCACCCAGACCGGACCGAATCGATTATATTATAATAATATATTAATTTAATATTAAAAAAATCCGAAATTAGTAAATCTAAAATTTAGGGCTCCAATCATCATCTTGTCTCAATTCACTACTCTCCTACTCCATCTCGTCTCTCTCAATTCAAAATCTCCCCGAGCTCCCTCTTCCTCTTTGATTCACCTCCAAATCTACTCATTTCCCTTCGAGTCCTAATTCAAACTTGGCAAAACAGTGAATTGATTCTCTTTTCCCCCCTCAAACTTAAACTTTCTCTCCATGTCGTTGTCATCCTCGTCGCCACCTCTGCATTCATTGTCACTATCGTCCTCTTTGTTATTCGGCTCGTCCCGCTTCTACCTCCCCCCCATCCTCAGGCTTCTTCCCATTATCCTCATCATCAGGGACAGGGGAACTCCGGGTCTAAGAATGGCTCATCGTCTCCATTGTCCTCCTCATTGTCGGTCTCGAGGAAGGAGTGGGAGACGGCGGAGGCGGTGGCGAAGATGGTGGTGGTGGCCGGGACAGAAGCGAAGTAAGGGTCACGACTGCCGCCGCCGCAAACACCGCCGCAACGCTAGTACTTGAGGAGAATAAAACTACCATGGTTAGGAGAGCCAGAATAAACAGATGTGGGGAGGGTGAGAAGGGGAAGGCGCGGAGGTTGAGCCGCTTCTATGGATCCACCCAGGAACCGGACCGGACCGGCGGTCCGGCTCCTAGGTGGATCCATGCAATTATTGGGTGGTTCCCGATTCTAGGTCAAGAATCGCCCACCCGGATCATACACATCCCTAATACAAGAGCTAAGACTCAAAGTGTCTGCTTTCAACAAACTCAGCTACAGGACATGCTTTGCCCCAATGCGCAATGGGTTTTTGAGATTAAGAAAAAAAGGATAAAAGCTCAAAAGAAAATGGAGGGAGTGAGGAGAAGGATGGGAGGATGTAAAAGAAAGCTCAGACCTAACGTTCTTTCTTTTAATGTGGAGGGGCAATGTAGTCGAATTTCATCATAAAATTCAGCAAGAACAGTGTTCCGCTTGATACTCTTTTTTTAACATTTTTTTTATCTCGAGTATCAACTTTCATTATTACTGTCCCCACCATAGCTCCACAACTATAAAATTAAAGAAGAATTTTGGGTAGATATGAATTCTTAAAAAAATTGAAAGACAAAAAGCCCATATGAAGCGTGGGCGCATACAGTAGTTGATCATTATATTCAAGAAAAAAAAAATCTTTCGCTCTTTACTCTAATAAATTAAGCTTTTGAAGTAAATGATAACGCATTCAATTTTGAATGAGTATTAGAGTATGAAAATCTCGAGTTTGATTCCTCACGTCTCCGGTTCACCAATTTATGGGTTCCCTTTTATAATGGGCAAAGGGTTTAAAAATTCTTCCGCTACATACATCGAATTTACATGTCTAGTGCCTTCATCATTGAATTGGTATTCCTATGGCAAGAGCCTTAAGAAATAAGTTATATACGGTACCGCACTTTGATAACTTAAATTTTAGAGTAAATAATTATGCAATCAATTTATCACTTAAACCATCATATATGCATTAAATATTCAAATCTCGACACTTCCTCTCATGCTCTTTGCTCGTGTTACTGTTCCCACCTTGCCCGTACAAAAGACTAAGAGCAGCCTCATCCGTCATCTCCCAGAGTTGAGTCCTCCGGAGAAATAAGGAGAAGTAAATTTTTAAAAAATTTATTTTGACAAGAGAATTGAAGAACGAATTGTACACAAATCTAGTATAAGCAACACTAAAAAAAAAAAAAAAGCCAACGTTACAATAACAAAGCCCCAAGATTCCATCCGAGTCGACCAGGCCACAAACCGGCGCAATATCGACAAGTCGAAACATTAATCAAACAAGTCAGCGACATCAACCATGGTGATGATGGTGATGATGGTGATGTCCTCCTCCAAGGCCATGTGGATTATGTCCCCATCCATGAACTGGAACAGCATAACCTCCGTTCATGTGTCCAAAAAGACCATGCCCATGATGATGGGCATGATGGTGATGAGGATGCAAATTCCCTAGAAGCCCATTTATGGGGTGCCCAAGCCCGTGCCCATGCCCGTGCCCGTGCCCGTGCCCGTGCCCATGGATGACCCCCGGACCAAACCCGCCATAATATCCTCCCCCGTGATGGCCATGTCCCAGGAACCCATGCCCATGATGTCCTCCAGGACCAAACCCGCCATAATATCCTCCCCCGTGATGGCCATGGCCGGGACCCATATGTACTCCATGGCCATGATGTCCCTCACCATGGTACATGTAGTGATACTGCTGCTGATGATGTCCATGATGAGACATTTTCCTGCTCTGGTAGACGCTCGCTTTGAATTTCAAGTTGATATAAGTTTGAAGTAATGGATTGGAAGATCGATCGGATGATGCGAAATTAAGAAGGGATTGGACCTATTTATAGGGATGATAAGGTCAACGAAGCGAGGCCATAGTTTCGCTCGGCCGCCAGATCCTACACACGGCATTTCACGGACAAGACGCGTCCCTTGATCTCTGCGTGCTTAGTTTTCTCTGCTTAGTCATTAAGCATCCGCGTGGATCTGGTGAAATGTTTTGAAAATTACAAAACTTCGAAGTTGCGTGTTTTTTTAAGGGCAACTCCAGGTGTTCGGGTGGCGACAGGAGAAAATAATTTAAATTTAGCTAAAGACAATTTGTTGGAGATAAGAGAGAAAATCAATTTGTGATTGAAAATGACTGTGTGAATCGATCTAGAATTAGCATTAATTCTATATAGTCCTCCTATTATTTCTTTTATTAGCCATACATGGTATTATAAATAGAGACTTATACATGTAAAGTGAAACAAGTTGAATCAACACAATATACAGAATTACCGCAATTTCTCTTCTTTTTCACTTAGTGTCACAATTCTTAATGAGAAGAGGATTGGTGCCATATTTTCCTCCTATAAGAAGAAATGAAAGACAAACACATTCTTTTAAAAAAATAATTTTTTTAATTGAAAACAAGGCATTGTCTTAATTTTTGTTTTTGAAATAACTATTCATACCTCTTCGTTAAGCATCCTTTGTCGAAGGCATTAACAACTTACGATGTCATTTAGATAAAGTTTACCAACCTCATCTCTATTGAATAGTAAAACTAGAAATGATATCATCTTAGCATCTCTAAGTGTTTCTAGACTCTAAACTAAAGGTAAGAGTGGTTTTCTATTAAAAGGTTGTCCCTAAAGGGCTTGAACGGGAGATTCGCCCACTGTGAAAAGGCATACCTGCAGGAAATCGACTCCGTCCTCCCTAGTTTTAGGTCTAGGCCCATTCATGATATCAGAGCCATAGTTTCGTTTGTAGCAATATCCGTTCAATGCGCCCAGTAGGTGAATCCAGTGCTGAGAAGATCTCTATCTCTTCACATCATGACTGATCCAGAGATACTAGAAGCACCCGTCTCTCTCGCCTCATCTCCATCTTCTTCAACCCCTTTAGATTTCCGTGTTTCCAATGCTTCTAAGATAGATTATCTTTATGAAGTCTCTCTTAGCGATGAAACAAAAATCTTTAAAATTCAACTTCCCCTTATGAACCCCTATTCCACTTTTGCTAAACCTACCTCATCATTCTCTCCCATCCGCTCCATTCGACAACTCATCCGCCAAACTCCAAAGGAAGTAAAGGAGTACGTCCAATCCTCCAAGTTCGACCAACATCCCATTCTTGCCACTGAAAAAGAGTACTTTGTTACTCTCTAGAGTTTCCCAGGCAATGGACTCAACAAGGATATTCTCATGTCCATTATGGGGCTGTTCGTCTTGCTCTTACCTTTCATGGTCGCAAGAGCTTGCCAGTTGTGGCAAGGATCACGTTATTGGATATTCGATTCCTAGAATACCGGCATGCTTGTATTGGTATTGTCCAAACCACCTTAAATGTTGGAACGGTCTTTGTAACCTTTTATCTAAACTTCAATATCGCTCTTTCAAACCCCCAGCTACTTTCCTTTCTAAAAGTCCAAGTCCAGCTTACCGGAGCTCCTCAAATTGCTGATCTATAGCACCAACACTGCATTATTAGATGGTTTATCGAGTGCAAAACCATGCTCTTGACTTGAATTTCCACAATGGGAATGAAGATGCTTTATTCATTTCCATGCAAAATGATCAAGCATCATGCATCCATGTTCCCAGACAGATCCTAAAAGAAAAGTTGGCCAAACTCCTTTCGGAGACTTGGATCACAAACTATGAAAAGCTGCATCAGAACAACAAGCCTTTCCAGTCTTCAGACTTCGAATTTGTCAGAAAGAAAGATGGCACTGTTTCCATCAAATTTGGCAAGGAAAATGAAGAAAGTCCTTCTATCTTCCAAACTCTCTTCATAATTGAACCATGTGTTCCTGAGTCAATTTCCGAGCCAGATCCAAAAAAGCTTGTTCAATATTTCAAAAGTGATGAACACCCTGTCCATTACTACAAGGACCAGTATGGTCATCGCTTCTGGGATCCTTTTTGTCAATGTTCTTATTGCACAAACTCTCCCGACAATGTAGACCCATATGCAAAACCTCGACGAAAACAAAAGAAGCCAAAGGATACTATGTACCAAAGGTACTTGAACGGAGATTCCTCTATTGATACTCTTGGTGAGTGTGATAAATTCCAGTTTATGGTTTCCTATGCACCAACTCCACCACCAGATTCCTCCGTTGATACTCTTGGTGAGTGTGATAAATTCCAGTTTATGGTTTCCTATGCACCAACTCCACCACCAGAGTTCACTGCTCCTCCCTCCGTTTCACCAACTCCACCATTATCACCTCCCTCATTTCCTCCTCAAAAGAAATCAGCTATTTCCCCGTTTTACAAGCCAATCCTTAAGTGGGCGAAAAAACATTCCTACCCACTTGAAACTCCACAAGCAACACCGCCTAGCTCTTCCATTGCTATGTTCCATGAAGTAGATTTTTCGCCGCTTGTGCGAGAAAATATACCACTTTCGTTTCCTACTTCCGAAGAATTCATCAATCCACAAGGTAGATATCGGCATGCCCCCAAGATACGTGCCCCCATTGATGTGGATGAACATGGAAGACAGAAAATGACTCATGTTGTTGAAGATGTCCTGAATTGGCAATCGGGGACTATTTTAGCACACAACAATGCGTTCAAAGCAATTGACTCCAAAATTGTGAATGTGCAACAAGATCTTCGAAGATATGATGAGACCACCAAAAAGATGCTTTCGAATTTTCAGTAGAGGCTTCATGCTTTAGAATCCGAGCAACATTTGGGATATCATCATCTCAAAAGTCCCAAGGCGGAAATAGAAAAGCTCAAGAGACAGATCCAACTCCTTGAAGAAGAAAGATTCAATCCTTTCAACCCATTTCCGATTACATTGCGTAGAGAACATTCGCTTCCTCCACCACCTCAGACGTCTATCTTTGTTGCCCTTACAGACACTCCTATCAAACAAGATAAGACAGATGTGGTAGAGATGCGAAATCGCCTCAAAGTCGAATAAGGAAAGAAAAGGGAAAGGAGAAGATGCCTACAAAATCATCGCTTGTTATAAAGGAAAAACTAAACCAAATGATGCTATCGAATCCGTTAGAAGCATTCTTGAAAGATTTGGGCAATCAGGAACCACGGCCTGATCTTGCTATTCAACAGCCTGATCCTGTCATTCCAACATATCGGATTTTATTTCCATCAGAACTAGCTTTTCCAAACAATTTTGATATAGAATCAGATTCGGTATCACTCTCATCCTCATCATCCTTCTCGATCCCTACCATTGATTCATTTCATATTGCACCAATAACTTCATCAATATTTATGGCCGATCCTCCAGACCAGGATATGGAATCAAACCCTTCTGAACATGAGGTTGTTCAGCCAAACAATCCTCCTCAGCATGTGTTTACTTCATCTAAACAGTTCTTTACTGTTGATGACATTCCCTATTCCAAATTATCAGAAAGATTTGAGGAATTTCATACTTGGTTAAATGCCCAATCGCTTACCAATCAAGATAAATATGATGTCATTTTTGGTTTTGTTACAAGGTTCACAGGTAGCCTCAAACATTGGTGGCAATCTATGACAAAACAAGACTAGGTTCAATTTTTACTTTCACCCGACTTTGGTCATGCCATCACTCTTCTATATCATTTCTTCATTAGAAAACCTTCTGACCTCCATGAGCTCAAAAGGAGAGAATTTTTTGAAAGAAAATGCTGCTCTCTCCAAAAAAGACATCTTGATAAACATTATCGAGAAATGCTCACACTCTTCTATGGTATTGGAGCTAATCCAAACCTGAAACATGTTTTCCTGACTTCCATCCCGAAAGAATTATCCCAACAGGTTGAGAGATCTTTTCTCAACAGGCAAAGGAAAATTGTTGATATTCCGTTGGGAGAAATACAACAAGAAATCTATTTGTGCCTTGATGATTTGTGCCTAAAGCGTCAGATGGTTCAAACTTATCTCATAGACAACAAAGAACTCGACAAGGCCTGTTCTCGCTAGAAGCTAAAGATAAAATGCTCCAAACAAGACTGTGATGGTTCTTGTGGAAAATCTTCTAGAAAAAAGAAGCATTTTAAGAAGTTCTGGATAAAGAAATCCAGACATGAATCTAAGCACTTCCAGAGGAAGAAGAAATGACGATATTTGCGCAAACGGAAAGATAGCTCAGGCCACAAGAAATCAAATCAATACTTCATCTACAATCAGAAATGACATTTTGCTAAAAATTGTCCTCAAGCAAGAAAATATCAGAATCATCTGATACATCATATAGAGAATGAAACTTGTATTTCTCTTAAAAATGATAATATCAAATCTTTATTCTCTGCGGATAAAGAACCATTTAAACAAACTCTTTGTGTCATTCATTGTTACCAAACTCCTAGTGAAATTCATTTAGATTTAGATTCTGAAGACATCTTTCACATATCTCCCACTTCCTTGGAACAAGACCCTGATATATTTTCCATCCAAACTCATTGTCCCTATTTTCTTGTGAAAATCTTTACTTCCAAGTTTGCTAAACCTATCACTGTCATTGCTCTCATAGACACTGGTGTGAGTTCTTCAATTTTAGACACTAAAATTCTCCCAGAGGAATATTGGACTTCCTATGTTCGATATTTTAATTCTGCTTCAGGAGATACTTTTTCTACGAATGTAAGAACCACTCCGATAAATGTCTAGTTTTTTCCACAGTGTTCTATAACGACAAAGATCTTTGGTTCCAGTCTTCCCAACAAAGATTTGATTATTGGTTGGGACATCATGACTCAGATTTCTCAACTTCGTATCATTCTTAGAAAATGTCTTAAGTATAAGGACCAATTCTCTGAATTTGTCAATATCCAAAGACTTTTTTTCCATCCAAATGAATTTGTTAGATCTAATCATGCAGAAGCTATTAGAATCATGTTCTGAATCTCATTGTGAATTTGCTCAATAATGTTCTCATCCTTTATGGAAAAATCCGGAATTCTTTGTTCACATTCCCTTCAAGAAAAATGAAGACATCAATCCAACCAAGGCAAGTCACATGGAAATGAACCCAGAGCATATGATTGTTGCTCAGAAGGAATGCTCGGAATTGCTGCAACAAGGCCTTATTGAAATTTCAAATTCTCAATGGGCTTGTGAAGTCTTCTATGTCAACAAACAGGCTGAGCAAAACAGAGGAAAGATGCGGTTGGTAATAAACTATCAGCCTCTTAACATTTTTCTTCAAGATGACAACTTTCATTTACCTTCTAGAAATTCCCTTTTTTACCGGATTATCAAAAGCCCATATCTATTCCAAGTTTGATCTTAAAGCCGGATTTTGGCAATTGGACATCCGTCTTGAAGACAGACCCAAAACAGGATTATGTATCCCTAACCAACATTTCCAATGGAAAATTCTTCCTTTTGGCCTAAAGGTGGCACCGTCCCTTTTCTAGAAGGCCATGTGTTGAATTTTTCAACCAATATTGTCAAGCGCAGTGATATATATTGATGACATCCTGCTCTACAGCTCTGATGAGGAATCCCACTGCCAACTTGTGGCATCCGGATTTTCGGGTTCAAATTTCGACTGGATAAATAGGGCCGTTTCGTTCAGTTGAAGCCAGGAATTAAAATTGAATGCAAAATTGAGGTGCAAGGGGGTTATTGGATGAGGAAAAATAGCAATTGAGGCATTGAAGCATCGATTGATTTTATGAGATCCGATTGAGATTAAATTAAGGGAGAATTGATGTGCAATTGAAGACCAGAAGAAAATAAAAAGGGAAAGAGAAATGGAAAATAATAGTAGTAATAAGAATAAGGTAATTTTCTTATTATTTTCTATTTTCTATTTTTTTTCTCTCTCTCTCTCTCTCTCTCTCTTCTCTCCTCTCCCCTCCCCACCGACCGCCTACCCCCTTGCCAAATTCAAATGGCTTCTTCTCTCTCTTTCTTTTTCACTTTGACTAGTCAAAATCCCTTCTTCTTATCTCTTCTTTCTCTCTTATTCTCTCTCCTCTCTCTTCTCCCTCATTTTTTCCCCACGTGACCGAACCCCCCCCTCCTTTCTTTCTTCTTGTTCGTGAAAAACCAGAAGCGGAAGAAGAAGAACAACAGCTCACCAAAGCCCGTCGCCACCGCACCGGAGCCGGACCTCCACCCGCGCGACGCCCGCCGCGCACGCCGCGCACTCCGCCACCACCCCTTCGTGCCTCGCCGTCCCTGCCGTGCGCTGTCCAGGCCGTTCGGCCTCTGCCCAACCCTATTCCGCCCTTGTCCGGCCACCTTCGGCCGCCATTCGACGCCGCCGGACCTCCACCGGCCCTCCCCCGCACCTTGTCGCCCTTGCTGCTTTGATTTGTGGCTGTTTTGTGTCTTTTTACAGCCAATTTGCAACCACCCCACCGAATGGGTATCCAGCTGGTTTGGGCTCGCTTTTGGGCCGTTTCCGGACCCCGAACCCGAGCCGTGCTTTGGGATTTATCGTTCCTCATGTCGTCCCCGTCGGATTGATACATTTTGCGCTTAATTCCGGTGAGTTGTGCTCACTAATGCCTTCTTAGTTTGCTAATTACACTTAAAGGTTGATTAGTGTTAGTTAAGTGTAATTAAGTGGTTAGATTAGAATGGATTAGGGATTATTAGTGAATTGCATTATATATTAGTGAAATGGTTAGTGTACTTAGATAGAGAACGGCCCATAGTATTTATTGGATGTCTCTTGGGATTTTTCCCGACCCTTATCGGGTGTTAATTAGGCAATTCGGGCATAAATGGAATTTTTAGGTTTTAAATATTAATTTTCGAAATTAATTATTTAATTATTTATTTTCCGGAAATTCAACCGGGATGGTCGATGACCGAAATTTCGTGCTGATCGCTGCTGTGTATCTAGAATTTGAATTTGATGAGTGAAATGCAAAGTGTCCGGGAGTCAGTATTGAATTGTCGTGTGCTGGTTAAAAGACTCGGTCGCAGTAGTGGCTAAGCCAACTAGACCGATATGCCTTCTGGAATGCCGTCAACATAGTGACGAGGGTCGGGTCGCAGTGGAGGCTAGGCCAACTGGACCTATGCTCCTTCGGGAATGCCGTCGACGTAATGACGAAGCCGCGCTCCAAGGGGGGGAGGCGATGCCTAGCATTAATGTCAGTAGATAGCTTAACTGCGAGTAGGCTATGCCCTTGTGTGGCAATGTATATGAAATTGGAATGTGTGCGGAGTGTGGTTATCGATTATATTGAAAATTGCCCGGTGGGACCGTGATTTATAATTGGGAATTGAGTTGGAATAATTGAAATGACCGTGAGTGGTCTTGTTGACGTATAATCGACTAGGTCGATTTGATCAATGCTTCGATCAGTGATGTGATTGCTTGGATGCTTATTTGATATGGGCTAATATGCAGGTGGAATCTGAGGCCAAGGTAAGTCTTCTGACTCATGTTGTGCATAGGCAACCCTAAGGTGTATTAGTTTACTAATCGGGTCTTAGGGGGTAGACATTGCTGAGACGTAGTCTCATCCCGGTTGTGGGACAACATTTCAGGACCTTGATGAAGAACCTGAGGAGAAAGAAATCGAAGAAGAGTATCTGGAGGAGAACCCCGAGGATGATCCAAAGTATGATCTTGATGACTTTTGTTGTAGAATCAATTTGAGTAGAAACCAACCTTTTTAGCATGGCTTGTATATGTACATGTATGACTGAGTCGTTATATATGTATATAAGGTTGTTGGTTTTCAGGTTTAAGTTTCTAGTCCTACTGTTCTATCACAATGTTTTATTGTCTGGGGATTTTTATAACTGCTTCCGCATGTGCAATACAAAATGAAAGGGTCGGCGATGTGTAGTCCTAGGATATCGCATTTTAAAATCGACCAAGGTAAGAGATGTGCGTGTTTATGAGGATCGGGGCATGACACAACTTCTTGGGCAATTTGCAGAAATCGTGAAAAATATGGGATTATGATCTCTCAAAGAAAAATGAATATTGCACAGACATAAATTGAATTTCTTGATATGCACATTAAAAAAGGAACATACCATCCAAGGCCGCATATTGCTCAGGAATTGTTGAAATTTCCTAAAGAGAACTTTACGACAAAGCAAGTTTAGTAATTTCTTGGGATAATTAATTATCTCAGAGATTTTGTTCCAAACATCGCCAAACTGCTAATTCCATTGCAATCAATGCTAAAGAAGAATCCCCCACCTTGGGGAAAATCTCAAACTAAAGTAGTTGTTGAACTTAAGGATATAATGCAGACTCTTCCTCCATTACAAATTCCATCAATAGAAAAGAGAATTCTCCAAACTGACGCTAGTGATGAATATTGGGTAGCCATCATGTTCGAAGAAATTGAGGGTAAGAGACATTTGTGTGCCTACAAAAGTGGTAAGTTTTCCCAGGCTGAAATGCATTATTACTCCACTTTCAAAGAAATCTTGGCGGTGAAAAATGGAATAAAAAAGTTTGAATTCCATCTCATCGACCATCACTTCCTGGTAGAATTAGACAAGGCATCTTTTTCTCATATGACCAAGTTCAAACAGAAGCATATTCCAAATTTCCAACTGCTTCGATGGGCTGAATGGTTTTCAAAATACTCTTTTGAAACCAAACATATTGCCGGGAAGAAGAATGTGCTTACTAACTTCTTGTCAAGACCAAAAGCACTAGCATAAATTAACATGTACATCATGAGGCATGCTTTCCATACTCTTCATCACAATGAAAAGTATAAGATTGAAAGAATACGAAATTGGCCAAGCTAGCAATACCCCAAGGAGATTGTTGAACAAGTCCAAAATGACAACCTCACTGAAAATCTGGAAAACCTCATGTGGCAATGCCACACAAATCTATTCAGACTTAATGGAGGTTCGATTCTTTATCCTTTTAAATTAAATTCAGACTATCCGTTCATACATTTCTAATCTTGAAGGAAGATAATTTCCCTGACCAACTTCAATGGTTATTATGGTACTTAACCAATAACTACTTAATAGCTATTGAAATTCCAACCAGAAGATTCATTGCCAACCTCACCAGGATATTCGGATTCGGTCAAAACATTGAAAAGGAGAGTGATAGAAATCTCTTAGACTTCCTTAACTGGTTTTATCCTCCTACTCACTAGAGACATTTCTTGCAACAAGAACTGAGAACCACCCAACCAAACCCTAAGGTCCATACCATTTTGTTTTTCCGACGTCCATGGACTTTTGTCACAAATAATGGCAGCATTACCAATGCCCCACAAATTATAGGAATCACATCCTATAAATCGCAACCACACAGTACAGAAGCTCGGATTTACAAATCTTTTCCAAGACCTGTTAGTTGCTATGAACACCAATACTAAGAACTCCAAAGAGTTTTGTGCCAAGAAAATAAAACTATTCCTGAAGATGCATGGAACTATAATGTACCCACTGCATGAGATCATTATAGCCTAGCACCAAAAGCCAAGAAAGCACTCGAGGAATTCAGACAAGCTGCATTATCACAGGAGCAAGAGATGACAGATATAGATGACCCTACACAGTCCTCTCAAGACCCCTATGCACAATAGGGAGGTCTTTTTTCCCAAGACCCCTATGATCAAGGACATTTGTCCTTATCTCTAGGCATGAACACATCCTACTATGCTCAACCATCCAATTAGTCTCAGCCAAACATTCCTGCCAACACTACAAGCTCCTCCCAGAATCAAGAGGAAGCATCCTTGTCAAACAAGATTCTCTCGCCAGACTCACTTGCAGGACTTGAGCAAAAATATGAAAAACATCTTCTAGCAACAATGCATAATTCTGATGACTCAGACTATGACTACAATACTCGTGACGGATGAGACCACTAACTGTAGCGGCCTGTAACAAACCACTGTAACAAGTCACTGTAGCAATAGGCTAGAGAAATCACTGTTCATATCATCGAAATAATTCCCTATCGAAAGTTTCCGGAGCCTCTGTTTGTTTTGGACCCGTGAGCTTGGTCCTTATTTGTTTGTAACCTCCTAACGTCTATGAAAAGCAATGAGGATGTAATGTGTTGGGCAGAGTCCCTTGAAGTAAAGTGAGTGTTTTGTGAAAATTCTCAATGGCTTTCTAAACTCCTTCTTCTTCTCCAGCCTGGTAGGGTCCTATGAGAAATGCAACTCGGATAACTAGAAACGATATCATCCTGGCATCTCTGAGTGTTTCTAGACTCTGAACTAAAGGTCAGAGTGGTTTTTTGCTAAAAGGCTATCCATGAAGGACTTGAACGGGAGGTTCGTCCATTGTGGGAATGCATATCTACAGGAAACTGACTCTGTCCTCCCTAGTTTTAGGCAGGTCCATTCATGGTATCATTGTGACATTTGTGTATATACTTCGGTTGTGAAAATCAAATTATTTGTAGTGAATTTTAATGGTTTGGCTTTGTTATAGGATGTGTTTGGGAAGACTTCTGGAGAAAGTTTTAGAAAAATGCAAAGGGGGCATTGAGTTAAAAGTGTTTTCCAAGATATAAATTATGTCTGGTAAATTATATTGTAATAGTTTATGACGAAGTACCTTTGAGAAAAATAGTATTGAGAGAAATTATATTTGCAAAATACTTTTGTTATTAAAAAAAAAAAAAAAAGAGTTGGCAAACCAAGGAGAGGCAATTGCTAGTGAGGAGCAAGCGGTTCGACGAAGGGCAAGTAGTCTGAAGCAAACGGTCCGGCAAGGGTAGGCAGTTCGACGAGGGTCGTGCGACCTAGATCGCGTAGCCCCGGCAACCTCCACGCGAAGGTCATGGCACGGTGGGTCGCGTGACCCTTCGGCAAGGGTCGCAGTGACCTAGATTGCACGACCCTCGCCAAAGGGTCGCATGATTTGGGTCCCCACAACTCTCGCCAGAGGGTCGCTCGACCGCCTGCCCTTTAGAAGCAACCGCTTATAGCCATGCCGGTCCTATTCAACAGAGAAGAAGAAGATGAATAGTCTTCGAGGGTAAAACCAAAAAAATAAAAAATTAGCGAGGATAATTTCGGAAGAAATTGTTTTTATTAACCCAACTCAGCTCAGCATTTCGAGAAGCTGCCTTGAACTTTTCTAGGCTCACATTTCCAAAAATGTGAAATGAATAACCCCTCCTTACCTCTTGATGAGTAAGTTTCGTAATTCAACTCTTGGTTTGTAGTGTCTGCCCAGGTTTGACTGGTTGCTTAAAGGGCTACCTGATCTGATCAAATTAAAATCTGCCATTCATTGGTTTGGCCTCCTTTTTTCTGTGAAAACTGGTAAAAGATAAACTTTGCCGGTCTCCGCCTCCAGCCCGATCAGGAGAGGATTCAAGGTCAAGGCACACTTTAATATGTAATTACTACGAACGATTCAGCTTATACTTCATCTGTGAATCTTGTTCCTTTTTCTTACGGACTGATCCAATTGGTGCATTGACAAAAGATATCATAATAATAAGTTTATGGGCTTTAAGTAGTAGAAGAAGTTCGATTTCTTGATCGTCAATTTGGGTTGCCGGGTTCCCAAATCTTTTGCCGGAGTTACTTGAATGACAAGATGGAAAGCATATGCCACTGTCCGCGATGTTTGCTGTTAAAACCCTTACCTATCAATTAATTCTGGTCAATTTGCTCATGCATGCCAATGACGCTCTCGAAGAGATCAGCAACGTATCATTTCTAATTCAGAACATAACTCGGAACCTTCAAATCTTCTGCATAAAATATATGGAATCATTTGATCCGAAACCTCAAATGACCGATACCATCACACTAATTTTTAGTGTACCATCGCATAATATCGGTACACAAGTTGTATAGAGAAACTTCCATTGACCTACACAACACCCATCAACCTCCACAACACTTCAAACCGTTGAATCTGATCATCCAACGAAACAACCCAAAAAGATAAAACTCGTACTGATTATTGGTAGGAGCCAAGACACGAAATCTCCAGAACATATTTATCGCTAACACGGGCGTCGCTGATAGTTAAGACCCAGCTCCAAGTGGCCTCCTCCCTAATCAGCAGTCAGAGCGAGAGTACCGAGTTGCTCGGTTATCGGAGTCGGTGTCGCAGCTGCGACTTCCTGTTCCTGTTGCTGTTCTTGTTCCTGTTTCGGTTGCTCCATACAGATATGACGCCCCCCGCAGCGGCCATGCGCATGGCGCCCTTTGTGACCATGACCGTGACCTTTGCAATGACCATGATGACCGTGTTTGAAAAGTCCATGTCCATGGACTAAAAGAACCCTCACATGATGCCCATGTCCATGTCCACAACCCCCATGCCCCAAAACACCGCTCAGGTGAAGCCCCTGTCCATGTCCATGACACCCATGTCCTCCGAGACCATGCCCAAAGAGGAGTCCTCCTCCGTGGGGACCATGCCCCCCATGATGCACGTGTCCGCCCCCGTTACCCATCCCATGATGACGATGTCGACCGTGATGATGCCTTCCCTCGTGAACCGTTCTCATCTTCATCCTCTGTTTAGTATATCCCCTTGGCTCTGATTCAATCTGGATACAGGAATAGCCGTCTAAATGATGAGAGATGAGTGGAAGAGGGACCTTCTATTTATAGAGGTTCAGTAACCGGTGGTTTGGCTGCAGCAGCCTATCAAATACAACGATCTCTTCACACGCCTCTTCTCTGCCAAATTTCTTAGCTTAGCTATTAAGTACTTAAGCGATCAGTGGGAACGCTATGGAAACTTGTCAAACTGCGAACGATGGAAATTGTCGCCATGCGTTGCCTTGGGGAGCAAGTTCAAGCGTGTGAATGTGTCGTGTCAATGGAGGTCGCTTTCTCTCTGCGTAGGGAAACGGGACCAGAGATGGGGATGGGGGATGTCGGCAAGTTCTGATTTGCGCTTCCACGCGTCTCGCTTGGAGTGCACGTTCGGTGAGAAGATAATGTTGTTCCTTTGGGCCACAATAATTTATTTCGTGATAACATTTTAAATAGAAATTATACTTTAAGGTTGCCTGTTTTCCTTTGGTCCCAAGTTTCGTTTGGGTCCCAATTCCAATATGACCCTCATGCCTCATTAGCCCATACTGCTCTCGAAAGAATATCTATGATATAACAAAATATATTTAATTGATTAATTATTTCAAATGGCTATTTTAAAGAAAATATTTATAAAATATTCTCTCTTTTTTTTGCAAAATAAATAGAGCTTAAAAGTGAATTTTTTTTTCAAATGACATTATTGCTAATTTAATTAAGATATTTTTAATCAATAAAGAACTAATGATAGTTTTAATCAAAGGGTTGGCGCCATGTTTTCCTCCTATAATAAGAAATCAAAATAGACACGTTTTTTCAAGGAAAAACAAAAATATATTTTTTTTCCTCCAAAATAATGGATTATGTCAATTTTTTTCCCAAAAAAACTAATTATACTATTGAGGTGAATTTCACTATTCGATGCATCAGCACCTTATGACTTCATTGGACTAAGTTTCATGATCTCATCTCCTTTGAATGCTAAAACTACATTTACGAGTCCAAGATTGTATTATTACGTGTATTTCATAGGATTTTAACATTTGGGTATAAACTTTGTAGAGAATATCGAATTATTAGTCAGTGAATTTTAGTGTTATGGCTTTTGTTCTAGTCTTTTGGTGATGGTTTAGTATTTACTAATTATGTCAATGCATCGTATCTACAAATAGATTACTTGTCGATGGTACTATGGTCTCTGCTCATCTTCACATCTCCAATATCTTATCTCCGGTTTACAATAATATATAAAACTTTTGAAGTAAACAGTTGCACATTCAATTTCTAATTGGTATTGGAACTTGAAATCCCTAGGTTAATTTCTCCTGTCCTCATCTCACCCATCTATGGATTCCCCTTTCATTATAGCCTTTTTAGGCAACGAGTTTTGAAAATTCCTTGTGTTCGAATGCATCGGATCGGTACCCGTCGATGGTACAGGGGCTAAGACTCAAAGTGTCTGCTTTCAACAAACTCAGCTACAGGACATGCTTTGCCCCAATGCGCAATGGGTTTTTGAGATTAAGAAAAAAAGGATAAAAGCTCAAAAGAAAATGGAGGGAGTGAGGAAGGAGGATGGGAGGATGTAAAAGAAAACACAGACCTAATGTTCTTTCTTTTAATGTGGAGGGGCAATTTAGCTGAATTTCATCAAAAAATCGAGCAAGAACAGTGTTCCGCTTGATACTCTTTTTTTGACATATTTTTTATCTCGAGTATCAACTTTCATTATTATTGTCCCCACTATAGCTCCACAACCAGAAAATCAAAGAAGAATTTTGGGTAGATATGAATTCTTAAAAAAATTAAAAGACAAAAAGCCCATATGAAGCGTGGGCGCATACAGTAGTTGATCATTATATTCAAAAAAACAAAAAAAATCTTCCGCTCTTTTTACTCTAATAGATTAAGTTTTTGAAGTGAATGATAGCGCAGTTTTCTCTCTACAATGGTAGAGGCTCCTCTCCTTCAATGGAGTTTTTTCCCTATCCCCCAAGGTGATAGCAGCCACACCAAACCCTAAACCTTACGATTCCAGTATCCACCTCTCCCAAAATGAAAAACCCACCCCGTCCAAACCCTTGGAAACAGTATACCCATTACACAAAACCCCACATCCCCACTTCCAAACCCTAAACCACGAAAATCCCCAAAAACCAGAGATCGATGGTCTGTTGATAGATGATTGTGCTCCACCTTCCTTCTTCAGTAATCCCGACTACAATTCGGTAAATGGAAGCTGGCACTGTTCCATTACTCCAAGTTTCTGAGAATCCCTCCACCTTGCTCGAGCTCCCTTCGATCAGAACCCAGGAACACTCCTACAGCAGGTACGATACTACCAAACTTTGATCCTGCAACAACAAGAGTTAGAATGGACAGTAAGGAGGAAAACCAGCTCCGTATTGCTGCTCTATGCAGAAGTCTAGGGCATTTATGGTCTGAAGATGATGTGGTTGTTGTTAGGGAGGAAGCCCCACCGAATAAGCTTATTGAATGCAAACACACTTTATTTGGTAAACTACTATCGAAGCCGAATGTTAACTTTCATGCTTTTTGCAACACGATGAAAAGGGCGTGGAGAGTCGAATCAGTGAACATTTCCCAAAAAGAACCTGGGGTTTTTCTCTTTTGTCTTTGAAACAGAAGCGGACAAAGAACGAGTACTAAAATCTAGCCCTTGGTCTTTTGCAAGTAACTTGCTAGTACTCAAGCAATGCGCACCTAACATACCTGAACACTGCTACGATTTCTTGCACTATGACATTTGGATCCATATTATAGGACTGCCTCCTGGATGGATTTTAGAAGAAGTATATGCTGATGTTGCTGGAAAAGTGGGAAAAGTGAAGGAAATTCAGCTAGAAAACAGAGGAAATTTGCCAAATATAAATAGGGAAAGCAAGAGTTGAAATTCAACTATCAGCTCCTCTAAAAACAGGGGCTCTAGTGAAGATTGGAGAAAAACAGATATGGGTGGAGTTTAAATATAAAAGACTCCCTCATTATTGCTATTCCTGTGGAAGACTAGGGCATTACGCCTCCTTTTGTGAAGAAATTCCTTATGAGAAAACATAATGGGCAGAAATAGAGCAGGGAAATAGGGGCCTTGGCTCAAAGCGGAGGTAAGGGAAAGGAGTCCTCATTGGGAAGCTTTCTATGGCAAAATCATCTCAACTCAAGGGGAAGATGAGTATATACCTAAAACCCCCATTCAATCACCTAATCTTTAGATTGTGGGAAGGAAAGAACCGGAAACTGCTGCTGGCCCTGCTCGTAGTAAAAAAAGGGCAGAAAACCCGTCATCCAATGAGAACAGAGAAGAAGATAGAGGAGATTCAGCAGTCAAAACAAGGAAAGGGAAACAACCATTGTACTTGCTAGATTCTACTGATGAAGGAATGCTTGAAACAGAAGGAAGCACTAGGAAGGGATCCAAAATTATAAGAGCAAAAAAACAGAAGAATGTTGAGGATTCGAGTCTGTTACTAATTGATAAAATGGAGTTATTAAAGACTCATGTTTAGCTGGTGAAAGAAGGGAAAGAATAGGCTTTGGTGGCTAGCCCTAATAAGCCACCGGTGACATCATGAGGATATTGAGCTGGAACTGTCAGGGGCTGGGCAACCCCCTAACGTTCCAGGAGCTTAGAGCCCTAATGGCTCTTGAAAGGCCTAGCATGGTTTTCCTGATGGAAACCAAAAACAAGGAGGTGACGATGGAAAGGGTGAGAATGGGACTTAATTACCAACAGTCGTTCTTGGTACAGCCAAGAGGAATTGCGAGTGGCTTGGCTCTGTTGTGGAGAGAGGAGTCTCAAGTGAAAGTGAGATGCAGCTCACATCATTTTATAGACACGGAATGCGAGGATCCCACAAGCGGCCAGATTATGAGGATTACTTTCCTTCACGCTTCAACAAATTTCCAGGAGAGAATTCAATTATGGCAACAACTTCGCTGTTTTTCTACATCTAATAGACTTCCATGGCTATGTATGGGGGACTTTAACGATATTATGTACAACTGGGAGAAGGAAGGCAAAAAGGAAGCAGACTACTACCGCATTGCAGCCTTTCGAGATATGTTAAATGAATGCTCTTTCATGGATATGGAGAGTAAATGATGCGAGTACACATGAACCAACAATAGAGGAGGAGAAGAACAAGTGAAAAAACGCTTAGATAGAGCTTTATGTACAATGGAATGGAGAGTTACCTTTCCAAATGCTAAAGTTCTGGCGTTACCAGCGGTGGGTTCGGATCATAGCCCCAATCTGCTTTCATTACATCCTGTTCATGGCAAAAGGAAGAGAGAATTCAGATTTGAAGCATATTTGCTAGAAGAAAAAGAGTGCAGGGATGTCATTATGGACAGTTGGGCAACAGACCATAACAGGTTTTCATAGAAAATTCACCAAGTCACATAGGAGTTAGCGAGATGGAGCAAGCAGAAGTTCTCTAATGCAGCATCTCAAATAAAAGGACTAAAGAGGAGACTCACGGACCTCACAAACAGCAACAATGGAAATTCCAGCAGACAAGAAATGCAACAGATAAAAGAGAGAATTGACCAACTGTGGAGACAGGAAGAGATGTATTGGGGACTAAGGTCCCAGATTAATTGGCTTCAATGGGGGGATAAAAATACTAAATATTTCCATGCCACAATAGTCCAAAGAAGGCAACGAAACAAAATCACAATGTTGAAGATTGATGACCAGAATTGGAGCAGAGACCCTAAGATGCTTAAACAACACATTGTGGATTATTACCACGCTCTCTATGAATAGGTGGGATCCAGAAATATTCAACCCATCCTTAACCAATGCAAGAAAGTAGTGACAAAAAAGATGAATGCAGATTTGATGGCAGCCATTTCAGTGGAAGAAGTAAAAGAAGTTGTTTTCCAGCTAGGCACACTAAAGGCTCTAGGACCAGACGACCTAAATGGGCAATTTTACCAGCACTTCTGGGAAGACATACAAAGGGATGTGATGCTGTTAGTCCAAAATTTTTTTGAATCAAGTACCCTTGACCCCATCCTCAACAAAACACACATTGCACTTCTACCGAAAGTTACCAATCCAGAAAGTATAAGCCAATTCAAATCAATCAGCTTATGTAACTTCAGCTATAAAATTATATCAAAGGTATTGGCAAACAGATTAAACCCTTGGCTTCCACAGATCATTGAACAAGAACAAAGTGCTTTTGTCCAAGGCAGGCAAATACAAGACAATATCCTCATTGTTCAATAAGTGTTGCATCAAATGAGGTAAAGAAGAGGAAAAAGAAATTCCAAGCAATATTGAAACTAGACATGCAGAAAGCATATGACAGAGTGGAATGGGACTTTCTTCGAATGAGTATGTTACAGATGGGATTTAGTGAACAGTGGGTCCATTTAATCATGCAATGTGTGTCAACGGTTACTTTTAATATGAAAGTAAATGGAGAGTCAACGGAGTATTTCTCTCCGACACGGGGTATTAGACAAGGAGACCCGTTATCCCTCTATCTATTCATATTGACAACCAATGTTCTTTCTTGGATGATGAACACAGCTATAGAGGATGGAAGTCTTAAAGGGATAAAACTAAACAGGAATTGTCCAACTCTATCTCACTTGTTATTTGCCGATGATGCAATCTTCTTTATGGATGGAACGATTAGAGAATGTCAATGTTTGGCGGCTATCCTAAATCAATATTGCTATGTGATGGGGCAGGCAATTAATCTGAATAAGTCAGGCATTTTCTTCAGCAATGGCTGTCTACAAGCTTTGAAGGAGAATATGGCCCAAGAAATGCGAGTGCCAAGCATTGAAAGAACGGGGAAATACCTAGGGATACCATCCGATTGGGGTCAAACAAAAAAAGATATGTTTGCATGGATCTTGGCACGAGTAAACATGAAGCTAGAGGAATGGAAGGAGAAATTTTTGTCTAAAGTTGGGAAAGAAATACTGATTAAAACCGTTGTGCAAGCGTTGCCGCAATATGCAATGTCCATCTTCAAAATACCTATCTCGGTCTGTCGAGCTATTGAACAAAGAATCGTAGCGTTCTGGTGGAAGCAAAATGAAGCGAAGAAAGGCATACACTGGAAGAAATTGGAGGTTCTAAAGTCCAGAAAAGACGGGAGGTTTAGGCTTTAAATATTTGCTTACTTTAAACAAAACTTTGTTGGGAAGGCAAGCATGGCGATTATCCCAATCACCCTCAGCATTATGGAGAAAGATCCTGAGAGGTATATACTTCCCTAATGGCAACTTATGGCGAGCAAAAAGAGGCCAAAGACCATCTTGGGGATGGCAAAGCATCCCAATGGGACGGGATGCCATCGAACCAGGTATTCAATGGACTGTGGGAGATGGGAAATCCATTAATATTCGACAAGATCACTAGTTATCACAGGGCGTGCTAGGAGACCCCGAGAATAGAGAAGATCCTCAAATGGTCGCGGAATTAATTGATGAGGAAAAAAGGGAGTGGAAAGAACCGGTGCTGAACCATTTTTTTTAAAGGAGAATTGTTAATGAAATCTTGTCTATACCTATCGCGATGCAGACTAAAACAGATCAATTGATTTGGACCGAAACAACAAAGGGAATTACACAGTCAAGAGCGGTTATAACAATGTGTATGACAAATCCATTCAGCAAGACAGAAACAGGGCATCAACATCATATCAGCCACCCCGAGCCCTATGGACAAGACTAAAAGTTTTCCTGTGGAGCCTATGTCAGGATGCTATCCTAACAAAAGAAAAGCTCTACCAGAGAAGAATCCTACCTGATCCGTTATGTCCGCTCTGCTCCAAACTTCCCGAGACAATCAAGCATCTGTTTTTCTTCTGCAAAAAAAATCAACAACATATGGTCAGATCCAAGCTTAAATCTCAGCAATAGTACACGCTCGGCCACTAGAATGAACAAATGGCTTGCAGAATTTTTTGAAGCAAAGACACACTCACCGGATGAAGGGTTAGTGGCGGAGGTGCTCTGGCAAATCTGGAAACACCGCAACAATCACATCTTCCGTGACAGGAAGCCAAAAACAGAGGTCATAATTGTGAATGCCCTAGCACAAAATCTAAGCTTCAAAAGATGGAATCGGAGCACCAGAAACGAAAAAGCTACAGCGTTGAACTCACCTACCAGATGGACAGCGCCGGAAGGTTGAGATCTAAAATTGAATGTCGATTGCTCGCGGGTGGAAAGAAAATCGTCCAGCTCGATTGCAGGTCTTGTGCGAGATTCCAGCGGAGTAATCGTCGAGGGCTTTGTCAAAGACATCCACGCCTCTTCACCCTTGCAGGCGGAAACCCTAGCTATGCTCCATGGATCGCGTCTGTTGAAGAAGAAGGACGAGACTCACGTGGGGCAAGTACACGAACCGAAGAAGTGTTTAGTTTGCGAGAGTGACTGCCGCACGGTTGTAGACTCTATTATGGGCCGGACAGAAGCAGCATGGGCCATGAAGGACTTGATCCAGGAATGCCAACAAATTTTAGCCCAAATGCCCCACGTAAGTGTAATCTACTGTTCGAGAGGTGCAAATCACGCCGCAAATTGGGTAGCAAAAGTTTTTCGCCTAAAAACCCTTCCCTCAACATGGCAGCATGAACCCCCGCAACCCCTTTGGAATATTTTATGCTCTGATTTCAACTTATCCTTTCCATGTAATTCTGGTTTTAAAGAATGAAATGCAAGTACTACTTTCGACCAAAAAAAAAAAAAAAAAAAAAAGAGTAAATGATAGCGCATTCAATTTTGAATGAGTATTAGAGTCTGAAAATCTCGAGTTTGATTCCTCACGTCTCCAGTTCACCAATTTATGGGTTCCCTTTTATAATGGGCAAAGGGTTTAAAAGAATTCTTGCACTACATACATCGAATTTACACGTCTAGGGCCTTCATCATTGAATTGGTATTCCTGTGGCAAGAGCGTTAAGAGATAAATTATATGCGGTACCGCACTTTGATAACTTAAATTTTGGAGTAAATAATTATGCAATCAATTTATAACTTAAACCATCCTATCCACATTAAATATTCAAATCTCGACACTTCCTCTCATGCTCTTTGCTCATGTTACTGTTCATACCTTGCCCGTACAAAAGACTAAGAGGAGCCTCATCCGTCATCTCCCAGAGTTGAGTCCTCGGAGAAATAAGGAGGCGTAATTTTTTAAAAAATTATTTTGACAATAGAATCGAAGAACGAATTGTACACGAATCCAGTATAAGCAACACTAATATTCCAAAAAAAAAAGCCAACGTTACAATAACAAAGCCCCAAGATTCGATCCGAGTCGACCGGGCCACAAACCGGCGCGATATCGACAAGTCGAAACACTCCGACATCAACCATGGTGATGATGATGATGTCCTCCTCCAAGGCCATGTGGATTATGTCCCCATCCATGAACTGGAACAGCATGACCTCCGTTCATGTGTCCAAAAAGACCATGCCCATGATGATGGGCATGCTGGTGATGAGGATGCAATTTCCCTAGAAGCCCATTTATGGCGTGCCCAAGCCCGTGCCCAAGCCCGTGGCCGTGCCCATGGATGACCCCATGATGGCCATGTCCCAGGAACCCATGCCCATGATGTCCTCCAGGACCAAACCCGCCATAATTTCCTCCCCCGTGATGGCCATGACCAGGACCAATATGTACTCCATGGCCATGAAGTCCCTCACCATGGTACATGTAGTGAGACTGCTGCTGATGATGTCCATGATGAGACATTTTCCTGCTCTGGTAGACGCTCGCTTTGAATTTCAAGTTGCTGTAAGTTTGAAGTAATGGATTGGAAGATCGATCGGATGGTACGAAATTAAGAAGGGATTGGACCTATTTATAGGGATGATAAGGTCAACGAAGCGAGGCCATAGTTTCGCTCGGCCGCCAGATCCTACACACGGCATTTCACGGACAAGACGCGTCCCTTGATCTCTGCGTGCTTAGTTTTCTCTGCTTAGTCATTAAGCATCCGCGTGGATCTGGTGAAATGTTTTGAAAATTACAAAAATTCGAAGTTGCGTGTTTGTTTAAGGAACAACTCCAGGTGTTCGGGTGGAGACAGGAGAAGATAATTTAAATTAACTTATTGAAAAGCCAAAGACAAATTATTGGAGATAAGCGAGAATCAATTTGTGATTGAAAATTATCATGTGAATCGATCTAGAATTAGAATTGATTCTATATAGTCCTCTTTATTATTTCCTTTATCAACCATACGTTGTAATATAAATAGAGACTTGTACATGTAAATTAAAACAAGTTGAATCAATACAATATGCAGAATTTCCGCAACTTCTCTTCTTTTTCACTTTGTGTCACAATTCTTAATGAGAAGCGGATTGGTGCCATATTTTCCTCCCATAGGAAGAAATGAAAGATAAACAAAATTTTTTTAAATAATTATTTTTTTATTGAAAACAAGGGATTATCTTAATTATTGTTTCGGAAATAACTATTTATAACTCTTGTGCTAAATGTCATTGTCAAAGGCATTAACACCTTACGGTGTCATTTAGATTAAGTTTCTTAACCTCATCTCCTTCAAATGATACAACTACAATTACTAGTAAGAGATTGTATTGCTAATTGCATTTCATAGTATTGTGATATCAATGATAACTATTTTCTGACGGTTTATGATGGATGACTAGCGATATTCATAATGGCTTATGATAACTGCCTTTTGACAATTCCTAGTGGTTATAAATCCTTAAGTAACTTCTGTTGATTACCTCCACGTTTCTACACTTCATCAAGTCTCACATCCATATTTTCAAATCATTACCCTTGTTGTTGCGTAAACCATTCCATGATGTGGTTTCTTGTAACAATGGTGTCCAACAATCTTGCTTTCAGGTGGTAAATGGTCCCTCGAAAATGTGTGCTTTTGGTCTCAATTGCTTCATCGATTTAAACTTCAAAGCAACTTGTTAATATCCCTTCAATAAATATTTGTCACTAATGTTTATATTAACGGCTACCAACAATCCAACATTATATTTTTACAACCAAACATGTGGCATTAATGAATACCAATATCAATCAACATAAGTTAATTCCTATACGTGTCAATGAGTTGACACACTTATAGTGATACCCATACACTATGTTCGTGATCATCCATATTCATGTGCTATTCATGTGTTTGTTCTCATTCGCATGCCAAGTAGACTATTTTGGTGCCAACGGTTGTATTAATTCCACCACCTTCTGTTATTTTCTGTTCGTTCTTATACAAACTTCATTTCCTCTCTTATACTTAACAATGTGCTTAAGCTGAATTCTATGAGAGATTTTTTGCAATGAGTTTGAAACTTGTTGGTTATTTTGTTAATTGACATATCTCAAGTATAAGTTATAACGATAAAGAGTTCAAATTTTTAGCCAAGGAATTCCACTCAAAAAAGAATCTGAACCAGAAAGTTGGTTATAATAGGGAGTTATCGGAGATTAAACTTTAAACACAAATTGTAAATAAATGTTCTAGACAACATAACTTTATGTATTATCCTTTTAAAATAGAGCTACAATCATTAAGTTTATCAAAATAATTTCGAAGATTTTTGTAAAAAAGGTAATGAATTTGTAAACTTATCTTATTTGACACAAAAGAACAAGAAACAACGCTAAAGGAAAGGCGGAAGAAAATTCTGAGATTGATTAATTCATTATAGGAATGTTTTGCCTCTTCCATCAATCTTACCATTCTGAGATTGACAATATGGAAGGAAAAGGGAAAAAAAATCCAAACCAACCGGTCCAGTGTCAAGCCTCCACACAAAATATCGAGATTGAATTGACCTAATCCGTTTGTTAGAGACGCCCAAGCAAAAATGATAATGTCCGAACATTAACCAGTCGTTTAACTTCGCTGAGTTTCGATAGTACAGCGCTAAGACAATAAATTCAATGAAGAGTTAACTCTGCAAATGTCAAAGATCTTTTCCTCAAACTGAGTATGATCTTGCCGCAGTAAGCACTGAATTTTTTTAGATTAATATGAAAAGGATCAGGCGCTAAAAGACAAAAGCCATGTGAGGCGGAGGCCCGCAGTCATTATTCTCTTGATATAGAATATATTCCCCTCTACATTTCTATAGATTAAGCTTTTGAAGTTGCACGTTCAATTTCAAATATGTATTAGAATCAAAAATGAGTTTCATATTTGTATTAAAACCAGATTATATTCCCACTACGCTTTTATTGATTCTTTACATCCCTATTCCATCCCATATATGGTTCCCTTTCATTAGGGCAATGGGTTTCATTTTTTTTTCCTACATACATTGAATTTGCATGCCTAAGGCCTTCATCATCGAATTAGAATGCACATGAACAAAAGTGATGGGAGATAAAATATATACGGTACCACAATTTAATAGTTTTAACTTTTAGAAGAAATGGTTACGTAAATAATTTCTAACTTAATCCATGGTATCCAATCACATGTTAAAGATTCAAATCTTGACAATTCCTCTCAAGCTCTTTGCTTGAGTTTTTGGGTTCCCACCTTGCCCGTACAAAAGAGGCGCCTTGTCCATCGTCTCATAGAGTTGAGTCTTATGGGAAATAAGAAGGCTTGATTCTGTTTTTTTCACTTTATTTTGAAAAGAGAATAAAAGAACGAACGAACAAATACAGTACAAGCAACACTAATATTCCCAGGAAAAAAAAAAGAAAATGAACGAACGAACGAAACAAGGACAAAAGCCCTAAGATTCGATCCAGGTCGATCGGCCACAAACCGGCGCGATATCGACAAGTTAAAACACTAATTGGAAAAGTCAGCGATATCAACCATGGTGATGATGATGATGATGATGATGATGATGATGATGATGATGATGGTGATGTCCTCCTCCAAGGCCATGTGGATTACGTCCCCATCCAGGAATGGGAACAGCATGACCTCCGTTCATCTGTCCAAAAAGACCATGCCCATGAGGATGGGGATGTTGATGATGCTGCAATTTGCCCACAAGCCCATGTATGCTGTGCCCAAGCCCTTGCCCCTGCATGAACCCATGATGGCCATGTCCCAGAAGACCATGCCCATGATGTCCTCCTTCCAGACCATACCCGCCGTTATATCCTCCCCCATGATGGCCATGGCCATGACCGATATGCGCTTCATGGCCATGATGTCCCTCGCCATGGTACAGGTGGTGATGCTGCTGCTGCTGATGATGATGTCCTGGGTAGACATTTTTCTGCGCTGGATTTCGACGCGCGCTTTCGATATTTCAAGTTCTGGAAATTTGAAGTATTCGACTGGAAGACTGATTAGATGATGCGAAATGAAGATGGGATCGGAGGAATTTATAGGAATGACCGCGGTGAGAAGGGGGGCCTCAACGAAGCAAAGGCCCCAAATTTCACTCGGCCGCCAAATCCTACACTCGGATTCTACAGATGGACGCGATCCTTATCTCTAGGTGCTTAGTTTTCTCTGCTTAGCCGTTAAGCATCCGCGTGAATATGGGGAAATGCTTCGAAAACCACAAAATTCAAATTTAACGTGCTTGTCTGAAAAACTACTCTTGGGTGGAGAAAGGAGAAGATGATCATCCAGTATCCTCAGCTGGGGTCGTAGATAATGGAGTGGACAAGTCTTTGATGTACTTATCCATTTGTTTGGCAAATACTGACAACATGTTTTGGTAGTTGGCTGAAACCCAAAAATGTATTAGAAGATATTTTCCATTATTTAATATGTAGAATTTGATTTGATTTTCTTAAATAGACATCCACTATTCAAGTGTTAGTAACCAGTACATGGACAATCAGAGAATCGAATATGGGCATAGAGTCTCGGGTTTAGCCTTGATGGACCTTGATTCGAGTGCCTAGATCAAGGCATGGGCACCTAGGTCTCGGACCCAGCCTTTATGGACTGTGGCCTGAGCAATACAGTTCATTACTATAACAATATTATAGCATCACCATAGCGTATTGTAGTAAAAGCGAAAATTGTGTGATAATGTCGAATGATGAACCCGAGCACGAGCAATAGAGTCTTGGGCCTCAACCTCAATAGACCCTGGCTCGGGCACTAGGGACCCGAGCCTGAGCATTAAGGACCCGAGCATGGCCTTTATGGACCTAGGCCTAAGTGCCGAGCATTAGAGCTCGTGTGTTGGAGACCCGAGCACGACATTTGTGGACCAAGGTGTTGAGGCCTTCAACCCCAACCTCGATGGACTCGAGGCCGGGCATCGAGGATTTGCACTAGCACCAGGGTCCTAAGCACGAGCACTAGCTTTATGAGTCTGCCTCGATAGACCCATACTTGGGCGACGCAGATTTGGTCCTGAACGCCGAGGACTCAGGAACTAGCGTTTGGGTTTTTTGTGGCCAAACATATAGAGTTTTGAGTATAAGGACCGATGTCTAGTCATATTTTTGAAATTTTTTTTTTTATTTTTTAAATAAGAAAATCATTTTCCTGATTCTAAGTATTGATTGATTTTCCATTGACTTGATATTTTTCTTTTCCAAGAATTCTTGCTAAATTAAGATGAGATTTCATGTTTGGTTTTCGATGGAATATATTAGTCCTAAGTACACATAAAAAATGACTTGGGCATTTTTTTGAAAATATTTTTTTTTCGAAAAAATGTTTTTTTCGAAATAAATTGAGCCTTGATATTTTCAGGTAAGCTTTTCCAAGAATTCTTGCAAAATTAAGATGAGATTTCATGTTTGGTTTTCGATGGAATATATTAGTCCTAAGTACACATAAACATCTAAGTTGGTACGACTTGGACGCATTTTCCCACAACTTTCAAGTAGGGAATAAAAACCACGATCTGACACTATTTTCCAATTTGTACCCTATCGTCATAATTGATAAAAAAAAAAAAAATGCAGGACCAACTAGACAGCGGGAGGAAGAGTAGGAAACACAAAATATACTATACTCCATTACTTCTAGAGGCCCAATACCCTAAAAAACCTTAAATTTTATCTCGTCTTTATTCTACCTTTTATTTCATAAAAAAAAAAAACTCTAATCTTAGGTCATGTGTTAATTTTATCCTAAATTTTTTTGCCCCATAAAAACTCTAAACTTTAGGTTCAATCTCAAATTTACCCTAATTTTTTTTTTGTATCATTAAAAACCCTTAACTTTAGGTCAAGTACCAATTCTACCCTAAAATTTTTTTTGTTTTCAAAAAAAAAAAAATCCCAAGCTTTAGGTTGATTTCAATTTCACTCCAATTTTTTATCTCATAAAAAATCACCAACTTTTACATAAGTTTCAAATTTGCTCTCCATTAACCTTTTTGTCAAAATAGCTCTAGGGATGCTACGCTTGTCAATCTTTTGTGATTGGAAATGTCCTATCTCTCACAATCGAAGAGCTCGTGCTTAGGACGCTCAAATAGCTCGTGCTTGGGTGTATTCTATCTCTCGATTGTCAATGAAAAATTTTGAATGTAGGATTAATGGGAGCAGATTTATGACTCAAATAAAAGTTATTTGTGATTTTTTATGAGACTATACAAATTTTAAGATAGAGTTGGGATCGAATGGTAAAATTAGGACAATACCTAAAATTGAGGATTTCTCATAGAACAAAAAAAAAAAAAAAGTAGGATAGAATTGGGACAAGACCTAAAGTTGAGAGTTTTTATTGGACAAAAAGGTTTATGATAAAATTGAGACATGACCTAAAGTTCAAGATTTTTTATGAAATAAAGAGTAAAATTGAGACAAAACAAATAAGAGATTTTTTTAGGGTATTAGGCATTCTTCTAGAGCAAGACTATCACTTACGGTTGGTAAGGCGAGATGGGGCCACTCTAGCCCAATTCTAAACTTCGATTGATGGATGAAAAATCTCACCAAGGAAAAGTCATAGGAGGCCTTTCTCTTAAAGAGGTTATTCCTCCTTTTTCCCGTAAGTCGGCAATTGCATTCCTGATTCCATTAGGCCAAGGACGTATTGCATAGTTTTCTTCAAAAGGGCAATTTTACCTTTCTGCTGTTCACAACCTTAAATATTTACAGAATTTGCACTAAGGCTATATTTTTCTCAAAAATGATGAGCTTACATTTGTTTACATAGTATGGATGCAATGTTTAACCAGGAAACAAATATGACAGCAATAATCAATTAGTTAACTTAATGAATGTGTGATTTATTATTTAAATATCTTATGACTCGTTATCACGCTTAATCTAGTTTTTATTGTCAAGTACTATATGTTAAGATATTTCATTGGGAGGCAAATATGAGCCTTTAAAAATTCGGAACTAGGACTTCTTGCTCTAATACAATATGAGATTTAGTGGGACTGTTATTAATTATTCTAAAAATTCAAACCCTTAAATGAAATTATTGCTTAATAATTAAAATTATTATATTAAGTCTTGTAATATATGATTATCACCGAAGTCATATAAGTGCTTATGAGATTAAAAGGTGTGTCAGCGCAGAAGACTCGGCACCTTTTTTCCTGGCGAGGCAGTCACAAATATCACTTGTAGTGTGAATTAAATAAGCAATTCTCGTTTGAGCACTTCATCATGCTTTGATTTGTGTTAATTTTTTTTTGTCAATTTATTTTGCAAGGGAATAAAAGAACAAATAATAGACAAATCCAGTAAAAGCAACAGTAATATTCTCAAGATTTTAAAATTAAAAAAAAAAAAAAAAAAAAAAAAAGAACGAACGAAACAAGAACAAAAGCCCTGAGATTCAATGCGGAGGCGATCAGCCATAAAACGGCGCGATATCGACTTGTTGAAGCACTAATTCACAAAGTCAGCGACATCAACCATGGTGATGATGGTGGTGGTGGTGATGGTGATGTCCTCCTCCGAGGCCATGTGGATGATGTCCCCATCCATGAACCGGAACAGCATGACTTCCGTTCATGTGTCCAAAAAGACCGTGCCCATGAGAATGGGGATATTGATGATGCTGCAATTTCCCTACAAGCCCATGTATGGCGTGCCCAAGCCCATGCCCTTGCATGACTTCATGATGGCCGTGTCCCAGAAGCCCATGCCCATGATGTCCTCCTCCCAGACCATACCCGCCGTGATGTCCTCCCCCATGATGACCATGGCCGTGACCAATATGCGCTCCATGGCCATGATGCCCCTCGCCATGGTACAGGTTGTGATGCTGCTGCTGCTGATGTCCTCGGTGAGACATTTTTCTGCTCTGGGTTTAGACGCGCGCTTCCGATATTTCAAGTTCTGGAAATTCGAAGTACTCGACTGAAAGACTGATTGGATGATGCGAAATGAAGATGGGATTGGAGGTATTTATTAGAATGGCCGTGGTGAGAGGACGGACCTCAACGAAGCAAAGGCCCCGGATTTCACTCGGCCGCCAAATCTTACACACGGATTCTACATATGGACACGTTCCTTGCCTCTGGGTGCTTAGTTTTCTCTGCCTAGCCGCGAAGCGTCAGCGTGAATCTGGTGAAATGTTTCGAGGACCACAAGATTCAAATGTAACGTGCTTGTTTGAGGAACAACAACTCCAATTGTATGGGTGGAGAAAGGAGAAGATAATCATCCAGTATCTTCTGCTGGGGGGTCGTAGATGATGGAGCAGACAAGTCCGTGAAATAATTAGCCTCAGCCTATTTCGCAAAAATAAAATTTTTTAAAAATATTTTCTGGAAAATCATTCTTGTGGAGAATGACAATATTTTTTTGTATTTGGCTAAAATCCGAAAATGAGCTAGAAAATATTTGCAATCGTTTTAAATGGATAATTTTATTTAATTTTCCTAAATAAACATACGCTATTCGGATACTTCTAACTTACGAATGAGCAGTCAAAGAATCGGATATTGGTACCAAAGTCCTACAGCCGGCCTTTGATGGACCCTAACCCGAACACATGGGATCAGAGCATGGGCACTTGGCTCCTAGGCTCGGCCCTTATGGACTATGGCAAAAGCACCAAGGTACCGAGCCAGCCTTAATGGACCCCAAGCATGGGCACTGAAGTCTTAGCTTCGCCTTTGATGGACCAAGGCACGAGCACCGGGGTCCTTGGCGTTGGCCTCAATAGACCCTAGCTCGGGCACTAGGGACCTGAGCCCAACTTGAGCACTGAGGAACCAGGCCTAACTACGGGGGCCAAGTCTTGATCATCGGGGACTCGAGCATGGCCTTGGTGGGCTTGGGCTAGGGTGCTTGGGATTTGAGCTCAGATACTAGGATCCCGCGCTTGGCTATTGTGGACCGAGCCCGAGTGCCGAGGGTTCAAGCCTAGCCTCGATGGTCCTAGACGCAAGCACCAGGAACCTCAGCACAGGCACTAGGGTCCCAAGTTCAACCTCGATGAACTCGAGTGTGGGCATCGGGATCCGCACTAACACTAGGGTCCCAAGCACGAGAGAGGAACTAGGGTCTTGAGTCTGGCCTTAATGGACTCGTGCCCAGGTGTCCTAGACATGGTTTTGAACGTTGGGTCCCCAAGAATCAATTTTAAGGTTTCCGTGCCCAAACATGGTGTTCTGGGTTCAAGTGCCAAATTCTAGTTATATTTTGGAAAAATTATTTATAATTTTTAAAGAGGTAATCATTTTTTGAATTTAAACATAAATTTTCCGTTGACTAAGAAAACAATTCCGTTGACCCATTTTCTTAAGCGAATCAAATGTCAAAAATGGGGAAAATATTTTCTTGAAATAAATAAGGCCTTACTATTTTCATATAAACTTCTCCAAGAATTCTTGCTAAATTAAGATGAGATTATTATTTTTTTCATGTTTGGAGAAATTTACAATGTAAAATATAAGGCATAAGTACGTACAAATGTCCAAATTGGTACCACTTTAGACGCATCCATCAACTTTCAAGTAGCGTATAAAAACCAAAAACTGACACTATTGTCCAATTTGTACCCTACCGTCATAACCGATCAAAAGAAAAAAAAAAAACGTGGGACCAGCGAGGGAGGAAGAGTGAGAAACACAAAGTGTATTACACTCCCTTTTCTCTAGAACGATACGTATCTCCCGGGGTTGGTAAGGCGAAATGGGGCCACTTTAGCTCAGTTCTAAACCTTCAATCGACAGATGAAAAGTCCGCCGAGGAAAAGTCATGAGAGGTCTTTCTCTTGAGAGGCATTTCTTCCTCTTTCTCCCCAAAAAGTCGACAGACTTTCGTCATCATACCTAATTCTACGAGGCCAAGGACGTAGTGCATAGTTTTCTTCAAGAGGGGAATTTTACCTTTCTGCTGTTCACAGCCTTAAATATTTACAGAATTTGCACTTAGGCTATATTTTCTTTGAAGGGATGAGTTCAGAATTGTTTACATAGTTCTATGGATGCATTGTTTAACCAGGGATCAAATATAACAGCCATAATCAAATAATCATTTTGATGAAGGTGTTTTTTAATATTTAAATATTCAATCACTTGTCCTCACTAGTCTTTTTTATCGGTGAAAAAAATTGGTTGGCTTGTTCTTACTAGAAAACATGGTAAATTGAGGTCTCTCAAATCACCACTCTCGACTTCTATGACAAAATGTGGTCCAAATGTTCTCTACATCTCCCAGTATAAGTTTAGACGGTGTTATCTCACAAAGGAGGTTTATGTAACTTAATTTCACAGCTCAGAAAAGTGCTCCAGCTATCATCTTTTCAAATATTACGGTTGTCCCACCCAACATTATTCCTTCTACTGTTCTAATTTCAAGATCTGCAGATGCATCATTTCTAGCCAGACATTTTGATTGTCCTGTCTGTTTCCGTCTAAGCACGCATGATTTGAAAACAAACAAAAGAAATGATTGTGTGATAAAGATTCAAACAAATGAAATCATGCATTCACTGAGTCAAAAGGCAGCCACAGATTTTGGTGGATTGTCTATTCTTTCTCGTCCAGTTTTGCTATAGTTACCTTATTTTCTACGTTTCCAGTTGATTTGACGAGTCTCTCAAATAATCTCTGGGATGCCAGAAATCTTCGCTCGAACGTCTTCCTGTTTTCGTGGAAATCCACTAGGGATTTCAGTATTTTGAACTTTCTAAATTTGTTTGTAAATAATTTTTTTTTCTCAGCCCCTTACATGTTTGTGACAAGCGGAGCCAACAATATGAGCTACTATTTTGCGAGGAATTGCTTCTTCCTTGTCAAGTACTTCTGGTTGATCTTTTTGAGAGAAACAGACTTCTATGCTGCAAACTAAGGATGTTGTTGTACTCTAGATAATCAGAACACAATCGGAATCTAATCAGAAACAGTAGATCAACCCAATAAACTTTGTATGAGGAGATAATTTCGAAGCAGTTCATGAAGTATGTTACCAAAACTAATCAAGAGCGTTTGTGTTTCCATCATTTACTGAGCAAGAAACTCACAGACCATCACGATCCAGACCTGCACCGGTAGTACTTGGCGCAACCTCGGGTTTGGGGATTTGACGGAGAGGGCAGACATCCGCTGCTGGTGTAGGCATTGCCGTTCCCTCCCCCATTGCAGACTGGCTGGTCTCTCTTGAGCGCACCGGGAGATATATACTTCTTCTGCTCGAGTAGTCTCCGGTTGATTTCAGAGTCCATCTGGAACTCCGCTTCCTCGCTGCACTCAGCTATCGAGCCATTGCACGCTGGGTCACGAGCATCGACCTTGTGAGGAGTAATTCCGCCGGTGCTGAGAAGACAGAGGACCAATAGGAACGCGAATGAGAGAAGCTTGATGGGAGAAGTGGCCTCCATGTTTTCAATAGTTTATGTGAAGTCCACTTCAGAAGGGTGAATTATAGGAGCATCTGAATCCGACTCTCTTTCCTGTGCGAAAGACGGTAGTGGAAGCTGCACTTCGTCGACAGAGTGGACCGCACTTCACCAAACTCATAGACCTCTCTTCACATCAATTTCCTCTTTTTCGGCATGGGAAGCATCCAAGGCTTGACCTTTCCCTGAATGCGACTGGGTGAGGGGGTGGCACGTGTGCGACTTGAACGGGGTTTGGTTTGCTCTTCTTCTGCCTCAATCATGTACATGCTCCTCTTGTCTAAAGCTATTTAAGGTTTGAATACTCTCTAGGACCATAAGAAAATGTGGTGTCTTGTAGACTTTATCTAGTATGCTTGAGAGGTTGAGGAGAGGTAACTAGCATAGACCCTTTGGATTTTACCATAAAAGTCTCACACTTGTTATGAAATATTCACATTCAAATATTTGGATTGAACCATACCTACTTGGTATAATTGTAGAAATCATAAACTCTTCCCATATGTGGTAGCAAATACTCAAGGTACAAGTTGGCTAGATTTTTGCTCATTATATAGCTCGTTGTAACATCATGAAAGTCATATGTTTCATTTACCACTAGGCTACTATGCTAAGTGGTGTGTCTTGTAGACTTGCACAAATCACACTGTTTAATTAGTATGACAGGCCAATCACTCTCAAAATGCTCACATATACTCAACTAAAATTTGAATCTACATCGGTCACTAGGTAGCAACTCTAGTTTGATTATTCAAGTTCATGATAACATTCACACCCTGGGGTTATCATAATCTAAAATTTGGGAAAAATTTAGGAAGTGAGGTGTTGCTAGTGAGCGACTTTGAATTGCGAAATTTAAAGTGCTACGCTATTCTTAGATTAAATGAGTACATAAACATGCACATTTTCGTAACATGTGAGTCTCATGTGGGGCTTTCAAGATTCTATTGTTTATTATTGAACTGGTTCACTTAGAGAAAAATACTTTAGTGTGGATTGAGGATACAATTGACTTTTTAAATTCAGTACATGGGGCATCGTTATCGTAGCTCAACCTCTTCATGTACTTTCTATTAGTCCGAAAAAGGAAACTATGGGACAGACTGCAGAGATGGACAATATAACCAATTCCAAGAGGTGGCAGTCGGGGTAAATGAATATTTCTTAGGGTCTGTCATGCCTCTTTTGGGTCGAACTATATACCCTTTAAACTAACAAAGATGCCATCAAATTAGGAGATTGGATCAACTAATAACAACTTATGTCTTCTTTCTGATGCATAAATCTTATGCAGCATGACTTTTATATTTGAGAAATGACACAAATGGTCTTTGAACTTTGGTCAATGTATAATATCGTCCTTGAACGCTAATTTGTTCAATGTGACATCTAAACCTTTGGCACATGTTCAATTTGGCTTATGGGACCATAAGAAAGTTGCTCAATGTTATCATACCATTTAGGGACTTTATTGAACATTCACCAAAAGTCTAAGGATCATATTAAACAAATTAAAAATTCAGCGATGACAATGCACATTTGGCCAAAATTTAAGCAATTATCTTTAAAAGTTCAAGGACGACATTACATAATGGGTATTTTTTTTTTCTGTAATTATGCTTTAACATTCTTAATTTGATAAACGTCATTAAAAATAAAAAAATTCTGAACGTTTGGCGTTTCCTGCTATATAAGCTTATATTTAATAAATTTTACCGTTGAAGTAATTTAGTCAATCTATTTGACTAGTAGTAGATCGCTAGCTAATCTGTTTGTTTTCACAACTGGTAATCACGGTAATAGAGCATGTCCCTACATGGATATGCACAGTGCTCTACAAGTTGTGCAAGAATATATTGAATGAATTAGTAAATTGGCAATTATGGAACAACCCCCATACAATTAATAAGGCGTATTTGGAATGACTTCTATTTTATTCGAGATTTTACCATCACTTAACGTCGAGCACATTCAACTTATCAAAGAACACGAATGCTAGAATTCGAAGTAATTCAAAGTTAATGCGGAATTTCATCTGTAAATGATTTCAAACTTTTTATGAAGTCATTTAAGTACTTCAACTTCTATACAAGCTTCGCGCGAATTAATTGTTTCGGATAAGGTTTACTTAAGTTCTCCAGAGAAGGTCTGTCTTAAGTCTTCAACGGAAAGAAATCATAGCACTCCAAATTCGATTTAACTTGACAATTACTCGTGTAAATGTACAAGGAATTAAATGATTTCATGCTCTTAGTGTAGCTTCCTCTAGTCATTGTACCAGTTTTACCTCTTTTAGCAATGAAGGATGTTTTTTTTTTTTTTTTCCCGTAGAAAATGAATGATTTAAATATATTTTTAAAGATATTGATTATATCACTTAATAGCAAAAATTACTGTTATTGTTCATGAAAAATTCTAGATTTATATGGTTGTCAATAATGAAATATTTTTCACTTGTTAATTATTTCAAGTGATACAATCTATCTTTTTTTGAAAATATTTTTCAAATCATTCATTTTCCATGAAACAAACAGAGTCTAAAATAATTATGAATGTATTTGGTGGAAGTTAAATTTGGAGGGCATTTAAGTTTAAAACAATTCTCATTGACAAAACTTGATGGAAGGTAAACGTGTCACACATATATAAACTCGAGATTTTTTATGTCACAAAAAAAAAGTTTAAGGTAAATGTATCGTAGTTAGCATAATTTAGAATTTTGGTGGGTTTTTCCCTTTTCCTTTTAATTTAGCCAAAGTAGCCCTCTTTTTGCCATAAAAATGAATTTAAATAATGTTAAGGTCTTATCAATAAATACCTGGCAATGATAGTTAAATTAATTAAAATATTGAAATAACACTTTTCAGAACACTTTGAAATCGGAAGAATTGCATGTTTTAATAAAAGTCACTTGGTTCAAATAGTAAATCTTAAATTTACTAAAGCACATTTATTAAGATTTAACAATTGCTTAAGAGACACCCTTTAACATTTTTCATAATGTTTTTATATATATATATATATATATATCTGAGTTTATTAGGTGATGTGGTAGAAGGTTATTGAATAATTAGCAAGTAAAACGGCAAGTTTTAAGTGTGTGTGAAATTGAATGAATATGTAAAAGTAGATCAAGAGTTATTTCGAGAAAAGGAAAAAGATAGTAGTCTTTCCAATGGAGAAACGAATGAGTTTAATTATTGTTTTGGTGGCGGAAGTGGGTATCTGGGTGGTGAGGGGACATGTTAACTCTTCCTTGTTATTTCATAGAGGGTACTTTTAGAAGGGATAAAAAAGCGGGATTAAAATAAGATTTCCAGTAATACATTAGATTAGATATCATTTGATAATTTAAATATATAAAATTGTCTTAGTGTTTATGGGCCAACACAACACAAAAAAGCATGGCCCAATATACGGAGATGAGCATCATTCTCTGAGATCTTCGCACTCGTCGACGTGTCGACTGCGCTGGAGGCGGCACCAAAGACTTCAAAAATGATGAATTATAGGGTGGGACCCGCTCTCCAATCAAAATATAGGGAATGTAATATAAACAATCCATAGATTGTGGCTCAATATGTAATATGATCCCTTAACTTTTAATTAATTCAATATAATCATTGAACTATAAATAAAATATGCAATGTGATCTCTGGGCTATTAATACATGTTCAACTTAGTCCTTGAATATTTTCCTTCCATTGATTCAAGTTTAAGAATATCATTAAATTTAATTTAGTTCATGGATTAAGTTGAATATGTATTAAAAGTCCAACAAATATATTGAGCAAATTAAAAGTTTATGGACCATATTGCATATTTGGCTACAGTTTAGGGATTATATTAAGGAAATTAAAAGTTCAAGGATAACATTGCACATTAAGTCGAAGTTCAAAGATCATTTGTATCATTTTAGTTAAATCTATTGATTAACTAGAACCATTCAAGTAATTATTTTTTTTAACATATTGGTTATATAAAAAGACAAAAAAAAATCAAAAGAAAATACCATCGAAAAAACAACCTTATTTTATTTTGACGTTTGTTTTGTGTAAAATTCAACAAAATATCACATATAGCACCATCGAGGTGGAGTAGTAAAAGCGGACATCATTGTTTTTTTTTTTGGGGGTCTCGCTCCTCTCTTTTATCTGGAAGTGTCACCGAGATCAACCCCAATCAGGGCATCTTTATGTCGAGGAGATGATCAAAGAGAAAATTCCAAATCGAATTCAGTGATCTAATATTTGTTTCTACGTTCATTTTAAAATCTGAAAATAAGTTACATATGAATCCATTAGGATATGTAAACTACTCCGTGTCCTATAGACTCCGGTGTGAAACTTTACATAATACCCTTTAATTCCTCAATTAATTGACTGCTAACGTGTCAATGAAAAGAGAAGATAAAATCATAAAACTTAGGGGGCGTTTTGAAAAAAAAAAAAAAACAAAAGAGGAACCTTACAAGCTTTCGAAAAACTACAACCAGATTAAATTATTAAAGTTCATACTAATATTTTATATAATCTTTAGATGTGCGCCTCCCCGCTGCAAGAACTAGGTTTTTTTGTATTTACTCCATAGAGTAGCGGAAAACGTTAAAAAAAAAAAAACTAATTTATAGTATCTTGTCCTTGTCATTCTCTCTATTCGTTATTTTACTACTTAGTTGGAGTGAGACGTATAAGTACTTAAGAAATATTCTTTCAATTTTAGTATAATAACGTAATCAAAGTTATTCCTATTTTAGTTAGCAGACAGAAATTTTTATTGTTACACACATATCAGAGAGAGTCTTATAGTCACTATATTATACAAACTATTGTGTTCGTGAATCTTTGTTTTTATACTAATTAATTACTTTATACTTCGATAGTTCCTTTTATGCGTGCCAATACGCTAAAATAAAGTTGTATATAAGCTAAAATGTTCCGTACTCAATTTTAATAATTTTGCTTCTTATCGATAAGTCGCACAATGCGGAGACAAATGTCTAGGTATTGATAATAAATAAAAAAAATAAATAAAAAAAGACAACTTTTCCATCATCTTCTACGTAGGGCGTAGGTGATTTTGCTTTGAAACCATGCATCGATCCTAATGAGCGAAGCTATTCAATGGCGGCTACCGTTACACAATCAACATTTGGAGGAAAGATCTCCATCTTGAACTTTATGTTATGTGGAAGCGACGGCATATTCACCAGAATCAATTGAATTCTTCAATAATGGAATAATCATCTCGTTCTTGTCCAAATGTGCAACGCCAGCGTAAAAAGATTATTCTAGAAAAATATTCGAGTTTCGAGGAGCATTATGTACGCGTAGACTCTTATTAACGGGCGGCGACTTGCTTGATGAGGAATTTCTTAATCTCACGAAGCATTAGTTACACACAGCACGGACAAAGCAGGATGTATGGAAAAATTGCCTAAACAACTTGCATGAAATTTGTCGTGTCTCCCATACTCACTTATCGAATTTACTGATGCGATTCCTGAAAACTCTCAATTATTACCTAATTTTAAATCTAATACAAGTTATGCGAGTGCCTCGAGATGTTTATTGATTACTAGCATACTGAGAAAAGAGTTAATACTATGAAAATTAAAGATAAGATGGGTAAGGGTATTTTAGATCATGCACATTTGCTTTAGGGTTTTTTTTAAAGGAAACTATAAAAGAAATGTGTTTAATAACATATCTCTAATAGTAACTTCCATAGTAATTTCCTCTTTTATTTTTTTTCCTATCTTCTAGCTAGATTTTTGGATCTTATGGCTCATCAAGTTATTTTTGAGTTTTTGTATTATTACTCGTATTGTTACTCTATTAAAAATAGTGAAACCCCTTTCTACTTGTGATTTTTTCCGTTTTGAATTTTTCACATAAATCTCTCATATCATGTGATTTCGATTTTTCTTTCATCCTTTGCTACTTGTGCTTCAATTGGTGTATTTTTTGGCATTTTTTCTTACCAAGAGTTAATACTTTGAAAATTAAAAATTCTCTAATCAACTATATATTAAGCATCCCACATAAGAACTTGGCGTCTCCTCCGTCCAAATGTTGACTGAGTCGCTACAAGTACGTGGCACGTGCCGTGTCAAAATAAAAAGAAGAGGAAAAATTATGATTATTTGCCGGACCGAGGGGGAAAGCCGGTCAAGGAGTAAGACCAGTGCATTTGCTAAGAAGACAATGATGGGGCCCACGCAGAGCATGAAGTCTGGCCTCATACGTGGCAGTCTCGCAGGGCACTTCCGGATTCCGTTGGACAATTGGCGCCAATCTCGGCGCCTAACATAAATTCAAGGAATCCCCACTCTCCATTTCATTCCCAGCGCGTTCACCACACCGCCCAAATTATGGAAGTCCAATCGAATAATGGCAATATTAATTCGATTTTTTTTGTCAATCCTAATTTATTCCTAGTGTCGTGACCGACTAGAATTGGTTGATTTTGTCATAAACGAAAGCTGCCAATTTCGCCTTATCCTCCTTTGAATTATGCGGAAATCCTGCATTTATCCATTATCCTATTCCTATTGATTTTAATCAACCTCACCTCCCCGTACAAAGTTTGGCCCTCGAGTACACCCTCGGTGTCTTACTAATTTAGACATATCCCTACCCTCGAGTACAAAGTTTGGCCCTCGAGTACACCCTCGGTGTCTTACTAATTTAGACATATCCCTACCCTCGAGTACAAAGGTAGAAGGGAGCTTGACAATCGTCTAAGGACTTGATCACTCTCTCAGACTTTTGTCATGTCTTATTATAGGGCATGAAAGTCAAAACTTACGTTTCAAGCTAAATCGTTTTCGTCTCAACCTCTCGAGAATGTGTAGATTCGAAACCCCTACTCCTTTCCCATGTGAGAAGAGTGGCCACTGGAGTAAATCCTAGTGATTTATTAATTCAATGCTCAAATAATTAGTTAAAAATAGAGAAAAATCTAAAATAAATTTAGACCCAATAAGCCTATATGAGTAATTATTAAGTTGACATGATATATAAATGAGTCAATATTAAATCATACTAGTTAAATTCCTCATTTATGAATTACATCAACCAAGTCGACAAAGCATCAATTACAATTTTCCTAATCGAAACTCTTTTGGCTCATGTACAATGGCATTTTTTTTTTTTGTGACCAAGGATCCGCCGGTGGGTGGTATTTTTTACCTCTCGGAGAAGTGCGCAAAGCCGAACTAACTCACCGGCCATCGGTGGGTGGTATTTTTTTCTTTTTACATTCGAAACACCTAAACTTTCTTAGCATTCAAATATCAACGAGTAGATACGCATAATTTCTTTTAGGGAAAATGTCACAAATGGTCCTTGAACTTTCATCTAATATTCAATTTCATTCCCGAGCTTTTGATTTGCTCAATTTGGTCCATGAACTTTCATCTAATGTTTAATTTCATCCCCGAGCTTTCAATTTGCTCAATTTGATTCTTGAACTTTCATCTAATATTCTATCTAGTCTCTAACTATTTGAAAATTGACCAATTTCCTTTTTTTTTTAATACCAAACTATTTTTTTATAAATAAAAAAATACCAATCGGAGGGTGGATGACTGCCGGTCAAGGGATCGCGCGCGCTGGCGATGCGCCGGTGACCGCTGGCCAAGGGTCGCTCGACCTCGACGACTGTCGCCAGACCTCAGGCGATGCCTGGGTCTCGCGACCCAAGCGACGATTGCCTAGGTTGCGCGACCTCAGGCGGCCAGATCTGGCCATCTGGCCGCCGGATCCGACAGTCCGGTGGCCGAACTTCAAAAAAGAAAATAGATTTTTTTTTGTTTTTTTTTTAATTTAATAAAAGTCATTTACAAATGCAAATTTTACCAAACGATATTTTGGCTAAAGTTGTATCTCAATGCAAATTTTACCAAATGATATTTGCATTTCGGAAAACCTATTCACCCAAAGGTATTTGCATTTTGGCAAATGCATTCTCCAAAAGCCGAACCAAACGGGCCCTAAGTCGTGCGTATTATTATTGGACAAGATTTCGTGAATGACCCATCCTGTCTTTGGGCTACTCTCCAATGGCATGAGAAACGTGCTATTGGCACCAAAGCGTATTTGTAGTTTCTCCAATTAAAGAAACGGGTGATATTGTCATTTTGTAATTGATTGTCAAATAAATTATCAAAATCCACATACGAAGGCGTGCTACATTGCACGCGATGCAAAAGATTTAGCCTGTATGACCTCATTTTACCACAATGTCTATAGAACAAATTTACATTCATTGTAACGTTGTTGACCTCGTGGGTTTTACCTTGGCTCTGTTCCTCGGTGTGATACTTCCTTAAATACTTTGCTATCACTTTATCGAGTGAAGTTCCCTTAGAATTAAATTGCTAATTCCACTTGCTATCGCTGTCAAGTGCTTTGTAGTCTACGGTCTTGAAGGTCCCAGCTCAATGGCATCGACACATGACATGCAATAGGACCTATTATAATATATAAACACGTCATTTCTTAGTTAATAAAGAATTCAAATACGTTGAGATACATTATATATTAAATGCATAATTTTATATATACATGCTAAATGATCATTTTTATGTTTATTTTAATCAAATTAATTTGATTCAAATTCACAAACAAATAAATAATAATAAAAAAACCTAGAATGAATTTATACTAAAAATATTAATCCACAATTTGTTAATATTATTCATCGTTTCAACTTCATCCCAATTATCCATAAAACTTGGACAAAAAAAAATAAGTAATCCATATTCTAGATTCGTGTGTAAGAGCGTATTGGGGCTAAGTAAGAGTCAGAAAATAAGAAAAAATTGGGTTTTTCTTTTTTCCCCATTTATTATTTTTATTATTTTTTTACATATTTATATTTTGACTTCTCATTTATTGAAAATTTTTAAAATTGACCTCATATATATTAGAATTTCGAACTCGCGTGTCAAAATCTTGAATTCACGTGTTGGATGGATGGTGTCAAGAGAGTTGATTATTCAACACCTATCAACCAAGTGTCAAAGAGTGTTGGAGATTGTCAAAAATGAGTGTTCAACACAATATGAAAACTTTCGGAGAGTGTCGATGCTTCCTAGAGAGCCTAAAGCTTATAGACCTATCAAACCCACATCATCATGCTCTTGATGATTGTTCCCCTGATTTCTTCAGCTTGGTTCAAGGGCTAATCAAACTCGAAAAATTGCAAGCTACGCATCACCACGACAAATCATCAAGCGTATTTTTCAATAATGTATAGTTTAGTTAGAGATCGGAGGGCCATCTAGATACATGGTTAAGTTAGGAAAGTTTCCTAACTTGAGCAAGGTATCTTATGGATTACATTATTTAAATAAATATCAAACAGAATATTCTAGTATCCAACACAATATCTCTAATATCTAACAAGATATATCAGAATATACTAAATAGCTCAAATAAGACACTAAAATATGTGGAATATACAAAAGATAAGCACCTTACCTAATTTGAGGATATTTTTAATGGCTCGCAGGTTTGCACAGGAACGACAGTGGGCGACTCGCGGAGTAGCACAGTGATGGTGGTACTCGTCATCCTGGCTTAGCACGACCGATTAAATGGACAACGATTGTGGCGGCCCGCCAAAGGAGATCGTAGTGTATCAATATTTGGTCTTTTAGTCGGACCAAATAATCTCCACCAAGAACTCTAAAGTCACGATCCTTTTTTGTCTTCAATCTCACTTAATGCTTCTTTCTCAAAAACTCACTATCAAGTCTGCAGAATTCACCATGCAATAAGAGACAAATTCCACCGCTTTGACCAAAAACCAAAACATCCCACAACTTTTGAATATGTGCTCGTACGATGAGTTGATGGCTGGGAACTTCTCGCTGCCATACCGTGAAGTTGGTGACGCTAGCTCGATTCAGCTACAAGAACAACCGGGCATGCCAGAAATTCCTCAAGGAACCAGGAATTCCCTAAATTGGACCGCAGTGTCGACCTCCAAAAAAACTTCAATAAAAACTCGTAAAAAAGATTATGAGAGGACAAGTCAGAGAAATACGAATATTCGATCTGCCTTTAAAGAAATTAAGTCAATATTGCAATTTTGAATGATCCTTTTGTCCATTCACAGTTCCATGTCTTCTAATGTCTAGAGTTTCCAACAACTTCTCCTACTACTATTTGTCCTATCTATATATTTGACTTTATCATATCCTGAACGAACACCAAACGTAGGATATGATATCATATCCTATCCCGAATTTTATCCAACTGCCAAACGCAGCCTAAGTTTTTAATCCCCGCAAAGTGCTCAAAACGAAGAAAGAAACAAAAACAATTACTTTGTTCTTGTGTGTGTGTATATATATATCAGGGCTCCTAGAATTCAACCTCACACTCCGCCTCTCTCTCTGTCTCTTCCCTCAGCCTGCCCCTACGAGGGCGGCTCCGGCCTTGGGAGCTCTCGACAAAGCCGCCTACTGCCATTGCGGACCCAATCGACCTCATCCAAGATCCCCTGAGTAAGCGCTTCTTTGACTCTTGAATTATCGTTGTTGTTGCGTGGCTTTTACCGAACACTTGTTTATATGGAGCCTTGCTCACTCAAAACCTTGCCGATGAACACAGGCTGCTGGCTATTTGCCGAAACTAATGGCCAAAAGTTTACCCGAGGATATACTCATCGACATACTCTTGAGGGTTCAGGCCGAGTCGTTGGTGCGATTCAAATTCGTCTGCAAACGGTGGTGGTCTCTAATCTCCGACCCGGGCTTTGCCAAGTCGCATCTGCAGAGGCTCAAGGCAGGGGATTTAATTCCTAGCCAGAAAATTTTCGTTGGCAGACTCTACGGGTCCCACGAGACCATAGACTACGCAGCGCTCGACGGCAGTGAGGGTCGCGTGGTGGTACCACATAGGATCAAAACGATCAGACCTCTCTGCGATTGCCACGTCGTTGGGTCCTGTGATGGCCTGGTGTGTCTTTATCTCGAAGGCAATTTTTACAGAGATTACCCGACAACTTTTCTCATATATAATCCGGCCACCAGGGACTGTAATGAGTTGCGCTGTCCCGAATTTGCTCAAGATCGGGAGTTTAGGGAGTATCGTGAAAATGAGTCATTCCATGGAATCGGATATGACCCTCGATCTGATGACTATAAATTAGTAGAGGGCATCCACGAATTTGAGGCATCCACGAATTTGAGGCATCCACGAAGTTGAATTGTTTTGGGAGGCGGCAATATTTTCGCTTAAGTCCGGTTCTTGGAGATGGACAGATTTCCCTATCGAGGAAGAAAGTGGTTTCTTGGTTTCCGGCAATGGAGTTTATTGGAAAAGGGCCTTACACTGGTATGTCTGTGACTTCACGCCTGCGATTATCTCACTTGATTTGTCGGAAGAGAAATTCAACCGAGTGCTTTCGGTCCCTGAAGTCAATGGGGTTGGATTTTTCAGCGCACTCGGGATTCATGGGACCAGTCTGTTCATATATAACAGCCGCTGTGATAACCACATCGAGGCATGGATAACAGATGAGTATGGGAGAGGAGGATCATGGACAAAAAGTGTTGATCGCCTACCTACCTTTAGGGATTGCGTACACAAGGAGCGGACAAATTGTTTTTCTGATAAATGCGAAACGGGCGATTCTGTTCAATCCGGAGGATAATACTTACAAGGATTATCCCATAAGGATGGATGACTGTTTCGAATATGCTATCTACTTGGAAACTCTTGTTTCTCCCTATCTTGGCGGTTAGCCATCAAGAGCCTAGAGCCTTTGACGTCATGTGATGCGAGGATTTTCTTAATAGGTACAGGTTTTAATATTAGTATACATTGATATTGATATATACAATGCTATGTCAACATGTCACATCATACAAATTTTTACATATTCAGGAAATTCTTGCATTGATCGGTACTTTACCGACTTCTTCACAATTATCGTACTTATCTTTAAGATCTTCATGTGCCTCGTGTATCTGCATGTTGGTTGTAGGTCTGTTGCTGTGTTGTATGATCATTGGTTTACCGTAATGATGGAATGCATTTCAAATTTGCTTATCTCCAATGTTGCTTCATTAGAGCTAATATTAAAGAAGTGATTCTTGATTGTAGAAGCGGATGGAACTATTGCTATTTTTAAAGAAGTGATTCTTAATAGTAGAAGTGGATGGAACTATCTAGTGATGTTGCTTGCGTCATGTAGTTAGTAGGGATCATCTTCAAATTACTGCAAGTTTTGACTGTGGATGCTGGTGGGATGTTAATTTAGTGTCTGATGATAGTCGTAATTAACCAGATAAATGCTGCATATATCATTAGCAAGTATCAAAAGAAACTGTCTGGAATAAGAAATTCTCTTACCCTAGATTATTGCCCAACTATGTCATAAAAGAATTTGCTTGAAAAGTTCCTAGTTGAGAAGATTATTATGGCATAACCCCTATTTGTGGTTAATGTGTGATACAATTATTCATCTTTCGAGGTGCAAGCAATCATAGTTCATGCCATAAATAACTACTTCATAACAACATATCTCAATAACACATGGTGCTTTTATGAGTTTTCAACTGGTTTATTTGTCTTACTCAGGTTTCAGTAACTCTCTCTCTGACAAGGCGCGAGTGCATGCAATTTTACACGTACATTGACACCAGACATATATTAGTTGTATTATTTGTTATGGTTGTTCAGGAAAAAAAATAAATTACATATAATGATTGAGCAGAAAAAGTGCCAGCCTCCTACAAAAATTGCATCTTTGCACTTAAGGTGCTTTTTCAACTCATATATACATATTAACACATATATTATAGGGTTAATACCTTGAAAAACCCCAAACTGGTACACTTGTGACAAATTTACCCCAAACCATTTTTTTGACCATGAAAAACTCAAACTGGTACACCTATGACAAATTTACCCTGACTAACTATAAAAAACCCTAAACTGGTACATTTATGATAAATTTACCCCAAACTAATTTATTCTACCACAAAAAACCCCAAACTGGTAAATTTGTGACTAATATACCCTCCGCTAAATTAGATTAATACCACAAAAAAATCACAAAAATTGTAAATTGTGACAAACAGAGTGTAAAATCCCAAATTGGTATATCGGTCAATTGTCACTTGTCATTTAACTTTATAATTTAACAAGAAAATTTAACTAACACTAACAAAGGGTAAATTTGTCACAAGTGTACCAGTTTAGGGTAAATTTGTCAAAGGTATACCAGTTTGGGGTTTTTGGTGGTCAAAAAAATAGTTTGGAGTAGATTTGTCACAGGTGTACCAGTTTGGGATTTTTCAGGGTATTAACCCTATATTATAATTCAAAAAAAGGCTGATGACTTTTGGTTACATCAGGATGTTTCTCACTTAAATAGTCTAAGAACAGCTTCTTTTAACTTTTAAAATTCATTACCCGAGTATATATGATATTATGAGAACATTGCTTGAAGCTTTAAGATAGTTTTACTGTTGCTGCAATTTTTATTAGGTCATAATGCTGAATTGCTTTTGATTATGACTGGTTTAATTCAGACTAGGCAGATTGCTGATACGGTAATCTTGTGTAGTTATTCTGACTGGAAAAAAAAAAAAAAAAAAATCTTGTGTAGTTACATGGGTAGAGCAGCTTGTTTTAAGCATTCTGGAAAGGAGGAAGGCCGAGTTTCTCTTCCTTTGTTTGTATATGTTGTGAGAAACTTAGATGGAGCCTCCGTTCCTGGTGGATACTAGTGCAACTGCTTAATAATAACCTCTGACTAAGACATTGGCGTTTCTTTTGTTGGAAAAGAGGAACTAACCAATTGCAGTATCAGTACAACATTAATTCAGCCGGCTACCCCTCTGGTTGGAGTTTGATTACTGATGTTTAGTGTACTGTAGACAAGAAGAATTGTATGAGTTATTCGTCTTTCTTCCTGATATCTTGCATGTAGTCACTGCGGCTATAGTAGCACGTAATCTACTCGCTTACATCTCTACTTCATCATCAATGACCATTGAGTCACTTCTCTCTAAGCAGGGTCTCCTACATGGATCTAGTCACTCCATTTTGTTTGACCTGAACTGTATCTCCTATATTTAATACTAAATATCTTTCTTCATATATTCACCACATCTCGTGCCTTTTATCTCATGTCTTCATCACATCTTCTCACCGACGCGTCTACACAGGTCCAAACTGTGCCAAAAAAATTTTCACCCCCATTGTATTCTCTCATCGCATCCTCAAATGATGTCACCCCAACTCCTCTCTAGGAATTCACTAAATTCTAATTATTACTTCACCTGAGTATCCGCACGTCAACAAGAGCGTTTTCATTTCTGCCAAACTTATTTTCAACTATTGTTCCCGTATGAATATAAAACTTCTTTTTGTTCTGCACAGTGAAAAGACGTTGTTGCTGCTGGAAAATATTGTTTATTTTATCTTCAGTGATATTTTGTTATTGTAAAAGATGCCATATGTTGGCTTGTCTGCTGCATGTATTCTCTAGTATGATTGGTGACATTCCCCTTTCTCCTCTTTTTGAAAAATGGTCACAGGATCGCAAAAACAATCAGCTCCTTAAGTACTGTCGGTCTCCAATTTTAGCTTTTTTCTTTACTAAATCTGCCTTCCATGAATTGTGCCATTGAACAAATTTAAATTCTGAAGTTTCTCTCTATGTTGCACAATCATACTTGTGCATCGTCATGAGTTTCATCCATTAGCACAGAATCATCTAGCAGAAGCCTATGCTGGGGAATATTATTTTGAATATTCTAGGTAAGCTTGTTCTTTTCCAAGCTAAGATGTAAGGACTTGAAACTAAGCATTGATGTAAGGCTATTGCTACTACCTCTCAGTGTTCTAATTGAAGTCACCACCATTCTATCATAGCTACCCTTTATTGCTTGTATGGAAGGGGAAAAAAAAACAACCCTTTCCCTTTAGAGACCTCCGAAAACTTCTGTATGAACCATTTCCTTAGCCTTTTCCTGATGTATGAAAATTTTGAGCAAATCCTATCTTCTTATTTTTCCTTTCATTGATCCGTCATCAATAAGAAAAAGATTAAAAACTGAATATGAGGGCCATTGGAAAATGTCCTAGTTCAGTGGACATAGCACCAGAAAAAGACTCATGACTTATCTGCCTCATTCTTCTTTCATCTGCGCGTGCCGCCAATTAAAAAAGGTCCTTTTCGTTTGGCCTAATTTGTATTTAAGAATGCAACCGTACAACTTTTTGACCTAGTTTACCAAGATCCAGGGGGCCTTCTGTTTGCTTACTATTTTGCTCCTCCCCCACCCATCCTCCAAATCAAAAGAGGTGTTTCCGCTATTACAATGTGTTGGTTATATATCTGCTTAAAGAAGTTGAGTAACGTACTATTCCTGAATTCATGTGATTTTAGCTGACGTGTATCTGGTGATGGTAATGCACATCAATGTTTTGAGCACCTAACCGAACTGAATGGTTCAACTAGGTATTGGAAGCTGGTCCAGTTCAGTCTTATTATGTAAAATGTCCAGGTCAAGAACCAGAGTTGACCTGGTTCGACCAGGTTAAGCTGGTTCTACTCGGTAAACCAGCAAGTAGGTCAACTTAGGCCTTTGAAAATGGGTTCTTGCTGGGGAGGGATTTGAGCCCCCGACCTTGAGTAACTTCCTGATGCTCAACCCTCAGGGGACCTCTCTTCCTATCTAAATATTGGCAAAGAAGCTATCATTGGAAAAAATATATATATTTAACTCGGTGTTGAGGGGAGTCGAGCCCACAAGCCATGACCTCAATCAGCTGTGATGTCTGTACTGTATCACCTTACACACTTATACTAAATCGGCCAGCTGAACTGGTTGAAACACACTGACTACCAAGAGCTTCATTGTTTCTGACCCCTGTTTTTCTTACCAACATTAGTGTACACCGCAATCACCCCCTGCCGTGAAATACACGGCATTTGCACTGAAGGATAATATGCTGCTGGTTTAAATCAAATGGTCAATTATTCAACTTTTTTAGTGGCTTTGCATTGTCTAATTTTGTAACTACTTGCTTTGTCAACTCTGTTGTGGAGGTGGTAAGTTAAGATTACTAGAAAATAACTCGATTCAGGCCCAGGCCATATTTTGCTCATTTTGTAAGGTCTAATCCCTATAAGAGTATTCAGGTCTAGTTCGCACCATCTATGCCCATTTTGAAAAATGGAAATACATAACACGAAACTAGTGAAGGATGAAAAGTTCATCTATTATATAAACTACATGGGACTCCAATAATTTAGCACGCTACGATTGCAAACAACAGATCTCTACCGATCACTAAGCAGCTCTCCATAAACCCCGCTGCACTTTGAAGGGACGAGGTTCGAGTTCTTTTTCTCTCCCTTTCCTTTATCATAAGATCGCTTCTTTTGGCCCACTCGCCAGCTCCAACATTTGCTTGAATGAATACTACTGTCACAAAAGCTGCAGCCACAAGGGGAGAGAAGAAAGCAAAATTCAACCCAATCTTTTCTCCTCGGTTGAAGATTTATATAAGATATGATAATGGACAAGCATCAGCATATGAGATCATGTTGGAACCTAAGAAGGGTTCAAATCACCAAAAGCTCTTACATTGAACATCAAGGCACACATGCGAAGCCTTATTCCATCTGACTTTTGTCAATTCGCGAAAATCTTAGACCCAGCGGTGCAGGAAACACCTATATGGAAACTGAACAAAGATCAAAACAAATAAGAATAGGCAAGCGGCGGGTATGGCTGAAGGCAAATAATCCAGTCCACATATGTTCAGACCAAGTGAAGAAAATGTAATACACCTTTAACGACAGACCTCAGAACCTATAGTCCGAATGTCAATGGCTTTAATAGATCTTTAACAAAGAAGAAATAAGTACATCTAGTGACTGAAAAGAAAAAAATGCTTTTACTATTGAACAAGCTCAAGCATCATAGCTATGCCATGCCTATGCTTGTGACGATCCAAGAGAATGCATAACGTACACGCTATTCAGAAGAAAATGAATTACTAACTTCTCAGGACACTTGATCCAAACGTCTTCCATTTCCTTCAGATAGTTTGTTCACTTCGTAGAAACTTGGTGGCGACTTCTTAGGTTTATATTTCCTGAAGAGGAAAATGAGACCGATCCACTTATCCACTAGAGAACCATACAGGGAAAGATCTTGGGGTATGCATACAATGCAATTGGGTCATCAGCTTCTTTGTTAGACAATTGCAATTTAGCACCAACAATTTTGTCATCAATTCAATGCTGTTAAAAATTTTGGATGTGTGCATGCGGAAGCATGGTTTTGGTATTGATGATAGTTTTTGATTAGTAATGTGTGCAAGTGTATGATATGGTTTGTAGAGGATGGATAAGGGATGAGATAGGATAGTTCAAGGGATAAACACAAATTTTTAAGGGACAATGGGTGCGTTTGGTTCAGCATTTGCAATGGGCTTTGAGTCCAATGTAAATGCTGAAAGCCCAAAGCTATTTGGGGAAATGCAATTGTGTTTGGTAAAATTTTTTTGCAAATGGACTTTGAGTTGAACGTGCGTTTGGTAATGAAAACTTTCACAATGGGCTTTGAAGGGTATATAATATATATTTTTATATATTTTTTATATTTTTTTATTTGTAAATTGAACTAAACCCTTCGCCGGTCCGGCGGAGGGCTACGGCCGCCGGCGAGCCAGATCTGGCGCCGGCGGCCATCGGCGGAGGTCGCCGACCGGCGAAGGGTTGCCTCTTTTTTCAATTAAAAAAAAAATAAATAGGGGCAAAATCGGAAATATGAATAATTAGTGAGGGTAGTTTTGGAAGAGAAAAAATAATTTTAGCATTCCATTTGAATGCGAAAGCCCAAAGCTAGTCCCTACTAGCTTTGGGATTTCAGCATTTTGAAGGCAAGTTGAAAGCCTGAAAGCTAGAAAAAAATTGAACCAAACGGTCCAAAGATTTCCCAAGGGGCTTTCGTGGTTGAAAGCCCTCGGGAACGCCGAACCAAACGCACCCAATGATAGTTCCACTAGTTTATGAAAATAATTTTACAATAATTGTAGAAAGTGTTGGTGGAGGAGCTTCATGATATGGAGTATATTCTCATGCTCCTCTCACTCTATTACTTCAATGGGTTACAGCCTTTTTATAGGCATTTTCACCAACTAAGTACAGCCGCCTTATAAGATTCTTGACTTCTCTTGAATGCTGTCCTTTTCTTCTTTCTTCCTCTAGAGACTTCTACATTTGTGCTTCTACATTTTTCTTTGCCGCTTAAGCTAGATTTTCTTTTTTAAGGATTTTTCTTGACTTTTCTAGCTAATATCAATCTTGAAGTTTCTAGAAAGTTTTAGAGAAAATGGATTACAATTTCCAACAAATGCTTTGTGACAACTAAAGCTGATGATCCTAAAAAATTTAATTTGGACAACAATACCATAGAAGCTAATGCAACCAACAAAAGCGAGAGTGATGGCAAAAATATATTTGAAAATAAATATCTAGGTCGCTTTATCATTATCTCATGATGCAGGATGCCTTTAAAAAAATGCCAGAGAATGACTTCCTATATAGCATCTACCTGATTAGATAAAATTGGAGTCCCTAACTAAAGCATGGCTTTTTATTAGTGACCGCAGCATCAAGGTCCTCATTAGAAAGTTCAATACCACTCTATTAAAGGAAATGAATCTGCGACACAAAAAACATATGAAATTAATCATAGACTCAATTTATTTCATATTTGTGAAACATCTATATCGTTGCACTATCAAATAGCTAGACAAAACCACATTGCTAACAATCACTTCAGACTACCTAATATTTTCTTTTGTCATTAACAAAATGATCACCAAATCTTTTATCAATATTTGCTTCATTTTTCTCATTATTTAATAAGAGAATGGCATTATAACAAAGATTGAAGCATCACACAGTATGTTATTCATAGAGGCCACAACATATTTAAGTTTGGTACAAGGGATCAAAATTACAATCTATCCAAGAGAACATACATGACCCTGAAATAAGAAGAAATTTTGATGATTGGAAAATCTATTTGAAAAAGTAAACTGTCAATTAAGTCTCTTAATCAGTTTTAGTGAGTGTCCTCAGTACAACATTTTTGAAGGAGCCACAACATATTTAAGTTTACATAGGAGGAGAGAAGGAGATGACCTGTCTCGGATATAGCAGGGAAAAACTTGATACGAGTCCCCTCTAATTTTACACTAGCAACTTGATATTTAAGTTATTTTAGTGAGCAGGGCAAAGCACAAAATATTTAAGTTATTTCCCAAAATAGCTGGCACTATAAAACAAAATAGGAGGGAAATCAGTCACAACAGGTCCTGATTCTAGACATGCGTTTCCATTGGACAGAAGAATAGAAGGACACAAAGTCCCTCGATCTCGAATACTTAAAAAGTAAAATAATCCTCCCATTGGTGTGCTCTCAGAAAAACTTTTGAAATTTCATGAGTAGAAAGGTTTCAAAAAAATTTCACATTTTTTTTATTTCTCACTTTTTCCAACCATGCGTTTCGTGGAATTTTCTTATAACGAAATTATAAAAAATTACACTGCTTTCCAATTTTTCAGATAATAGTTTTCAGCTATCAGAGAAATTGAAAGCAAGAGACGCTACCAAATACAATTAAAATAAAGAATAGGTAAATATTATGTAAACAAACACGTCCTATATTACCTTATTATTCTCACAAGTCGAATACAAAATCTACCATATAGAAACTCACCTTATATTGAGCCGGCAAGTGCAGGATAACATCCACGGTGATCAAATTCAACCGTAAAATAAGGGAGAGACTCAGTAATTGTTGCTCTTTGCACTAACAGTTTACACTCACTGAGCCAACCCTTCTCTCCCCTCCTCCATCCCCTGTCCCTATTTTCATTTTTTCTTTTTTCCTTTTATAAAAGAAGAGAAAATAGAACCAGTATAATGTATAACCTTCTTTGAGGGAGTTCAATAGAAAAAGTTCACTCTTCAGAACAAAACCAAGCAAACAAGAAGGCATCTAATGCTCACTGCCATCCCAGATCTACTTTCACTACAACAAGCTGGCCTAAGAGGATGTCATACCAGAACTCGTCCCTGTATCTTGTCATATGCTGAAAATGAGCGAAAGTTCAGCCACTAACAACTTCCCTCCTTTTTCTAACAGCATGCCAAATTGCCATATAGTGACTAAACTAACCGTGAGGAGCAAAAGCTGAAAATAGGCCATGGAATACTGCACACGCAAATCGTCAGGGTGGGATGCAAGATTACCATATCATATCCTATACTACATGGAAGCATGAAGACTAAGAAACAGGTGTGGTGAAAATGCCCATTCAACTGAGAAACTATTGAACATAGTACCTGTGTTTTTACATCTTATGTTTTGACGTCAGCATTTAAGGTGCCAGTACCCAGGATAAGACCATCGGGATGAAAAGCTGCAGATATATGTATAGCCCTCAGATCCTGAAGCGCCTTTAACCTGCAGAATGATGGAGAAAAAGCAAGGAAGAAAGACCTTAAACTATCTTTGGACAAATGAAAGCAGACAACCTTAACCATTCAAAATCAAAAGCACTTCAGCATTACGACTTAAAAAAAAAAAAAAATTTGCAGCAACAGTAAACTATCTTAATGCTTCGGGCAATGTTCTCAGAATATCATATTTACTCAGTTATTGAATTTCAAAAGTCAAGGTTCTCAGACAATTTAAACAAGGAACGTTCTTTCAAAAGGAACAAAATTGTGCCATAAACTGATGTTACCACATATCATCAGCTTTTTTCGAACTATAATATATGTTTTAATATGTATACATGAGTTGCAAAAGCACTGTAAGTGCAAAGCGGATGCAGTTTTTGGAGGAGCCTGACACTTTTTCTGTTCAATCATTATATATAATTGCTTTTTTGCATGAACATCCATTACAAATAGTACAAATAATACAAGTTTTCTGTCGATGTATGAGTAAAATTGCACGCGCACGCCCTCACAGAGAGAGAGAGTTTTGAAACCTGAGTGAGACATAAACCAGTTGAAAACTCATAAAAGCACCATGTACTATTGATAGATGCTGTTGCAAAGTAATTATTTGTGGCATGAGCTGTGATTGCTTGCACCTGGAAAGATGAATAATTACATCACACATTAATCACAAATAGGGGTTATGCCATGATAATCTGCCAATGAATTTTTCCAGAAGAACTTTTTTAGGACATAGTTGAGCTATCTAGGGAGAAAGAATTCTTATTCCAGACAATTTCTTTTAATACTTGCTAATGATTTCCCCAGAATTTTCTCAGTAATTATGACTACCATCAAACACCAAATTAACATCCACTAGCATCCACAGTCAAAACTTGCAGTAATTTGAAGTTGACTGCTATTAACTACATGATGCCAGCAACATAATTAGATAGTTCCATCCCTAGATGATAACGGAAAAATTGTCAGGAAAATAAGAAAGCCGCTTCTACAATCAAGAATTACTTCTTTAATATTAGCTCAAACGAAACAGTAATGAGATAAGCAAATTTGAAAGCAAACCAACATTACACTAAATCAACCATCATGCAATACAGCGTTCATACCTACAACCATCCCGATGCTGATACGCGATTTTCACCACCAGAATCAGGAGTTTGAAGGAAGAGGGTGTTGGAAAAGGACAAGAAAAAGATCACACGCATCCTGGTAGAAAAGAGTAAACCATAGTTTGCAGTTAAACTCATGTTTGAATGAATAAAAGACATATGCATAAAACGAAGATTTATCATCACTCGATTTAGTTATTACAGTCTTCACAAGATTTATCATCCAAAGAACACACATGATATTGACAAGGAGATTCATTATTCAGTAAAGGTTTTGCAGTCCAATTGTGAGTCCTACAACAAACGAAATAAAATAAAAAATTGCATTTTTTTTTATTTCTTCGGATTCAAAATTCAAATATTCATAAAATATTTGAAATGGAAATCAATTCTTGAGAAACAAAAAAAACTAAGAATAGCAAACGACAAACAAAAGGCTTACTTGGTGGTGTGGAGAGGGATTCAAACGAAATAACAAAAGTCGTATTTTTATTTTTTTATTTTTTCTGATTTAAAATTTGAATATTCAAAAAAATTTGAAATGGAAATCGATTCCCAAGAAACAAAAAGAAACCAAGAATAGCAAATGGCAAATGGCAAACGAAAGACTTATTACTTGATGGTAAGGAGGGGAATTCAACCGAAGTGAAAAAAATCGCATTTTTTATTTCTTCAAATTCAAAATTTGAATATTCAAAAAGTATTCGAGAATGCTCTCTCTGACAAGAAGATTGGACATTAGCGCTCTATATGCCTTGTTTCTCCCTTTTAATTTCTTTTGAGTGCCTGGAAGGAACGATCAGTGATAGGAAATGGGGATAAAAGGTCGGTATACTTTCTTAGAAAATGACTTAAAAGACATTACCATCATGTTTATCGGCAAGGAATTGAGGGGCTGCATTGTGGCTGTGGACGGCTATAACTGGCTCTATAAGGGCGCTATGTTGTGCAGTAAGGCGCTTTGTGACAACTCCCCACCACCAAGTAACTTTTTTATTTGCCGTTTATGGATTGCTATTCTTAATTTCTTTTGTTTCTCGTCAATCGATTTCCATTTCGAATATTCTTTGAATATTCGAATTTTGAATCCAAATAAATAAAAAAATGCAAATTTTCTTTTATTTCGTTTGAATGCCTCTCTCCACTACCAAGTAAATTTTTTTTTGAGCTTTGTATATATATATAAATGATTGTTTAGGGTATTGTGGAGTCATAGGATTTTACGGATCTCAATTTGATGTTACGGTTTGCTTGAAATAAAATTCTAAGTTAATTACGCGTGTTGGCCACGTTTCGAATAGTAACATTCGAGGCTGAATTTCAGCTGTTTTTGGTTAGATATGAGGGTGGCTAAATTGAGATCTTGAAGTATAATGAAATGGCTTTCTAAAGACTATAAACTTGCTTAAAACCGAGTTTTGTAGACAAAATTATGGCGCGAAAATTTTTATCACATTTGTCATGCATAGCAAACAACAATTGGTTTCTGCTAAGGCGAGCTTTTTGTTGGCATGTAGGTGTCGTTTTATTGAAGAGTAGACATAGTGTAGTCGAGTCATTCACTAATAATCATTTTACTCGATCTTTTGATGTCGTTATTCGATTAATTATTAAGAATTCAAGTGCATTAGCACGAGTAGTTACATTATTAAGAATTCGAGTAGGTATAGTCTTGAATGCGCAAACCAAATTCGAGTACATATCGTCCTTAATGTGCAAACCAAACAATAGTGATTACTCGTGCCGACACACTCGAATTCTTAATAATTAATCAGATAACGACATCAAAAGATCGAGTAAAACGGTTATTTAATGAACGACTCGACTACACTACGTCTATTCTTCAATAAAACGACACCTACTCGCCAACGAAAACCTCATCATAGTGGAAACCTATTATTGTTTGCTATGCATGACAAAATGTGATAAAAATTTTCGTGCCATAATTTTGTCTACAGAACTCGGTTTTAAGCAAGTTTATAGTCTTTAGAAAGCCGTTTCAATATATTTCAAGATCCCAATTTATCCATCCCAACACCCAGCCGGAAATAGCTGAAATTCAATTTGAATGTTACTGTTCGAAACTTAACCAGCACGCGCAAGTAACTTAAAAATTTCATTTTGGGCAAACTGTAAAATCAAATTGATATTCGTAAAATCTACGAACCTACAAAACCCTAAACTATCATTTCTCTATATATTTGCAACTCAACGAAAGACTTGGTGGTGGGGAGAGGACTTCAAACGAAATAAACAAAAATTTGTATTAGATTATATTAGATTTTTTTTTACTTCATCTAATTGAACTTGTCCACATGTTATATTAAAATCTTGTTTTTTCATGACCTTGATGAATATGAGATCTCAGTTGAGATCTCATTGGATATGATGCTTATATACGATATTCAACTTTAATAGAGCGAGCATAGGGATCTTCTCGGACCCTAATCGTCCATCAATTTCGATGGGGAGAAGGTGATCGGAGGTGATGCAATTTCAGCCATGCTGATGGGGGTTGGGCATTCCCAATTCTTTATGATGGATGTCACCTCATTCATAGAACCCATTACGGGGTTTCACGTTACCACCTTCCAAGGAAGTTATATCCTCGTGGGCAACCGAGGATGTCCACCCAGGTTTTTTCCTCTCTATTTTAGAATTAGAATAAGCAACAATCAATCGATGTGACTTGACTCAAATCATTTTCTTAGATCTTTATTTTAGAAGTAACAGACACGCCCGCGAGGATATGCATCAACTACTCTCTCTTCAGCACTATGCCGGAGCCGGGGCATCAACTACTCTCCAGCACTATGCCGGCTCCGGTGGTGCCACCGGCGGATGGGGACGTGCCGGCGGGCGTGATCGTACGGGTGGATAATGTCTGCTGAATGGCGCATGACCACCGGCGGATGCTGTCCTGTCGAATGGGCGCCGTCATATAGACCGCATATTATATTAGATTTTTTTGGCTTCATCTCATTGGACTTGTCCACATGTTATATTAGAATCTTGTTTTTTCATGACCTTGATAAAAGGTCTGTATACTTTCTTAGAAAATGACTTAAAAGACATTACCTTCATGTTCATCCGCAAGGAATTGAAGGACTGCATTGTGGCCGTAGACGGATATAACGGCTTTACAAGGGCACTATGTTGTGCAGGAGCTATGTGACAACTCCCCACCACCAAGTTTTTTATTTTCCGTTTATGGATTGCTAATCTTAATTTCTTTTGTTTCTCGTCAATCGATTTCCATTTCGAATATTCTTTGAATATTCGAATTTTGAATCCAAATAAATAAAAAAAAATGCAAATTTTCTTTTATTTCGTTTGATATATATATATATATATTTATATATATATATATATATATGGTGTTTTGGAGCCGTAGGATTTTACGGATCTCAATTTGATCTTACGGTTTGCCTGAAAAAAAATTTCTAAGTTAATTACGCGTGTTGACCAGGTTTCGAATAGTAACATTCGGGACTGAATTTAAGCTGTTTTTGGCTAGATATGAGGGTGGCTAAATTGAGATCTTGAAGTATAATGAAATGGCTTTCTAAAGACTATAAACTTGCTTAAAACCGAGTTCTGTAGAGAAAATTATGGCGCGAAAATTTTTATCACATTTGTCATGCATAGCAAACAACAATTGGTTTGTGCTAAGGCGAGCTTTTTGTTGACATGTAGGTGTCGTTTTATTGAAAAATAGGCGTAGTTTAGTCGAGTCATTCACTAATAATCATTTTACTCGATCTTTTGATGTCGTTATTTCATTAATTATTAAGAATTCAAGTGCATTAGCACGAGTAATCACTATTATTAAGAATTCCAGTAGGTATAGTCTTGAATGCGCAAACCAAATTCTAGTACGTATAGTCCTTAATGTGCAAACCAAACAATAGTGATTACTTGTGCCGACGCACTCGAATTCTTAATAATTAATCAAATAACGACATCAAAAGATCGAGTAAATTGGTTATTTAATGAACGACTCGACAACACTACGTCTATTCTTCAATAAAACGACACCTACTTGCCAACGAAAAACTCATCATAGTGGAAACCTATTATTGTTTGCTATGCATGACAAACACACTAAACTTCTTCGCGCCATAAATTCCTCCACAAAATTTCGTTTTAAGCAAGCGTACAGTCCGTAGAAAGCCGTTTCAATATATTTCAAGATCCCAATTTAGCCATCCCAACACCCAGCCGGAAATAGCTGAAATTCAGTTTGAATGTTATTGTTCGAAACTTAACCAGCACGGGCAAGTAACTTAAAACTTTCATTTTGGGCAAACTGTAAAATCAAATTGATATTCGTAAAATCTACGGACCTACAACACCCTAAACTATCATTTCTCTATATATTTGCAACTCAACAAAAGACTTGGTGGTGGGGAGAGGACTTCAAACGAAATAAACAAAAATTTGTATTAGATTATATTAGATTTTTTTTTTTTACTTCATCTAATTCGACTTGTCCACATGTTATATTAAATCTTGTTTTTTCATAACCTTGATGAATATGAGATCTCAGTTGAGATCTCATTGGATATGATGCTTATATACTATATTCAACTTTAATAGAGCAAGCATAGGGATCTTCTCGAACCCTAATCGTCCATCAATTTCGATGGGGAGAAGGCTGATCGGAGGTGATGCGATTTCAGCCATGCTGATGGGGGTTGGGCATTCCCAATTCTTTATGATGGATGTCACCTGATTCATAGAACCCATTACGGGGTTTCACATTACCACCTTCCTAGGAAGTTATATCCTCGCTGGGCAACCGAGGATGTCCACCCAGGTTTTTTCCTCTCTATTTTAGAATTAGAATAAGCAACAATCAATCGATGTGAACTGACTCAAATCATTTTCTTAGATCTTTATTTTAGAAGTAACAGACACGCCCGCGAGGATACGCATCAACTACTCTCTCTTCAGCACTATGCCGGAGCCGGGGCATCAACTACTCTCTCGCAAACAACAATTGGTTTCTGCTAAGGCGAGCTTTTTGTTGGCATGTAGGTGTCGTTTTATTGAAGAGTAGACATAGTGTAGTCGAGTCATTCACTAATAATCATTTTACTCGATCTTTTGATGTCGTTATTCGATTAATTATTAAGAATTCAAGTGCATTAGCACGAGTAGTACATTATTAAGAATTCGAGTAGGTATAGTCTTGAATGCGCAAACCAAATTCTAGTACGTATAGTCCTTAATGTGCAAACCAAACAAAAGTGATTACTCGTGCCGACGCACTCGAATTCTTAATAATTAATCAAATAACGACATCAAAAGATCGAGTAAAACGGTTATTTAATGAACGACTCGACTACACTACGTCTATTCTTCAATAAAATGACACCTACTCGCCAACGAAAAACTCATCATAGTGGAAACCTATTATTGTTTGCTATGCATGACAAACACACTAAACTTCTTCGCGCCATAAATTCCTCCACAAAATTTCGTTTTAAGCAAGCGTACAGTCCGTAGAAAGCCGTTTCAATATATTTCAAGATCCCAATTTAGCCATCCCAACACCCAGCCGGAAATAGCTGAAATTCAGTTTGAATGTTACTGTTCGAAACTTAACCAGCACGGGCACGTAACTTAAAACTTTCATTTTGGGCAAACTGTAAAATCAAATTGATATTCGTAAAATCTACGGACCTACAACACCCTAAACTATCATTTCTCTATATATTTGCAACTCAACGAAAGACTTGGTGGTGGGGAGAGGACTTCAAACGAAATAAACAAAAATTTGTATTAGATTATATTAGATTTTTTTTTTACTTCATCTAATTGGACTTGTCCACATGTTATATTAAAATCTTGTTTTTTCATGACCTTGATGAATATGAGATCTCAGTTGAGATCTCATTGGATATGATGCTTATATACGATATTCAACTTTAATAGAGCGAGCATAGGGATCTTCTCGGACCCTAATCGTCCATCAATTTCGATGGGGGAGAAGGTGATCGGAGGTGATGCAATTTCAGCCATGCTGATGGGGGTTGGGCATTCCCAATTCTTTATGATGGATGTCACCTCATTCATAGAACCCATTACGGGGTTTCACGTTACCACCTTCCAAGGAAGTTATATCCTCGCTGGGCAACCGAGGATGTTCACCCAGGTTTTTTTCCTCTCTATTTTAGAATTAGAATAAGCAACAATCAATCGATGTGAACTGACTCAAATCATTTTCTTAGATCTTTATTTTAGAAGTAACAGACACGCCCGCGAGGATACGCATCAACTACTCTCTCTTCAGCACTATGCCGGAGCCGGGGCATCAACTACTCTCCAGCAATATGCCGGCTCCGGTGGTGCCACCGGCGGATGGGGACGTGCCGGCGGGCGTGATCGTACGGGTGGATAATGTCCTGCTGAATGGCGCATGACCACCGGCGGATGCTGTCCTGCTGAATGGCGCCGTCATATAGACCGCATATTATATTAGATTTTTTTTGGCTTCATCTCATTGGACTTGTCCACATGTTATATTAGAATCTTGTTTTTTCATGACCTTGATAAAAGGTCTGTATACTTTCTTAGAAAATGACTTAAAAGACATTACCTTCATGTTCATCCGCAAGGAATTGAAGGACCGCATTGTGGCCGTAGACGGATATAACTGGCTTTACAAGGGCACTATGTTGTGCAGGAGCTATGTGACAACTCCCCACCACCAAGTTTTTTATTTTCCGTTTATGGATTGCTATTCTTAATTTCTTTTGTTTCTCGTCAATCGATTTCCATTTCGAATATTCTTTGAATATTCGAATTTTGAATCCAAATAAATAAAAAAAATGCAAATTTTCTTTTATTTCGTTTGATATATATATATATATATATATATATATAAAGGGTGTTGTGGAGCCGTAGGATTTTACGGATCTCAATTTGATCTTACGGTTTGCCTGAAAAAAAATTTCTAAGTTAATTACGCGTGTTGACCAGGTTTCGAATAGTAACATTCGGGACTGAATTTAAGCTGTTTTTGGCTAGATATGAGGGTGGCTAAATTGAGATCTTGAAGTATAATGAAATGGCTTTCTAAAGACTATAAACTTGCTTAAAACCGAGTTACGTAGAGAAAATTATGGCGCGAAAATTTTTATCACATTTGTCATGCATAGCAAACAACAATTGGTTTCTGCTAAGGCGAGCTTTTTGTTGGCATGTAGGTGTCGTTTTATTGAAAAATAGGCGTAGTTTAGTCGAGTCATTCACTAATAATCATTTTACTCGATCTTTTGATGTCGTTATTCCATTAATTATTAAGAATTCAAGTGCATTAGCATGAGTAATCACTATTATTAAGAATTCGAGTAGGTATAGTCTTGAATGCGCAAACCAAATTCTAGTACGTATAGTCCTTAATGTGCAAACCAAACAATAGTGATTACTTGTGCCGACGCACTCGAATTCTTAATAATTAATCAAATAACGACATCAAAAGATCGAGTAAATTGGTTATTTAATGAACGACTCGACTACACTACGTCTATTCTTCAATAAAACGACACCTACTTGCCAACGAAAAACTCATCATAGTGGAAACCTATTATTGTTTGCTATGCATGACAAACACACTAAACTTCTTCGCGCCATAAATTCCTCCACAAAATTTCGTTTTAAGCAAGCGTACAGTCCGTAGAAAGCCGTTTCAATATATTTCAAGATCCCAATTTAGCCATCCCAACACCCAGCCGGAAATAGCTGAAATTCAGTTTGAATGTTATTGTTCGAAACTTAGCCAGACGGGCAAGTAACTTAAAACTTTCATTTTGGGCAAACTGTAAAATCAAATTGATATTCGTAAAATCTACGGACCTACAACACCCTAAACTATCATTTCTCTATATATTTGCAACTCAACAAAAGACTTGGTGGTGGGGAGAGGACTTCAAACGAAATAAACAAAAATTTGTATTAGATTATATTAGATTTTTTTTTTTTTACTTCATCTAATTCGACTTGTCCACATGTTATATTAAATCTTGTTTTTTCATAACCTTGATGAATATGAGATCTCAGTTGAGATCTCATTGGATATGATGCTTATATACTATATTCAACTTTAATAGAGCGAGCATAGGGATCTTCTCGAACCCTAATCGTCCATCAATTTCGATGGGGAGAAGCTGATCGGAGGTGATGCGATTTCAGCCATGCTGATGGGGGTTGGGCATTCCCAATTCTTTATGATGGATGTCACCTGATTCATAGAACCCAGTACGGGGTTTCACATTACCACCTTCCTAGGAAGTTATATCCTCGCTGGGCAACCGAGGATGTCCACCCAGGTTTTTTCCTCTCTATTTTAGAATTAGAATAAGCAACAATCGATCGATGTGAACTGACTCAAATCATTTTCTTAGATCTTTATTTTAGAAGTAACAGACACGCCCGCGAGGATACGCATCAACTACTCTCTCTTCAGCACTATGCCGGAGCCGGGGCATCAACTACTCTCTCGCAAACAACAATTGGTTTCTGCTAAGGCGAGCTTTTTGTTGGCATGTAGGTGTCGTTTTATTGAAGAGTAGACATAGTGTAGTCGAGTCATTCACTAATAATCATTTTACTCGATCTTTTGATGTCGTTATTCGATTAATTATTAAGAATTCAAGTGCATTAGCACGAGTAGTACATTATTAAGAATTCGAGTAGGTATAGTCTTGAATGCGCAAACCAAATTCTAGTACGTATAGTCCTTAATGTGCAAACCAAACAAAAGTGATTACTCGTGCCGACGCACTCGAATTCTTAATAATTAATCAAATAACGACATCAAAAGATCGAGTAAAACGGTTATTTAATGAACGACTCGACTACACTACGTCTATTCTTCAATAAAATGACACCTACTCGCCAACGAAAAACTCATCATAGTGGAAACCTATTATTGTTTGCTATGCATGACAAACACACTAAACTTCTTCGCGCCATAAATTCCTCCACAAAATTTCGTTTTAAGCAAGCGTACAGTCCGTAGAAAGCCGTTTCAATATATTTCAAGATCCCAATTTAGCCATCCCAACACCCAGCCGGAAATAGCTGAAATTCAGTTTGAATGTTACTGTTCGAAACTTAACCAGACGGGCACGTAACTTAAAACTTTCATTTTGGGCAAACTGTAAAATCAAATTGATATTCGTAAAATCTACGGACCTACAACACCCTAAACTATCATTTCTCTATATATTTGCAACTCAACAAAAGACTTGGTGGTGGGGAGAGGACTTCAAACGAAATAAACAAAAATTTGTATTAGATTATATTAGATTTTTTTTTTTACTTCATCTAATTCGACTTGTCCACATGTTATATTAAATCTTGTTTTTTCATAACCTTGAAGAATATGAGATCTCAGTTGAGATCTCATTGGATATGATGCTTATATACTATATTCAACTTTAATAGAGCGAGCATAGGGATCTTCTCGAACCCTAATCGTCCATCAATTTCGATGGGGAGAAGCTGATCGGAGGTGATGCGATTGCAGTCATGCTGATGGGGTTGGGCATTCCCAATTCTTTATGATGGATGTCACCGATTCATAGAACCCATTACGGGGTTTCACATTACCACCTTCCTAGGAAGTTATATCCTCGTTGGGCAACCGAGGATGTCCACCCAGGTTTTTTCCTCTCTATTTTAGAATTAGAATAAGCAACAATCAATCGATGTGAACTGACTCAAATCATTTTCTTAGATCTTTATTTTAGAAGTAATGACACGCCCGCGAGGATACGCATCAACTACTCTCTCTTCAGCACTATGCCGGAGCCGGGGCATCAACTACTCTCTCGCAAACAACAATTGGTTTCTGCTAAGGTGAGCTTTTTGTTGGCATGTAGGTGTCGTTTTATTGAAGAGTAGACATAGTGTAGTCGAGTCATTCACTAATAATCATTTTACTCGATCTTTTGATGTCGTTATTCGATTAATTATTAAGAATTCAAGTGCATTAGCACGAGTAGTACATTATTAAGAATTCGAGTAGGTATAGTCTTGAATGCGCAAACCAAATTCTAGTACGTATAGTCCTTAATGTGCAAACCAAACAAAAGTGATTACTCGTGCCGACGCACTCGAATTCTTAATAATTAATCAAATAACGACATCAAAAGATCGAGTAAAACGGTTATTTAATGAACGACTCGACTACACTACGTCTATTCTTTAATAAAATGACACCTACTCGCCAACGAAAAACTCATCATAGTGGAAACCTATTATTGTTTGCTATGCATGACAAACACACTAAACTTCTTCGCGCCATAAATTCCTCCACAAAATTTCGTTTTAAGCAAGCGTACAGTCCGTAGAAAGCCGTTTCAATATATTTCAAGATCCCAATTTAGCCATCCCAACACCCAGCCGGAAATAGCTGAAATTCAGTTTGAATGTTACTGTTCGAAACTTAACCAGCACGGGCACGTAACTTAAAACTTTCATTTTGGGCAAACTGTAAAATCAAATTGATATTCGTAAAATCTACGGACCTACAACACCCTAAACTATCATTTCTCTATATATTTGCAACTCAACAAAAGACTTGGTGGTGGGGAGAGGACTTCAAACGAAATAAACAAAAATTTGTATTAGATTATATTAGATTTTTTTTTTACTTCATCTAATTCGACTTGTCCACATGTTATATTAAATCTTGTTTTTTCATAACCTTGAAGAATATGAGATCTCAGTTGAGATCTCATTGGATATGATGCTTATATACTATATTCAACTTTAATAGAGCGAGCATAGGGATCTTCTCGAACCCTAATCGTCCATCAATTTCGATGGGGAGAAGCTGATCGGAGGTGATGCGATTGCAGTCATGCTGATGGGGGTTGGGCATTCCCAATTCTTTATGATGGATGTCACCTGATTCATAGAACCCATTACGGGGTTTCACATTACCACCTTCCTAGGAAGTTATATCCTCGCTGGGCAACCGAGGATGTCCACCCAGGTTTTTTCCTCTCTATTTTAGAATTAGAATAAGCAACAATCAATCGATGTGAACTGACTCAAATCATTTTCTTAGATCATTATTTTATAAGTAACAGACACGCCCGCGACGATACGCATCAACTGCTCTCTCTTCAGCACTATGCCGGAGCCGGGGCATCAACTACTCTCTCGCAAACAACAATTGGTTTCTGCTAAGGCGAGCTTTTTGTTGGCATGTAGGTGTCGTTTTATTGAAGAGTAGACATAGTGTATTCGAGTCATTCACAAATAATCATTTTACTCGATCTTTTTATGTCGTTATTCGATTAATTATTAAGAATTCAAGTGCCTTAGCACGAGTAGTTACATTATTAAGAATTCGAGTACGTATAGTCTTGAATGCGCAAACCAAATTCGAGTACATATCGTCCTTAATGTGCAAACCAAACAATAGTGATTACTCGTGCCGACGCACTCGAATTCTTAATAATTAATCATATAACGACATCCAAAGATCGAGTAAAACGGTTATTTAATGAACGACTCGACTACACTACGTCTATTCTTCAATAAAACGACACCTACTCGCCAACGAAAACCTCATCATAGTGGAAACCTATTATTGTTTGCTATGCATGACAAACACACTAAACTTCTTCGCGCCATAAATTCCTCCACAAAATTTCGTTTTAAGCAAGCGTACAGTCCGTAGAAAGCCGTTTCAATATATTTCAAGATCCCAATTTAGCCATCCCAACACCCCCGGAAATAGCTGAAATTCAGTTTGAATGTTACTGTTTGAAACTTAACCAGCACGCGCAACTTAAAAATTTCATTTTGGGCAAACTGTAAAATCAAATTGATATTCGTAAAATCTACGGACCTACAACACCCTAAACTATCATTTCACTATATATTTGCAACACAACGAAAGACTTGGTGGTGGGGAGAGGACTTCAAACGAAATAAACAAAAATTTGTATTAGATTATATTAGATTTTTTTTTTACTTTATCTAATTGGACTTGTCAACATGTTATATTAAAATCTTGTTTTTTCATGACCTTGATGAATATGAGATCTCAGTTGAGATCTCATTGGATATGATGCTTATATACGATATTCAACTTTAATAGAGCGAGCATAGGGATCTTCTCGGACCCTAATCGTCCATCAATTTCGATGGGGAGAAGGTAATCGGAGGTGATGCGATTTCAGCCATGCTGATGGGGGTTGGGCATTCCCAATTCTTTATGATGGATGTCACCTCATTCATAGAACCCATTACGGGGTTTCACGTTACCACCTTCCTGGGAAGTTATATCCTCGCTGGGCAACCGAGGATATTCACCCAGTTTTTTTCGTCTCTATTTTAGAATTAGAATAAGCAACAATCAATACTCAAATCATTTTCTTAGATCTTTATTTTAGAAGTAACAGACACGCCCGCGAGGATACGCATCAACTACTCTCTCTTAAGCACTATGCCAGAGCCGGGGCATCAACTACTCTCCAGCATTATGCCGGCTCCGGTGGTGCCACTGGCGGATGCGGACGTGCTGGCGGGCGTGATTGTACGGGTGGATAATGTCCTGCTGAATGGCGCATGACCACCGGCGGATGCTGTCCTGCTGAATGGCGCCGTCATATAGACCGCATATTATATTAGATTTTTTTGGCTTCATCTCATTGGACTTGTCCACATGTTATATTAGAATCTTGTTTTTTCATGACCTTGATAAAAGGTCTGTATACTTTCTTAGAAAATGACTTAAACGACATTACCTTCATGTTCATCCGCAAGGAATTGAAGGACTGCATTGTGGCCGTAGACGGATATAACTCGGGCTTTACAAGGGCACTATGTTGTGCAGGAGCTATGCGACAACTCCCCACCACCAAGTTTTTTATTTTCCGTTTATGGATTGCTATTTTTAATTTCTTTTGTTTCTCGTCAATCGATTTCCATTTCGAATATTCTTTGAATATTCGAATTTTGAATCCAAACAAATAAAAAAAATGCAAATTTTCTTTTATTTCGTTTGATATATATATATATAAAGGGTGTTGTGGAGCCGTAGGATTTTACGGATCTCAATTTGATCTTACGGTTTGCCTGAAATAAAATTCTTAGTTAATTACGCGTGTTGACCAGGTTTCGAATAGTAACATCGGGGCTGAATTTCAGCTGTTTTTGGCTAGATATGAGGGTGGCTAAATTGAGATCTTCAAGTATAATGAAATGGCTTTCTAAAGAATATAAACTTGCTTAAAACCGAGTTCTGTAGAGAAAATTATGGCGCGAAAATTTTTATCACATTTGTCATGCATAGCAAACAACAATTGGTTTCTGCTCGGGCGAGCTTTTTGTTGGCATGTAGGTGTCGTTTTATTGAAAAATAGGCGTAGTTTAGTCGAGTCATTCACGAATAATCATTTTACTCGATCTTTTGATGTCGTTATTCCATTAATTATTAAGAATTCAAGTGCATTAGCACGAGTAATCACTATTATTAAGAATTCGAGTAGGTATAGTCCTGAATGCGCAAACCAAATTCTAGTACGTATAGTCCTTAATGTGCAAACCAAACAATAATGATCACTCGTGCCGACGCACTCGAATTCTTAATAATTAATCAAATAACGACATCAAAAGATCGAGTAAAACGGTTATTTATTGAACGACTTGACTACACTACGTCTATTCTTCAATAAAACGACACCTACTCGCCAACGAAAAACTCATCATAGTGGAAACCTATTATTGCTTGCTATGCATGACAAATGTGATAAAAATTTTCGCGCCATAAATTCCTCCACAGAACTCGGTTTTAAGCAAGTTTATATTCTTTAGAAAGCCGTTTCAATATATTTCAAGATCCCAATTTAGCCATCCCAACACCCAGCCGGAAATAGCTGAAATTCAGTTTGAATGTTACTGTTTCGAAACTTAACCAAAGACGGGCAGAGTAACTTAAAACTTTCATTTTAGGCAAACTGTAAAATCAAATTGATAATCGTAAAATCTACGGACCTACAACACCCTAAACTATCATTTCTCTATATATTTGCAACTCAACGAAAGACTTGGTGGTGGGGAGAGGACTTCAAACGAAATAAACAAAAATTTGTATTAGATTATATTAGATGTTTTTTTTACTTCATCTAATTGGACCTGTCCACATGTTATATTAAATCTTGTTTTTTCATGACCTTGATGAATATGAGATCTCAGTTGAGATCTCATTGGATATGATTCTTATATACTATATTCAACTTTAATAGAGCGAGCATAGGGATCTTCTCGGACCCTAATCGTCCATCAATTTCGATGGGGAGAAGGTGATCGGAGGTGATGCGATTTCAGCCATGTTGATGGGGTTGGGCATTCCCAATTCTTTATGATGGATGTCACCTCATTCATAGAACCCATTACGGGGTTTCACGTTACCACCTTCCTAGGAAGTTATATCCTCGCTGGGCAACCGAGGATGTTCACCCAGGTTTTTTTCCTCTCTATTTTAGAATTAGAATAAGCAACAATCAATCGATGTGAACTGACTCAAATCATTTTCTTACATATTTATTTTAGAAGTAACAGACACGCCCGCGAGGATACGCATCAACTACTCTCTCTTCAGCACTATGCCAGAGTCGGGGCATCAACTACTCTCTCGCAAACACCAATTGGTTTCTGCTAAGGCAAGCTTTTTGTTGGCATGTAGGTGTCGTTTTATTGAAGAGTAGACATAGTGTAGTCGAGTCATTCACTAATAATCATTTTACTCGATCTTTTGATGTCGTTATTCGATTAATTATTAAGAATTCAAGTGCATTAGCACGAGTAGTTACATTATTAAGAATTCGAGTAGGTATAGTCTTGAATGCGCAAACCAAATTCTAGTACGTATAGTCCTTAATGTTCAAACCAAACAATAGTGATTACTCGTGCCGACGCACTCGAATTCTTAATAATTAATCAGATAACGACATCAAAAGATCGAGGAAAACGGTTATTTAATGAACGACTCGACTACACTACGTCTATTCTTCAATAAAACGACACCTACTCGCCAACGAAAACCTCATCATAGTGGAAACCTATTATTGTTTGCTATTCATGACAAACACACTAAACTTCTTCGCGCCATAAATTCCTCCACAAAATTTCGTTTTAAGCAAGCGTACAGTCTGTAGAAAGCCGTTTTAATATATTTCAAGATCCCAATTTTCCATCCCAACACCCAGCCGGAAATAGCTGAAATTCAGTTTGAATGTTACTGTTCGAAACTTAACCAGGACGGGCAAGTAACTTAAAACTTTCATTTTGGGCAAACTGTAAAATCAAATTGATATTCGTAAAATCTACGGACCTACAACACCCTAAACTATCATTTCTCTATATATTTGCAACTCAACGAAAGACTTGGTGGTGGGGAGAGGACTTCAAACGAAATAAACAAAAATTTGTATTAGATTATATTAGATTTTTTTTTTACTTCATCTAATTGGACTTGTCCACATGTTATATTAAATCTTGTTTTTTCATGACCTTGATGAATATGAGATCTCAGTTGAGATCTCATTGGATATGATTCTTATATACTATATACAACTTTAATAGAGCGAGCGTAGGGATCTTCTCGGACCCTAATCGTCCATCAATTTCGATGGGGAGAAGGTGATCGGAGGTGATGCGATTTCAGCCATGCTGATGGGGGTTGGGCATTCCCAATTCTATATGATGGATGTCACCTCATTCATAGAACCCATTACGGGGTTTCACATTACCACCTTCCTAGGAAGTTATATCCTCGCTGGGCAACCGAGGATGTCCACCCAGTTTTTTCCTCTCTATTTTAGAATTAGAATAAGCAACAATCAATCGATGTGAACTGACTCAAATCATTTTCTTAGATCTTTATATTAGAAGTAATGACACGCCCGCGAGGATACGCATCAACTACTCTCTCTTCAGCACTATGCCGGAGCCGGGGCATCAACTACTCTCTCGCAAACAACAATTGGTTTCTGCTAAGCGAGTTTTTTGTTGGCATGTAGGTGTTGTTTTATTGAAAAACATAGGCGTAGTTTAGTCGAGTCATTCACTAATAATCATTTTACTCGATCTTTTGATGTCGTTATTCGATTAATTATTAAGAATTCAAGTGCATTAGCATGAGTAGTTACATTATTACGAATTCGAGTAGGTATAGTCTTGAATGCGCAAACCAAATTCGAGTACATATAGTCCTTAATGTGCAAACCAAACAATAGTGATTACTCGTGCCGACGCACTCGAATTCTTAATAATTAATCAAATAACGTCATCAAAAGATCGAGTAAAACGGTTATTTAATGAACGACTCGACTACACTACGTCTATTCTTCAATAAAACGACACCAACTTGCCAACGAAAAACTCATCATAGTGGAAACCTATTATTGTTTGCTATGCATGACAAACACACTAAACTTCTTCGCGCCATAAATTCCTCTACAAAACTCCATTTTAAGCAAGCGTATAGTCCATAGAAAGTTGTTTCGATACATTTCAAGATCCCAATTTAGCCATCCCAACACCAAGCCGGAAATAGCTGAAATTCAGTTTGAATGTTACTATTCGAAACTTAACCAACACGGACAAGTAACTTAAAACTTTCATTTTGGGCAAATTATAAATCAAATTGATATTCGTAAAATCTACGGACCTACAACACCCTAAACTATCATTTCTCTATATATTTGCAACTCGGTGGTGGGGAGAGGACTTCAAACGAAATAAACAAAAATTTGTATGTTTTTCATTTCTTCGGGTTCGAAATTTGAATATTCAAAAAGTAATCGAAATAAAAATCGAATCTTGAGAAACAAAAGAAACGAGGGACAGCAAATGGCAAAAGGCAAACGAAAGATTTGGTTGGTGGTGGGATGATGAATTCAAGCGAAATATTTGAAAAAAATCGCATTTTTAATTTATTCGGATTCAAAATTCAAATATTTGAAATGGAAATCGATTCGCGAGAAAAGAAAGAAACTAAGAACAGCAAACGGCAAACAGTAAAGAAAGGTTTACTTGGTGTTGGGGGAAGGATTTCGAATTTAAAATTCGAAATGGGGATAAAAGGTCTGTATATTTTCTTAGAAAATGACTTAAAAGACATTACCTTCATGTTCATCCGCAAAGAATTGAGGGGAGTTCTGTGACAACTCCCCACCAACAAGTAAGTTTTTTATTTGCCTTTTATGGATTGCTATTCTTAATTTCTTTTGTTTCTCGTCAATCGATTTCCATTTCGAAGATTCTTTGAATATTCGAATTTTAAATCAAAATAAATAAAAAAATGCAAATTTTCTTTTATTTCGTTTGAATGCCTCTCTCCACTACCAAGTAAATTTTTTGTTTAGCTTTGAACGTGTGTGTATATATATATAAAGGGTGTTGTGGAGCTATATGATTTTACGGATCTTAATTTGATCTTATGATTTGCCTGAAATAAAATTCTAAGTTAATTACGCGTGTTGGCCAGGTTTCGAATAGTAACATTCGAGGCTGAATTTTAGCTGTTTTCGGCTAGATATGAGAGTGGCTAAATTGGGATCTTCAAGTATATTGAAATGGCAATCTAAAGACTATATATTTGCTTAAAACCGAGTTATGTGGAGAAAATTATAGCGCGAAATTTTTTATCACATTTGTCATGCATAGCAAACAACAATAGGTTTCTGCTAAGGCAAGCTTTTTGTTGGCATGTAGGTGTCGTTTTATTGAAGAATAGGCGTAGTGTAGTCGATTCATTCATTAAATAATCATTTTGCTCGATCTTTTGATGTTGTTATTCGATTAATTATTAAGAATGCAAGTGCATTAGCACGAGTAATCACCATTATTAAGAATTCGAGTAGTTATAGTCTTTAATGCGTAAACCAAATTTGAGTACGTATAGTCCTTAATGTGCAAAATAAACAATGGTGATTACCCGTGCCAACGCACTCGAATTCTTAATAATTAATCAAATAATGACATCAAAAGATCGAGAAAAATGATTATTTAATGAACGACTCAACTACACTACGTCTATTCTTCAATAAAACGACACCTACTCGCCAACGAAAAGCTCACCATAGTGGAAACCTATTATTGTTTTCTATACATGACAAACACACTATACTGTTTTGCGTCATAAATTCCTCCACAAAACTCCGTTTTAAGCAAGCGTATAGTCCGTTGAAAGCCGTTTCGATATATTTCAAGATTACAATTTAGCCATCCCAACACCTAGCCGGAAATAGCTGAAATTCAATCTTGAATGTTACTGTTCGAAACTTAACCAGCACGCGCAAGTAACTTAAAATTTTCATTTTGGGCAAACTGTAATATCAAATTGATAATCGTAAAATCCTACGGACCAACAACACCCTAAACTATCATTTCTCTATATATTTGCAACTTATATATTTGCAACTCAATGAAAGACTTACTTGGTGGTGGGGAGAGGACTTCAAACGAATTAAACAAAAAATTGTATTGTTTTTTATTTCTCCAGGTTTGAAATTTGAATATTCAAAAAGTAATCGAAATAAAAATCGATTCTCAAGAAATAAAAGAAATGAGGGACGGAAAATGGCAAAAGGCAAACGAAAGATTTGGTTGGTGTTGGGAAGATGAATTCAAACGAAATAAAAAAAAAATCGTATGTTTTATTTCTTGGTATTCAAAATTGAAATATTAAAAAAATATTTGAAATGGAAATCGATTCTTGAGAAAAGAAAGAAACTAAGAACAGTAAATCGCAAACAGTAAACAAAGGGTTACTTGGTGTTGGGGAGAAGGATTCAAACAAAATAAAAATAAAAATCATATTATTTTTCGAATTTAAAATTTGAAAATTAAAAAAATGTTCGAAATGAAAATTGATTCCTAAGAAACAAAAGAAACTAAAAATATCAAATGGCAAACGGCAAAAAGAAGACTTACTTGATGGTGGGAGAGGATTTTAACCGAACTGAAAAAAAATTGCGTTTTTTTATTTGTTCGAATTCAAAATTCGAATATTCAAAAAATATTGAAGAGCACTCTCTCTGTGCTCTTTCTGTCTCTGGCAGGAGGACTGAAAATTATCGGGCTCTCTCTTAGGGTTCTCACTCTCCTGTCTATCTAATAAGAAGATTGAACATTAGTGATCTCTCTTGACTCTGAGTGTCGTTGTCTCTCTCTTTTGATTTATTCCCTTTGAGTACCAGAACGATTAATCCTCACTCTCTCTTCTTGTGACAGAAAATGAGGATAAAAGATATGTACACTTTTTTAGAAAAAGACTTAAAAAAACATCACCTTCACGTCCATCCACATCAAGGAATTGAGGGGCTGTACTGTGGCTATAGACGGTCATAAGTGGCTCTACGAGGGCGCTGTATTGTGTGGCAAGGAGCTCCGTAATAACCTCTCCATCACCAAGTAAGTTTTTTGTTTGCCTTTGATGTTCTTAATTGCTTTTGTTTCTCGCGAATTGATTTTCATTTCAAATATTTTTGGAATATTCGAGTTTTGACTCCAAAGAAATAAAAAATGTGAATTTTCATATATTTTGTTTAAATGCCCCCACCACCAAGTAATTGTTTAGGTATTGTGGAGTTGTAGAATTTTACATATCTCAATTTGATCTTATGGTTTGCCTGAAATAAAATTACTAAGTTAGTTACACATGTTGGTCAAGTTTCAAATGGTAATTTTCGCTGAATTTCAACTGTTTTTGACTAGGTGTTTGAGAAGAAGTTTAGCGCATTGACCATGCATAGCGAACAACAATAGAATTTGAGTGTGTTGGCTCGAGTAATCACCATTGTTTGGTTTGTGCATTAAGGACTATACGTACTCGAATTTTTAGTAATGGTAGTTACTTAAACAGATGCACTCGAATTCTTAATAATTAATCAAATACGATATCAAAAGATCGAGTAAAATGATTATTTAATGAATGACTCGACTAGACTACGCCTTATTCGTCAATAAAAAGACACATATGTGCCAACGAAAATCTTGTCTTAGCGAAAACGTATGGTTGTTTGCTATGCGTGACAAATGTACTAAATTTCCTAACGCCATAAATTCCTCCACAGAACTCCATTTTACACAAGCGTATAGTCCTTAGAAAGCCCTTTCAATGTACTTCAAAAACTCAATTTAGCTACCCTAACACCTAGCCGGAAACAGCTGAAATTCAGCCTCAAAGGTTACTATTTGAAACCTGACTAGCACACGCAACTAACTTAGAAATTTCATGTCGGGCAAACTATAATGTTAAATCTATATTTATTTGTAGCTCAACAAAAGACTTAATTGGTGGTAGGAGAGCATTCACATTTTTTTTTTATTTCTTTGGGTTTGAAATTCGAATGTTTAAAAAATATTCTAAATAAAAATTGATCCTCAAGAAACAAAAGAAACTAGGGACAACAAATGACAAACGACAAAGGGCAAAGGAAAGATTTACTTGATGGAGGGAAGAAGAATTAAAACGAAATAAAAAAAATCACATCTTTTTATTTTTTTGAATTCAAAATTCGAATATTGAAAAAATATATGAAATGGAAATTGATTCTCAAGAAATAAAAGAAACTAAGAAGAACAAACGGCAAATGACAAACAAAAGGCTCACTTGGTGGTGGGGAGAAGGATTCAAAAAAAAAAATCATATATATATATATATATTTTCGAATTTAAAATTTGAATATTAAAAAAATATTTGAAATGGAAATCAATTCCCAAGAAACAAAAGAAACTAAGAATAGCAAATGGCAAACGGCAAACAAAATACTTACTTGGTAGTGGGGAGAGGATTTCAACCGAAGTAAAAAAAAAAAAAAAAAGAATCGCTTTTTTTTTTTTTTTTTTTTTATTTCTTCGAATTCAAAATTCGAATATTCAAAAAATATTGAAGAGCACTCTCTCTATGCTCTCTCTATCTTTGACAGGAAGACTAGACATAAGCGCTTTCTCTATGCTCTCTCGCTCTCTCTCTCGCAACATTCTCACTCTCTCTCTCTATCGAACAAGAAGGATATTAGTAGGAAGACTGGACATTAGCACTCTGAGCGCCCTGTCTCTCTCTTTTGAGTGCCAGAACAATCAATCCTCACTCTGTTCTCTTTCTGTGATAGGAAATGGGATAAAAGGTCTGTACATTTTTTAAAAAACATCTCCTTCAAGTCCATCCACATCAAGGAAGGGGCTGCACTGTGGCTGTGGACGGTTATAACTGGCTCTACAAGGGCACGGTTATGACTAGCTCTACAAGGGCACTGTATTGTGCGGCAAGAAGCTCTGTAACAACTTCCCAATCACCAAGTAAGTTTTTTGTTTGCCCTTAGTCGTTCTTAGTTTCTGTTGTTTCTCGTAAATTGATTTTCATTTCGACTATTGTTGGAATATTCGAGTTTTGAATCCAAAGAAATTAGAAAATGTGAATTTTCATATATTTCGTTTAAATGCCCCCTCCACCATCGAGTACGGTGACAACTAAACATGAGCTGAGTATATATATATATATATATATATATATATGGTGTTGTAAAACCATAGGATTTTATAGATCTTAATTTGATCTTACAGTTTGCTCAAAATAAAATTACTAAGTTAGTTACACGTGTTGATTGGGTTTCAAATAGTAACTTTCAAGCCTGAATTTCAAATGTTTCCAGCTAGGTGTTGATGTGGCTAAATTGGGTTCTTGATGTATATCGAAAGAGCTTTCTAAGGACTATACATTTGCTTAAAGTAAACTTCTGTTGAGGAATTCGTGGCAAGAAGAACTTTAGCGTATTGGCCACGCATACCAAACAACAATAGGTTTTCGCTAATGCGAGCTTTTCATTATTGCTGGATAGGCGTACTGTAGTCGAGTCATTCATTAAATAATCGTTTTATTAGATCTTTTGATATCATTATTTGATTAATTATTACGAATTTGACTGCGTCGGCTCAAGTAATCACCATTGTTTGGTTTGCTCGTTAAGGACTATGCATACTAGAATTCTTAATAATGGTAGTTACTCGAGCCGACACACTCGAATTCTTAATAATTAATCGAATAACGATATCAAAAAATCGAGTAAAATGATTATTTAATGAATGACTCGACTATACCATGCCTATTCATCAATAAAACAAATGCCAATGAAAGTTTGCTTTAGCGGAAACATATGATTGTTTGCTATGCAAGACAAACACAATAAATCTCTTCGGGCCATAAATTTGCTCCACAAAACTCCATTTTACGCAAGCGTATAGTCGTTAGAAAACTATTTCGATAAACTTCAAGAACCCAATTTAGCTACGCTAACACCTAGCCAGAAACAGCTGAAATTCAACCCCGAACATTATTGTTTGAAACCTGACTAGCATGCGCAACTAACTTAGAATTTTTGTTTCAAGCAAACCGTAATATCAAATTGATATCTGTAAAATCTTACAGCTCCATAACACCCTAAACTATCATTTTTATCTATATTCGCAGCTCAACAAAAGACTTACAAATGAAAGATTTACCTGGTGGAGGGAAGAAGAATGCAAACGAAAAAAAAATATCACATTTTTTTTATTTCTTCAAATTCAAAATTCGAATATTCAAAAAATATTTGAAATGGAAATCGATTCTTGAGAAACAAAAGAAAGTAAGAACAACAAATGGCAAACAGTAAACAAAAGGCTTACTTGGTGGTAGGGGGAATGATTCAAACGAAAAAAAAAATCGTATTTTTTATTTTTTCAAATTTAAAACTTGATATTCGAAATGGAAATCGATTCCCATGAAACAAAAGAAAATGGCGAACTACAAACAAAAGACTTGGTAGTAGGAAGAGGAATTGAACCGAAGTGAAGAAAATCACATTTTTTATTTATTCGGACTCAAAATTCGAATATTCAAAAAATATTGGAGAGCACTCTCTCTGCACTTTCTCTGTCTCTGACAGGAAGATTGGACATTAGTGCCCTCTTTGCGTTCTCACTCTCTCTGTCTATCTAATAAGAAGACTGGACATTAGCACTCCTTCTCGACTACGAGTGCCTTGTCTTTCTCTTTTGAGTGCCTAAAAGGAATGATCAATCCTCACTCTCTCTCTTTCTATGATAATAAATTAGGATACAAAGTCTATATACTTTCTTAGAATAAGACTTAAAAGACATCACCTTTATGCCTAATCAGTAGGAGTGATCGGGTCCACGTTGGGTAGGGTTTAGATCTGGACCATGTACCTGACCCTATTATAACCGGTTCCCCTTTTCTGGACTTTATACCCGACCCTGTTTGTATTGGATCCTGTACCCGACCCATCCTATTTTTCCAATCTGGTCCCAGGGTCAACCTGTTTTCACTAGAACTTGTTTTGCAATCTCCCGATATCCTATACGACTTTGAATTTTATATTAATACGCGAGAAAATAACGTAATCCTCGTAATTTGTATTGAAACATTAAGCACTTGTAATAAATAAATACATAAATTTTTTGACTAAACGAAAAATTAAGGATCCACAGGGCTAATTATTATAAATAAAATCATAAGGCAAAGAATTAGCAACAAATATTGGTCTAATATTAGTCTTATTCCCACAACTACGAAGTTACTCATTTATGCAAGCATAACTCCTCTTACAAAAGAGAAATTATGCGGGCCAATCCATGTGTTATACAAGAATTTGGCGGCGACAAACATCCTCCGTTCATCAGACGGTGCGAGAGGGAGCCGGTGAGGGAGGGAAGCAAGTGAGGAAGAGGAATAACAAATGAGGAGTGTCGTGCGTGTTTGAGAGAGCTAAGAGGAAAAACGTCGTGTGATTGCGAGAGTAAGAATAGAAATTGAGAGAAAAAAAAAGGTTTTGGAGCTCTACTTACAAAACCGGTCCAGGAACCGGTTTCCGGGTGGGTAATCACTCGGAACTTGTTCCGGACCAATTTAAACCGGTTCCGAATTTTGGGAACCGGTTCCCAAACCGATTTCAACGGGAATCGATTCCCGACCCTATTTTCCTGGTGGGTCAGTTCGGGAACCAGGTATACTTGGTCCGGTTGCACATCCCTACTAACCACATCAAGGAATTGAGGGATTGCATTGTGGTCGTGGACGGCCATAGCTGGCATACAAGGGTGCTATGTTGTGTAGCAATGAGCTTTGTGACAACCTCCGCCATTATCAAGTAAGGTTTTTTTTTTGCCGTTTGTTGTTTGTTGTTCCTAGTTTCTTTTGTTTCTTGTGAATCGATTTCCATTTCAAAATATTTTGTGAATATTCAAATTTTGAATCCAAAGAAATAAAAAAAAAATGTGATTTTTATTTTATTTTGTTTGAACGTCTCTCCCCACCACCAAGTAAGTATTTTGTTGGGTTGCATATATATATATATAGGGTCTTGTAGAGCCGTAGGATTTTACGGATCTCAATTTGATATAACGATTTGCCCGAAATAAAATTTCTAATTTAGTTACGTGTGTTGGTCAAGTTTCGAATAGTAATCTTCAAGGCAAAATTTCAGCCGTTTCTAGCAAGATGACTAAATTGAATTCTTGAAGTATATCGGAAGTGCTTTCTAAAGACTATACACCTGCTTAAAACGGAGTTTTGTGGAGGAATTTATAGCGTGAAAAGTTTAGCGCGTTTATCACGCATAGTAAACAGCAATAGGTTTTCGCTAAGGCAAGCTTTTCGTTGATGTGTATATTTTATTGACAAATAGGCATAGTGCAGTTCAGTCGTTCATTAAATAATTATTTTACTTGATCTTTTGATTTCTTTATTCTATCAATTATTGAGAATTTGAGTGTGCCGGCTTGGGTAATCACCATTGTTTGGTTTGCGTGTTGAGGATTTTATGTACTTGAATTCTTAATAATGATGGTTGCCCCACTCGAACTCTTAATAATTAATCGAATAACAATATCAAAAGATAGAGTAAAGCGATTTTAATGAATGACTAGATACACTATGCCTATTGGTCAATAAAACAACTCCTTCGTGCCAACGAAAAACTTGTCTTGATGGAAATATATGGTTGTTTGCTATGCACGACAAACGCGCTAAACTTCTTCATGTCATATATTTCTCCACATAACTCCATTTTAGGCAAACACATAATCCTTAGAAAGCCCTTTAATATATTTCAAGCATCCAATATAGCCACCCTAATACCTAATTGAAAATAATTAAAATTCAGCCTCAAAGGTTACTGTTTGAAACTTGACCAGCATGCGCAATTAACTTAGAAATTTCATTTCGGGCAAACCATGAGATCAAACTGATATCCGTAAAATCCTATGGCTCAACAACACCTTAAACTATCATTTCTATGTATATTCGCAGCTCAACAAAAGACTTACTTGGTGGTGGGGAAAGGCTTTCAAATGAAATAAACAAAAATTCAACAAATGAATTGGTGGTGGGAAGAAGAATTCATACCAAATAAAATAAAAAATTGGATTTTTTTTTAATTTCTTTGGATTCAAAATTCAAATATCTAATTACAATCATTGATCAACTCCGATTTAATGGATGAGATTGATCTTCCAACCTACCAACTACTGGCGTTTATGCCCAGAGAATTCTAGAATCCAGTGCAATTACCATCTCACCCATCCCTAGGAACATTCCAGAAATCCTAAGGAAAACACCAGATGAGCTTGGGCAGTCTTCCTCGATCATTTTCTTTTGAACAAAACCGGCCACATCTTTTGCTTGACCTATCTTCCTAAACATAAAAGAGCTACTAAAAGTGTCTGTGAGGACCAAAAGAGAGTCGTCGCACAAAATGACTTGCAAAATTTGAAACTAAGAGCTTGGCTTAAACAATCACTAGATCCAAATCCAACCTTCTTTTTTTTATCCCCCACTTCGCAACGCCCATAAATCTTCTTAATGATAATGTCGTTCCTACACTTTGAAATCTAACATACTAACGACACATCTCTTTGCAAAACCCAACAACACAGTAACCGTTCAATAAATCTGCACAATCAAAACGACCCAATTGCAGAAAATGCATAACCACAATCCATCCATTCGCAAGGCAGCTCAAGTTCGTACCTTTTTTTCCGTGCGTGAAATACCAAAACAATCGACCAATCCAGGCAAGAAACGGCGTTTCTTCAGGAGGCAAGATTCAACAGGGAGAGGGGAGATCTTACGACGGGGTTTCTTTCATTGACGAGAGACGGGTCGTCCCTGAGCAGCTTCTGGAGGCTGGTGATGTCCCCAGGCAGCCATGGATGGTGGTGCTCGGTTATGTTACAATGCATTTTAGCTCTGAAAAGGCCGCCTGCTTTAGCAGTGAGTTACAATCCATTCTTAGGCTCATACTCTGATGAATTGAATTCTAAATCCATCGACTCATCTGCGTGTACTTCCATTTTGAAAGTGAAGGCTCTTCATCAGAGGGTAATCTTAAATGCTTACCATTATTTGGTAGTCCACTTTTCTTGTGGGTTCTGTGGTGACCTCTTTGGCATTTTGGAGACTTCATGTTCCAAGAGTTCCCTCAAGATGATGTTGGAAATTTGATATTTCTCTTGGCTCCAGGAAATCGTGCCCTTGGACTAGACAAGTCATTAACCGGATCTGGAAAAAAATTTGGAGCTGACATCTCTCATTTGGCCCACTATTCTGACATAGCAGAAAAATCGTTAAGAGAGAATCGTCTTGGTAATATCGTCATTTAGATTCACAGGTTCTGATTCTCGTGCCAGTGGTCTCCATGCTCTTCTGAAGGATGCACAACACATACACAAATAGATGAGAAGACGACCGCACGTAGATTCTCTACTTTTTTTAGCTTTTAGTTAGTTATTCCTCATAGATTTCGTTCACTAGTAGGTCAACTACCACCCCAATTTCAGTCAATTTGCATTAGTGGTGAAGAACAAGAAGGCCACGATTCCAAACCGCAGGAGTTGATTGTGGGCAGTATATTCCAATGTACATCGTCGCATCTGCTGAGCTCCAGGTCACCAGAACAGTTGCAGCTGTTATGTTGCCCAGGCATGGCCAATCGAAGTGAACATGCTTGTGTTTCATAAGAATGTGGGAACTATGCTTGTTCTGATCCCTTGTCATCCAACTATTATGAGCAGGTCGATCCAGTGACGTGCTTTGCACGAGTTGAAATCATCAAGGACATCGCTGCTCTGTTCCTTTAATGGAAAGAGATGCTTCATGCTGCCACAGTATAATAAGAAATATTATAGATACCTTATCACATAAAACTTCTATAATTCGATTGAACAACTCAGGATTGTCAACGGTAAGTGCAATGTGATTTTAAAAAAGAAAAAAGGAATTAATAGTGGCCTAACCTTTCATTCCATTAAGTTAACAAGAGAAGCAGAGAGCCACAACAAAAATTATGATCACGAACAATCTGAAAACCCAATAGTGACTCGAGCATTTTTACATCGCCTTTGATTACATATGCTGAAACCTGCCCAAGATTGGCCCATTTTTCCATGCCAATTCTGGTGCGAACAAAGTTGGTATTAGTTTGGGTTAGTAATGGATTTTGATCTTCATGTTAGTAGGTTAATTGGAAAGGGGTAAAAGAAGAAATCATCATCACTTTAGTTTTTCACTATTTTCAAGATCATTTATTGCCTTGTCCTTAGAATAGGGTCATGAAAGTATGAGTGTCCCCCATCCTTCGGTTGTTAGGATAAGGGAGAATCGGTGTGGGTTAAACTAGACCATGACAATAGCCAAAAAGTCCATTCTCTTTGAAAAGTCCTAAAGCAATTAGTTTATCTGTCTTATACAGAGCAGAACAACCTTCACGGCGGCATTCCGAGCATGATGGAGCTTCATCTTCCGAGTATCAATTTTGTTCCTCCACAATCTATCTACCCAAAGAGTTCTAAGAGGTTATTGATTCCATTTTGTCTGGAAACAGACAGAATTCGACCTAAAGCAAAAGGGACGGCATAGTTCGGGAGAGGTCTTGTCATGCTCTGTATGAAATTAGAGTAGCATGCGACATTGGCAAGCCATGAGAAATGATCAGCATCGCCGGAGTTGCAGCTCGATTCTGCTCTATTTGGGACGGGTTCGATGTAGCTGGTTTACAAGGATCGATATTGATAATATTGAAAAGTCAAACTAAGCCATCTGAAATAGGCTTTTGTCTGGCTAATCCAGTGTTTAAACGTGGTCTTTGTTGTTTCAATTAGAATGTACTCATGTATGTCTAGACATATGACTCGATTTTGTGAGCATTTAAGATTTGGAATGAAGACGAAGGAGATCGGTCACAAGGTGTCGGGTTTCTACTAGTCATACTATTGAAATCACGTACTAAGCAATGGAAATGGGTAGACATGGATCGTAACTTGCGCATGGCACGCAGCAAAGAAACTTGATTCCATCAATGTTTCAAGAGATGAGACTGTTTTATAATTGAGAACATAACGAATCAATACTGGAGAACCTAATTTACTCTCCAAAAAAAAAAAAAAAAAATCCTGACAAAGTAAGTAATATCTACGAAACTACAAGAATGGTACCCAAAACCTAATCAAATAATTATTTAAAAGGAAATGGCATCATCTGAAATATTCAAAGAACCCGAAAAACTACAAATAGTTAAAATAGAACAAAATCCTAAATTTGGATGATTTTCTGATCCCCGTCGTTCCCTCCCAAATAATAAATATCCGAGCTTGGATTGCGAAGTTGCTAAAAGATGATCACAATTTTCCCCGCTACAATATATAAAATAGACGCCAACGTGGTTTGAATAGAGATAAGGTAGCCTTCCATTTGGCCGAAATCTAGAGATAGATCATGGTTAACTATGATTCTGCAATTCAGGAGGAAACCTTGTCATGTTGCTATCTCACTCTGAGAATTGGTTTCCGTAAATTCGTTTCGGCAGCAAATTTAACAGCACTGTCGACGATCACAACAGGAACTCAAAACTAAGCATTAATTACAATAACTCATAATTGATCGAAAAGCATAAGGTTGTTTTAACTGGGAGATTGGCAAATTCAAATGTCAACAGAGAACATAAAATTTGAATCTTCTTGGAAGTATGACAAACAGGGTTCTTTAGAGAGACCATGCCCAGCCTTTCAGAGTCCTAGCCACAATCAGTAAAGGCCAATGGCGGGGTTAGCACAGACATGATACGGGTGCAGCACTTGATCCTTTTTTTAGGACACACGTAGCATGCTCAAATCCATATGTCCGAAGTGCAGTCGCCTCCTGGATACCTCATTTCATGAGCTAGGGACGGGCCATCAGGCTCCAAGCCGAAGTCCACGAAGAAGTCCGGGTTAATTTTGAGGCCGCCTTTCTCGGTGTCGACATCAATCTGCAGCATGTGCGATCCTGTCTCCATCAGTTGAGGATAGAATTGGCGATCCCAAGGGCTGAAGAGTGAGTTTGTGACATAGAGTCGCTTGCCATCTAAGCTTGACTGGATCATTTGAGGTCCTCCTCTGAGTTTATTCCCCTGAAGCAATGCATGAAGTGGTCAAAGAAGTAATATTCTTGCAATTATCCAGCAAGATTTAGAAATCTGTACCGTAATCAGCTTTTACCACTGTTTGTTCTTACATAAATTGAAACAGACATACCTTTATCTCAGGAAGGTCAACTTGCCATGTCGTGCCATCTTCTCTCTCTACCAAAACTGCGCTTCCCTTATGAAACAGTCCCCCAGCCCATACTTGGCCCGCGAGCACTGGATGTTCAGGGTCCTCAATGTTATACTGCCTCACGTCCCCATGAAGCCAGTTCACAAAGTACAAATAACGATCATCGAGCGATATCAAGAAATCTGTTATGAGTCCAGGCATTACGGGAAGGATCCAGTTTTGGACCTTCAGAGGTTCAACTGATATAGCCACCTGCATAAACCAGTGGGAAAAAGACATTACCAGGCTGCATAATATCATATTAGTGGCAATCTGCAGGGTGATAAAAGCCTGTATTCAATCAGAAAAGGAAGTATGGAGACATGCAAAAAAAAAAAAAAGGGCATCGAAAAGGGGAGAGATGACGAGACAAAAATTATATTCAACTAGATCTCTGATTTTAGTAAGAGGACAGGTAAGAATTTTGTTGTGCTTCCCAAAGTTGGCGAAATTGCATCAATTCATAGGTTTTCGTCAGTATATAACAAGAGTTATATATCCTTTATAATTACATTTTTGCACAAAGAAAAAATTACATTCGTCATGGTCCTGTTGTAACATTTCTAAATGAATCAAAAACAGCACTGATCTGCACGGAGATGCTTACATCAGTTGAACCTTGACTTCATTTTTTCAGACATTCTGGCAGTCTCTCAGAAAGAGTTCCAATAAATATATTCTAGAAGTTTCAAGAACTTGCCATGCCACTTGACACCACTAGTAAAGGTTCGATTCCAGCAATTGTCAAGAGTGAAATATCAGGAAGTTATAGTTGAATACCTCATGGCTCCACGAGCCGTCCTGGGTCTTGAAGAAGCGCACCATATTGCTGCTCAATGCACACCCAACATATCCCATGTCCTTGGAAGGATCATGCAGAAATCTTATCTACAAAAAGTCAGCAAGGGATTGTTCTGAGAATTTTGAGCTTGCAGTGGCTTAACAAGAACCAACACGTAAACCAACCTAAACAGAACTAAACCTAAAGCTGCTAAGTTTTTTATCTACCTCGAGCGGTATGAGGCCAGTGTCGCCCAGGTCCAGTGTTTGCTTGAGTTCACCATCAGGCCAGCTGTACACATGGAGATGCCTCCCGTATAGACCGTCCGACACGTGCTGAGGGTTAAAACCTTTAGTGAAAGCTGAAGGAGCCCCCCACGATGAGCTGATCATCGTCTTGTGCCGGGGTTGGTACCAGAAATCATAACCGAAGAGGGGACTGTGCCCAGTTTTCTCCCACCTTATGTAGAAAAATCAGCAGCAATTGAAATTCAGAGCCGCGTATAGATGACATTTAGGGTAAAAATATTGACATGATACAAAAAAGGAAATAGAAGGAAAAAACTTGAACAATGCCAGACGCAACTAGTTGAATAAATTGGCACTGCCAATTGTTTAACATGTATCCATATGAAAACGGATGAAAAGATTTGGGCACGTGATTCAACAGTTATAACCTTCCTTTCACGTTGAATTCTGAATCGAGGAGCAGAAAGCCATTTCCCTCGGCTTTTCCATCTTTGTCACCGAGGCACGAGACCATGATCTCACCAGATGCAAGGCAATGGGACGTGTGCGGATAAGCAAGTCCAGTCTTCTCAATAATGTCTTTTGGATCAACAACCTTATGCAGAGCTGGAGCTTGAGGATTGGTTTTTGTATCGATCACATATATCCGGCCGGACCTGAAAGATGCAACATACTTTGTAAGCAATGTCTATGAAAAAGCAGTTTTGGCTGCCGATTTGGTAAAAGAAAGAGAAGCTAAAGAAAAGTAATTGCCAAACCAGAGCAAGTGAATTTGCTATTTTATCCATCAAATACTCTCGAGGGGCATCTTTCATCAAACATGAGCAACTGTAACGGATCAATACCCTTAAGAGTAGAGCATAGAAGCGGCAGGAGATCTCTCAAAACAAACTTATATGTAATTGATCATGACAAGATTTTATAAAGGCCAGAATGCTAACATCCTGCACATTGTGTCTGAATGTTCTCACCGAAGTTAACTGAACCAGAGGTCAAGTGTCTTCTAAAATGAGAGATTAGGAAGTTCAGCAGTTAGACACGTGCATTCCTTTTGATTCGACTTCAGGTAGGAAATGCAAGAAAATTGATCAAATGAGATCTCACAGCAGGATGCAGGAATACAGCGACTATGACTAATGAAGATGAAAGACAAGGATGAAGACGGGTACTGCAGTCCAAAAGCAAGAGTCCAGATGAATTACAAAAGAAAAAGAAAAGAAACATTTATGTGAAGACAAAGTACTAGGTATAATACTGGTATAATAAATTGGCATATTAGTAGCTAATTTGGTAGATAGCACACCAGCATTTAGAAAAATTAACATTGCCAAAAGACTGACATCACTTAGTAAGCCAATCAATATTCAAAATCACAGGCATTCATATACCAAATGATATTCTGGCAGAGGAATACATAAACTGCAAAGGTTGTCATTCTCAGGTAATGATGCACTCAAAACAAAGGAACTGCGTCAGTTCATCATAGTACCCCGTTCTCTCCTTAACAAGATTCGTTTTTTTATCGGGACTTCGGAAAAAAAATTGTAAAAATAGAAGGACCATGAGAACAGGCTTCTCACATCAAAGATGGCAGGATCAGAAAACGCCTGTTGGCCGACGGATCCCCATGGCAAGAGCTGCACGAGTTCCATCCGGAGTGATGGAGCTCGTCGCCCAGGTAGGGCACGGGGAGCCTGTGGATGACCTTCGAGAAGCTGGGCGAGTCCGGATCCACGTCCACCGTGGCGAGGTAATCGGGCTTCTCTATTCCAGTTCCTGACCCAAGAACGAAAATTTCACATCTCTTTTCGAATTTCGGAGACACCAAACACTAGCACCAGCCAGACATCAGACATAAGTACATACAACATATTTGGTGAGCAAAGTAGACGCCGAAATTAGCATCGTGTTCACCCAAAGATGGCATCTTTCAATCTAAGGACAGCCAATCGATTCCTCATAAAGAAACAATTTCAGCCATTTAAGCGAAAACCAAGCTCTTCCTAGAAAGAGCTCAGCACATGTTCAAAACCAGCATAAGAACTACGTATCGAGAACTGCATGGCGCAGATCATCCGTATCACAGGACAGTCCAGTACCCGTATGGACCCGGTTCCTTTCTTGTTCCTGGGTTAATCAGCGACTGTGTCGAGTAACAGAACAGAGCAGTTGCCAAGAGGGAAATCTCAAAAAAGACAGAACGAACCCAACTCCCGGTGAGAAAACGAAAAGGGAGGCGAAACAGCGGGGAAGACGAGAGCACAAAAGCACGGAGGTGGGTCGAGAAGAACGATCGATCGGGGGGGACGCGACGTAGCGAAAGCAAAGTACGCACCGGAGTAGACGCAAGTGACGTAGAGGATCTTCTCCCTGGGGCCGGACATGGCCTCCAGCGGGGACGCGTACCCCGGCCCCTTCGCGCAGCACGCATGCCCGTTGCTCGCCTCGGCCGCCATCTCCCTCTCTCTCTCTCTCTCTCTGCCTCCCTCGCGCACGAACTCCTTCTCTCTCTCTCTCTCTCCCCCTCTCCCTCTCGACAAGCAGCTTTATAACTGGCCTTCAGTTTGACGCGCGACGCGCTCGTGCTTTCGGACGTCTCCACTCGATCCTGGGACACGACTGAGGTGGCGGATATACTAATAATTCACACGACCATAGATAGCCAGGGCCCCTTTTGTCTGCATCCGTCCCTTGATCCGGTCCCTGTTCACGATCTCGTCAGTTCCCATTTTCCAAGGAGAAGCACGAAAGGGCAAAAAGTGTCATTTATGGACAGATGCGATCTCACCAATTTTACCGGAGACCGATCCGGATAATTCATCGACCTGACCGGACGAATCCGGCCTGCATCGCGGTTCGGATGCGCGGGATTAGCTCGGGGTCGATGGAATTTTATTTTGCTTTCCTCAAATAGCCGATCGTGCGTACCGGGAAATCTCGATTTGCCCCGACATGTTTCTGCCTAAATTCGTCGTTGGGAAATCGCAATTACTGCTCGAACGAAATTGTGTCCAGGTGGGATGTATCGAGGGGCGCGGGATGGGGATGAGGATGAGGGTGAGAGCGATCGGGGGACGTTACCGTCGATTGGTCTTAGTTTTTCTCGTGGAAATCTTGGCCGCACGCGCAGGGTGGGGCGCAAGCGGGCTTACACGTGCGAGTCGGGACAGGTTTTGAGTTTGTGATGGAACTATGTCTTTAAGATATCGTATGGTTTAAAGAGAGTGCGGACGGATGATACCATGCCTTTGAATCTTCAACCTCGTTTTTTCCAAGGCCTGTTTGTATGTTGATTCCGATTTTTCAAAATGGACCGTTTTCAAAATTATTCTCGAAGTATTCCATTCTACTAACCATAATTATTCTGCACCACCCGAAATTTAATTTATAAATTCATGGTCGAGTGATTGGGGATGATTTTTCAACACCGTCTCTCACCTGTAAGCTAGATTAAAAACAACACATAATTTGACTTACAAAAAGTGGATGTACACACAGAAAGAGAAAATACTACCTCTAATAAACTTATAACGTGAAGCAATTAGGTGAAAGAAGACAACATAAATATAAAAAGTATGAAAGACCTACTATTAATGTAGGATCTGATATGCGCCTTATCTTTATGTGGTCTTATTTCAACTTAAGTTTGAAAGATCTCGTAAATAGACAAACACAATTATAATTTTTCAATATGTTGTTAAATTAGTGCTTCATGTTGACAAAATAAGGAAGAATATATCAGTGCTTTAGACGGAGATTACATGTCATAATGGACTTAGATTAAGACGCAGCATATCTTTTCCCTTGCGATTTTATTAGTAAGACAAATCAGCTAAAGAAGTGGGAATCACGATTGGCCCGACATCTAGCGTCCGACCTTGTCTTCTGCCAGAAAAAGAAAAAAAGAAAAAAAAAAGAGCATCTTGGGGACTTCATTTGAGGAAACGATCTGGATCCTCTTGATTGATAACTAAGTCAACAGTCTTAGAATTATCCAAATGTCGAGCTTTGTCCACTTGATATAAAAATCTGAATGTTAAAGGCTACCTTGAGTGGAAAAACTCGAAATCCTAAGTGAGAAAATGAATATCAAAGTAAAATAAAAAATTACCTTAACTAAGACTTGACCACACTAAGCTTATTTAGTACCCAAATAATTCTGACGGGCCAGAGAAAAACTCACTTAAAGAAGAACAACTATTGGTGTCAAATGTATTGTGCCAGACTAGAATGTAATTATTAACTAATATGATATGTTTCGATTGATTATTTAAGCTAGTGAAATACATGAATAGATAAAGTTATCTTGTTGCTTCGAGCGTATGAACCTAACTAGAAAATAATTTTATTTAGTAATGTAATAAGTTTTGATTGATTATTTAAGCTAGTGAAATACATGAATAGACGGAAGTAATCTTCTTGCTCCGTGTGACTCATATTCATAATTAAATGAGATAAATTTCACGTGAGATTTAAACTAATCTAACTAAATGAATTAGGCTCATGTGAACCTTAAATATATTCGCTTTTGAATTGAATGCTTTTTGAAATAGTTGTGTTAACATCAAAAAATGTTCAATATTAGTTATTATCAACATGTGATAGACTTTGAGTGCGTTTTAACAATTTATTCCTAGGAATAATTTTTGAGCAAAAGAACATGCTTGGTAACTATTCAAAATTTCTATTCTCGGGATAAAAATGCGTTTAGTAGAATTCTTGAAATCTTTTGTTTCTTTTACTTTTTAAATACTTTTATTATATTTTTCTTAATTTTTTCTTTTTTCTTTTTCCTTTTCTCTTCTTTCTCCTTCTTCTTTGTAGCCGGTTGCCGGCCATGGCGGTGGTCGGCCACCGGCTCATGCTGGAGCCTCGCCAAGCCAAGGTGAGGCTCGGCAAGCTCGCTAGAGGCTTGCCTTGGCAGGCAAGCCTCGACCTCGCCGGGCCACCGCCAGGCGATGCCAACAATGACTATGCCACTAAGATATTGTATGGATTAAAGAGAGCACGGACGGATGATACCATGCCTTTGAATCTTCCAACCTCGTTTTTTCCAAGGCTTGTTTGTATGTTGATTCCGATTTTTCAAAATGGACTGTTTTCACAATTATTCTCGATGTCTTCCATTCCACTAACCATAATTACTCTGCACCACCCGAAATTTAATTTATAAATTCATGGTTGAGTGATTGGGGATGATTTTTCAACACCGTCTCTCACCTGTAAGCCGGATTAAAAACAACACATAATTTGACTTACAAGAAGTGCATGTACATACACAAAGGGGAAAATACTATCTCTTATAAACTTATAACGTGAAGCAATTAGGTGAAAGAAGACAACATAAATATAAAAAGTATGAAAGACCTGCTATTAATAATGCAAGATCTGATATGCGCTTTATATTCATGTGGTCTTATTTCAACTTAAGTTTGAAAGATCTCGTAAATAGATAAACACAATTATAATGTTTTAATATGTTGTTAAATTAGTGCTTCATATTGACAAAAAAAGGAAGAATATATCAGTGCTTTAGACGGAGGTTACATGTCATAATGGACTTAGATTAAGACGCAGCATATCTTTTCCCTTGAGATTTTATTAGTAAGACAAATCAGCTAAAGAAGTGGGAATCACGATTGGCCCGACATCTAGCGTCCGACCTTGTCTTCTGCCGGAAAAAGAAAAAAAGAAAAAAAGAAAAAAAAGAGCATCTTGGGGACTTCATTTGAGGAAACGATCTGGATCTGTTTATTGATAACTAAGTCAACGGTCTTAGAATTATCCAAATGTCGAGCTTTGTCCACTTGATATAAAAATCTGAATGTTAAAAGCTACCTTGAGTGGAAAAAATCGAAATCCTAAGTGAGAAATGAATATCAAAGTAAAATAAAAAATTACCTTAACTAAGACTTGACTACACTAAGCTTATGTAGTACCCAAATAATTCTGACGGGCCAGAGAAAAGCTCACTTAAAGAAGAACAACTATTGGTGTCAAATGTATTGTGCCAGACTAGAATGTAATTATTAACTAATATGATATGTTTCGATTGATTATTTAAGCTAGTGAAATACATGAATAGACGGAAGTAATCTTCTTGCTCTGTGTGACTCATATTCATCATTAAATGAGATAAATTTCACGTGAGATTTAAACTAATCCAACTAAATGAATAAGGCTCATGTGAACCTTAAATATACTCGCTTTTGAATTGAATGCTTTTGAAATAGTTGTGTCAACATCAAAAAAAGTTAATATTAGTTATTATCAACATGTGATAGACTTAGAGCGCATTTGGTAACAATTCTATTCCCAAGAATAATTTCTGAGCAAAAGAACACGCATGGTAACTGTTCAAAATTTCTATTCTCGGGATAGAAATGCGTTTAGTAGAATTCCTAAATTCTTTTGTTTCTTTTAATTTTTTAATACTTTTATTATATCTTTCTTAATTTTTTTCATTTTTCTTTTTCCTTTTCTCTTCTTTCTCCTTCTTCTTTGTAGCCGGTTGCCGGCCATGGCGGTGGTCGGCGACCGGCTCATGCCAGAGCCTCACCAAGCCAAGGCGAGGTTCGGCAAGCTCGCTAGAGGCTTGCCTTGGCAGGCAAGCCTTGACCTCGCCAGACCACCGCCAGGCAATGCCAACAATGACTATGTCACTAAGATATTGTATGGATTAAAGAGAGCGCGGACGGATGATACCATGCCTTTGAATCTTCCAACCTCATTTTTTCCAAGGCTTGTTTGTATGTTGATTCCGATTTTTCAAAATGGACCGTTTTCACAATTATTCTCGATGTCTTCCATTCCACTAACCATAATTACTTTGCACCACCCGAAATTTAATTTATAAATTCATGGTCAAGTGATTGGGGATGATTTTTCAACACTGTCCCTCACCTGTAAGCCGGATTGAGAGCGACACATAATTTGACCTACAAGAAGTGGATGTACATACACGAAAGGGAAAATACTATCTCTGATAAATTTATAAGGTGAAGCAATTAGGTGAAAGAAGACCACATGAATATAAAGAGCATATGAGATCCTACATTATAAAGAGTATGAAAGACCGGCTGTTAATAATGTAGGATCTCATATGCTCTTTATATTCATGTGGTCTTCTTTCAGCTTAAGTTTTAAAGACCTTGTAAATAGACAAACACAATTATAATTTTTCAATATGTTGTTAAATTAGTGCTTCATGTTGACAAAAAAGGAAGAAAAGATCAGTGCTTTAGACGGAGATTACATGTCATAATGGACTTAGATTAAGACGTAGCATATCTTTTCCGTTGAGATTTTATTAGTAAGACAAATCAGCTAAAGAATTGGGACTCACGATTGGCCCGACATCTAGCGTCCGACCTTGTCTTCTGCCAGATAAAAAAAAAGCATCTTGGGGACTTCATTTGAGGAAGCGATCTGGATCCTCTTAAAAAAAAAAAGGCATCTTGGGGACTTCATTTAAGGAAGCGATCTGGATCCTCTTGATTGATAACTATGTCAACGGTCTTAGAATTATCCAAATGTCGAGCTTTGTCCACTTGTTTTAAAAATCTGAATATTAAAAGCTACCTTGAGTGGAAAAACTCGAAATCCTAAGTGAGAAATGAATATCAAAGTGAAATAGAAAATTACCTTAACTAAGACTTGACTACACTAAGCTTATTACTACCCGAATAATTCCAACGGGCCAGAGAAAAGCTCGCTTAAAGAAGAACAACTATTGGTGTCAAATGTATTGTGTCAGAGTAGAATGTAATTATTAACTAATATAATACGTTTTGATTGATTATTTAGACTAGTGAAATACATGAATAGAGAAAGTCATCTTGTTACTTCGAGCGCGTGAACCTAACTAGAAAATAATTTAATTTAGTAACGTAACAAGTTTTGATTGATTATTTAAGCTAGTGAAATACATGAAAAGATGGAGGTAATCTTCTTGCTCCGGGTGACTCATATTCATCATTAAATGAGATAAATATAATGTGAGATTTAAACTAATCCAACTAAATGAATCAGGCTCATGTGAACCTTAAATATACTCGCTTTTGAATTGAATGCTTTTTGAAATAGTTGTGTTAACACCAAAAAAATGTTCAATATTAGTTATTATCAACATGTGATAGACTTAGAGTGCGTTTGGAAACAAATCTATTCCCGAAAATAATTTTTGATCAAAAATGGTTTTTTCTGATTCTATTCTTGAGAACAATTTCTGAACAAAATAACATGCTTGGTAACTATCCAAAATTTCTATTCCTGCAATAGAAATGCGTTTGGTAGGATTCATAAATTCTTTTATTTCTTTTAATTTTTAATACTTTTATTATATTTTTCTTAATTTTCTCTTTTTTCTTTTTCTTTTTCTTTTTCTTTTCTTATTCCTTCTACTTTGTAGCTGGTTGCTGGCCACGGCGGTGGTTGGCGACCGGCTGGGCAAGGTTCGATGAGCACGTTGGAGCCTCACCAAGCCAAGGCGAGGTTCAGCAAGCTCGTCAGAGGCTCGCCTAGCCAAGCGAGCCTCGACCTCGCCGGGCCACTGCTAGGTGACGCCAACAAGGACTATGTCATTAAGATATCGTATGGTTTAAAGAGAGCGCGGACGGATGATACCATGCCTTTGAATCTTCCAACCTCATTTTTTCCAAGGCCCGTCTGTATGTTGATTCCGATTTTTCAAAATGGACCGTTTTCACAATTATTCTCGAAGTCTTCCATTCCACTAACCATAATTACTGTGCACCACCCTAAATTTAATTTATAAATTCATGGTCGAGTGATTGAGGATGATTTTTCAACACCGTCCCTCACCTGTAAGCCGGATTGAGAGCAACACATAATTTGACCTACAAGAAGTGGATGTACATACACGAAAGGGAAAATACTATCTTTGATAAATTTATAAGGTGAAGCAATTAGGTGAAAGATGACAACATGAATATAAAGAGTATGAAAGACCCGCTGTCAATAATGTAGGATCTCATATGCTCTTTCTATTCATGTTGTCTTCTTTCGGCTTAAGTTTTAAAGATCTCGTAACTAGACAAACACAATTATAATTTTTCAATATGTTGTTAAATTAGTGCTTCATGTTGACAAAAAAGGAAGAAAAGATCAGTGCTTTAGACGGAGATTACATGTCAGAATGGACTTAGATTAAGACGTAGCATATCTTTTCCGTTGAGATTTTATTAGTAAGACAAATCAGCTAAAGAATTGGGAATCACGATTGGTCCGACATCTAGCGTCCGACCTTGTCTTCTGCCAGATAAAAAAAAAAAAAGCATCTTGGGGACTTCATTTGAGGAAGCGATCTGGATCCTCTTGATTGATAACTAAGTCAACGGTAAAAAAAAAAGGCATCTTGGGGACTTCATTTAAGGAAGCGATCTGGATCCTCTTGATTGATAACTATGTCAACGGTCTTAGAGTTATCCAAATGTCGAGCTTTGTCCACTTCTTATAAAAATATGAATATTAAAAGCTACCTTGAGTGGAAAAACTCGAAATCCTAAGTGAGAAATGAATATCAAAGTGAAATAAAAAATTACCTAAACTAAGACTTGACTACACTAATCTTATTAGTACCCGAATAATTCCGACGGGCCAGAGAAAAGCTCACTTAAAGAAGAACAACTATTGGTGTCAGATGTACTGTGTTAGACTAGAATGTAATTATTAACTAATATAATACGTTTTGATTGATTATTTAGACTAGTGAAATACATGAATAGATAAAGTCATCTTGTTGCTTTGAGCGTGTGAACCTAAGTAGAAAATAATTTAATTTAGTAACGTAACAAGTTTTGATTGATTATTTAAGCTAGTGAAATCTTCTTGCTGAAGATTCACGTGAGATTTATATTCATAATCTTCTTGGAAGTAATCTTCTTGCTCTGGGTGACTCATATTCATCATTAAATGAGATAAATTTCACGTGAGATTTAAATGAATCCAACTAAATGAATAAGATTCATGTGAACCTTAAATATACTTGCTTTTGAATTGAATGCTATTTGAAATAGTTGTGTTAACACCAAAAAATGTTCAATATTAGTTATTATCAACATATGATAGACTTAGGGTGTGTTTGGTAATAATTCTATTCCCGGGGATAATTTTTGATTAAAAATGGTTTTTTCTGATTCCATTCCCGGGAATAATTTCTGAGCAAAAAAACACGCTTGGTAACTGTCAAAAATTTCTATTCCCAAGATAGAAATGTGTTTGGTAGGATTCCTAAATTCTTTTGTTTTTTTTTTTTTTTATTTTTAATACTTTTATTATATTTTTCTCAATTTTTTCTTTTTCTTTTTCTTTTTCTCTTCTTTCTCATTCTTCTTTGTAGCCGGTTGCCGACCATAGTGGTGGCCGGCAACCGGCTGGGCGAGGTTCAGTTAGCATGCTAGAGCCTTGTTAGGCCAAGGTAAGGTTCGACAAGCTCGCCGGAGGCTCGCCTGGCCAAGAAGAGCCTTGACCTCGTCAGGCCACCACTAGGCGACGCCAACCTGGAGGTGGCTCAAGCCGACGAGCCTTGCCATGGCTCGGCGTCGCCCGGAGCCGGCGACGCTCCGACAAGGTTGCCAACCCTCCTCTGGCCGGCTGCCGGCCATAGCCGAGGCCGACGACTAGCCAAAAGGAAGAAGAAGAAAGGGGAAGAGAAGAAGAGAAACGAAAAGAAAAAAATAAGAGTTGATTCTAGAAATTATTCTTGAGAACAAGAAGCTACTTATTTATGCCCTGCATGGTAAAATGTGTTTCTGTTCCCAAGGAACACAAATTTTTGTTTTTTCGTTCGGGAACAAAAAGGAACAGTAAACGCGTTCGTTTGCGTTTTTGTTCCAAAATTATTTTTTTGTTCCCGAAACACATCGGAACGGAAACAAGAAACAAAAAAAAAAGTTGTTTCTTGTTTCGGAACAAAATTTAGGAACACTTTTTCTCTCTCTTCCATTTTCTTCTCTCTTTTTTCTTCTTATTTTTTCTTCTTTTTTTTCTTTCTTTTTTCTTTGGTCGGTCGCCGGCCTCGGCCATGGCGGCGACCTGCCGTCGAGGGCCGGCGACCTCGCCGGAGCGTCGTCGGCCCCCGGCGAGGCCGAGCGGCCGGCGTCGCCGGCCTCGGCGAGGCTCGGCCTCGCGCCGGGTTGGGCGAGCTCGATCTTGTCTAGATCCGGCGACGCCGAGCCTCGCCGACCGCTAGGTGAGCTCGGCCTCACCGGATCCGGGCGAGCTCGAGCTCGCCCACCCAAGGCGAGGCCGAGCCTCGCCCGGCCTACGGCGAGGCTCGGCCTCGCCGGGGTCGGCGAGCCTCGCGGTGGGGGCGAGGCCGCCGGCCCTCGTCGGCTAGTCGGCCGGCCATGGCCGAGGCCGGCCACCGGCCAAAAGAAGAAAAAAGAAAAAAAGGAAAAAGAAAAAAGGAAAAAAAGGAAAAAAGGAAAAATAAATAAGAAAATAAGAAAGAAAATAGAAAAAATAAAATAAAAATTTTAAAAAATTAAAAGAAATAAAAAAATTATACAAATTTACCAAACGTGTTTCTATTCTTTTTATATTTCGGAAAGCATTTACCAAACGCGTTTTTTTGTTTAAAAATTGTTCCCCGAAGTAGAAATACTTTTTTATATCTGTTCCCAGAAACAAATTTTAAACAGAAATGTTACCAAACGCACCCTTATACTTCTTGATTATGTTCCAAATTTATTCCTAGGAACAAAAAAATATATTTTTGTTAATGAGAACAAAAATTTTACCAAACGAATTTCTATTCTTTTTTTTGTTCCAAGGAACAAAAGAACATAACAAAATATTCCCCGGAAGATTACCAAACAGGGCTTTGGTCAATGAGAGTAGAATTTGATCATTCATTAATAGAAATCAACAACTTGGGAAATTGACGATTTGAAGAATCGATAGTAAAATGAATCGATAAAAAGTGTAGTTGACAATTTTTTATGCAACTGTAAAAGAAGTAAGCGTCAACATAGTGGAATAAAGCAATTGCCAACATAGTGGAGTTGAAAACACCATCAATGTAATTGTTCAGTAACCGTTTGTAACTTCTCATTGTAGCCTCCCTTTTGTAACTTCTTTTTGCAATGTGCATTTTAAACATCGCACTCTTTAGAACCCATATGCATGCACAAATCAAACAAATTTACTATATTTTACATTTCTTGCATTGCAATTTTTTTTTTTTTTTTTTAGTTTTAGCTTTCATATTTGCATCATCAATTAGATTCTTACGTGTATCTGTATTCTCGCTATTGTGTCGTCAATTAAATTTCAACATAGTTTGTCTATATCTAGTTGCTTGCTCCGGTACATATTTTCCAAGTTGTGCTGAAGATAAAATTCCACCACGGTTTGTGTTTGTGCAATCTTATTTTGTATAAGGTTGTTAATTCCTAATCGCGTGTAATATTTCACGTCCCTTTGATTTTTTTCTTTTAAATTAAAAGCGGAAGAATAACTTTCAAGAAAGAAATCTTTGGTCGTGGAAGTAATTCCGACGAGATTAACGAAAATTTTCAGTAAGATTTATTAACAGAATTGGAATTTCTTTTTTTTTTTTCTAGGTGGGATAAAATCGACGAGCGCGGCTGCACGGGACGTCGATTGGGGCAATTTGTTATGGAATATTGACCGGACGCGCAGGTGGGGCCCCATGTGTCATATACACGTGTCAAATTAAATAGGATATGCGTCTGAGGAGGGACTAATACTATTATGTGGGAATGATCCGTGATCACGGACGGATGGTGCTATGACTTTTATATATTCTAACCTCGATCGTGCCAAGGCAATTATTTATGAAAAACCTCGCTTGTTGTCTCCCTGCCTATATAAAATTGATTCCAGTTTTCAAAATGAATTGTCTGAAAGAATATTCTTAAAATAAATCATCATCATCATAATTACGAGGAAAATTAGTATATTAGATATTGTAATATTTTATAATGAGTGAAATGGTGGAAATGAACAATCATCGCTGGCGATCCACTTTGGGTTCTATCATAAGGTTCTACACCACTACGGAAAATTTGTTTGAGTCATAATTATTCTTCGCCACTTGGGACTTGATGTATTCATCGCAACGCTCGCAAAAATGTTAGCAATTAAGAAGTTTCCACACATGATATATCTCATAGTTAGGCAATATAACTTGTATGTTTTATTTATTTAATTGTTAATCTAGGGCTTCAAAAATACATTACATTGCACAATTGATACTTGGTAATTCCCTAAAATTACCATAACTTTAGGTCCAATCACAATTTTGTTCTGAGCCTTTTTCGTCTAAAAGAAATTCCAACCTTTTTAGTCCCTAATCTACCCACATGTCCAAAAATCACAATTGGTTTCATTATAATTGAAGCTATTATTATTTTATACAAAGATGAGGGTATTGATGAAGATGAAGGTTCTTATATGAATCTTTAACTGGTCCTGATGTGGATAATTTCAAAGAAATTACCAGCAATTTTTGGATGCGTGAACATATTTGAGGGTATAGTGAAAGTTTGAGATTTTTTTTAGACAAGAAGTTATTGTGATTGAACCTAAAGTTGAGGGATTTTTAGAGAATTATTCCCATATCAATTATGACATGTAATCTATATCTAAAGCCTTACGGTCTAAATAAAAGGAAAATACAGTTACTTTGCCTAACTACGAGATAAATAATGCGTAGAGATTTTTTAACAGCTAACGTATTCGTGGGGCCTGACATAGATCAAAGTTTTATCCGCTAAGATTTTATTAGTAAGACAAGGAATTGGGAATCCGAGCTGGCACCAACATCTTGTGGCCAACCCTACATGCTGCCAAAATTTAAAAAAAAAAAAAAAAAAAACTATTTTGCCTTCATGGAGACTTCAATTTTAGGAAATGATATGGATCGTCGTGATAATGACTAGACCAAGAGTCACAGAAATTATCTCCTCCAGAAGGCATCACATCACACAACAATGTCGAACCGTCGAGATTAAAGTATTTTCTTAACATGCTCTATAACTTCTTCCTCAAAACTTGGAAAAATTATAATCAGCGGTTAATGCTAATTACAATTTTAGGAAAGTCAATGTCTAGCTCATATCATCTCTACTAATTCAAAAACACTTAATTGTCTCACTTTTATTTTCTCTCAATTTAATCCAAGTTTCCAAATCATAAAAGAGATAATAACCGCTCACTTGACAATACAAATCCAAATAATAATAATAATAAAAAGCTACCTCAAGTGGACAAACTCGAAATCCTATCATTAAGTGAGAAATGGATATTATAACCAAGTAAATAGTTGCCTTAATCAAGACTTGACTACACTAAACTTATTCGGTAGCCAAATGATTCCAATGGACAAAAAAAAAAAAAAAAAGCTCGCTCAAAGAAGAACAGCTATTAGTTCTCCTCTATTGTGTTAGCTAACTCGAATTAATTTATTAAGGGAAAAATTGTCCAATTAGTTCTAAAACTATCGTATTTATGTTAATTTAGTCCTAAACTTTCTAATTTTTGCCAATTTAATCCTAAATATTTGTGCGAACTTCCAATGTAGTCTCTCTAATCAATTTTTGTCATAAATTGTTAATAAAGTGAAGATGTCATGTAGGACGGCTGGCGATGACTGAATTGCTACGTCAATGATTTCCAATGAAAATTTACTAGGTAAAACTATATTGGAAATTCATGCAAATTTATAGAACTAAATTAGCAAAATTAGAAAGTTTATGATTTAATTGGTATCATACAATATATATTTATAATTGATTGGTTTATTTTCTCATTTATTGAGTGATGTAAGAAGCTTGGATTGATTATTTAAGCTAGTGAAATGCATGAACAGAAGAAAATCATCTTTTTGCTGTGGAGTCGTGAACCTAACTAGAATTTAATTTATCAAGTAATGTAGTTAGTTTTGATTGGTTATTTAAGCTGGTGAAATACATGCATAGACGAAAAACACTTTATTACTCCAGGTGCGGGAACATAATTCATATGCCTCATTAAATGAGGTAAATTTCATGTGAAATTTAATTTAATACAATGAATTAAATCGGGCTACTTGGTTTTGAGTTTTGAGTTGAAAGCTTTTTGAAATAGTTGATTAATTATCGCGAAATCAAATGATCGAAAACTTTCAGTAAGATTTATTACTAGAACTGGAAAAAAAAAAAAATTTGTGTCTAGGACAAAATCGACGAGCGCAGGATAAGGGCGAGAGTGACCGCAACACCACCGTCAACTGCGATCATTTGCTATGGAATCTTGATCGGACGAGCACGTGGGGCCTGAGGAGTCAGTACACACGTGTCAAATTCCCATAGGATTTGCATCTGGGTAGGGTTTATGTGTCTCTATTATATGTATGGGTCCACATCGCACACGACACTAATCCCTTTATTTATTCTAACTTGGTTTATCTCTAGGCCTTTATTTATGCTAACCTCGTTTGTCCGGCCAATCTAACCGACTATCCTACCTACTACGAGAATGAGTGGTGTTCTAGATATTTGAGCAAAAAGATGGAGACGAACAATAGGTTCGTCTGAGTCATACCTACCCTTTATCACCTTGGACTTGATGTATGCATTGAAGGCCCCACGAATATGTTAGCAGCTAAGATGTTTATGTACTCGATATATCTCGTAGTGAGGCAGTGTAACTGGTATTTATTTTATTTAATTGTTAAAATAGGGCTTCAGAAATACATTACATTGCATAATTGCTATAAGGTAATTTCCCAAAAAGACCCATAACTTTAGGTCCAATTACAATTTTGCCCCCGACTTTTTTTTTTTTGGTAAAATGTAAGTATATATTGAAGCTCGAACCACTATACAACGAGACCGGCACCAAAACTTGCACTCAAAAGCTAGGAACTAGTGAGTGGAAGGGTGCCAGCGAAAAAAGCCAAGCGGCAGAAAAGAACAAAGGCTAACAACCAAATACAAGAAAACCCAAAAACCCAGAGTCAACAAGGACACCTGAGAGCAGGCTGGCAAACAAAGAATGCCAAAGGAGCCACCACCAACAACCAACTAAGTAGAATACGAAGCACCCATGAAAATAGAGGGATCAAAACCCCAACATCTCTGGAGTCTTCTAATTCTTGTATTGTTAGCAATATTCTTGAAGGTGAGCGCCTTATCTTTAACCGCCTTGATCAAATGATTCTTAACCGCCAAGATCACTAGAGTATCACCACAGAATATAATATTATTCCGTTTCTTCCAAATAAGGTGGCACATAGCTCCAAACGAGAACCGAGCAATTCTATGAAAGAAATCCTTCCTAGATAAGTGTTTGATTACCCAAAAGAGGTTATCACTCCATGGTCTATTTCGCCAAGGTAGATTACGTCTAGTGGCCTAGAAGAAGGCAATAGTAGCAGAGACATGACACTCAAAAAATAGGTGATCAATGGAATCCAGCACGGTATTACAAAAAACACAAAGGCTATAATCAATCCTACCAAAAGAAAGGAGAGAAACCCGGGTAGGCAAGCGATTTTTTGTGATAAGCCAAAGGTGAAACTGGAATTTGGGAGCCAAGGCATTATCCCAAATAAAAGAGGCCCAATGCACTCGTCTCCTCTTGTTTCTAATGATATCCCACGCCGATCCCACAGAGAAGATACCTGAAGAGTTACCGCACCAGAGGAAACGATCCGGGGCATTCGATGATAACGGCACATCAATATCCCAACAAAGTAAGAAGGATCTTACGGTAGAGGCCAAGGGTGCAGCAAGATTCGCTAGGGTAGCACGCCTGGAGAGACCCGAGCTGTCAATGAAGGAATTCGGAACTAAGGAACTCAGCGGGCCATCAGGAAGCCATCTGTCAAACCACAGGGAAACTGAAAGTCCATTGCCAACTTTCTAGAGAAAGAAAGACTTGAATTCCCTCCTTAATTGTAAGATCATTTTCCACGCCCAAGAACATACCGACAGTTTTGACACAAACCAGAAATTATCCCATTTCAGAAAATTGGAATGAATCCAACGGCACTAGAGTGATTCCTTATCAGTGAACAGAATCCAGATATATTTAACCATCGCCACTTTATTACAGTCTCTCAATCTGCGTATACCCAGACCACCCTCAACCTTAGGAATGCAAACATCATCCCACGAAACTTTAGCCCCTCCCCGGCCCAGAGAAGCACCTTTCCATAGGAATTGTCGCAGAATCTGTTCTATCCGATCTAAAACCGAAAAAGGCAGCGAGAATACACTAGCCCAAAAAGCTTGTATAGAGTGAAGTACTGACCTGATCAATTGAAGTCTACCAACAAAGGATAGAAACCTTTGTGTCCAAGATTGGACTCTGGCAGTAATCCGGTCAATGAGGACAGTACAGTCAGCTCTCCCTAGCCTGGTAGATATAATAGGTACTCCCAAATACCTCATCGAAAGTTTACCTTCCTGGAATTCAAAAGCCAACATGATATAATCTTTAATGGAAGAAAGTCCACCAGAAATAAACTCTTCGCTTTTGTTCTTGTTTGGTAATAAACCATTCCACGAGGAGAAGATGTCCAAAGCCCTCTTAAGAGATGCTGTCGAAGCCTAATCAGCCTTGCAGAAAAGGAAGACGTTGTCGGCAAAGAACATGTGCGATAATTTAACTGCTTTACACCTACAAAAATAATTGAACTTCTTGTGCGAGGTGCGAGCATTAATAATACCTGAGAATATCTCCATAACAAGTGTGAATAAATAAGGAGACATCAGATCTCCCTAATGTATACCTCGGCCACCCGAGAAGAAACCATGTAGCTCACCATTAATAGCAACCGAAAATTTTGGGGTACGAACACAAACCATAATACTTTGAATAATCCAATCAGGAAAGCCAAAGGCATGAAGAGTAAGTTCAAGGAAATCCGGTCTATCGTATCGTAAGTCTTCTGAAAATATACTTTTATCGCACACTTAGGCAGATACGGATCAAGGTGAAAACCGGCAAAGAGTTCTTGTACAAGAAGGATGTTATCCCTAATACATCTCCCTTTCACAAAAGCATTCTGAGAGGGACTAACCAGGCCATCCAAAACAGAATCTAGTCGGTTCGCCAAAATTTTTGTGATAATTTTGTAGATTGTATTGCAACATGAGATAGGCCTAAAATCAAATACAATAGTAGCATTCGGAACTTTCGGCACCAATGCTAAAATAGTATTGTTTACCTCCTTTAGGAGGCGGCCAAAGGCGAAGAAGTCCTTCACCGCTTCTAAGACCAAAGGACCCACAATTCCCCAACTGTTTGTAAAACTCACTTGAGAAGCCATCTGGTCCCGGAGCCTTATCACGGGCAAGGGAGAAGAGTGTGTCCCGGATTTCAGAGTCAGTGACTGGACGAGCAAGGGTGAGGCCTGATCATCCGACAAAGGATGTCTAATAACATTTTTTAGCTCTTGCAAAGAAGGTTTGGCAAGAATAGCCTTTGGGGTAAGAAGATCCTCATAAAACGAGACAAAAATATGCGGAATCTGGTCAGGATCATCAAACACAGCACCAAAAGGGTCCTTCAAGATAGAATCCTGTTTCCCAGTTGTCTTTTGTTGACAGAATGGTGAAAAAACTTTGTGTTTGGTCACCCTCTTTCAACCAATGAATTCTAGATTTCTATCTATAGAAAGATTCTTCATGACTACGCAAGTCGACAAAAATCAACATTGAGACTTCTCCAACTCGAGAGAAAAACATTACTAGGATCTTGCTGGAGTTCTACTTGGGTATGCCGAAGAGCATTCCGAGCTTCGTTGGTCCTCTCTGAAATGTCAGAGTAGACTTCTCTGTTGAGGCGCTTAAGACGACCTTTCACAGTCTTCAGCTTGGAGACAAGTTTAAACATAGGTACACCTTCAACCGGGCTTTCCCAAGCTTGTTAAACTATAGAATTGAAGTCCGAATGATTAGTCCAAAAATTAAAGAACTTAAAAGGCTTCTTTCTTCTTGACGGATTAAGAATTCTAACCTCCATGGGCGAGTGATCAGAAATGCCCAGGTTGAGAAAAGATGCTTCTGAGAAGGAAAAATCCACATTCCACTTGGAATTTACCAAGACCCGATCAATTTTTCTCATCTTCCTGTCAGTTCCGGTTGAGGTAGATCACGTAAACCGGAGACCAACATATCTAAGATCAACAAGCTCTGTTTGATTTAAGCAAAGGTTAAACTCATCAAAGTAAGATATCCAGGCATTGGAACTCCCCACACGATCCGAGGGATCTTTAATGGCGTTAAAATCCCCAGCAACCAACCAAGCTGAATCCTGTAAATGGTTGTTCCAATGTATGATAACCTCCCAAAGAGGGCGGCGTTTCACAAAAGTATGTTCCCGATATACAACAGAGATAACATAGTCATGAGCAGAAGCAAATTTGAGGCGACCATAAATAGCCTGATCGTTGATGGCCAAGGTGTCAAACAAAACAACATCCGGGTTCCAACCAACCTAAATTCTACCCCGCGGGGAGAACTCATAGTTGGCTACCCACTTCCATCCTCTTAAGAAAGTAGAAGATATAGAGCCAAAAAGGGAAGCGGAACTTTAGTTTCCACTAAGCCAATAAAGCATAGCTTATTAATGGAAACGAATTTCCTAACTTCAACTCGTCTCACCGGGTTAAGAAGGTCTCTAATGTTCCAAACACCTATATACATATTTACAAGAAGGAAGGAAACAAGTTACCTCTTCTTGGAAGGCTTACTACGGCTAGGAGCCGAGGTAAGTGTCTCCGAAGGCGGGGGGTCGGGCTTCAACTTCAAGAGTTTGTCCTGCATAGTTTCAGCCACTGCACTAACGAGAGGAACTTCCGGGGGAGGGGCCAATAGATAATAGATCATCATCAGAGATCTCTTCCTCCACACCAAAAAGAGGCACAAGCAAACCTGAAGTCTCAACGTTCGTCTTAACCAATGAGATACAATCTTCCCCACCCTTCTCAGCATCCTTGGGTGTCCGAGAGAAAGAAGTAGATGTTATAATATGTAATATATTTTTATTATTCTAAATATGATCCCAATATTGTATTCCCAATAAATTCTGATTCATTGCCCAATTTATACCCACGTGTATTACGTGATATTTGCCCGTTAATATATTACCATAATGGTCTTGATGGAAGATATCGGTAATGTAATAAACGGAATAAAAACGTCAGTCGTCTAGTTCAAACCCAATCACTACAGAAAACCACACCATCAGGTTTGAGGGGTATTGACTAGTAGAACGGGACGTATAGATCTGGTGTTCCCATATTGTAGATCGTTCATACTACGAGGATCCGTCGAAGGTTTTGGGGTCTTCGCTTTCGCAAATTTCATCAATGGCTGGAGGTATGTTGATCTTTACGTTTCCGCAATTTGATCCCGAATTATGTTTGAATTTATCTATGATTCATAAATCGGGATCGTCAAGGTTTTAATTTATATTTAGTTTAACAGTTGGTATCAGAGCATGTCTACCTCTGCCTTGATGAAATTTTGGAATTTATTTTCATTGAATTATGTATGGGTAAATTCGGATTTGTATATGGCTTGGATCGGAATTTATAATTCCAGCCAAATTCGGGCGACCCACCACGTGATAATGGATCTGAATGATCACACCGCCATTAGGAAGAGGAACCCTTAATTTTACGACATATTACCGATCGTCGGAGGTTAATCGAGCGGTGAAATTTTGCTGGTTAGGGTTTTATAGGGCAGATTGTTTTTTTGGCTTAATTCTGGTTCATACATGGCCGTTTTTGCCGAATCTTAAAGTTATTTGTTCGTGCCAACGTTCTCTTCGAAACCCATCAACCAATTTGGTCGGACATGGGCTGTGGAAGAAGACCCAGACGGCGGAACAGAGGCGGTCGCGGCGGAAGAAGCGGCGGAAGAGAAAGCCGAAGGAAAGACTTCGGGCGCGTGCGTTGCACGCGCCCGAGGGCAGTAGCAGGCGCGTGCGACGCACGCGCCCGAAGGGCTGCAGCGGGCGCGTGCACCGCACGCGCCCGAAGGGCTGCAACGAGCGCGTGCGACGCACGCGCCCGAGAGGCTGAAGGGCTGCAGCGAGCGCGTGCGACGCACGCGCCCGAGAGGCTGAAGGGGGCGCGTGCGATGGGGTGAAGCGGGCGCGTGCACTGCACGCGCCCGAACAGAAAAAGCGCGCGTGTGTTTTTCCAATTTTGCCCCTCAGCCTTTTAGGAAAATTGCGATTCTGCCCTTGCCGGCGTAAAATTCCGATTTTGCCCCCTGGGGTATGTAAACTTACGATTTTGCCCTTTTGGGCGTAAAATTCCTGTTTTGCCCTTTAAAAGTAAAATTCCAATTCTGGCCTATCGTGCAAAAATTCCAGTTTTACCCCTTTTTGCACGTGATTTTACCTTGTTCTACCCTAAAGTGCGATTTTATGAATATATATATTTATTTATTTATTTACAAAATTAAATGTCTAGTGATCCGTATATATTTAATTAATTAAGGATTAGCCACAGCATCTTTGATTATATTAAATTATATACATTAAGAGCCTTTGGATCACATATAGTTAAAGACAATAATTGTAATTATTCACATTAATATTATGAATTTTATCCCACAGGAATTTTCAATATATTAATGTGATTAATTAGGATGAAATATTATTTTATCTTTCTTAATTTACCCACAGGGATTAAGGAAGGGAATATAATTTAATAGTTTCATTGTGAAGTAATTATGAATCAATTTAAATTAGAAACTTAGCCCACAGGTAGTTTTTGATGTTATGTGATTCATATTTTAAAACATGTTTTACATTGGTAAAATATGATTTAAGTTTATTTGCCTCAAATATATTGATACATAAGTTTTCTTTGATTATGATGCAGTCTTACCACCTACGATTAGTTCTGGTATAATTGTTCCCGAGCTTAATGGAAATAACTTTAAAGAATGGAGAGAATTAGTTCTTCTTCAATTGGGGTGCATGGATCTTGATTATGCTCTAAGGTTTGACGAACCAGCTGAACCTACCGAGAATAGTACTCATGTTGAACGTACTCATTATGCTCAATGGGAGCGGTCCAACCGTCTCAGTGTGATGTACATAAAGACAAAACTCTCTGCTAGCTTTCGTGGTTCAGTCATTGAGCATAATAATGCCAAAGTATTGCTGGAGGCTATTGATGCACAATTTGAGTCTTCAGAAAAGGCGCATGCCATGACCCTAATTATGAAATTCTCATCATTGAAGCTTACCAGTGTAAGAGGTGTGCGTGAGCACATCATGAAGATGAGGGACATTGCGGCTCTCACTGAAGAATCTTGAGGTTGGGATATCGAATCCTTTCTTGTATACTATATCCTAAATACTCTCCCACAAGAGTATGCCCCCTTCAAGATCTCTTACAACACACATAACACTAAGTGGTCAATTAATGAACTCATGACCATGTGTGTTCAAGAGGAAGAGAGGCTGCTAATGGAGAAAGGAGAGAGTGCTCATATGGCAACACAGGATAAGTATAAAAGGCAAGGCAAGCAAAGGGGAAATGGTAAGATGCCTCTACCTCCCCAAGCTGGCATTAAGAAGGAATCCAAGTGCTTCTTCTGTAAAAAGAAGGGACACATGAAGAAGGATTGCGCCAAATTTAAGGCCTGGCTCAAAAAGAAAGGTAACCAACTCGCATGTGTTTGTTATGAAACTAATATGGTTGATATGAGTCACAACACTTGGTGGATTGATTCTGGTTCTACAATCCACATTTCGAATTCCTTGCGGGGTTTTGGAACCAGCGGAAACCGGTGGGAAGTGAACAAGGCATCTATTCGGGAAACAAGATGCGCTCGCGTGTGGAAGCTATTGGGACATGCAGATTAGTTCTCGTAGTGGTTTTGTTTTAATTTTGGAAAAGACCTTTTATATTCCTAGTTTTTCTAGGAATTTAATTTCAGTTTCAAGACTTATACCTTTGGGATACTCCTTTGAATTTTCAGATTCAACATTCAAATTATCGTATAAATCTGAAATTGTTGGGAGTGGTATTTTGTCTCGACGGTCTCTTTCGAATTAATTTACAAGACAATGCCATTAATAATGCGATGCACGTTCATGATAATGCTGGGATAAAACGATGTGTTGTGAATGAGGATTCCTCTATGTTGTGGCACCGGAGGTTGGGACATATCTCCATGGATAGAATTAAAAGACTAGTAAATGATGGAGTACTTAATACTCTAGATTTTACTGATTATGACACTTGTATGGACTGTATAAAGGGAAAACAGACCAACAAGTCAAAGAAAGGTGCTAAGAGGAGTACAGAAATATTAGAAATCATACATACAGATATTTGTAGTCCAGATATGGACTCAAATGGTCGAGATACTTCATTTCTTTCATAGACGATTATTCACGATTCATGTATCTCTACTTGCTTCGTAATAAGCACGAAGCACTAGATGCCTTTAAGGCATTTAAAACCGAAGTAGAGAAACAATGCGATAAGCAAATTAAGATCGTGAGATCGAATAGAGGTGGAGAATACTATGGTAGATACACGAAGATGGACAAGCACCTGGTCCATTTGCGAAGTTTCTTGAAGAGCATGGGATTATTGCCCAATACACTATGCCGATTCACCGGACCAAAATGGTGTCGCGAAAGAAGAAACCGAACATTATTGGACATGGTGCGGAGTATGCTTAGCAACTCCAAACTTCCTAAGTTTTTGTGGACCGAGACTCTTAAACGGCTGTGTACATATTAAACCGAGTTCCAACCAAGGCTGTTCCAAGGACGCCTTTTGAATTATTCAAAGGTTGGAAACCAAGTTTGCGACATGTACGTGTTTGGGGATGCCCATCCGAAGTAAGAGTTTACAATCCACAGGAAAAGAAGTTAGATCCAAGGACTATAAGTGGGTATTTCGTTGGATATGCCGAAAAGTCCAAAGGATACAGATTTTATTGTCCATCTCACACCACTAGGTTTGTGGAATCAAGAAATGCTAAATTTCTTGAAAACGATCTCGATTAGTGGGAGCGATCAATTTAGGGACTTTGTTCCCGAAGAAGAACATTCAGATACTCAACCTTCCACCTCGAGATCGGATTGGTTGTGGCTTACAGCGCCCCCTTCAGTTCAACCGGTCGTTGAGCAACCAATCGTTGAAGATCCACAACCCGCGATATTAATCCGGTAGACCAAACTGTTCAGCAATTACCGATATCGTTGAACTTCCAAGAGAACAGCAAACTCCTCAAGAGGATGTTGATGCGACATTAAGAAGGTCTACTAGAATGAAGAAATCGGTAATTCCTAATGACTACATTGTGTATCTACAAGAATCGACTATAATGTTGGAGCTGAAAATGATCCGAGTCGTTTTCACAAGTCATGAGTTGTGATAAATCTAATTTATGGTACAATGCCATGAAGGAAGAGATGAATTCTATGGCATCAAACGAAGTTTGGGATTTAGTTGAGTTGCCGATGGTGCGAAGGCCATTGGTTGTAAATGGGTCTTCAAAACTAAGAAGGATTCATTAGGCAATATAGAGAGATACAAAGCCGACTCGTTGCCAAGGGATTTACTCAAAAGGAGGAATCGATTACACGGAGACGTTTTCTCCGTATCCAAGAAAGATTCTCTTCGTACTATTTTGGCATTGGTTGCTCATTTTGATATGGAGTTACATCAAATGGATGTGAAAACGGCATTTCTCAATGGAAAATTGGAAGAAGTGGTTTACATGAAACAACTGAGAAGGATTCTTCTCTAATGCTGGTGAGCATTTGGTGTGCAAGCTTAAAAGGTCTCTATATGGCTTGAAACAAGCTTCCCGCCAATGGTACTTAAGATTCCATGAGGTCATCTCTTCATTCGGTTTTAAAGAGAATGTCATGGATCAATGTATATACCGAAGGTTAGTGGGAGCAAAATTTGTTTCCTTGTGCTATATGTAGATGACATTTTACTTGCAACCAATGACAAGGGGTTGTTATATGAAGTGAAACAATTTCTCTCTAAGAGTTTTGATATGAAGGATATGGGTGAAGCGTCTTATGTCATTGGCATTAAGATCCATAGAGATAGACCTCGAGGTATATTAGGACTATCTCAAGAAACTTATATCAATAAGGTCTTAGAGAGGTTTCGGATGAAAGATTGTTCACCAAGTATAGCACCCATAGTGAAGGGTGATAGGTTTAATTTAAACCAATGCCCGAAAAACGATTTTGAAAGGGAACAAATGAAGAACATCCCATATGCTTCTGCTGTTGGAAGCTTGATGTATGCTCAGTTTGCACTCGACCGACATAGCCTTTGCTGTGGGAATATTGGGAAGATACCAAAGTAATCCAGGTATGGACCACGGAGAGCTGCAAAGAAGGTGATGAGGTACCTTCAAGGAACAAAGGAACACATGCTTATGTATAGACGGGCGGACAACTTGGAGGTAGTTGGTTACTCGGACTCAGACTTTTTTGGCTGCGTTGATTCCCGTAAATCAACATCGGGATATATTTTTATGTTTGCTTTGGCGAAGCTGTATCCCGGAGGAGTGCAAAACAAACCTTGGTTGCCACTTCTACTATGGAGGCAGAGTTCGTTTCCTGTTTTGAGGCCACCTCACATGGTGTGTGGTTGAAAGGTTTCATATCGGGGCTTAGAGTTATGGATTCCATTGCTAGGCCATTAAGAATATTTGTGACAATTCAGCTGCAGTGTTTATGGCTAAGAACCACAAAAGTGGTAGTCGAAGCAAGCACATCGACATCAAGTATTTAGCCATCAGAGAGCGTGTTAAAGAGAAGAAAGTGGTCATTGAACACATAAGCACTGGATTGATGATAGCTGATTCTTTAACTAAAGGCATGCCACTAATGAGTTATAAGGATCATGTTTCTAGAATGGGCATTGGTCCAATCATGTAAATTTTTCTTTATATGAAATAATTTATGAGACTTTTATTCATTTATAATGTTTTTCTCAATACAGTTGTATACATTCAGTTATTATGAGAAAAACAATTACGTTTGACCTGGAGTAAACATAAGGTTTATTCATTAAGTTATTTGATCACATATGGGCTGATAAAATACATTGTGATACACGGAAGATAATACTCGATCTAAGAGGACTCGTCGCCGTGATTCATGTGTTTTATTTCAGTATGAAGTTTATGTGGGTTTGGGTTAATAACTCATTTGATGAAATATTGGGATCAAGTGGGAGAATGTTATAATATGTAATATATTTTTATTATTCTAAATATGATCCCAATATTGTATTCCCAATAAATTCTGATTTATTGCCCAATTTATACCCACGTGTATTACGTGATATTTGCCCGTTAATATATTACCATAATGGTCTTGATGGAAGATATCGGTAATGTAATAAACGGAATAAAAACGTCAGGTCGTCTAGTTCAAACCCAATCACTACAGAAAACCACACCATCAGGTTTGAGGGGTATTGACTAGTAGAACAGGACGTATAGATCTGGTGTTCCCATATTGTAGATCGTTCATACTACGAGGATCCGTCGAAGGTTTTGGGGTCTTCTGCTTTCGCAAATTTCATCAATGGCTGGAGGTATGTTGATCTTTACGTTTCCGCAATTTGATCCCGAATTATGTTTGAATTTATCTATGATTCATAAATCGGGATCGTCAAGGTTTTAATTTATATTTAGTTTAACAGTAGATTGAGCCTTCTCATGAACAAAATCTTTTAACTTCAAAGATTGTCCCCCTTCAGGAGGAGGAACCAAACGGAAGGAAGCCGCATCCTTGCTAGAAGAGGCCTTCTTCTTCTACCCCGTTACTTGTTTCCAACCAGTATTATCCTCCGGTTGAGACACAGCAGTAGGTTCAGCGCTAGTAGGCACAGCATCTAAACCAGGGCAGTCATTGTCGATTGTAGACGATAGGTCAGTATCCTTCGGGACCATGATAGACTTCAACCGAGGAGAATTTCCACCAGAAGCAATATCACCCTTGCTCTCAAATGGTGGATCTTTCGTCACTGCCACAACCTGTTTCCCTAAATCCCCCCTCACACTAGATGCCGGTGTTGAAATAACCGGTGTAGGAACCGTGTGTAGAAGAGCACTTGGTAAAGGGGTCGAGTATTTTTATGCTACCCGGTCTTGTAGGAGGGGGAGCGCACCTATGGCCAAAGATGCCACAACCAGCACAAGCTTCCGGCCTCCATTCATATTCTACACCCACAAAGCAAGATTCTCCCTTGTGCTTAACTTCAATAGAGTCACGGGATGGTTGGTCAGCAGTTATCTCGACGCAAACTCTGGCAAAAGTGAACATGAGCAGACCAAAACATGAGTGGGAGGTTAGTCAACCTAACCCATACCGGTACCGTGAGGTGAGCATCCTTCTTCAATTCTAGCGTTGGCTTCCATTGTTGTAGCATAAGGGGCACTCTAGCAATTGTAATTGGTCCTCCCTCAAGGACTTTCCTTCGAAATTCAACATCCGGGATGTGTAGGAAGAAGAAGCCTTTCCCATTCGACATCATCTCAGCAAGGTTATGTCCCCATGCCTTCTTAAGCGCCATTTTAGTTGTTTTAAAAGGTAGTCTCCTACCAATGAAGTAACCCACAAGGCAACTATGCAGCTTCGGATCAGCAGCTTCCACTTCGTCATCCGTCATCTCCACCACAGGTTTATTATCAACGAAGTCCGAGGGAAAATACTCTTAAGTCGTAGCCTTTTTCCGCGAACTTCGCCACCGCAACCCAAGTATGAGTCGGGTCATTAGAATCCCTACCTAGTTGTGGTCTTTTAGAAGAAGATCGATCCCACCCTCTTTGCCCCCGACTTTTTTGGTCTTAAAGAACATTTTAAATTTTCTAGTCTCCCGTCTGCCAATATGTCCAAAAATTGCTATTGATTTCTTCAATATTATCAATATTAAGGTGTCATTATTGTTCCATTTGATAGTGATGGTGTTGATGAAGACAAAAGTTTCTGATAATGAATTTCTGACTGGTCGTGACATTTGATAATTTTGAAGAAAGAGATTTTTAGATGTATGGATAGATTTGAAATGAGTTTGGGAGACTTCTTTTTTTGAAAAAAAAAAAACAAAGAAATGTGGTAGAATTGTGATTGAACCTAAAGTTGAGGCTCATTTAGGGAATTATCCCTAATATCAATTATGACATGTGATCTATCTTTGAAGACGTACAACTTAAATAAAAAATACAATTACTTTGCCTAACTACGAGACGAATAATGCGAGATTTCTTAACTGGTAATGTCTTTGTGGGCAGGATGAGCACTTGGATACCTTTTTTCCACTAAGATTTCATTAGTAAGACAAGCCGCTAAAGAATTGGGAATCCCAGCTGTCCCCTGTCAACCCTATCTGCTGCCAAAATAAAAAAAATAAAAAACCATTTCATCTTCTTGGAGACTTCAATTTTAGGAAATGATATTGATGGATGACTAGACCTAGGGTCTTAGAATTCATCTCCTTGAGAAGCCATCACATCACGCAAAGAGATCAGACCGTGGAGAGATTAAAGTATGTTTCCTAGTATGTTCTGTAACTTGTTCCCAAAGACTTGGAAATTGAAATTTGATTTAATGGTTAATGCTAATTACACTTCTAGCAAAGTCAGTGTGTTAGATCATATCATCTGTACTATATTAAGTCAAAAATACTTAATCGTCTCACTTATTTTTCTTTCAATTTTTACTAAAGCTTGCAAAATCATATAGAATAACAGTGGAGTGCGGAAAAGTAAAGTTCAAGACGTGAATTCCAAAACCGTCCATAACACTGCTGTTGACTCCATCAACAAAATCTCGTCCACAAAAATGATTTAAAAAAAAAATCTAGTAATGAATTACCTAAAATTTTAAGGGTTAATATCACAAAAAACCGCAAAACTGGTACACTCAAGCCACATTTACCCTAAATTAATTTTCTCGTCATAAAGAATCTCAAATTAGTACACATGTACTATATTTGTACCAAACTAATTTTTGCGTAACAAAAAAATCCAAACTAGTACCATAACAAATCTACTCTCATTAACTTTCATTCAATATCTTCATTGAACTACTAATTTGGAAGCACATGCGACAAACAACTTGGATAATCAGCATGTGATATAGATGCAATGTGGAAATTCAACATAAATAGGTCTCCTAAATGATGTCGTTTTGAGGAAGTCAAATTTGAAGAAAATGAATTGAGATTGACAAATTGAATAAAATTTGCTAATTTTGCCCCAAGAACTCCTTACCTTTCAAAAATTTGCTAAAATCCCTTGTTTCCCCTTAAGATTTTAATAGATTTATTATGAGTTTACCAATTTGGCAGTCATGATAAAATGCGATGGACAATGCGGTTTTATGATATCAATAGCCATATCCAAAGGGTTGAGTTCCAAAAGGAAGTCATGCGGTAAATATGAAGTTCCTTAATTAAGCTCACTTCTACGATTTTTTTCTTTTGTTTAGTGGTGAAACTCTATAGAAACAGTCTTTTGATTCGGTTCTACTAAGATGCGTTGACACGAGGAAGGCAACTCAACTAATGAAGGGGATATGTTGGCTACGACATGAACGGGCATTTGCCGGCAAGAAAGATTATTGAGTTTTGGGATGTTTCTGGTTGACAGGAGAAAAGGGTAGCATCCAGCACGTCCGATAATGCCAACGCGATAAGATTTATGGTGATAGGATAAGTTTCCCCCGGATAAGCTACACCCAATGTCTAAGCCGTGGACTTTTTTCATGTGGAGGATGGTCGATGCGATACGCCCCATCAATCCCAATGCCTCGAACGGGACATCCTTTCCGTCCTTGTAACCGTTGACTATCTCACAAAATGGATAGAAGGGTCATCCTACTCTAGTGTCACATCAAAAAATGTTGTTAAGTTCATGCGCCGAGTTCGAATTGCCAGCTATGGCGGCCACTTGAGGTTTCATCTGATCGACAATGAATCAGCTGAGTCTGATGAGAATATCAATTTCAACGCAAGCAAGCTCTTCTCCATGAATACCGGTTGCGGGCTCAGGGAAAATCCAAATAAGATGTGGAAAGTAGCGGACTTTAGTGAGGAGACTCCTGTTTCGGTTTCGATTCCAAGAAAGGTTCTGCAGGGAATGGGGAAAGGGGTTCCAATCGTGGAAGGCCTTGTTCAGGGAGTTTATTTTGCGTGTTAACCTGCCTCAATCACCCAAGTTTGATGTTTCCACTTGTATAGAGCAATGAACGAGCGCAGAGAAAGGAAAAAAAATTGGTAATCTAAGGTGAACTTTGGAGGTTATATCTATGCTCTAATCAAAGCCAAATACTTAAGATAAGCTAGTGTCTTGGGAGACTATTCTTGTCTTTGTGTATCTGAAATTTCGTTTTGTTGGGCTACAATAAGTTCAGGTAGTAGCTTATTCTTTCATAATTTTAATGCAAGGATGGCAAGTTGGGTGTTCTGCTTACTCTCAATGAAAGTGATGATACCGAAAACAAGTTTTTGAAGGCGTCAGGTCAACCCAAATTTGTTTTCATACCCAACTAACAACAATCACAAGTCATTTGAAGCGCTTTGTTAAAAGAGTTTAGAATTATGTCCATAATCAATTTTGAGAGATCCTGACAAGTGAGAACATTGACACCATATGCAGCTCCATCACAGTAGAGCAAATAATGTACGTCTCTTTCCCTACTTGTCATCCCTGAACGTATTTCTCATTGATTAATCAGAGTGGAGACATAGCTCCATAGAATATATCACACAAAAGCTGGTCCAAAATGCCAGCCGCTGAAGGCCCATTTATAAAGATTTCTGAATCTGAAACTCTTTCAAAGATCCATGCTTTGTCGAGCACCTAATTGCCTTTTTCTTTTTCTCTTTCTCATGCACCTAATGTACGCCTCTTTCCCTACTTATCATCCCTGAACGTATTTCTCGTTGATTGATCAGAGTGGAGACATAGTTCCACAGAATAAATCATGCAACAGCTGGTCCAAAATGCCAGCCGCTGAAAGCCCATTTAGAAAGATTTCTGAATCTGAAACTCTTTCAATGATCCATGCTTTCTCATGCACCTAAGTGCCTTTTTCCTTTTCTTTAATCTTTTATGCCCGAGTGTTTCTTTAAGGCGAGTTGGCTGTGGTTGGCCTATTAAGAGCTTCCATTGATAAACTTATAACTCTTTTTTGTTAGCTGAAAAGGCACTGGAGTGAAGGGAATCTCTTCCATTTCCTTGGAGAAGATCGTTTTTCAGTGAAAAAAACAAAAACTAACCCATGTTCTTCTGTCAAAAAAGGGTGCAGAAAGGAATTCTTTCTACAATCTCGAGTAAAATTAGTCTGCCTTCCTTGACAGTATTTTAAAGAAAGATGAGAGGTTCTTCAATTGGTGGGAAGAAATATATTCTGCTTCCACCGGCATGCCAAGGAACAATTATCAGTCATCTAATGGCTGTCCTGATGTTTAAAAAAAAAAAGAGGGCTGCCACCTTGATCAAAGAAACTATTAAGGTAGCCGCTCTTTTTCCATGTTCTCAAAGAGTATGGACTGGTCAAATGGTTTTTTCCTCCTAGTGTCGGTCCTGGAACTCTTTGACCCTAATAATGTTGCGTGATACAACGTGGTATTTCATGTGACAAATGCACTTTTTTCTTCGCTACAAACCTTGTTTCATTTGCGCCTTCTACTTTTAAAGTCTTGTAGGCTGTGAAGTGGAAAGAAGGATAAAAAGGGACAACCAGCCGGCAACCCCTTTTTTCAGCACCATCACACAAGTCATGCTTGCGAGTTGCAAGTAATGCATGAGTTGATTTAAGTGAACAATAATTCATGCATCATCCCTTTTGAGCCTGCTAAGAGTTCTAAAACATGGTTTTCTTTTTCTCCAGAGACATGTTGGTGATTCAAACTACATTGCTCTCCTAATCCCTTGTAGAGTGCCAGTGTCACGAATTTTGATCTAAGAAATAGATGCATTACCTCCCTGATAAAAGATACACAAAATTATCACGATACTCATCTTAGGGACCTCTATCTCAACACCATCTACTTCCCCACGAAATCGCCAAGGAAAATCAGCAAAAGTTTTATCCATTACACTCTTGGCACTTTCTCCATCACAACAGTACTCATGAATTGCAAATGATAGGATCAAAAGACGATCGGGTGGAAAGTTTTAGGAGGCAACTGCTTTACTGCCACCATCATCAAAATTAATGGTCGGTAGGTACATTATTATCATGAAATTCCCCAACATATCAATCTCAATACTTCTGCAATAACCAAGATTTACAAAACGACTGAATGTAGATAATATCTTTTTTGGTGAAAATTTTTACAAAACAACTTGTTAGGGAAATCCCTTATGGTGTTTTGAAGATGACAAAATAAATCAAAGACTACTCACGTGTTTAATGGTTGAGTAACAGACTATGCAGATAATAGAATGTGTAAATGATATTATCGAAGTTTATACTTGGAAGAACCAGGAGACAGACTCTATGTTGAAGCTGAACTTATTCAGATTGTGTCCAAACCTTAAGGCTAAATATATCTAGAAGTAGAATATGTTCAGACTTACATACAGTTGTAAAGTCTATTTCAGATGGAAGACACTTAGACTTTACTTTTGACAGAACGCTCTCAGACTTTACATACAGAACGAGACACAAGTTCATAACGTAGCAGATTTAGAATGAGACAATTTCATAGAATGTAACACAGGCCCCAAACATATATCGGCTAGTGATTTGGTTTGGATTCTACATCAAGATAGATTTGATTGACTCAATCTAATTGATTGACAATTGGATATTGAAGATAAGAACTTTCTATTCGAATGAGCTTTACTTATGGAAATTAAGATTCTGTTTGTATGGGCAATTAGAATCAATTTGGGATTCTATTTCTGTCACTCAACGGCTACTAAATCTTCTTGATACAGATATGTCCAATGGGTAGATTGGAAGACGATCCTCTAAAATACTGTCCAACGGCTAGTTTGGAAGTGGAGGAGTATTTAAGGAGACCAATGACCAATGAGCAAATAAGAGACCGAGCGTAGAATTTATAATTTCAAAGTCTGAGTAAACTTCGATCACACACTTGTCTTTGGTGGGCTTAAACGTTTGTGATCGTGAGAGAAATACCAAAAGAGTGACTTAGTGAGATAATGTGATCTACCACTAAGTGTTTGTACTCAAAGTTGTAATCTCTTGTTGATTACATAGTGGAATCCAGCCAAAAGACTGTTAGTGTGGGAGAGTGGACGTAGGCTTGATCTAAGCTGAACCACTATAAATTTCGTGTTCAACATTCTCTTTCCTTAACTCTTCTTATTTAAGTTTGTTGCACGATTCTGAGTTATTTCAGAAGTCTATTCCATCGCATAACAGATTCTGAACATCTACCAGAAGTCTGGTGACTCGTTTATCAGATTCTGATCCTTATTAAGACTTTGCTCGAAATCTATTTTATTCCGCATTTATTTGCCAAGGTTTATTTTAAATACCTATTCACCCCTCTTTAGGTGTTTGTACTAGCACTTTCAATTGGTATCAGAGCCAAGTGCTCGTTTTATTAAAGTGTTTTTACTTTTGAGCTCAAGATCTTCTATGGCTAGTATCTTGGCACCAGGACTTATGGAAGGGCAAAGCAACACCAAGTCACCCTATTTTGATGGAAATGAATACTGAAAGGGCTAGAAATAACACCTAGAGGGGGGTGAATAGGTGTAAATAAAATTTTCGCAGGACTTAATGAAAGTAATTTGCTTTTAGAAGATGTTAGACATTAATCGTATTTCAACTTTAAGCAAATAGACAATCAGTAAATAAAAGTAAGAAGTTCAGGGAAAAAAGAATATGAACATAGGGTTTATAGTGGTTCAGCTTAGGTCAAGCCAACGTCCACTCTCCTCGCTGACAGCCTATTGGCTGGATTCCACTAAGGATCAAACGAGATGTTACAGCTTGTGATCTCGACTATCACAGTGATGAGTCTCTATCGAACTCTCACACAGTCTTACTAAGACTTTCTCTCTTTTGTATACAATGTTTAGCTCGATGAATGAAAAAGCAAGAGACTAGAAAGCTTCAGACTTTGGAATTCTCTTTCAAGCACCACCTCGAACAACCAAAGAGTCAGTCCTTAAATACTCCTTCATGCCTTCTCGACCGTTGACACTTTCTAAAGGAATTCTTCCAATCTACCCATTGGACATAATCAATTAAGGTGATCTCAAGTCGTTAGATGATTTGTGTTGAAAGCCCATCAATCCTGTTCGCCCATACAAATCAGGATCTTGAGTTTCTATAAGTAGAACATTCCAAATTTAGCTCGCATTTCAAAGATTTTCATATCGGAGTAGTTTCCAATAAGAATAATCAATCAAGTAGATGTGAAAACCAGCTATAAGATCTTTCCAATAATTATATGAAACGAAACTTTGAAGATAATCTTGCATCTGGATAATAATCCTACATTTGAATAAGTCTTCATACTTGATCTGGGAACTGTCACAAAGTGATGATGGATTTTGAGACTAAAATCTAATGGTCTGTCGGTATTCGGACTTTAACGATAAAGTCTTGAGTTCTTTCAATATAGAATTGGAAATGTTTTGTCAACTTCAAAACAATAAAGAAGTTTTCTCTAACAATCTCCCTATTTTTTATGGTGACAAAACTTTCCTACAGATTTGGAAAACTTTTGACCCGCAAAAACAAGACTTATGTAATATATAATATCTTATAAAATAAATTTGATTAGGACTTGAAAACCTTGATTCTGCAACCACAGAACACATGTTAGTCCAAACCGGTCATAATTAATATTGCAAACTTAGTCACTGCACTGCAAACATCAAAAGATTAACAATATCCAAATAAAAAAAAAATCAAAAAGTCCACAGAAAGTAAGTTCAAAGTTTTAAAAATCAAAATCAAATCTGTACTCAAACTCTCCCCCTTTTTGTCATCAGCAAAAAGTGGAAGAAAACGATTGAAAAGAGTTGGATAGAATCAGGGCTGCTTGGGGATATGAATGAGTTGAAAATCCCCCATGGACTTGACAAGATCTTCAAGCTTCGCAAAGACTCCTTAAGCTGTTGAATATCCGCACCCTTTGCTTGTTCTTGCAATTAAAGCTTTAGGGCTTGAATCTGTTCTTGACGAGAGTCTGTAGATGCCTTGAAGACAGTCATCATGTGCTTCATTTCAAACTCAAAAGCATATTGCTGTCCCTTTAATTCCAAAAGAAGCTCCATCACTCTTTGAAAATCTGCTGAGTGATCTATAGTAGTCGGGTCCACCGAATCGATTCTGAGGAGTTTGAAAATGAGGGGGAACATCAGTTGTTCTATCACCATGACTAGGAGTGTATGCCTCGAAATCTGCTTCAGGAAATTGAGAGGCATAAACCTCTTCCAAGTCTGGTGGAGATCTGCTAACATCACTAGCAAAGATGGGTGAAGAAGTACCTCGTTTCTCACCATCTCCCCCTATCTTCTTGCATTCAGGTGGAGAAATATGTTCTTCTTCTTCATGCTCTGCTTCAGCAATGTAGCGATGTTGTTCTCCAGTCTTTCAACTCCTTGTCTTCTTCGAATCATTGGACAATGATGCAGCCAGTGTTGGTTCAAAAGAGTCATTGCGACTCCTTTCTTCTTCCTCTTTTTTCATTTCTTCTCTTGCTTCGTCTCTTCTCTTTGTTTCCCTATGGCTCACAAAACTCTGTAGATTTCGCAAGGCAATAGCTGAGATAGTTAGATCATCATCTTCTTCTTCTTCATCTTCCAAGATAAGAGATCTTCTTTTCTTCACTGGTTCCGTCATAGGCTCTTTTCCTTTCCTTTTCTTTGCAGCAGAGTCTTGCTTCGCCTTCACAGGGGACTTCTCCTTGAAACTCTTCAGCTCCTTGCTCAGTTCCTTCAGCCTCATCTTAGAAACCATTTTAAGACCAATAACCATTGAGCAATGTTCTAACACAAAGAGGAGCACGAAGTTTGATCTTGAAATGCTTAAAGTTGAGAGATAAGGGCAGAGTAAGGGAGTTGTCCATTGTCTTTCACCACAGTTCTGTACATGTGCATAAGAATTATGTGAGGCAGAGAGAACTTACAACCAGTGTTGATTGCGTACATAAGCTTTGCTTCGGAACGAGAAACGTCTGTTTTGGAGATAGACTTTGGC